>OY725477.1:2473641-3073641 GCA_963281015.1 Lactarius tabidus | reverse complement strand
CTGGAAGAGGGCCATAATTGCAGTAATCCCAAAACCCGACCAGAAAGATTACTCACTCCCAAAAAATTACAGACCCATAGTGCTGCTGGAAACGTTTGGGAAGCTGCTGGAGAAGGTAATGGCCAAACACATTCTGACAGACATAACCTGGAACAACCTCATCCCAACTAATCAGTTTGGAGGACAAAACACATCATTGTGCACGGATGCAGGTCTGGCCCTTATACATGACATGACTCTTGCCCACTGTGCCAACTTGAAGTGTGGTATCTTACTCTTCAACATTTGCAGGTTCTTCGACAATGTGAACCATGCACAGCTGGTAAGTGTCATGACGAAACTAGGCTTCCCCCCAGAAATACACAGCTGGATGGAATCCTTCCTCAAAGACAGACAAGTGTGACTCCGGTTCAACAGGGCGCTGGCAGAGGAATGGGACCTTGACCTGGGAACCCCTCAGGGATCACCGGTTTCCCCAGTCCTCTCTGCCATCTACACGTCCCCTCTCCTCCACTGCATGAGAGGATGGAACAACTCATCCCTTGGTATGTACATAGATGATGGGGTTTTGTTTGTGTGTGCCGAAACATGGGACAGCATCAGCACCCTTCTCCGCGCACAATATGCTGTGTGTCTAGATTGGCTCTCCTGAGCTGGACTAGCCATAGAACTGGAGAAAACTGAACTTCTCTTCTTCAGGAAACTCAGGTCACGAAATGTGATTCCCCCCCCCCCCACCCACATCATCCTACCAGACCCCACGATCCAGTTGTACTACATAGTGCAACCATTGGACACAGTATGATACCTGGGGTTTTACATCAATCACAAACTCGACTGGAGCATGCATGTCAACATCATGTGTAATCAAGCACAAGCATCCCTCAAAGTGCTCCAACTCCTCGGAAACTCTGTGCATGGCCTCTCAGCAGCGAACTGGAGACTGGTATTGTAACAATCTACCAATTGTTCTGCCTGACTTAGGTGTAAGGGGGGTCTTGATGAATGACAACAGCTACACTTGACAAACTGGACCTCTATCACCTAAGACAAGGGATAGGAATGCTGGTATATATACAGAAGTGGATGATCACAACAGCCTGAGTTAAGGTGAAGCAACAACTGTATCTGCTTGGGATGAGATGAGATCTGAAGGAATACACAGGAATGGGTGACTCTGAGGTAACTGGGTAGAAATCTCAAAACAACTAAGCTAAAGGCTACTGCTCGAGCTGCAGAGTCTTATATATGTCTAAAGGTCCATATTCAGGCTCCTACTGACCCTGAAACACTAAGGTAATCGTCCAATAATAAATGTCCATCAAGCCACAGGGGCTTATCTGGCATGACTCATAGATAATAGCCTCAAGGCAACTCACATGCCAGGGGCATCCAACACATGTCCAATGCATGTCCATATCTCCCACCAATGGGATAAATACCTCTGTGCACCATGTGCCTCTTGACACCCTGTGCCAAGCCTGCCTAGAACCTTCCAGAACCTTTCCGACTCCCAGCCAGAATCCATCCAGATCCTTCTAGAATAGAACCCTCCAGACTCTGTCTGGATCATGATGTCATTAGTTCATCAGCTGCCCATCACTTATCCGGTTAGACCCCTCTAGGCACTGTGTCTAGGCCCTGGGTCTGGGCATCCATCACATGATCCCATCACATGACTTCTTCTGCTGGTCTTGCTCCGATGTCGTAGCCCATGACTTATATGTTAGATCTCCTAGATCTGGGCATCGTCACGTGATCTAATCACATGGTTCTTGCTCGTCCTGTGACACTGCCAGTACTTTACACCACTGCATATTGGCAGGTACTCACAGCATGTGCCAGTGCTTGCTGCTCTCTCTGCAACTCTTTGTCAGCTTCATCTGCCAACTTCTGCTTCTTAAAGGCACGTGCTCTTTGTACCAGTGCTCCAACCTTTGCTTTGTCATCAAATGTGACTTCTTTCTGGCACTTCAAAGGGCAATCTGTGACAGGTATACAATGTGGTGTGTCTCCCTGTCCTGACCTACAGATGTCATCTATGGTTCACAGGTAAACAGAAAACCCTAGTCAAAAAACTCCAAACAGTCCAAAATGAAGGAGTCAAGATCATAGCCAGTGCATTCCGCACAGCACCAAGAGATGCACTACATGAGCACCTACACATTTTTCCAATGCATATCTGCCTAACCATGCTAACGAAAACCTCTGCCCTGTGGCTCTACAGGCTACCCAACGAGTTGCAACTCCTCTGCCACCTCGGCAAGGACTGGCACAAACCAGATCCAAGTGACTTTCCCAGCCCAGTACCTACAACCCATCAGGTGGCAAAACCACGCCCCTTGTGCCCCTCCCCCCTGGAAGCACTCGCCTCTTGCATCCCAGCTAATGGCCCACAGTGCAATGAACTCACAGTGGCCCCATGGGAAGCACAGAACTGGGGTCCCAGGCTCTCATTTAGGCCAAGACCAGGCATCTCCCCACAAGGCCGATGCACAGCCATCAGGATGATAACAGAAGGTGACCCCTCCACTGCCCTAGTTCATGTGGTTGGCCTGATCACAAACAAGAACAGACATGATGGCAAAATGGTAGGAGCAGCGGCAGCAGTTATACCAATGGCCTGGCATGAAACCAGCCACCACGACCAGGCCTACAAGCTCAGAGAAGGAGTCAGTCAATACAACATCGACACCTTTGGCATCAGCCTTGCTGGACGAGCCATCCTCTCTTATCTGGAAGCAGAGGGCACTGCCTGCCATTTCACCATATTATCAAGATCTCAATCAGCAATTAGCAGCATTGCAAACCTCAATTCCCCATCCATCCAGGAGCACGCCCTCAACTTTGCTCACGTCTATAACCATATTCTCTCCACACATGCTGATGTTTCCATTGCCGTCGAGTGGACTCCTGCTGACACCCGCCTCCCAGGGTTCTGCCAAGCAACTTGTCGTGCTCAACAAGAGTGCACACAACCAACCTACAAGGAGGTCGAGGTCAGAAATGTCCTATCAGCAATGTATCAAAAGCAGAAGACCCACACCAAAGCCTTCGAGCAATGGGCCCAGGAATGGCACACCAAACCCCAAACCTCCCTAGCATACACCCTCTCCCTCCCAAACCCCCCAGACAGGCACAACCACCCCCTGTGGACCGCAGCTGACAAAGCTAAGTCCACCCCCTCCTGCTCCACCTTTTGTACTGTGCTCTGACTTGCTGTTGGACACTCATTTACAGCAGAGTACACACACCAGTTCAAACCAGACTTCAAGCCACTTGATGTCATTTTCAAATGCAGTCACGAAGAAAGAACCATACTACATATCATTTTCAACTGCCCACTCCTCCAGCACGCCCGAGACAAGGTGCAGATCGACAACAATTGCTTCAAACCCACAATATACAAACTTTTCAGCACCACCAAAGGTGCACAACAACTACTCAAGTTCTTAGAATGTGCCCATATCGCCCACAAACCCCCCAAAAGCCCATGGTTTCCTGGCATTCCCAGAATTGATCCCCAATCCGACGGATGGTATTGGGATGACAGTATCACTTGACAGACACAGATGATGTCTGTGGCCATGCTAGCCCAGAACAACACCAAGCAGCCTCAGCCCAGCCTGTCTCCTTTTATAAGGGACTTGGGTTCAAATTACAGTATTAATGCAAAAAGCAGTTTGCATACATTTATGTTTAACCCCGATCATCATGTAATTGGCCACGGCTGAATGGTTTTTGTCATAGATACATGCCCCAGTATATAAGTGAATCCAAAAAAAAAAAAAAAAAAAGCGGGTTCTTGCATTCCCCGTCATTGTCCTCTAGCAGCACCTTAATGAATCCATCTGATATCCTCTGCTCCAGTCGCACGCGCTGGAGAAGAGGCCAATCCGGGAAGAGGCGGAGCCAGAACTGTTGCGTTTTGAGGTTTCGAGAGAAATCCAGGTTTACCGCAGCAAGCATCACAAGGCTTTCCAGGGGAAGGGCTGCCATCACAGTGCCGAAGATCTCAAGGCAGGTATCGTCCCTGCTTTTACCAATAAAGGAGAGCTCTACGCGGGGAGGCAGTGTCGCGCAGAGGAAGGCAGGCGGGTCATCAACCATAGCGTTGATATCGGGCACAGGCCACACAAGGACCTCTATGTGACACGCGTTGCTACGGATGAGCATACTCTGCAGAGGTTTATCGTCCTGGGGTCCATGAGCGTGTCGCGCGACATGCGGAAGAAGTTCTTGCATGTCGATACCGTTTATAAGAAGACTTCCTGCTTTGAGGCGGAGAGAGGTGAGAGCTGGTAGGACGAGATGAGCTATTGCGAATGTACAATCCTGCACAGAAGCAGAGATATCCAAGTGTGTAAGGGAAGGAAGTGTGACCGTGCGCTTGACATAATATGGAAAGGGAGAAGCAATCGGGGAAGCCTCGTGAAGGGTAAGAGCCTGTCCGGCGGCGGAGTTGCCGCGTCGAGCACCCGCCAAAAGAGAAAATCGATTCTCATGCTTGCTGAACCCGGCAACACAGGTGTCCGGCGCAATTTCTGGTGCCGGGTGCGACCTCGGTCGGATGCGACCACCCTGCCAAAAACTCGGCCTGATGAGAAACGACTCTTGAGTCGTTTCTCTTTCATTTCTCATTCTCATTCTCGCCTATGTGACAACAAACCGACCGCATTTGAATATTATATAATTTTTAATAACATTTTTTTCCTCGCAAGTCATAGACATCCAAGTCGAGTCTATGAGTGTGGGATCGTCTTTCTGGCAGGCGCGTGCTCGGCTTCGGGCTAGGCTTGCTTGTGTTCATCACCATAGTCAAACTTACAAGCAACACTGTGCACGAGTGTAAACACCCAGTAGGACTTGGAAAGTATTACATAGTACACCTGAGTCTGTTGTATGGAGTGCGTAGAGCAGCGCGGCAATGAGCAAATCTGAGTATGATAACTTTATTGCAAGAGACTTGGCAAGAGATTGTCACGCTGTTCACCCGGTCATGAAACAAGAATTCATTCCCTCGGCAGGTGCGTTCGGGAACGCAGCCGAGTTCTAGACGTGGCCGCACGAGACCTCATTCTACCAGGTGGTAGAATGAGGTCGCACGCGGCAACATGGATCCCCTCTGCCGCCGCCGGACAGGCTCTAAGCGTCTTTAGTTGTGGAATTTTGTCGAGTATGTCTAACCAAACTGCAAGTTCTGGCCTCGCACTTGCAGATGGCTTGAGTATCTCGATAGACGTGAGACCTTTGAAGACTGGGGAATTCTAACTAATGTTGCAGTTGCAGAGTTCCAGGCAAGAGAGCCTAGGCGTGGAGCCACCGAAAAGAGTGTCAGAAACGAATAGCTGGTCTGTTTCAATTCTTTTCTTCCAGTTTCCCTGGCAAAACAGTGAAAAATATTCGAGAGTGGGGGCAGGTAATTCAAGTTCATCAACAAGTCCCCCGTATATATAGGAGGCTTCTGCACCAATGTCGAGGTGGCGTATGTGAGGGAGGCGCACCCGAACTTCCTTTAGCAATGGACCAAATCCACCATCGTCATGTTCGCCAGACACCCGTTTCTCCATATATAAAGGCACCGACTTGGCCCGAACTAGAGTTTCGGTTGCACCAGCCAAACTGAGGGTGTTGAAGTTGATGTGACTCCACAGCTGGGGTTGATTGAGAGCAATCTCGCGCCATTGATGACAGACGTGGGATACATGGAGCCGGGCTAGATTGCAGTCTGGACCTCCACCTAGTGATGGTATGCCGGGTAGGTACAAAAAGGAGAATATGGCGGCGAAGATTTCAGGAGGGAGAGACGAGATGGGTGAGAGTGTGCATTCCGGCGAAGCTTCAACACATGGGGGGATTCTTCCAATGATTTGATTTTCGGAATCGATGGCTTGTTGTAGGCATTCCCTAGAATTTGCCTGGGTTGAGTTCATCAAAACTGAGATGGTCACGGTTAGGTTGACCCGCGCTAGCATCGTTGCAGGGTTTGAGCCATTTTCGCACGGACATCGGTGCTAACAACTCCTCCCAAGATCTCGACCTCGACCTCGACCAATAACATCTCAGCTTCTCTGCAACCTTCAAACCCACCCTTCGAAACCAAATTGGTTTAACCAATTTACAGGACTATGTGCAAGAAGTGATAAAAGTACTCCCCTCTACGTGGGTAACTGAACTGCAGGTTGTGCCACCCATGTGTAGTACTATGTCGCACTTCTTCCATAAACTCCTGCTGCACGACAGGCACCACTTATTACTACAATAATCTACACGAACCCCCCTAATTGGCGACTGGCGACGCACTTCTAGACGCACTTCCCACTGGGTCTCCCTCGCTGACGACCGACGCCCTTCCCACTGAGTCCCCCTCACCGATGATTGATTCACTTCTCGATGCACTTCCCACTTGGCCTTTCTCGCCGATGACTCTGACCGATGCAGTTTCCACTGGGCCTCCTTCGCCAATGACTGATGCACTTCTCGACTCACCTCCCACTGGGACACCCTTGCCGACGACAGATGCACTTTTCGACGCCCCTTCCTTTCTCGATGCATTTCCCGCTGGGCTTCTCTCCTTGGCAATAACCACTGTCTTTCTCGTCGTCCATACTTTGCTCGTCGTCCATACCTTTCTTGTCGACCTTCTCGTTGTACTTCTATCCTCGGGCTCAGGCTCCTCCCGAAAGCTGGGAAAGAAAAGAGGCAAGAAAAAAGGTCGTCGGCATCATCAGCCCCGTTCGTCAGCCAAAATTTTGTAGGTTCGCACAAACTAAAGACCACCCACCCACAGATGCAAGCGCATACAAGATATATGCTTCCCAAGATAACTCCCAAGACGGCTGCTATCACGCACCCCACGATACCTGTGGGGTTTCGATCAGAAATTATGTTCCGTCCCAGTGGTGAACATGAGAGTGCACTTTCGACGAGACATTCGAGACAGCCCGAAATGCAAACTAATGTCCCCAGAATACAACAACCTATGTCCATGATGCAGGAACAGATGATACCCATGCTAAGTTAGTTTGAGAGGGGGTAGGGGGGATCGGGGTGTCGTGGAATGTCGTGGATTGCACAGGGGTCACCGGTCACCGGTCACCGTCCATTATATATCCGTTAGCTCCGTTACTGTGTAGATATCGTGACGCTCCTCCGTGTGACATACCGTGTGAACGGCAGAGCAGCACGTAATTTCTAACTTAGACTGATAAGCCCCTATCCAATAGCCTGAGTATAGTGCGCCACGGAAAAATCTGGTTGTTTAGCAGTTGTTACTGTCCTTATAGTAGGTCAGATTATTCTGCAGTGTGACTTATAGTACTCATTGTCATTGGGGCAAGACTCAAGTCCCATGCAACGCACCCCCATGATCGTGCTCCATGCGGCGCATGGCGGTGAACTTCCAAGAACGATCTGCTGTGCCAGCACGTCAGGCACCCAGCGCTGCACGGCAGCCTGGAGGTTGCTGGGGACAGCGGTGATATGCCGCAGTACGATATTAAGGACGCCTTCCAGGGTGCGTGCAGCTTTCAGGCGGATGGGCTGTGAAGCGGCAGGTTGCATAGAATAAAAAGGAAGTGAGACGTGATGGTATTCCAAGCAAACCCTGGAGGTCGGTACACGAGACACTGAATGCATCAGCGTTCTGCAGCGCCTCCGGCCTCGCGAACCGGCTGGTGCCTAGCGTACCTGCAAGCAAAGCGGCACCGCGACGAGCGCGCACGCCAGGTCCTGGCAGCTGCGGCGGACCGAGGTCAGGCTCTCGAGCGAGACCGGGGAGCGCACAGACGGCATTGGGGGCGTGTCATACAGCGCTACGGAGGGAAGCACGGCCTTGGAAAGCGGGGTGAGAAAGGCTTTGCGTGGCGTAGGCAATGCGAGACAACCGGCGGCTCAGGCGAGTGACTGAATCGCGCCTAGCACATCGCCAAGCAACGTGTCCGAGATATTCGAGCTGAGAAGAAACGATAGCGCCGCGAGAAGCGCCGGGCACCCCGCATCCAACATCGCGCATACAGTCAACCGCCCTACTCGCACGAGCCCAGTTGCAGGCAGCGTTGAGGGTCACGAGCGGGATCGGTGGTGTCGGCGGGAGGTTTTTGGATGGAAAAGCCGCTGTAGAACGAACGGTGTTGCATATCCTGCAAGGCTGTCAGAAAGTAAGACCAGGCACCGCACCCCGAGGAAGTATATATCTGCGTCTGGGATCGGCGGGGCATCTGCTTTGTCCTGCCGGTCAATACTAGGACGGACGGGGTTCAACGTGGTATATAGATAGCATGATAGCAGAGGGCCTACCACGCGGCAATCTGCGCGCCTAGGCCGGCATCAGTGCTGAACATCCCAATCACATTAGACACTGTCGCACTAGCGGCAGTTGTGACCATCCCTACAACGCTATCTAGGCTATGACTGCTTGAGTGTGGGACAGTGTCGTTCGGCATCACTGCAGAGGCTGCACGCGTATGAGCATACGCAAGGCTGGAAGCTGTATGAGCACGAGTCGAAGATGTGACAAGGAAGCGGCGCACCCGCGCATGATTTCCATTGCGAGAACCTTCGTCCATCCGGGTCGAGCCTGAGTCGCCTCAACTTCACCGGCGACTATTTTGATCAGAAACATGATGACCACCTCCGGTTTCATCGAGAGTTCGGAAAAGAAATTTGTTTGAGAAGGAGAAAGTCGACGCGAATACCACTGAGCGTGTGGGGAAAACTGGGGCATTCTGACAGCGTTTTGAGGAGAAATGGGGAGAGGAGGTGCCGCAGGAAAGTATGAGCACTGACTGCTGTACATGTAAGGTAGGACTGGTATGTGAAAAGGCGAGAGACATGTCGCGCACCTTGCGAAAGAGGTCATGACAATTCGTGAGAACGCCCTCGATAAGCTCGAGAGCGAATTAATATGGAGAAACTAGAGCCGCAAAAACTTTGGTCGCTTGCCGTTGCCCATAAGATCAAAGTCATCGAAGATCGCGAATGCGTTGCGCGCCGCAGCGTTTGGGTTATTCCATCTGGCAGAGTAATTGGCTCGAGCTCGTTGACGTGGAGCAGACGGTGATCTTCCTCGACAACCTTGTCAAATACGAACATGACAATTGGCGTAGCATCGCCGCCGCGGTAGACGATACAATAGCTGTGCTTGATTCGCAGCTTGAAGAAATGTAGCAGCGCCTGCAGTGGGTAAAACATCAGTGAGCTATGCACACCGACGATCCGAGACTAATCACTTACATGAGCAAGCAGCCCAGCAGGGAAATTAGTGATGAGGGAGAGAAGGGTCTGGTTGAGCTGTATGTCGACGCCCACCGCCATGCAATCGTTCTTTGACTGGATGACGGCGGGAAGGGCGGGAAGTGAGAAGGCACTGCAGCCTGAGGGTGATGAGGCGTTGGAGTGCACGTGAACCAAGCGATCGTGATCACTTTAGCGTTTTTGGTAGCACAACCCAAGAAGACGGAGCGGAGGAGGTCATCAGCGTGCCAGCCGTCTGTTGTTGTGGTTACAGCCCAGGGGAGTAGATCGTCTAGTGTCGAATAACCTCCCAGAAAGAGAACCAGAAGCTGAGGAGCAGAACACTCGGGAAGCCAAATTGGTGGAGAGGATTTTAGGAGGGCGAGTGACTTTTCCGCCGCTTGCATGATACTAGGAACCATCATGCATCATATGCAGAGAGCACCGTGTTCATGACGCACGTCCCGGACCTGGGTGTTTCTTCCGCCGCGCTCCGCCGTGTCTCGGCAGCCAGTGCTGTTGCCTTAGCTGTTGCCTCTCTTCTTAACTTAGTAGCCTCGGTCTGACTACTAAATGACTAAAATATAATATATTCACCTTGCGCCGCGAGTCTCTGTAGTCATGACATCCGTGCGTGCACCACCGCTTTCTTGTAACCCATTAGCCACTAGTCACTCATACATGATACTGTAACCGCAAGCACTCTTCGACATGTATTTAGACCTACCCAGAAATGGCAGTATTCTCGCTGCTTTACCGTGACAATGGTCGCTTGTCCCATTGTTGCTATCTCTGCTCGTCCCTTATGTTGTCCCAACCCTCTTTAAAATGGCCACTAACTCGATAAAAATGGGCAATAACAACAGGACAGAAATAACTTGGCCAAAGCCCCAAGAATCCTCGCCGTCCTGGACGTGCGGGCGATTACGGTGAACCAGGCTATGAGTGTTAGAGTAAGCACGCTTCCCGGCTTGGACTCAAGAACCAAACGCCACAGACTATTAACTCAGCGGTCACAACACCCTAGACTGCAAACCTGAGGTGGTGAATTTAGTATTATTATGTGAGACAAAAACGCTGAGGAAAACGAAGGGAACCCACACAACAGAAATGAGCCAGATACTGTAAGGAACGTGTAAGAATCGAATTCAATGCCCGATTCGTTGTCCGATGCTGCGTGCGACCCCGGGCGGCGCAGAGCTTTGAGCTTGATGCCCAGTGAAAACCCGCACCGAGATAGTCCGAGTTTGTCCGAGTTTGTCAGCGTCAATCTGAGTACTCAGACCACCCCGGTAGAGATCGGATTTTGTCCGCTTTTCAGATGAGATCCGAGTCCGTCTGTGTCAGATCTGAAAGATTTTCAGTGTTCTACTGCGCTCAACCGCGCTCTACTGCATTGTACTGACTCTCGTCAGATTTGTACACAACCTACAAATACATGCTATATATACATGCTATCTGAGTTTGTCTGAATCCCGCTGACCATCTGCTACTACCAAAACATCTATACAGCGCGAAGGCTATCTTAGCAAATAACAAGCCGCATATGTTGAGCTTCCGTTGCAGCGATAGAACACAAGGGAAACATACCAATCACGATGTGCAGTTGGGATGTGGGGACAATATAGGCAATCCTGAGAGCCTCAGATTTCTATTAGCGTAATCTCAACATCTCACAAAGCAATGGCGCACCGTTTTTGATCCCAGATTGATGTCATCCCGCACAGTTTCGCGCTTAAACTATGAGGAATACCATATTTTGGTTAGTATATGCTAGTTCCCGGTGAGAAAAAGACCCACTTTACCCAGTGTCACCCGGATTCCCGTGCATATAGCGTCAGTCAGCATACATACGAGAAAAGTTGTGCAGCTGAAGAGGTGGGTGAGATTAGAATGCAAGGTTGTCCAAAGGGAAGGAATCACCAGACGGTAGACAACTTAGGAGGGCAGATGGGCGGATACAGGTGGGATGGTGGTGGGAGTCAAACTAGTGCCTTACGACGACAGAGCTCAAGGAAGTATTTATAAGTAGGGTGCATAGGGTCATAGATCCCATAATTTGAGTCAAGAGTCGAGACAATATTCAAGTTGTTATTGCACTGGAGATGCTCCGGTGTGGATTGCAGTAGTAGAGTGCTGTAACGAACACATACACGAACAAATCAAAACTCAGATTGGAACCGCAAATGTCAGCTGATCTCGGTCACGCCCAGGTAGGCCCAGATTCACTCAGACATTCTCGGTGCGGGTTTTCACTGGGCTTGATGAGTAAGGCTAGTAACTTACAGTATCTTCTCACGATTGCTGTGACTGTCTTGACACTCCCAGAAAGGAAGGTCCGAAGAACTCACGACATACCGTAGGCAGGGCATTTGTCCGAGTCTCCATGAGTTCGCTTTCTCTTCTCGTCACAGAGCTTCAGGTGCATCGATCACTTGTATTTATTCCCTCTCTCTTACTTGAGTTGTCAAGTCACTAGCCAGCGAGACGCGGAGGAAACACCCAGAGGTCCGCGAGGTGCGTCGTGTACACAATGCTCTCTGCTTTTATCAGCACTGATGATTCCTATCATACAGGCGGCAGAAAAGTCCATCGCTCTCCTAAAATCCTCTCCAGATGTGACCACTAATTTGGCTTCCGGTGTGTTCCGCTCCTTCTGACCCTCTCTTTCGGGGCTAGGAGGTTATTCAACACAGGCTGACCTACTTCCCTGGGCCGTAACTACAGATGGCTTGCACGCTGATGACCTCCTTCGACCCGTCTTCATGGGATGTGCCACCAAAAACGCTAAAGTGATCACGATCGCCCTGGGCTCACTCCAACGCCTCATCACCCTCCGCGCCATCTCACTTTCCGCTCTCCCCACCGTCATCCAGACAATCAGCGATTGCATGACACAGGGTGTCGACATACAGCTCAAGATTCTCCAGACGTTACTCTCCCTTATCACGAATTTCCCTGCGATAAACGGGAGGCTGCTTGCTAATGTGAGTGATCAGTCTCTCATCGTCGGTGTGCATGGCTCAATGATGTTACGCCCAGGCGCTGCTACTTTGCTTCAAACTGCACGAATCAAGGACAGCAGTTGTATCGTCTACCGCAGCTGCGACTCTTCGCCAACTCGTGATGTTCGTAGTTGACAAGGTCGTCGAGGAAGATCGCCGTCTGCTCCACGCCAACGAGCTCGAGCCGATCACTTTACCAGATGGAAGAACGCAGACGCTGGGGCCCGCGACGCGCGATGCATTCGCGATCTTCGAGGACTTGTGTCTTCTGGGAAACGGCGAGCGACCACAGTTTTTGCAACTCGAATACCTCCATAAGACATTCGCTCTCGAGCTCATCGAGAGCGTGCTCACGAATTATCATGACCTGTTCCGCAAGGTGCGCGACGTTTCACTCATCTTTGCACGTGCCAGTCTTACCTCACATGCAGCATTCCGAGCTCTTGCTCCTCCTGCGGCACCACCTGTCCCCACTTCTCCTCAAAACTCTATCGGAACGCTCCAGCTTTCCACTCACGCTCCGTGGCACTCGCGTCGTCTTTCTCCTTCTCAAACAGTTTTCTTCGGAACTCTCGACGGAATCTGAGGTATTCCTCATGCTCCTCATTAAGATAGTCGCTGGTGAAGTTGAGGCGAATGATGCTCGACCTGGATGGATGAAGGTGCTCGCGATGGAAATCATGCGCGGGTGCGCCACTTTCTCGTCTTGTTCTTTGTCTCGCGCTCATCTAGGTTCCTTGCCTATACGTACACGCGTGCAGCCTCTGCAGTGACGCTGAATTCATGCGCGGCGTTTGGGAGAGCCACGATGCCTCTGCAGGTGAGGTTGACGCAGGCGGTAGTGGCAGCGCACGTGTCTTCACCCTCCTTATTTCATCGCTCAAGCGCCTGGTTACGTCGAGACCCGCGTTGCTCGGTGTCTCCGTGCAGATGCAGGGTGTCGGTGTTCCCGTGAACGACACACTCCCACATTCGGGCAGTCATAGCCTGGATAGCGTTGCAGGGATGGTTGCAACTGCCGCGAGCGCGACAGTCTCTAATGTTGTCGGGATGATGGGCACTGAGGCTGGCCTGAGCGTGCAGAGTGCCGCAATGAAAGTTCAGTGGTAGGCCCTCCGCCATAGTGCCAGCTGCTCACCACGTTGAACACCCGTCGTTCCTAGTATCGACCAACTGGACAAAGCCGATGCGCCGCCAATTCCCGACGCATATATATATCTCCTCGGGGTGCAGTGCCTAGTCTCGCTTTCTGACGGCCTCGCAGGATATGCAATACCACTCTATAACAACTTTGCCAAGCAAAAGCCGCCGGCTGGCTCGACAGAGCCCGTACGCGCACCGGGTGCTCTAGACCCTTCAACGTTACCAGCAACCGAGCCCGCGCGAGCGGGACTACTGACTGTATGCGCGATGCTGAACGCAGGGTGGCCCGCGCTTCTTGCGTCGCTATCATTTCTTCTTAGCACAAATCTTTCCGACGCGTTGTTTGGCGATGTGCTTGGCGCGCTTCAGTCACTCGCCCGAGCCGCCGGTTGTCTCGCGTTACCTACGCCACGCGACGCCTTCCTCACCGCACTCGCAAAAGCCGCGCTTCCCTCACGCGTCGTCGCGGCCCTTGATGACCCGCCCCAGACGCCGTCTGCACGCTCACCAGTCTCGCTGGAGGGCCTGACTCTCGGTCTTGCCGGCGGTACCGGTCCGCCGCAACCGCCAGGTCTCAGCTCACGTAATCTCGCTTGCTTACGTGCGCTCGTCGCCGCGGCCCTTTTCCTTGCGGGCACTCTTGGTCCCAGCTGGTTCGCGGTGCTGGAGGCGCTGCAGAATGCCGATTACGTCCTCACAACCCGCGGTACCTCTCCTCCCAGCGGTCCCAGCCACCCTGGGGGCGCTACGCCTAACCGGCGCGCATCTGCCCAAGCCGACGGGCAACATTTACTACAACAGCAGCAACGGCCGCCATCAAGGCAACAAGCACCTCACCCACTTTTAGCGGACCTGGATTCGGAAAGCGTGCAGGTTGCCATTCAGCGGTTGTTTGACGCAAGTAAAATGTTGGAGGACGAGGCCTTTCATGATTTCGTTGGCGCTTTGTGCAAGTTGAGCATAGAGATGGTCGGCATGCAGAGCGGTGCCGTCGCTGGTGCCGTCGCTGAAGGGTCCTTGGAGATTGACGACGAAATTTCAAACGCTAGCGCAAGCTCAACGAGCCTTGCCACGCCTCGTGCGGACCAGTTTAGTAGGCGAAGAGTAAGCGGAATACATATTCCGCGGACATTGGTGCGTCCTACGGCATCATATCCTTCTTCCCTTCTCAGATCACCTTGACGTGCAGAGATCCGGGGACTTCGGTATTGCGCGCCTGGGCAGCGTCGCGACGCTTAACATTCAGCGCCTCGTGTACCGGCCTCCTGAGGTTGCTTGGAACTGCATATCCTCTCACTTGCTTTTCATTCTACGCAACCCTGCCGCTCCACAGCCGATCCGTCTGCAGGCGGCCCGCACACTGGACGATGTTCTAGCCATTGTCCCGCGCCACATTGCCACCGTCCCCAATGACCTCCAGGCGGCCGTGCAGCGCCGCGTGCTCGATGTCCTTGCGCAGCAGATCGTTCTCGACAGTTCACCGCCAGGCGCCGCATCCAGTGCGGGCATGGATCTGCGTCGCATGGGACTCGAGACGCTTCATCAGATCCTGCAGGCTTCGGGACACACGCTCCTCGTCGGCTGGGAGACGATTTTCGAGGTGCTCGGAAGCGTCTGCCGGCCAGCCGTCACAGACCCGGCACCGCCGCATGCGCCGTCATCCTCCGGCATGGGGCGCGGGCTCCCGCCGCCGCTCGGGTACCTGCAGGAGAAGGGTTACTCTTCGCTTATCAAGATCGCGTTCCAGTGCATGACGCTGATGTGCGATGCGCTCGCGGCGCTCTCGCCAGAGCACCTGCGGCTCTGCATTAGCACCTTGGGCCAATTCGGCCAGCAGGCTGATACAAACATCGCGCTAACGGCGACGGAGAGCCTTTTCTGGGGCGTTTCGGACGCGATACAAGCTAAGCGGCGTGAAGCAGCACAGGAGCCGGCGTACAGCGCGCTGTGGATGCACCTCCTGCTCGAGATACTGGACCTGTGTGCCGATGCGCGGCCGGAGGTCCGGATGGGCGCTATTCAGACGTTGTTCAGGACGCTGCAGCTATATGGCGCGACGCTGAGTCTCGAGACGTGGGATGAATGCGTATGGAAGGTCACGTTTCCGCTGCTCGACACGCTTTCGCCGTACGTGCGCCAGAACTCGCTCACACCCCCGTCGACCCCAGAGCCGAAGAGCGTCGTCACGGATACGACTCCAAAGGTAGCAACTGTGCCGGATTCGTCTTGGGACGAGTCCAAAGTGGTCGCGCTGCAATCGATCGGCTCAATCCTGAACGACTTTTTGGTCTCCAAGATCATCCATCTGCCCTCGTTCGCCGAGGCCTGGGAAACATTCGTTACTCACATCCGCGACGCGTTCCTCCTCGATAGCCGTGCCGTCAGCGCGCCCGCGTTGCGCTGTCTCGAGCGTGCCCTCAAGGCTGCTGCTACCGCGGCTGCTGACCCAGCTGATGCGGAGCGCTTGCGCGAATCCCTAGCGGAGATCTGGGAAAAGACGTGGACCAAGTGTGATGAGATGGGCGTGGTGATTGTGCGTCGTGCGGGTACCGTGGTACAGCAGGAGCCGGCCGACGCACCCTATGCACCGTTCACGCAAGAGAGCCTGGTCGCATTCGTGGACGTTATCAAGTGCGTGCGCGGTATTAGCAGGACACTAGACCGCGCTGAATGGCCCTTGGCGCGGATCGCTACTCTCATGACGATATTGAAGGGTAAGAGACTTTCGTCCTTCACGAGACGTTACCGTAACGATGATTCGCGCAGGCGTGCTGACCTACCCGAACTCGCCGGATTATAGACCAGACATCGACAACTTGTCTCCTGTCCAGGTAAGGGTTGCATCCAGATTTGTGATGTTTACGCGTGGCAGCTAAAGTACGGCTTTATCAGGCTATCGTCATGGACGCCGTTGGCGGTATCGAGCTTGCGGAAACGGGCACCCCGTCTTATATTCTTCGAGATCTGTCCGAATACGCCACTCTCGCATTCATCGCGTCGTTCGACGTTCCGGAAGTCGCCAAGCGCGAGACGAAACTTGCCTCGACGCCGTCGCAGCCGCAGAAACGGATCACTTACATCGCACTCGCGAAGATGTGCATGCCTAAGCTTGCGGACCTATTCCTGCAGTTCAAAGATAAGGACGAGGTCTTCGTAGACGAAATCGTCGAGGCAATCCTGTCTGCTTACGCCGTGCCGATAAAGCTCAAGTATGAGTGCCCTCGCCCGTCCAAGTTCGGGAAGGACCCGCCGCTGTGGAAGACTGCTACGAGTTGCTTCTTGAAGATCGTCAAGGAAGTCGGGCCGCGAATCAATATCCTCGGTTCGAGTAAGCGATGGGAATTATTTACTAGTTGCGCTGTGATGCTGACGCAGGCCGGGCAGGGCTATCGTCTGTCCGGGTAGAGAGTATATGGAGGCAGGTGATTGACGTCTATCGTGGAGGCATCTTGTCCGACTGGTACGCCATACGTACCGATTCTAGACTGCGCGATCTCTTGACGAAATAAACTAGCTCCGCCGCGGATGCCTTTTCGCTTTCCGAGCAGGAGGAGGAGGAGAATTTCGACCACCACTTGATTACGTCTCTCGAGACGGACGTGGTGCCGTGCCTAGGGGACGACCGCGTCCCGGATTACCTCATAACGCAGCTGGCTAAGATCCTCCAGCAGGGCTCTCAACTTTTACAGGACGAATCGAGCGAGGAGTACCCGCCTACACCGACAAGCGCAAAGCACCCCCAGATCAGATCGACACCACTAAATAGTAAGGCTGAAGGCGAGGACGTCGGAAGTACGGTGCCTCTCCTAGCAGTCTCGAGAGAACGGTTTTCGTATTGGTGCCTCGACCTGCTCTTCTTCATCTGCTCTGATGCAGCGAAAGGTAGATCTACGATCGTTGCTGGTGTGCTCATAGAAACTGATAGTCGTCTCAATCCAGATAATGAGACTCCACGGCGAAGAATTGCAGCTTTGGGCCTGCCTGCACTCATCGGCCGGTGTCGCACCACACTCGCGGGATATGTCGCTGACGAAAGACTTCGTGGCAACTTGCCATTCCCAAGGTACGTCTATTCGGGATGAGTCCTTGGCAGAGACTTGATATACTTTGTGTAGAGTGCGAGAGGAAGAACTGCTGTACGTGCTGCACAAGTTACTGGTGCTCCAACTGTGGCCAGGGTCGCTCTGGGCTGCACTCTCCACAACCCCGTCGAAATACGCGACGGAACAACCTCGTGCGGATCCTCTCCTTTCCTGTTCTTCTCAGGGCTGACGTTGTCCTCATAGCGGTCGACACATCCCTCCCCCCTTCCGAGGTCATTGCGGACTCGGTAAAGCGCTCGTCTCGCGCACACGTATTCCATTTCTATGCGCTGCTCTGCGAGATCGTGTCCGTACCGCGAAAGGCGCCGAGCACGTGGGTTGTGGCTGACCGCCTCGCGTCGGGGGGCAAGGGCAAGGACAAGGACGAGGGTCCCATTGCGGTTCGTGTACATCACCCTCTTGGCCGCGTCGCGATGGGAGCTGGGAACGGCTCGGACCCGGGCCGTCTCGTATCACTCGACGCGCGGGCGTTGGCGCAGGAATGTCTGAAGGAGGTTGGGCGCGAGCTCGGCGTGCCCAGATGAGATTCAACATCGGGCATTTTGTAATATGTTCCTCGGTTTAAGAATGCTACTATTCACCGGATCCTAATTGACGGCCGGTTCGTTTTCAGCGTAATGTGCTGGCGTATATGATATATGTGCCTAGTAATCTAGTAATCCGACCGACTGTTCGGTTGGTACATAACTTACAACCTGAGCATATCCGCTGGCCTCTGCCCGTCCCTGATTTGAGTCCTCTCTGGAATGCAATCCTTCAAAGCGGCCAGTATCTCGATAGTAATGGGCAATAACAACAGGACAGAAGCAACCTAGCCAAAGCCCAATAGACCTCGGCCGCTTGGACTTGGGGGCGATTGTGGCGAACCTATGAGCGCTTGCATAAGTATGTCTTCCGGCTCAGACTTGAGAAGGAAATGCAACAGACTACCATTTGTAGAGTTTTGTCGAGTGTAAACTTAGAGCGCAAGAATCCCGAAACTTAGAAAGTGTTGCGAAAGAAAAGAAAGCTAGTAATGCGCAGTTGAGTCGAAGGCGAGAATCGGTCTTGAAGGACACGAGAAGTAGAGCTCGTCATTAGAAACGTAGCCGTGTCTTCATCTTACAGTAAGCTTGGCGGTAAAAGTTTGCTCAGTCACGCGAGATGGGTGGCGAGGCTTAGGAGGGAATTCGACAGTGTTATTTGAGCGACAATCCACGAGCCTTGGCCCCTGTACAAACGATCCGTATCTAAGGCCGAGTAAATTCGTAAACATCTAAGTCGAATTAAAATTGTTGGCGAAAAGTTATTGAATAGTCCTGGAGTAGAGGGAGTCGGTAATCGTGTACGAGACGCAAATGCGAGGCAAGAGAATACGCGTCGTGGGCAAAATGAGGAAGCAGAGAGCGAAGGTCGAGGAGAACGACAACACTGATAATACCGACGATGCGCAGCAGTTGTACGTAGGAAAATAAAATAAAAGAACAGAAAAGAAAAGAAAAGAAGAGAAGAGAAAGTTCGACGCGCTTATGCTGGAGACGTCGCAGTTGAGATCTTTGAGAGTTCGATAAGTCGGATCGAGGGGCCTCTGGCAAGGGCGAAATGAGCTTGACAAGAAAATGAGAAAACGGAGGGGCAAGGAGCGAAAAGTTAGAGATCACGAAGGAAGGGAAAGGAAGACATGATGTGAGAGAGGTGAAACAATGGCAGTGAAAGACGAGTCGTGAAGAGGTGATGTCCAAGATAGGCAAGTTGACTTCGACTGGAGTCATCGTTCGCTCGAACTCTTATCTCTTCGCTCGCCTCGCTCACTGTCTCCCTCGACTTCGCCAACGAACCGGCCTCTTTCGACTTATCCTCTTGTGCGGCTCACGAACCAGCCGCCCCTTGGATTCTGCGCAACGTTACCAGACGTCGCATGTCGCGACCACGACTACTTTTTCTCTTCGAGTTCACTAGCATTTCTGTGTGTGACCACAGCTACTCACAACCACATAAGGAATTTACATGTCTGCCTAATACCTAGCTCCCTTTGACCGTCGCCGCTGCATCACTCGAGAAGTCGTGCCACACTATCTGGCATCATGAATAGCTGTGTGATTCGACCATGCCGTGACTGAGTGGTGCCATCCTCCGCCTTAGCCTACATCTCGCCTGCTCCGTTGCTTCGTCCCCAACCCAATACCTGTCCTTGGCTTCTTTCACGTCGAATCCGTCGAGTGGCTGTACAGTCTGGAGAAATACTGACTTGTACCACTCCATCTCGCTCCCGATGTCCCGGAATGTGTCTGAGGACAGTCCCGCACACCAAATGTCATATCCTGTGAATGCATCGACATCGCGTTTAGAAACTTCCACAGCCGGAAACACCACCCCGGGCTTGTCAGATCCGAGTGCAAATACCATGCGGACCACCGGTAATGGCCTATCTTCCCCCGAGAAGAGGCCGATGCGGAACGGATCCATGCAGTCAAACAGAGGTTTGTCGATTTGATCCTTGAAGTATTTGTTGTTCTTGACTTGGATCAGTATCGCCGTTACTGTGCGCCTCGATAGCTTGTCATCCCTCGCACAAACTGGAAGGACTAGATCGAGTCCAAGTTGGTTGTCCGTGCACATGACCATCGCACCTCGCATGACGAACTTCCACAGATGTTCGGCTTTGATCATGTTAGTATCGTGGACTTTGACGACATGGTTGAACCAAGTTTTGTATCCCTCAAATGCCTCGGAAAACGGCTTGTCCTCGCCCGACCGCCAATGCTGCGGCTTAGTGAATTGCAACTTCTCATATGCAGGCACCGGAAGCAACGCCCTCATGAAGTCAACGACGGAGACCACTCTTGCGGGTACTCTTGAACGCCCCCAGTCCCGGCCAACAGTAGCATCATGACATGCATCCCGTGCACGCATGATGAGCAGTGCCGCAACCAGTTCACCATGCCGGCCAAGATCAATGCAGCTCAGGTATGAATTCTCTGCTAGCAGTCGAACAGCCCCAACTCTTGACATAAGCTCCCGAGCGGCCTCAGCCAAGTAGGGCTCCGACCCAGCCATTGTCATGACTTTTTCGAAATTGCCAGTCGCTGCGACACAAAGCCGCATGTGGTGCTTGACCAGGGTGAGAACCACATCCTGACCCAATTTATCTGCAAGGTCAAAATCGAGGGCGAAGCGCACAGAGAGGCAAGCCAGTGAGCCCACTCCTTTCATGTCGATGATTCGGGTGGGGCCGTCAAGTAGTTTTGACTTGACTAAGTCCATAAGTTCACGTGAGTAAAAGTCGCTATGTTCCTCCCTCATAACAGTAGCATCATAACGAGAGCCAAACCTTTACTAGGATGTTAGTTTGATAACACCCCAAAGGAAAGTTGAGATGCTCATACAGTGGCCGACCCAGATGGGATATCCATCTGTCTCCTATCACTTTGTCCAATGTAACCGTGTCCTCAATTGCAGGGGATGCAAGGTCATCAAAACTGATTTCTGTTATTGGGGGAGGCAGCAGCAAGTCCAGATTCACCACCCGGCTTGATGGGTCTGCTTGATATTTTGGTGAGAAAGAATGAAATATTGGAGGCATTGAGAGAAAGAGAGAGAATATTGGAAGATCAATGACTGTTATGAGATGTAGAGCCCAGACCAATTCTGTGAACAATGGCACCCCTTGTTCCACTTGGATAGTGGTCAGCATGTGGCTCTCATCAAAAGAAAGGATAATAAGTGGCTGCTGTGCCCCAGCTTTTGAGGCTAGTAGATCTGCAGGGTCAAGGAACTGAGTAAGCTCCTTTGCTGCCTTTAGGACTAGCATGTCTGTATTGATGTGTTGCATGTCCCTCCCTGAGGACTCCTGCTTCCACTGGCAGTTATCTCTCATCAACTTGAAGTCATGGGTCATTTTGACAGAGGTGGAATGTTTACTAGTTGCTCACCATTCTAGCTGCATCAACTACTTCCTCAAAAAAATGCTTCCAATATTTTTTTGGAGCCTCAACTGATTGTCCATGGGTCATTCGATCATGGAAAGCCACAGCTAGAATTTCTTGATGTGCCTTGGTAAGTGAGACAAGCTCATTTTGCTTGCTGTCAGGTAGCTTTCTAACATCCTCCTTGGTCAATTTTGGTAGCTCCAGTGTGTGTGTGGTGTTGAGAGATAATTCTGCAAGTAAGATTGCCAGGTGTTTGTTGGTGACAGCAAATAGTGCATAAAGGAATGCATGGAGGTTCTTCATGACCATATTTCTGTCTGTTAAACCATTGAGTGCTGATAGCCAATTAATCAGGAACCTGTCAGGTGGAGGAAAACCTTTCATTGAACAGAACATTAGTATACATGATGAATTTGTATAAAACATCATCTTACATTTATCAGACAGGCACATAGGTATTGTGACAACTTTCTTAGCAACTTGGTCCACCATACGTGACTTTCCTGTTCCTGAGGAATTGAAGATGTTCAAAAGATGTTACGTGTCGATGGCACGTTCTGCTCGACTTGAGCGGGTTCTGAACGATGGCTATGTCGTCTGTTCCGGGCTCGAAGCTGGAGCCAATTGGTACGGAGTCTGTGGGTGAGCTCCTTAGGATGTGGAACAATGTAAGGAGGATCCGTGGTTGCGAAGGCACAGAGGAATACTCTGTGCGGACTCGGTGATAAGTGAACAGGGAAGTGTACGAGCTTATGCTGTCACTGAGTGGGGTGAGACTGGGAAGTCGAACGACTTATGCAGCTCCTGGTCTTCGGGTTTCTGTGAGGTCTGCGAGTCGAGAGTCGATATGATTCAAGATCTCAGAACTAAGGTCTGAGTATGCTACGGGTACAGGTTATATAGTACAAGTCGCCAAGCAGATACTACTAGTACCAGTACTTGGAAAGCCACCGAGTCGAGTAACTACTATACTAGGATGATGTCATAGTCCGAATACTACTAGTATCAGTAGTAGTATGAGTCACGTAGGTAAGCAGGTATGAGTCATGAACGGAGTCAGGTAAGTAAGCGGATGTGAGTAAAGTCTGTGCATGGAGGGTAAGATGACGAAGTAATGATGACGGTCCCAATGATAGTCCGTATAGTAAGCACAGTAAGGGAAAAAACGTAACATTACCTCCTCTTTAGGAGGCAAGTCCACATGCCTTAAACGGCTGAGGAGGCCCAACCCTCCCTCCTCTTTGATCGCTCCTTGTACCGCTCTAGTCCGTCTCTGATTAACGTACCATTAATGTTCATGATACGCTCTAAGGCGTCTGCTCCCTCCAGGTGGCGGATGGCGTCCTGTCTCTTGATTAGCGCGTGATAATACCTCGCTTGTGCATCTTTCATTGATGCCAAGGCGGACTTCATTGCCATGTGCTGTGCCCGATACCGACGTACTTCTGCGCCTAAGGTATGGTCTCCTTCTTCAACGAGGGCGTTGTCGATCTTGAATTGACAAGGGTGATCGATCTCGAAGAAATAGAGATCAGAGGGGAGGTAGGTGGGGACTGAGGTGAGGTCGTGTGATGGTAACGCCCTGAGGCGTTGCGAGTGTGTGTTCGGGCTATGAGCCCGAATCCCTGCTACATAAGTATCGTCCCCTCGGTCTAGGCGAGTCCATTTTGCTGGCCACAGGTTGCCCTGGGCGTCTTGGATCTGACAGGGAATAAAATCGCGCCCTTGATTCAGTCTGAAACCGGGTATGGGGGGAGAGGCGTTCGCTTGATCTTCCCAAGATAAGAATGTGTCAGCATCCGTCCACCCGTCGGTATCTGTGATAGTGCCAAGATCTCCTCCTCCCTCAGCTCCTCTGGTCGGGCAGTGTATCTCCGAGGTTTCCGAACCTTTCTTTGAGTAGGGATGGAAGAGGGATACAGGGGATCGCGTACGCGACCTCCTTGAGTCCGTAGATAATGCTCCCACACTGTGCTGCCTCTTAACAGGCGGGGGGACGATGGTGGGTTCGGAATAGGGGATGGGGAGCGGGTTGGAACTGGAGGAGTGGGGAGACGGAGTAAGGGATCTGGTAGGGGTGAAAGGGGTGGTTCCGGCTCTATGGGTGAGTGCTGCTTTGATAGGTCCGTAGGCAGCCTCCCATGAGAGTGCAGCATTGCTGGTTCGATGCACAAAGTCGGCGGGGATAAGGGTCTGTGGGATCGTAAAGCTCGATCGTTCTGTAGGTTCTGGGGGTGACGGAGAGGGTTCATGACTAGAGGTAGGACTGGGAGTTCGCCAAGAGGAAGGTTCGAACCAGGGGCTTCGGGTCGCATCCTCGGTTCCGTATCCGAGACGGAAATCACTCGAGGTGGGTATGTGGACAAGTCCAGCTGTAACAAGCGAGTTCCTGCCCAGTTCCTCAGCTCCACTGGCGGGGGCGATGTGTCCCTCTGACTGAGTGTCTGATACGGTGGACTGGAGAGCGGTGGCATTGGTGGACATGAGAGTGTAGAGTAGTTGAAGAAGTGGGGATAATTTCGATACGGTTGTCCTGATGGTCGTTTTATGGGTTACGGATGAAGGGTTACGTTGTCTAAACTCTTCAAGAGCTTTGTCAGCATGCATGTCTTTCCAGTCGACCCACTCATTATCCGAGTTAGGATATCCCTTCCACTTGACCAGGTATTGAACCTTATGACCCCTTCCATATCGTCTTGAATCGAGGATTGCTTCTACTTCGTATTCTTCTGTTCCTTGGACTAGGTCAGGCGGTGGCCTCGTGTAGTTTGGACCGTGGAACTCTGTTTCGATATAAGGGGTTAGAAGGTCTACATGGAACATGTCGTGTATTTTCCATGTCCCCGGGAGTGTCAGCTGATAGGTAATGGGAGATAAGACCCGTTTGATCGGAAAGGGGCCATGACGTTTAGGGGCTAGTTTGTTAGAAGGTACATCAAGATGAAGATTGCGCCCTTCCAGCCAGACATATTCTCCTTCCTTAAAGGTCCGGCCTTCTTTCTTTGATTGCGCCCATCGCTGTTGTGCCTGTATAATATGCTTCTCGGCTTCTTTTCTCACCTGTCACAGACTGAACTACGCTGACTTCTCACGGCAGATTATCATTGGGACTGCACTCGTTCTTACTTCATCTTACTCCTTATCATTGCGCTCGGTGTTGTTATCAGATGACTCTAGGACATGTGACAGGCTGGGTTCCATGGCCTTCCATGACGTTCCATTCCTAGGACAGGTGTATTAGTATTACTCATTCAGACTCACACGCTGTCAGGTGTTCTATTGTTCTTTAGTATCACATGCCATGGACATGACTCATTACTAGGATAGCTGTACTAGGGTTTGTGACTCATACTATAGTCTAGACTCCGCTTTAAAGCGAGTCATACCTGTATATAAGTCGACTAGTAAAGACCAGGGATCCCTATCCTGGTCTTCTTCAATTCGCTATCAGCTCTTGTTTCCTTTCCTTTCCAAGTCTGCCTTTCTTCGTCTCAACCTTTCTCTTCTTCGTTCTCTTCTTCTTTCTCTTCCAACTCTTCTCTCTCATTATCGACTTAGTGGAGGTGCTATCACGCCCTTTTCACTCCAAGGGGATCTAGTGCTCAGCCAGCCTAGTGTCCGAGAACGTCAGTCACGTGTTGCAAGCCACACCAAGTAGTCCAAGTCGGACAAACGGTTAGCGAACCGTTACATTAAGACCAGGATCCCATCGTGGCGTTGCAAACTACAAGGGAACAGTGGGCATCTGAAGGGCCCTTTGAAGCATACAACTTACAAGGACCGGTATTACGGGATATACCGGAAAGCTTTATCAAAGCAGCTGTGTGGCGGGTGTACAACGGTATAGAAAGATATCACGCCAGGTCCACCGCACCAGAAGAATCAAGCTCGGAACGTTGGTACCCAGTTGAGTTCAACTTCGAACATCTTTGTTGGGTGGAAATCCGTTGGATCGAAAATCTAGAAATTGGAGGAATGTGGGAAGCTTTCCGTATCGCCAGAGAAGATTTGGGACTCGATATCACCCCGCAAGACGCAGAGGATCAAGATCGGTTAGACCAAACCAGAAGGATCCGAGACACCATTGACGAAACCCCCACAACAAGGACAAGCACCCCGTCAGTAGCCAGCGAGGCAAGTGCCATTCAAGTGCGGTCACCAGCACCACAGAGAGGAAGCGATCAAATCATAGCATTACAGTTAGCTGAGTCGCTACATATACAAGATCCAATCATGAGTCGTACAATGACCATGGAGCCAGCAGCAGGAACGATTAACCCTCATACGGGGCATATGGAAATGCCCATGAACCCAGATGACGTCGTGCTATACCGAGCGATAGGACCAGATCAACCAGACCCACCTGTAGCCCGTGAAAGACAGGCATCGCCAAGAATTCCATTCGGATGGCCACGAGGAGGACAAGGACCCGGAGGCGGACCCTTCGGAGGGCCACCAGGAGGAGGCGGAGGACCACCAGGAGGTGGAGGACCGCCAGCAGGAATACCCATGCCAATGCCCCAGGCTCCGCAACCAGGAGGACACCACGGGGACAAATTAGTGGGTAACCCACCTATCATATTCACAGGAGATCGCTCCAAAGCCGAGCAATTTATCACACAATGGCAACTATACAAAGGAGTCAATATCACCAACACGCTTATGCGCAACCCATATCAACGAGCTATGTTTTTCCTTACGTACATTCAGGGAAACCTCGTTAACGAATGGGTCAAAGGAGTCAACGCATGGCTCCATACTCAAGTCACCACCCAAGGATGGGCAACAACAGACGAACGCCTCTGGAATGGCGTAATCGGTGCCTTCAATAGGCAGTATGCCGATGTATTAGAACAAGAGAAAGCACAAGCCGAACTAGGGCGAGGACTTCGCATGCAAAACGGAGATTTAGACGGCCTCATTACGAGGTTCGAACAATTGGTGCGCCACGCCAATTATGATGTCAATCAGCCACTGGTCCTGCGAATATTTACAGATGCATTGCCACATGCGATGTACGAATACATATTCAAAAACATACAACCCCGGGACTACGAAGGGTGGTGCAAAGCTTCAATACAACAGCAGAAGGTATTCGTACACATGAAGAGCCGACTTGAACAGTTCAATCCGCGGAAGAACGTATCCACGGGTGCTACCGGCTGGAGAAACAACAACTACAACAATAACGCCAATCGATGGCGTCGACCAAACATTCCAAACCTTCCAGACCCGAACGCCATGGATCTATCACCAGGAAGGGCTCGGTTGGCTCAGGCAGAAGACTACGAGCCAGGAAGAAACCGCTATCAGCCTCCGGGAGAGGCGAGACGAGGAACTGGTACGCCAGTAGGGCAAAGGAAAGTCCTCACATGTTTCAACTGTGGCAAACCGGGTCACTTTAAAAGAGATTGTCGACAGCCTTTGAGGCAAAACCCATTTTATCGACAAAACCAAGGATCACCGCAAGCTCGACAGGTGGAAACAGAGGAAGACGGTCAATATGCCGCTCGAAGCATTGTAGACGACCGCAGTGTCATTGAAGGACGCACTCCTCAGCAAAAAGCCCAGGCGTGGCTAGAGGGAGTAGCCGAAGAACCCGACGAGGTTAAAGACCTCGTTATGCAACAACTATGGAGGCGAGAGGATTTTCAAAATGCCTGAACCCAACGGCCTGGGTGAGGGCTCTTCGTTGTAACTCTGCATACATAACACGATACCATTCTATGAGAATTCCAGTGTCGATTCGTACAAGTTACTTCATGGCCGATAAACGAGCGCTAGTAGATTCAGGTGCCACTGACAACTTCATGCACCCGAATTTCACGACGAAGATGGGGTTAGGAATGAAGGAACTCCCAACGCCTAGGAAAATATTCAATATTGACAACACTACCAACAAATCGGGGAAGATTACACACTATCTTGACCTCGATGTATACACTAAAGGGATACACAGGGAGATGCGCTTCCTAATCACGGACATAGGAAGCGAAGACATTCTGCTAGGATACCCATGGCTAGCATTGTTCGAACCCAAATTCAGTTGGAGACACGCGGTCATTGACGAACGAGTTCTTCCTGTCGTCATTTCATCGGTCAACCCTCATATCATCAGACAGCGACCAGTGATCGCTGCAACCCTGACAAAGGAAGACAAAAATCACATTATTCGCAGTCTTGAAGCGCCAATCACTCCTCCATCCGTCATCGGAGGGGTATCCACCGAACTAGCAATACAGGCGGGTCAAAATCAGGTCGCCGCGGAAGTCCCAAAAGTATACGAACGGTTTGCCAAACTATTCAGCAGTGAAGCATCATCTCAATTCCCACCATCAAGACCATGGGACCACACTATCGACTTCAAACCAACCGCTCTGGACACGCTCCCCTGTAAAGTATATCCCATGACACAAGATGAGGACAAATCGCTGCTCAAATTCCTACAGGAGCAGGAAGCTAAGGGATACATTCGTCCCTCTATCTCACCTTATGCATCACCTTTCTTCTTTATACAGAAGAAAGACGGCAAGCTGAGACCAGTACAAGACTACCGACGTATCAACGACATCACAATTAGCAATCAATACCCCCTCCCCTTGATTACCGACCTCCTCACAGACCTTAGCAGAGCCAAGATCTTCACCAAACTCGATGTGAAGGATGGCTATAACAATATCCGCATCAAGAAGGGAGACGAACATAAAGCGGCGTTCAAAACCAAATACGGGTTATGGGAACCACTCGTCATGTTTTTTGGGCTGAAGAATTCACCAGCTACGTTCCAAAACATGATGAACTATGAATATAGGGATACTATTGACTATTGGAACGTCAGGGGAACGGCGATTCGCATCTACATGGATGATATCGCCATTGCCACTAGCACAAATCTGGAAGATCACATCCAAGCTGTTTCGGCAGTATTCGAAGTCGCGGAACGACTGGATCTATACTTCAAACCGGAGAAATGTACTTTCCATGCCCCACATATGGATTACCTGGGGGTAATCCTTGAAAAGGGGATAACGCACATGGACCCTGTCAAAATTGCGGGTATCAAAAATTGGCCGACACCCACCAAAGTTAAGGACATCAGATCTTTTTTGGGCTTCTGCAATTTTTACCGACCATTCATCCGAGGATTCGCACACATTGCGAGGCCACTAAACGAACTAACACGCAAAGACGCGGAATGGCTATGGACAGAACGGTGTCAAAAGGCGTTTGATGAGCTACGAAACAGAGTCACAAGCGAACCAGTGTTGGCACACCCTGAGCTGGACAAACAATTCGAACTGGAGGTTGATGCATCGGGTTTTGCAGTAGGAGCAGTATTACTGCAGAAGAAAGAAGATGGCAAAAGACACCCCATTGCGTACTTCTCGAAGACTCTCAACGAAGCACAGCGAAACTACGACATAGCCGACCTAGAACTGTTGGCAGTAGTAATGTCCCTGGATAACTGGAGGTCCTTTTTAGCCGGTTCTCCACACAAGGTTATTGTCTATTCCGATCATCAAAACCTGCTGTATTGGAAGGAGCCGCACAAAATCAGTAGACGTGTAGCCAGGGAAGTACTTCGCCTATCCGAGTACAACATTGAAATTCGTCACATAAAGGGAACGGCCAACGGACGTGCAGACGCTCTGTCAAGGAGACCCGATTACGATCAAGGCACTGAAGATAACACAAACGTAACGGTACTACCAGAACATTTGTTCGCGAGAACCACGGTGACCATTGCATCACAACACTGTCAAGATGAAGAGCGTCTCAAACCATGGATTGATCCACACCAACTCAAGAAGATGAATGGTGTCTGGTACAAAGAAGGACGAATAGTGGTAACCGAAGACCTGTCAGGCAAGCACAAAATCATCAAAGCGCACCACGACCCACCAGTGCATGGACACCCGGGTATCAACAGGACGACGCAAATCGTCGAACGCAATTACTGGTGGCCTCAACTATGCGGAGACGTCAAGGACTATGTGCAAGGATGTGCGGATTGTCAACGCCACAAAGTGAATAATCGACCAACTAAGGCGCCCTTAAGGCCTATTTACCCCAAGCCTGAAGCTATGCCATTCGAAACCATCGCATTAGACTTCATTACTAAACTCCCGGAATCGCAGGGATATGATTCCATCCTTACAGTCACCGACCACGATTGTACCAAGGCAGCCATATTCATACCATGTCGGGAAGAAATCAACGCAGAAGGGACGGCAGCACTTTACATCAAACATGTATTCGCACATTTTGGATTGCCAAGAAAGGTCATCAGCGATCGAGACCCTTGGTTCATATCAAAATTCATGCAAGAAGTATGCCGCATCACAGGAATAGAGCGAAACCCGTCTACGGCCTATCATCCAAGAACGGACGGACAATCAGAGTGCTCTAATCAGTGGGTGGAGACCGCCATCCGGTTTATCTCAGACCACCATCAGACAAATTGGGCCCCTTATCTTCCTATAGCCCAATTTGCGCATAACAATTGGCCAAGTGAGACCACGAGGAAGTCGCCATCCTTCCTTCTGATGGGCTATCATCCACGCGCTGAGTGGATTTCGTCACTGTCCCCTTTACCACAGGTCACATTGCGCCTCGAACAGCTGAAACAGGCACGAGACACGGCGCAACAACTGATGATCAAGGCCCAACAGTCATGGGTCAAACACTGCGATACGCCCAAGTACAAAGAAGGCGACCAAGTATGGCTAGAAGGCAAGAATCTCCGTCTTAATCAGCCAACCGCCAAGCTTGCGCCCAGGAGACATGGACCGTTTAAGGTCGTCAAGGTACTATCACCGGTCAGTTACCAATTGCAACTTCCCACGCAGTGGAGCATTCACAGTCTTTGACTTTTCGCAGAGATCTCACGGTCCAGCCCGCTTCCACCGCTTCTCCACCACTCAGTTTTAAACTCCGCTTTTTTCGAAACTTTGTCTTACTTCTTTATTGCAATGTAAATACTACAGTTAGAAATAAAGTAAAATAGGATAAAAATACAGATAAATAACGCGTAAACAACGCACAACAACGCGTCTTTGTGTATCAGTTTGGGGCATGTTTGCGTGGGAGGGAGAAGGGGGGGACAAACAAGGGTCTTCTTCCCAATCCCCCACATGGCAATCTTCGAAATTCCGACTGGTCCCCCAATTACCGAAAGGGGTTCCACTTACCTCGTGTCCGAAGCCAAGGTACACCGTGGCAAGAGCTCCGCTTCGGCCCCATATGGGAGCATTACATACGACCGGGAGAAGGGAGAGATGCTAGAATGGGAAAGTGAGGACAAGTTCCTGGTCTGGCTCGCTGCCGAGGAATACAAGAACACCATCAAGCTTATTGTGAGTCATACTGAGGAGTCGAACTCACCAAACTGGCGGGCACGGCGATTGTACAGGTGCTCGCGGGAATTCTCGGGCGGGCAGCCAGATCATGAAAGCGCAAATCACTGGGATCGCAAGATCCCTTCGAAGAAAACGGGTTGCCGGTGCCACCTGGTCATCAAACAGTATCCGCACACGGACGCAATTCTCGGCAAGTACGAAGAGAAGCACGATCACCCCCTTGGTGACGACAATCTCCGATTCCTGAGATTGTCAGAGAATACTAAGAACCTTGTGATGGAAATGATCCACACACGCATAGATTCAAAAGCGATTGTGAGTAACAAATTACATGCTTTGTTTTCCGAGCCAATGGCTATTGTCTAGTTAAAACACGTGCAAGAATCCTGCCAGCCGACCGATCGCGATTACCACATAACGATGTGGGACATTAGCCGGCTCTGCCGTATTGTGGAAAATGAGGAGATCCGCTTGGACGATAATGACACGATCTCCGTTAGACTATGGGTTACTAGGCTCTGGCAGTGCGGTGCAGAAGCGGTCCTGAAGGACAAGAGGGATCCCCCTCCCCCAGGATATGGGCTGTCTCAACAGTCCTTCGTCCTATGTGTGCAAACCCAGTTTCAAATGGACCGCTTCCGAGCGCTTGGATCCGATTTCTTATCTATTGATGCCACCCACAATACCACTCAGTATGTGGGGTTGCAACTATTCACCCTGCTAGTGAGGGATGAGTGGGGCCATGGTGCGCTTTGTGGCGCATTTCCATTTCGGGACGCTCACTTTTTTCCTACCGGCAGGTGTTCCTGTCGCGTGGATGGTGTCGTCAAACGGCACGGAAGCAACAATAAAGTTTTTTCTTGATTTTGTAAAAAAGCGGAGCCCGGAGGTAACACCGCGGATCACGATGAGTGATTGCGACCAGGCGCAAATGAACGCAATCAAAGCCGTGTACCCGGAGACCACGCTACTGCTTTGTTGGTGGCACGTGCTCCGTGCAATGCGGATGCACTTCCGCACGGAGGAGTTCCCAGATCTTTGGGAACGCGTACGCGAGTGGGTCAAAACTCCCGATCAATCAAAGTTTGATTCTCTTTGGGAATGGATCCAGACCGATCCTTCGGTCCCTCTCAGCTTTATAGATTATCTCAAGACCAATTGGATGGGCATCGTGCCCCTCTGGGCTGGCATCTCCAGGCAAAATCGAACGATCTTTCAAGAGAGCGATACAAACATGCTGATAGAAGCGTAAGTAATCTTATCGCGCAGGGGATCGATGAGATCGCTCAAATCTTTGTGTTATCTAGGTATCACCATGTTCTCAAATACAAGTGGCTTGAGGGAAAGCGAAATCGGTGTGTGGACCATCTCGTTCACACGCTCGTCACCGTGATGATTCCATCTTATGCGATTCTCCATGTCCGCCAGGAGCTAGGTTTTGAAGGTCTAAATTTGGCCGACAAGCGACGCAAGGAACTTCTCGCGCGAACCCCGGAAATTAATGCCTCATGTATCTCCGCGTTAGGCGACGACCAATTCAAAGTACAATCAGCAACAAATACATCGCGATTCTATTTGGTCAACCTCAGCACTGAGTCCTGCGATTGCCCAGACTGGCCCAGGGTCCAGCTCTGCAAGCATGTGGCTGCTGTTGCCCATTTCTTCGGAAACAGGCAACAGCAAATAGATGTGAAAGTTCCGCCGCGCGCGCGACCAATTCGGGAAGGGTCGGCCAGTGCGAAGACTTCGGCGGCACAAGCGAGTGCCGCTTCCATCCTGGAGAACATAATCGCCGTCTCCAAGGCGCTGCTGAGCGACGGCGAACTGTCGTCCCCAGAGACTGTTCGAAGTCTCCAAATGGTGGAGTCGCATTTGACTTCCATTGCACACTGCTCTCCATCTTCCGAGGAGAGCCCCCTCCCAGAAAAGGAGAATATCCCGCCCAACCAAGGTAACATGTGGGCGGTCACAGCCGCGCGAATGGGAGCCAAGCGACAACGGAGGAGACCTCGCCCTGCCACCGCGTCGTCCTCAGAGCCCCCAGGACCCTCAGCAACGGAGCTCATCGGGGAGCTCAACCGCAAGAAAACGCGCATCCGGATAACCGACCCCTACAGCGGCGGGGTCAGTTCCGGCCGAGACGCTCCACTGGACGCACGAACCGCGGCTCAGAACGCTGAGGCGCGCTCTCGCGCTGCAGCTGGTGACCTCTCTCTCTCGCAACCCTCAAAACGTGGCCGCAAGCGCGCGCAATCCCCAGTCCCACCCTCGAATTCGGCCCCTGTGCCCCCCTCTACCCCCTGGTACCATATTCCTACAGCTTACCAGCCCGCAATGTACGCACACACCCCATATACGGCAAGCGGTATGTACTGGCCATATGGCCATTTCCCTCCCTCCCAGCCTTACCTACCTCTGCCACCATAATTTCGTATATTATCTTTTTCTTTCATTACTGCCTGTCAGTCGTAGGTCATACAGTCGTAATATTATGCGTGCCATTTCATCCAAGCGGCCTTGCGTGCAGCCTCGTGGTCTCGACTATATCAACACCTTTTCCGATCTCTTGAGTGCCTCAGTGCCTCCAACCCTCCTGCGCCGTCTTCTACCATCATCTTTGCTTGCTCTGACGACCCTGCTCCCACGTCGCCACTGTGACTTGGTGGTCAATTTGTTTCCCATCTCGTCGCTTTGTTCCGATGTTCTCCTCGTTCCACCCACACTTGGCGGTCGTTTCGTCTCCCACCTATTCGCCTGTTCCGACGTTCTCCTCGTTCCACTCACAAGTTGGTGGTCGTTTTGTTTCCCACCTTTTCGCTGTTCTGACATTCCTCCTTCCCATTCTCTCTCCCCGTTCCACCAATTACAACTGCAACACGGCGGTCATTTTGTCTCCCACCTATTCACCTGTTCCGACGTCCTCGTCGTTCCACCCACACTTGCAGTCGTTTCGTCTCCCATCTATTTGCCTGTTCCGACGTTCTCGTCGTTCCACCCACACTTGCAGTTGTTTCGTCTCCCATCTATTTGCCTGTTCCGACGTGCTCGTCGTTCCACCCACATTTGGCAGTCGTTTCGTCTCCCATCTATTTGCCTGTTCCGACGTGCTCGTCGTTCCACCCACATTTGGCAGTCGTTTCGTCTCCCATCTATTTGCCTGTTCCGACGTTCTCCCCGTTCCACCCATCACCACTGCAGCTCGGTGGTCATTTCGTCTCCCACTTATTTGCCTGTTCGACGTTCTCCCATTCCACTCACGACTTGGGTGGTCGTTTCGTTTCCCACCTTTTTCCTTTTTCCGATGTTCCTCCTCCCCGCTCTTTCCTTCCCGTTCCACTCGCCACCACTGCAACTTGGTGGTCTCTTTGCCTCAAACATTTTCGCTGCTCCTACGTTCCTCCATCCCCCCGCACAACCCTCTGCCACTCCAGCCGCTGTGTTGGATCATTTGATCGCATAGGTACGTCCCTTGTTCACCCATTCTTTCATCCGCTCACTCCCCTAGACCCTCTCCCAGTCAAATCACAAGTCAAAACATGTGTGCGCGCAAGTCGGTGACGAATGACGAAGGGAGGATTCTTCAGCGGGCTTAATATACTCATTAGTTACATTCGTTGTTAGTTGCTCATCCCCCAGATGTTTTGCTATGAATACACAGAGACATGTTTCTACCACATGAACGTAAGCTTGGCCGATCTACATCTAAAAGCTTCACGTCTTCCCCTTCCGAGGAAACCTTGTCTAACTAGGTACATACAACCCCTCTGCGATCACCTCTTTCAATGTATTCATCATCTCACGATCGGCGCGACAACTCTAGCAAATCGGTGGATGATTCGTCAGGGGAAGAAGATGATGATTGAGAGTCAGTGTCGGTGACCGGCTCATTGGCAATAACCTCAATCGCTGTCCCCACCATTCGTCCTCTGTCCGAGCTTCAAACCATTTCCATCTAAGAATCTAAACTCTCGCAGACCTGTGGAGCCGCCTCTGTGGAGTCCGCCTCTGCCGCTGTTTCGGGACCCGACCTGGCGATCGCGCTCCTCGCCTCACACATTCCCAGTCCCCCAATCACATACCTCCTCGCCTCGCTCAATTCCACGCCCCTTCGCGCCCCCATTCCTCAGTCCCCCATTGATATCGGATCCCTCCCTCTTCAACCATTCCACGTTCCACCCTTGTGCTCTCTCGGTCTCGGTCTCGGTCTCGGTCTTGCGCTCGCACTCGCTCGGTCTTCTCTCAGTCTCTCTCAGTCTCTTTTTGTCTCGGTCTCTCTCTCGCTCGCGCTCTCTCGCTCGCGCTCTCTCGCTTGCGCTCTCTCGCTCGCGCTCTCTCGCTCGCGCTCTCTCGCGCTCTCTCGCTCACCTCCCTGGCGCCTGGTCTCGCCCCCATCGATATCGGATCCCTCCTTACTCTTAATGGTTGCTGTATCTGCATCAGGTAGAATATGTCTCGAAATCATGCAATTTTGACATTGTTCTCAATTTTGTTCAGTTGCAGCAGCTCCCCCTGCCTTCTCCCCCCCACTCCCTCCTCTCGTTCTCCCTCCGCTGCCTCTTCCACCTCCCTCTTCGCTTCACCCTCGCCCTCCCCACTCTCCCGCCCTCTCCCTCCCGCTCCCACTCTTTCGCCCTCCCTCGGTGTCGTTCCCCCTTGCGCGCCCTTCCCCACCCCCTTCAGTCCGTGCCTGCGCCTTTCACGCACAGTCCCACCTGGTCTCAGCAGCTCGATTCCGTCCTTCGTGAGCCGACCTCCTCTCCTCCCCTCTCCCGCCTTCTCACCCTTCCTCCTCTCTCACCTCCTCTCTCACCCTCTCTCCCGCCTCTACGTCCCCCCCCATCGTTATCGGATCCATCCTGGTCCGCATCCCTCTCCCTTTCTCCCTCTCCCTCGCCCGTCTCCTGTCCTCTCCGCCTCCCTGAGCCTCTCCCTCTCCCTCTCCCTCTCCCTCTCCCACTCTCACGCACCCTCCCTCTCCCTCTCCCACTCTCACGCACCCTCCCTCTCCCTCTCCCACTCTCACACACCCTCCCACACCCTCCTTCGTGCTCTCGCGCCTCTCTTTTGCGCTCAGCGCTCGCGCCCTCCCTCTCCCTCACCTCCCTCGCCTCCACTTTGCAAGCCCATGGAACTACGATTCCGAATCCCGGTGAGTTCATGGGACTAAGCGTTTATTGTTTATTCGCTGATACTTGTCGGCATTGTCAACACATCCTCACCCTCTCTCTCGCCTCCCTGCGCCTCTCCCGCTCCCAATCTCCCACTCCCTCGTGCACCCTCCCATCCCTCCCTCGCGCCTCTCTCGCGCTCGGCCCCCATCCCATCCCCTCCGTGCCCCCCTCTCGCTCTCGCCTCCCTCCTCGCTCCTCCCTCGCTTCCCTCGGCTCCACTTTGTGAGTTCATGGAACTATGCATTTGTTCCGAACTTTGGTGAGTTCATGGGACTAAAGTGTTTATTGTTTATTCACTAATACTTGTCGCTTTGCCAACACCTCTCTCCCTCCCTCTCGCTCACTCATTCCCGCACCCTCGCACCCCTCCTCTCGCTTACTCACTTCGCTCTCACCCTCGGCCGCCTCACTCGCACCCTTACCACCGCCACTGCCACCCTCGCCACACCCGCCATCCACATCCCCCTCCTCCTATACCCTGGCACAGTCAAACACCTCCCGTGCACACTCACTTCCCTCTGCTCAGGCTTCGGAGCGACGCCCATAGAAGTAGGTAATCATGTGACTCTCGTAAATAATAATTACAAACTTTGTTGTGTTATATAACTCATCAATATAATGTTATTATTGCTTAGAAATCGACAGTTTCCTGAGCTTCGAAAATGTGTGTCTGGGCGGAGATCGAACTTTGTGGCCGGTCCCGAGCGGACCGGACCGTGAGATCTCTGCGAAAAGCACCTGACTAGCATTCACCCTGTGTTTCACATCGATCTTCTCACACCTTATCGCGAGACAATAACGCACGGGCCCAACTATCAGCGCCCACCGCCGGATCTGGTTGACGGGGCAGAAGAATACTCCGTGGAGAAGATTCTGGACTCCTGGAAGTTCGGCAGAAGACGGCGTCTTCAATATTTGGTCAAATGGGAGGGTTACCCTGACTCGGACAACATGTGGGTCGATAAAGATGACGTATTTGCGGATGATAAGGTGCGGGAATTCAAAGCTTCAAACCCCGCCAAAGAAACACATATAAGGAGCCTTTCCTCTGCTAAGTCCCCTCACCTCCCAGTTTTGACCACGTCTCAACTACTCCTGCAACATATAGCTCGATACGCACCATTCACCATGATCTTCACCAATCCCTTGAACATTGACGTGGTTCCTCGGTCCACTCCGATTGATATTCCAGTACGCCCTCTAGTAGACGACCAGGGCATGGTGATTCCTAGGACACCACCCTTGTTACGTTCTGATTACGCAGCATTGGTGTATCACATGAGTTGGGACTATCATGTGATTATGATGTCATTAGTTCCGGACTATCCTACCATCTTCCATACGACGAGTCATAGTGACTCATACTATTACAGGGACTAGTAGTATTAGTGGAGTCATAGCGTCATAAGTGACTCATCCTAGTATTATGACTCAGTAGTAGTGACTCATGTACTTAGTATATAAACTGTACTATTAGCGAACTTAGACCTTAGGTCTGAGTTCTTGTATCAATCAGACATTCTACGACGCCTTCTAGGCTAGGAGTTGCATAAGTCCAGTCGACTTCCCCAACCGTTCCTATCGCAGACTTTGCTCTGCTATCACCGAGTCCGCGAGGGTATTAAGTCCCACGCCGTCATCATAGGGTCTTACAAACCTTATCAGCGACCTGGTTATCTGCATCCGTCCGAAGTCACTCACAAGTTGCGGAACCAGTTACTCCGAATCCAACAGAATAACTTTCGTCACAGTACCATAGCTCAAGCCGAGCAGAGCGGTCCGTCTAACCGTAACATTAACTCAGACCTCTGCACCACTGTGGCGACTCCACGAGCAAACACGATCACCACCTACGTGGCACGTAGGGGGGAACAGAACGTCCCTAAACGATACATCAAAAAAGCCGAGTGGCTTGACAAGGAATACGGCTGGGGATACTATTCCACTAGCGACGAGCCAGAAGACGACGATACCTTCATCGCTGTGGACTTCGACTTTGGAGCTCTCCAGTGGGGAGTTACTAGAAGACTTCCTGACAACGGAGGATTTGCAATCGAGCGACCAGCACCTGTCAAATTGGGACTTCGAATCTACGACGAAGAACGAGTGGACCGAAGCCGTTGGGGACCACTGGACGGACAGGCAGACGACGAAGAAGAACAACCTCGTAGCGACTTCAAGTTCGGAAGTGACCAAGAAGACGTCCCAGACGAGAACATCGAAATCCCTGTCACAGACGCAGCAGCAGCAACTGAAGAACAACTTGAACAATTGGCTAGCAACATTCCCACCGACGTCACCCCTACCAAATTCATACCAACCACTATCTACAAAGCATCGACACTGACTAGCACAATGGCCTCAATCGCAGCAACTACCACTGTCCCTCCAGCAACTATATTGGGCAGAACTACTAGATTTACAGTACCCTCCAATCCCTTTGGAAGCGGACCTCCGCCATCAGGACCTCCTGGAGGAGGAGGTGGACATTGGTCTAGTCGAGGCCCTCCTATGGGAGGAGGACCACCAGGACCACCAGGACCACCCGGACCTCCTGGAGGAGGGGGAAATCCCGGAGGACCTGGAGGAGGGGGAAATCCTGGAGGAGGCAAACTCGTAGGACGCGAACCAGAAGTCTTCAATGGAACTAGAAGCAAAACCGAAGGATTCCTCCAAGAATGGAATATCTACTATGGCCTAAACTGGGGAGCTGATGTCATTACCACCCCTTTCACTTGGGCTATGTTGTTCCTATCTTTTATCAAAGGTCCGAACATCCAAGAATGGGTAGCAGCACAAATCGAATGGCTAGGAAACCAAATGGCCGGAGGAGCACAAGTCCATAATGAGTACCTGTGGAGGACCATAATTGATCGATTCAAGGATGCGTTCACGGACACCATGAGCGTGGAGAAAGCCGAACGAGCAATCAAAGAGATCCGCATGAAAGATGGGGATCTAGATGGCTATATAGCCAAGTTCGAACAACTAGCTCGTATCTCAGGACACGATCTTAATGCAAAAGGTACATGGACCATGTTCGCTGAAGGACTTCCAAAAATGCTCCATTACAACATGATCAGTCAAGGAGGAAGGCGCCCAAATTCGTGGCAAGAATGGACCGAAGGAGCGGTCAAACAACAGCAAAAGTGGCTGTACCTTCAAACCTTCTTCAATGGGAAAGTGCCACAGGGCAAAATACCCCAAAACAAACAAGGCCCAAATCAAAATTGGCGACAAGGGTCCGGGTCTGCGAAGAACTCCAATGCCATGGATCTTACCCCCGGACATATCCGTGCAAGGGGTGCACTATCGGAAGAAGATCGCGCCAAGCTGCTGGCCACAGGGGGTTGTTTCCGCTGCAGGAAGCAAGGACATATGAGCCGAAACTGCCCTGATAGGCCTCGTCAATCACAGGCACGAGGAAATCAGGAAGAAGCGGAAGCACAGATTCAAGCCGCTAATACTATTACGAAGAAGTTCGATGCCAAAGGGCTTATCGAACAGATCAAAGAACTCAATGATGAAGACAAGGACGTAGTCATTCAAGAAGTCTTCATGAAGAACCGTCAGGATTTTTCCTAAGCTCCAACCCATCGGCCTGGGGGCGAGCAATTCATAGACTGCAATGTAACTCTGTATATCTTACTCGCTATCGAAGTATGAAAATCCCTGTTTCATTTCGCACGTCACAAGCAATGGCCGACAAAAGCATACTAGTAGACTCAGGAGCTACTGATAATTTCATAGATCCTAGGCTTATCAAACGACTAGGATTGGGTACCCAGAAACTGGAACGACCAAAGAAGATCTGGAACATCGATGGAACTAACAATAAAGCGGGCCTCATTCAGGAATACGTCGATTTAGAGATCCGGACCGGAGATAAAGAAAAACAAATGCGATTCCTTATCACGGACCTAGGACTCGAAGATCTGATACTAGGATACCCCTGGTTGGCGGCATTCGAACCCCAATTCCAATGGAAGGATGCTGTTATCGACACCAAATACCTTCCGATTGTTATCCGATCTTTAGATTGGCGATCACTCCAAATCAAACCAATCATTTCCTATCTGGATACATCTCTGAACAAAATAGTCACCGAATCCTTATCCGATGCAGAGAAAGATCAAATCGTCCAGGAACTAACAGAACAAGGACATAGAAGCGCCAATATTTCCACTCAGTTGGCGCAAAATGTCCAACAATATGTCAAAGAAGTGCCAATTCCATTGGAGTACCAACGCCATCAGAAGGTCTTTAGCGAAGAAGAGTCTCATCGATTCCCACCGTCTAGACCATGGGACCATGCGATCGAACTTAAGGAAGGGGCGCCAAAAGCACTGGACTGCAAAATCTATCCGATGACACAAGCCGAGGATGAAGCACTCCTCAAATGGATCAAGGAGGAAAAAGCTAAAGGATATATTCGGCAGTCAAAATCACCCTACGCTTCTTCATTCTTCTTTATCAAGAAGAAAGATGGAAAACTCCGTCCGGTCATAGATTATCGAAAGCTCAATGATTATACCGTGAAGAACAAATACCCATTACCACTCATTCCTGAACTCATTACTCGAGTCAAAGATGCTTGGGTCTTCACCAAATTCGATATCAGATGGGGATATAACAATATCCGTATTAAGGATGAAGACATTCATAAAGCAGCCTTTAAAACCAAGTTTGGACTCTGGGAACCGACAGTCATGCCCTTTGGACCAACTAATGCGCCGGCCACATTCCAAGCAATGATGGATTACGAGTTCGAGGAAATTACAGAACAATTCAGACAAAAAGGCACCGAAATTATCATCTATATGGATGATATATTAATTGCGACAACGGCCAAACTCCAGGATCATCGAGAAGCGGTACATGCAATCTTAGATCGACTTGAGGAACTAGACCTTTACCTAAAACCGGAGAAATGCGTGTGGGAATCACCACGAGTCGATTATCTGGGGCTAATCCTTGAAAAGGGAGTAACTCGCATGGACCCTGCCAAAGTTGCAGGGGTCGGATCTTGGCCTATTCCCACGACAGTCAAACAAGTCCGATCCTTTCTTGGTTTTTGCAATTTCTACAGACCCTTCATTCGTCAATTTTCACACACTGCAAAACCATTAAACGAACTCACAAGAAAGGATGTACCATGGGACTGGACGCCAAGATGTCAAGATGCTTTTGAAACCCTTCGTCAAAGGATAACATCAGAACCAGTCCTGATACAACCAAATCTGACTAAACCATTTGAACTCGAAGTGGACGCATCTGGATTCGCATTAGGAGCTGTACTAACACAAAGAGGAGAGGATGGAAAAAAACATCCTATTGGCTACTACTCTACAACCTTAAACAAAGTGGAACGAAACTATGACATCTGGGATCTGGAACTACTAGCAGTCGTAAAAGGACTAAGGCACTGGCGAGCTTATCTAGCAGGATCACCCCATAAGGTTACTGTATACACAGATCACGCTAACCTACTATATTGGCGACAACCCCAGAAAATTAGCCGAAGAATTGCTAGAGAAGTTCTAGAACTCTCAGAATACGACATCGAACTTCGCCATATACCTGGAAACGCTAATAGCCGCGCAGATATGTTATCTAGACGCCCAGACTATGATCAAGGAGAACGAGACAACGAGGACATCACAGTACTACCAGATCACCTTTTCGCACGTGCCCTGACCACTCTAACCACACCCCTGATACACGATCAAGATCTCAATATCCTGAGACCATGGGTAAACCCACATAACCTAAAAAGGGTTAATGGACGCTGGTGGAAAGGGACAGGACAAGTAATTACTTCAGGAACAGAAATCAAGCGCCAGATCATACATGATCATCATGACCTACCCGCTTATGGACACCCTGGAATATCACGAACAACACAACTGGTCACAAGGTACTACTGGTGGCCGCAAATAGCAAGAGATGTACATGATTACGTCAAGGGATGCGCCGAATGTCAACGACATAAGGCTAATACACAAACAAGGAAGGCACCCTTGAACCCTATTACACCGGAACTTGATGCCCTTCCATTTCAAACAATAGCAATGGACTTTATTGTCAAACTTCCTAGATCCGAAGGCTATGATTCCATCCTAACCATAACAGATCATGACTGTTCTAAAGCAACGATCTTCATCCCTTGCAACGAAACCATTGATGCAGATGGAGTAGCTGATCTTTATCTCAGGAACGTCTTTGTGCGTTATGGCTTACCCTCAAAAGTCATCTGTGATAGAGATCCCCGCTTCATTTCCCGATTTATGCAAACCCTTTGTAAACGAATGGGGATCAAAGTCAATGCGTCTACAGCATACCATCCTCGAACAGATGGGCAATCAGAAAGGACCAATCAGTGGTTAGAACAGTGGCTGCGACCCTGGACTAACTTTGCCCAAAACAATTGGTGCAAGTACCTACCGTTCGCTGAATTTGCTCACAACTCATGGCACAACGAAACTACGAAACGATCCCCTTTCCAAGTACTCATGGGATATCACCCTAGGGCTAACGTTACCCCATTTCCTAATTCATTACCAGGAGTTGAAACACGGATCGAAGAATGGATGCAAGCAAGGCGACAAGTACGAGAAGCAATCCTTATTGCCCAAAAACGATGGGCGCACTCCAAGTACTTAGGACGGACTTTCAAGATAGGAGAAAAGGTGTGGCTAGAAGGACGGAATCTTAAAACAGACCAACCAACCGCCAAACTAGCGCCAAAACGACACGGACCTTTCTCTATAAAGAAAGTCTTATCACCCATCACGTATCAACTAACATTACCTTCGACATGGAAGATCCATGATGTGTTTCATGTGGACCTTCTAACCCCTTATATCGAAACGGACTTCCACGGTCCTAACTACACGAGGCCACCACCTGACCTTATCAACGATGAAGAAGAATACGAGGTGGAGCAAGTATTGTCATCAAGACGTCATGGGAAAGGGCGCAAGGTACAATACTTGGTCAGGTGGAAGGGATACCCGGAATCGGACAATGAATGGGTAAACTGGGACGACATGAATGCTGACGAAGCTCTAGAGGACTTTAGGAAACAAAATCCTAGAGCAATCACACATATAAGACGAGTTCAAGACACAGAAGTAGAACCAACCCCCGCATTATATTCTTGGGTCTATAGCAACAAGTCAATGTCTCAAGATGCTCTCTGCGCCGCCTTACCTTACGCTCAGTGTGAAAGTCCCGTCCCCGAAGCCGGAGTCCCGAGTCCATTACCCCAGACAACAATTAGCTATGATGGATCTCAGTACTCGCCCCCCAACACGCATCCAGCAAGGGGTTGGTATGAAGCCTGGCATGCGATCAACTGCTTCGAGCCATCTGGATGGCATACCCCCACTGAGTCCTCTCATCGCTCCGCGACCAGTACACCCGAACTCGTCGATCCCACTGCTCCTCGATACACGGAGTTCTCCATTCCCCAAACACTCATTGGACGAGCAGGAAGTACCCCTCACGTGCGATTACTTGAGGATCTCGTCACCAATCCTCCCTCCCCAACAGACGCCATCACCACTGACCCCAATCCCATCTCCTCCCCCACACGTTCCAATTCCCCATTACCGATCCCTCCGCAGCTCGACTATCTGGGGGCCATACTTGATCAAACACGGAGGTTACGCGAAGGATCTCAAGTCGCTAGATCCAACTCGCAAGGTCAAGAAGCCGAGGCGCTTCCGCCTCACCCCGGAGCAGAGATTTACGGAGGACATCAACTTGCTAACACAGATACCAACGGGAGGACGGAGATTGACGAGGGGCATGCTCAACAGGTTCGAGAAGCATGGACGCCGGCCCCTGAGGGTTACTGCTACAATCTAGGCGACCAGTACGTGCCCATGCACATCAAAGGGCCCGATGGCCGTATGTGGCCAGCCAAGTTTACCAAAGTCGAGTATACGGACAATCCTCGTGTCTGTGGATATCGTGCTGGAAGCCCCACTCCCTATTCCGACTACTTATACGCTGAACCCTACTTCGATCTATATCAACGCCCTCGTTACTCCAAGGTGGATCTCTGGTTCCTTAGTCATCGCTACCCATACCGTGACGAAGTGGACTTGGGTTTCCTTGCTCTCAAAGATCAAACTGTCAAAGCAGAAGTACGACGGTACAGAGGTCTGGATGCGCAGATCTCTAACCTCCTTCACGACCTCCAGCAGTTAGAGGAACGCTTGGGGATGATGCAGCTGAAGAAGGATCAGTGTGTAAGGCGACTTGAGCAGGCTAACACACTTGAGAGATTGGGAGAGGCTAACGGACGAAATATCGTAGAAGCGAGAGGACGAGTCGTCGAACTCCTGCAGGATCTGGAACGTGGGCGTTCCACCTGAAAAGGGAGTATTGTTACGTTCTGATTACGCAGCATTGGTGTATCACATGAGTTGGGACTATCATGTGATTATGATGTCATTAGTTCCGGACTATCCTACCATCTTCCATACGACGAGTCATAGTGACTCATACTATTACAGGGACTAGTAGTATTAGTGGAGTCATAGCGTCATAAGTGACTCATCCTAGTATTATGACTCAGTAGTAGTGACTCATGTACTTAGTATATAAACTGTACTATTAGCGAACTTAGACCTTAGGTCTGAGTTCTTGTATCAATCAGACATTCTACGACGCCTTCTAGGCTAGGAGTTGCATAAGTCCAGTCGACTTCCCCAACCGTTCCTATCGCAGACTTTGCTCTGCTATCACCGAGTCCGCGAGGGTATTAAGTCCCACGCCGTCATCATAGGGTCTTACAAACCTTATCAGCGACCTGGTTATCCGCATCCATCCGAAGTCACTCACAAGTTGCGGAACCAGTTACTCCGAATCCAACAGAATAACTTTCGTCACAGTACCATAGCTCAAGCCGAGCAGAGCGGTCCGTCTAACCGTAACAACCCTCTCCCACGCCGCCTACCCCACTACTCTTCACAAACCGAGTAGAGACCCCGACCTCTTGGCCGCCGTCCGATGACATGAACATTGAAACTCACACACCTCCTAGGACGCTTGAAGCTGCGGGGAGTACGCCCTGGGCACCTATAGCTGCGCTGAGCAGAGACCCATCCCCGTTTTCCCCGGACGGACCAAAGGCCACCCCTGAAAAGGGGATCGATGCAGTACCACTAGTGGGTTTGGGTGAAAACCCTGGAATGCCGCTGGTTGGCACGCCGGACTATGACTACGATCTCACATCCCCACCATCGCCAAAGGACTCATCCCCCATGCCGTCTAGCTCCTCCTCGGAGTCGTCTCAAGCCCCCGCTCCTGACCATGACTATAAGGGGTGCACTAAATATTGTTTTGACACCACCTACACCCTCCATCACCACGACCACACCGCAACGGAGCCAACCTGGACCACGGCAACACTGATTGAAGAAAGGTCTCAGAAACACCCCAAGGTATGGGGGTATGGGATGGAGTATAAGGCGACGCCAACTTGGGAGCGACTGGACAGGTGGGACGGCTGGGAGGATGACGAATTGGACAATCTGCGCACGGTATTGGGTGAAACCCTCAAGAACCTCACTTCGGCGATCCAGCGTAGGCGCTGGAACTGAAAAGGGGATAATGTCACGGACTGAACTACGCTGACTTCTCACGGCAGATTATCATTGGGACTGCACTCGTTCTTACTTCATCTTACTCCTTATCATTGCGCTCGGTGTTGTTATCAGATGACTCTAGGACATGTGACAGGCTGGGTTCCATGGCCTTCCATGACGTTCCATTCCTAGGACAGGTGTATTAGTATTACTCATTCAGACTCACACGCTGTCAGGCGTTCTATTGTTCTTTAGTATCACATGCCATGGACATGACTCATTACTAGGATAGCTGTACTAGGGTTTGTGACTCATACTATAGTCTAGACTCCGCTTTAAAGCGAGTCATACCTGTATATAAGTCGACTAGTAAAGACCAGGGATCCCTATCCTGGTCTTCTTCAATTCGCTATCAGCTCTCGTTTCCTTTCCTTTCCAAGTCTGCCTTTCTTCGTCTTAACCTTTCTCTTCTTCGTTCTCTTCTTCTTTCTCTTTGTCACGGACTGGACTGTGCTCACTTCTTTTAGCAGCTTATCATTGGGACTGCAATCGCTCTTATCTCATCTCATTCCTCACCATTGTGCATTACGTTGTTATCAGATGACTCTAGGATATGTGACGGGCCGGGTTCTATGGCCTTCCATGACGTTCCATTCCTAGGACCGGTATACTAGTATTTACTCAGCCAGACTCACACGCTGTCAAGCGTTCTATTGTTCTTTAGTATCACATGCCATGGACATGACTCATTCCTAGGATAGCTGTACTAGGGTTCGTGACTCATTACTCAGTTCAGACTCCGCTTTAAAGCGAGTCTTATGTGTATATAAGTCGACTAGTAAAGACCAGGGATCTCTATCCTGGTCTTCTTCAATTCGCTATCTTGTTTCGGTTTCCTCTTCCATTCCAGTCTGCCTTTCTTCGTTTTGCTCTTTCTCTTCTTCTCTCTCTTTCAACTCTTCTCTCTCATCATCGACTTAGTGGAGGTGCTGTCACGCCCTTTTCACTCTAAGGGGACCTAGTGTTAGCCAGCCTAGTGTCCGAGAACGCCAAATACGTGTTGCAAGCCACTCAAGTAGTCCAAGTCAGACAGACGGTTAGCGAACCGTTACACTCTTCCAACTCTTCTCTCTCATTATCGACTTAGTGGAGGTGCTATCACGCCCTTTTCACTCCAAGGGGATCTAGTGCTCAGCCAGCCTAGTGTCCGAGAACGTCAGTCACGTGTTGCAAGCCACACCAAGTAGTCCAAGTCGGACAAACGGTTAGCGAACCGTTACATCACCCTTTTCCACGTCTCTCGACGGAGTTCTAGAGTAGGAATTGGGGTTGGAGCGTCCGAGATTTCTGCTCGTGGTTCATATCCCATGAGCATCTTGAATGGGGAATAGTGTGTAGTTTCATTCTTCCATGAGTTGTGAGCGAATTCGGCAATAGGTAGATGTTCCTCCCAGTTATTCATTTGGATATTGACCCATGGTCTAAGGTATTGTCCAAGCCATTGATTGGATCGTTCGGATTGTCCATCGGTACGAGGATGGTATGCTGTAGACATATTCTGTGTTGCTCCAATGAGTTGACAGAGTTCCCTCATGAACTTGGAGATGAATCGGGGATCTCTATCGCTGATTATTTTGCTAGGAAGTCCGAACCTTGGGAATACTTTGCAGAGATATAGATCGGCTACTCCTTCGGCGCTGATGGACTCGTTGCATGGTATGAATATGGCCATCTTCGTGCAATCGTGATCCGTGATGGTGAGGATTGAATCAAACCCATTCGAGATTGGAAGTTTTACTATGAAATCAAGAGCGATCGTCTGAAATGGTAATGCTTCGTGGACAGGGGTGATGGGTGATAGTGGCGCCTTCCGTGTCTGGGTGTTAATCTTGTGTCTTTGGCATTCGGCGCATCCTTTGACATATTCTTGAATGTCTTTGGCCATATTAGGCCACCAGTAGAATCGAGCCACTAGATCCGTGGTTCGGGATATTCCTGGGTGTCCGAAGGCTACCAGATCATGGTGATTGTAGATGATTTTATGTCATAGTTCTTGGTTTCCTGTTACCACTCTTCTGTGCTCTTTCCACCATTCTCCGTTAAGCTTTTTGAGATTGTGTGGATTGATCCATGGTTGTAATATTTCCTCATCTTGTGATGAAGTGAACCTAGGAGCAAGTATGGTTTCAGAATGTGTTGTTCTTGCAAACATGTGATCCAGAAGGACTGTGACATCTTCATTATCTCTTTCTCCTTGATCGTAATCTGGTCGTCTAGATAAAGTATCTGCTCTTCCGTTGCTTTTCCCAGGTATGTGTCGAAGTTCTATGTCAAATTCGGATAGTTCTAGAACTTCCCTGGCTATTCTTCGGCTTATCTTGTGGGGTTGCCGCCAATATTGCAGATTCGCATGGTCAGTGTGTACAATGATCTTATGCGGTGATCCTGCTATGAATGGTCTCCAGTTTCGACAGGCTTTGACTATAGCTAGGTATTCCAGATCATAGATGTCGTAGTTTCGCTCTGCTTCTGTAAGGGTTGTGGAAAAGTAGGCAATTGGGTGTCTTTTGCCATCTTCTCCTCGTTGCATCAGTACTGCACCTAGAGCAAATCCCGATGCATCTACTTCAATTTCGAATTGCTTGTCAAGTTGTGGTTGTGCTAGGACGGGTTCGGATGTTATCCGCTTTCATAGTTCATCGAACGCCTCTTGGTGCTTTGGTTCCCAGGTCCATGGTATATCTTTCCTGGTTAGTTCGTTAAGGGGTCGAGCGATATGGGAGAATTGATAGATAAAGGGGCGATAAAAATTGCAGAATCCTAGAAATGATCGGACTTGCTTTACCAAAGAAGGTGTAGGCCAATTTGCTACTCCTTTTACCTTGGCGGGGTCCATGCGTGTTATCCCCCTTTCAAGGATTAGCCCCAGATAATCGATGCGAGGTGCTTCCCATATGCACTTTTCTGGTTTGATGAAAAGATCATTTTGCTCCAAGATGTCCAGAACTCCATGCACCGCTTCTCTATGTTGTTCCAAGGATTCTGATGTTGCGATTAGGATATCATCCATATAGACGATAATCTCTGTTCCTTTCCCTTGGAATAGATTGATGATTGGTTCGAGGATGTAGTCCATCATTGCTTGGAATGTGGCTGGGGAATTGGTCAGCCCGAAGAACATGACTAGTGGTTCCCATAGTCCGTATTTCGTTTTGAACACTGCTTTGTGTTGGTCTCCTTCTTTGATCAGGACGTTATTGTAACCTTCTCGGACATCGAATTTGGTAAATATTCGAGCGTCTCTTACTTGTGAGATGAGATCTGGGATTAATGGGAGAGGGTATCGGTTCCTGATCGTGAATTCGTTAAGTTTGTGATAGTCTTGGACGGGTCGTAATTTTCCATCCTTCTTTCAGACAAAGAAGAAAGGAGATGCGTATGGGGATTTTGATGGGCGGATGTATCCCTTCTCCTGCATATCTTTGAGGAATTTCTTTAGTGCTTCATCCTCTAGCGGGGTTATTGGGTATATCTTGCAATCAAGGGCTTTTGGTGCTCCCTCTTTTAGTTCGATTGCATGATCCCATGGGCTTGACTTTGGAAATCGTCGCGCTTCTTCTTCACTAAAGACCTTGGCGTGTCTTTGATATTCTGTTGGTATTGCTATCGCTTGCGTATATTGCCCTGCGTCTCGTGCTAGCTGTGTTGAGATATTGCGATGCCAGCTTGATTCGTTTTCCAGGTCTTCGACTATCAGATCCTTTTCTCCATCAGATAGTGGTTCCGTTACTATTCTGGCCACTGTTGCATTTGATATGGTGGATTGGGTAGTTTGATACCAGGATAAGGATCGTATGATGATTGGGAGATAAGAAGTATCGATTGCTGCGTCCTTCCAACTGAACTTTGGTTCGAAATTGGCTAGCCAGGGGTATCCTAGGATAAGATCCTCTAGTCCTAGATCAGTTATCAGGAATCTCATTTTTGCGTTCTTCTGTCCTGTCTGGACGTTGAGATCTACATATTCTGCAATCATTCCTGCTTTGTTGTTAGTTCCATCGATATTCCAGATCTTTCTAGCCTGATCTAGTGGATGGGTTTTGACACGAAGTCGTTTAATGAATCGGGGGTGAATGAAGTTGTCTGTTGCTCCTGAGTCTACGAGAATTTGCTTGTCGGCCCTTGTGTATGCGGTTCGAAATGAGACTGGTATTTTCATACTTCGAAATCTGGTCAAGTATACAGAGTTACATTTGAGCATACGGATAGCTCTTCCCCAGGCCGTTAGGTCAGAGCTCAGGCAAAATCCTCGTTCATAAAGATGTCTTGGATCACTTTGTCTTTCTCCCCTTGATCCATGCTTCGTACTAGTTCAACCAGTTCTTGGGCATTAATCTTTTTGATGGAGTGAGATGGTGCGTCGATTTTGGGTACGCCACTACTAGTAGTACTAGTATTGGTGGCGTTTTGCGGAGTATCACTGGTTGTATCAGTGACACGGATCTGTGAGTTTTGGTTAGGACAATTGCGCCCTATGTGTCCTTGGCGCCTGCATTTGAAACATTTGCCTTCCTTGCGTAATTGGGCTACTTCGTCGTCTGATAGGGCAGCCCTGGCACGGATACGTCCAGGGGTAGTGTCCATGGCATTGTTGTCTTTGGCAAAACGTTGTTGCCACTGCTGCTGGGTCGGCTTTTTGGGATTCTTCGAAGGTCGTCCGAAAAAAGCTTGGTATTGGAGGAATTTGCGATGGTATCGGATGGCTGCATCTTCATAATCTGCTACTGTGATTAGCAGATTCATATTTTCATCTTTGACTATAGCCCTTCGGAGTCCTTCGGGTAAGCCTTCGAAGTATTTCTTTCCCACCAGTCGTTCGTCCAGATTGTAGTCAGCGAGCCTAGCAAGTCGTTTGTATTCTGCCGTATAGAAGTCTAGTTTCCCTCCTTGCATTTTGAGTTGATTGAGGGCTGCTTCTGCTCGCTCTGCGCTCATGATATCTTGGAAAAGGATGGCAAAATCATGGATCACTGTATCCCATATGAATTCGTCCGTTTTGCGTCCTCCTGAACTTAGGTGTCTGCTGACCACTCAGATTTGGTCATTGACCCAGTTTCCAACATTGGGTCCGCGAATGAAGGTGAGGAATAGCATGGTGCGTTCAAGGGGGGTGGCCATTACCCTGGTTCGATCATTAAGGGCTCTGTAGACATTCCACTCGGTCATGAATCCTTCTACTTTGGTTCGATCTCCGTCAAAGATTTCTGGTTCTCTTCTGATCAGTTTATCGGTGAGTCGATTTTCTGGGTTGTCGAGGGGTTGTCCGGGATCTCCCCCTCCTCCAGGGTTTCCGGGATTTCCCCCTCCTCCAGCGTCTGGGTTTTCATCCGGTCCTCTATCTGGAGGTCCCAATGGGGGTCCGGTTCCTCCAGGAGGTCTTCCACCAAGTCTTCCTCCTCCTCCGAGAGTGTTCCTGATTGTGTTTGCTGACTGAGTTCCCCCTGTGGGTATTCCAGCTCCAAGAGTTCGGGCCAGTACGCTTGTTGGAGCGATAGTGGTAGTTGATGCAATCTGTGACATTCTAGAAGCCAACGAAGGTAGTCCGCTGATGGAGGGGATTGTGGGTCGGGTAATGTGTGTGGGAATGAGTTGAGCCAATGCAGCAATGGCGTGTTCCTCAATTTCGCTAGTGGGGATGACTGTGTCTGGATCTGGGGTGTCTCCTCTTTCGCTTCCGAATCGGAATATTGTGGCAAGTGGTTCCTCTTCTTCGTCGTCAATTCCGTCGATGGGGCCCCACCTGCTTCAATCAGTTCTTTCTTCGTCAAAGATTCGGAGTCCGTATTTGATTGCCGCAGGTCTGGTGATCCTGTAACGTCCCTCAATTTGTTCTGTTATTCCCCACTGTAGAGTTTCGAAATTGAAATCAACAGCAGAGAGTCCCCCTGTGTCGCTATCAGGGTCGCTGGTGTAATAGCCTTCTCCTAGGTATCCGCTTGGGAACCACTCTGCTTCTTTGAGATATCTTTTTGGAACGTTGCGTTCCCCTCTCCTGTCAATGAACACTGTAGAGGTAGCCACGGTTGTTGAGAGTTCTGAGATAATGTTATGTGTCGATGGCACGTTCTGCTCGACTTGAGCAGGTTCTGAACGATGGCTACGTCGTCTGTTCCGGGCTCGAAGCTGGAGCCAATTGGTACGGAGTCTGTGGGTGAGCTCCTTAGGATGTGGAACAACGTAAGGAGGATCTGTGGTTGCGAAGGCACAGAGGAATACTCTGTGCGGACTTGGTGATAAGTGAACAGGGAAGCATACGAGCTTATGCTGTCACTGAGTGGGGTGAGACTGGGAAGTCGAACGACTTATGCAGCTCCTGGTCTTCGGGTTTCTGTGAGGTCTGCGAGTCGAGAGTCGATATGATTCAAGATCTCAGAACTAAGGTCTGAGTATGCTATGTGTAACGGTTCGCTAACCGTTAGTCCGACTTGGACTACTTGATGTGGCTTGCAACACGTGGCAGGCGTTCTCGGACACTAGGCTGGCTAACACTAGGTCCCCTTAGAGTGAAAAGGGCGTGACAGCACCTCCACTAAGTCGATGATGAGAGAGAAGAGTTGAAAGAGAAAGAAGAAGAGGAATAGATTGACGAAGAGAGGCAGACTGAAAGGAAAGGGAAACCAAGACAAGATAGCGAATTGAAGAAGACCAGGATAGGGATCCCTGGTCTTTACTAGTCGACTTATATACACGTGAGACTCGCTTTAAAGCGGAGTCTGAACTAAGTATCGAGTCACGAACCCTAGTACAGCTATCCTAAGAATGAGTCATGTCCCTGGCATGTGATACTAAAGAACAATAAGACGCCTGACAGCGTGTGAGTCTGCTGAGTAAATACTAATACACCGGTCCTAGGAATGGAATGTCATGGAAGGCCACAGAACTCGGCCTATCACATGTCCTAGAGTCACCTGATACCAACATGTCGCGCTATGAAGGAGGATGGAAAGAGAGAAGAACGAATGCAGTCCCAATGATAATCTGCAGTTAAGAGTTAGCGCAGTCCTGTCCGTGACATTATCCCCTTTTCAGTTCCAGCGCCTACGCTGGATAGCCGAAGTGAGATTTTTGAGGGTTTCTCCCAACACTGCTTGTAGTGTATCCAGCTCATCCTCTTCCCAACCATCCCACCTATCCAACCGTTCCCAAGTTGGTGTTGCCTTGTATTCCATCCCATACCCCCATACTTTAGGATGTTTCTGGGGTCGTTCTTCAATCATCGTGGCCGTCGTCCAAGTCGGCTCTTCTGCGGTGTGATCATGGTGATGGAGGGTGTAGGTGACGTCAAAGCAGTGTTTGGTACACCCTTTGTAGTCATGGTCGGAAGGGGGGACCTGGGGTGCCTCCGAATCGAGGCTAGACAGTGCGGGGGACGAGTCTTTCGGCGATGGTGGTGATGTGAGGTCATAGTTGTACTCCGGCGTACCAACCAGTGGGGATCCAGGGTTTTCGCCCAACCCCGTCACTGGTACTGCCTCGATCCCCTTTTCAGGGGTCGCCTTCGGCCCTTCGGGAAAAAATGGGGATGGGTCCCGGCTTAGCGTAACCATGGGTGTCCAGGGGGTACTCCCCGCGGCCCCCAGTGTCCTTGGGGGCGTATGAGTTTCAATGTTCATGTCGTCAGAGGGGGGCCACGATGCTGGTGTTTCCACCCTGTTGCCAAACAGTAGCGTCGTTGGCGGCGTCGGAGAAGGAGGCGTGCATGGCAGTACCAAGCCGTGATCATCTACAAGGGGTCTGATGGGAATGTCAATGGGAGTGGAACGAGGGATGATATCAATGTTAGAGGGGTTGGTGAAGATCATGCTAAACTGTGTGTATCGGGATGCGTGTCGTAGGAGTAGTTGAGAACGTGTAGCAGTTGAGGGGTGAGGAGACTTAGCGGATGAGAGGCTCCTTATATGTGTTTCTTTGGCAGGGTTCAAAGCTTTGAACTCCCGCACCTTATCATCCGCAAACACGTCATCCTTATCGACCCACATGTTGTCCGAGTCAGGGTAGCCTTCCCATTTGACCAAGTACTGAAGACGCCGTCTCCTGCCGAATTTCCAGGAGTCTAGAATCTTCTCAACGGAGTATTCTTCTGCTCCGTCAACCAAATCCGGCGGTGGGCACTGATAGTTGGGTCCATGCGTTATTGTCTCGCGATAGGGGGTGAGAAGATCGATATGAAACACGGGGTGAATGCTCCACTGCGTGGGAATGGCCAACTGATAACTGACCGGCGATAGTACCTTGATTACCCTAAACGGACCATGTCTTCTGGGCGCAAGTTTGGCGGTTGGCTGACTAATACGGAGATTCTTGCCTTCTAACCATACTTGGTCGCCTTCCCTGTATTTGGGCGTATCGCGGTGTTTGACCCATGACTGTTGGGCCTTGATCATCAGCTGTTGCGCCGTATCCCGTGCCTGTTTCAGTTGCTCGAGGCGCAATGTGACCTGTGGTAATGGAGACGATGACGACATCCAATCAGCACGTGGGTGATAGCCCATCAGAAGGAAGAAAGGTGACTTCCGCGTGGTTTCGCTTGGCCAATTGTTATGCGCGAATTGCGCGATAGGGAGATAAGGAGCCCAATTTGTCTGATGATGGTCCGAAATGAACCGGATGGCGGTCTCGACCCATTGATTCGAGCGCTCAGATTGTCCGTCAGTTCTTGGATGGTATGCTGTTGACGGATTCCGCTCAATCCCCGTGATGCGACATACTTCTTGCATGAACTTTGATATGAACCGGGGGTCCCGATCGCTGATGACTTTCCGAGGTAGTCCAAAATGTGCGAACACGTGTTTGATGTAGAGTGCCGCTGTTCCTTCTGCGTTGATCTCCTCCCGACATGGTATGAATATGGCTGCCTTGGTGCAGTCGTGATCAGTGACAGTGAGTATGGAATCGTATCCCTGTGATTCAGGGAGTTTAGTAATGAAATCCAGTGCGATAGTTTCGAACGGCATAGCTTCAGGCTTGGGGTAGATAGGCCTCAAAGGCGCCTTGGTTGGTCGATTATTGACTTTGTGGCGCTGGCAGTCGGCGCACCCTTGCACATAGTCTTTGACATCTTGACGCAGTTGTGGCCACCAGTAGTTGCGCTCCACGATTTGTATGGTTCGATTGATGCCTGGATGTCCATGCACTGGTGGATCATGATGAGCCCTAATGATATTGCATTTGCCTGATAGTTCGTCTGTGACGACTACTCGTCCCTCTTTGTACCATACGCCATTCAATTGTTTCAGTTGATGTGGATCAACCCATGGCTTGAGACGCTCTTCGTCTTGTTGGTGTTGTTGTTCGACTGTCATGATGGTTCGTGCGAATAATCGTTCTGGTAACACCGTTACGTTTACATTGTCCTCGGTCCCTTGGTCGTAGTCAGGCCTTCTTGATAATGCGTCGGCTCGCCCATTAGCCGTTCCTTTGATGTGACGAATTTCAATGTTGTACTCTGATAGGCGAAGTACTTCCCTAGCTACACGCCTACTAATCTTGTGTGGCTCTTTCCAGTATAGCAGGTTTTGATGGTCTGAATACACGATGACTTTGTGTGGAGAACCTGCTAGAAACGACCTCCAGTTGTCTAAGGACATTACCACTGCCAATAGTTCCAGGTCTGCAATGTCGTAGTTGCGTTGTGCCTCATTGAGGGTTTTTGAAAAATAGGCAATAGGGTGTCTTTTGCCGTCTTCCTTCTTCTGTAAGAGTACCGCTCCTACCGCAAACCCTGACGCATCAACCTCCAGCTCGAATTGTTTATCCAGTTCTGGGTGCGCTAGTACTGGTTCGCTTGTGACTCTGTTCCGTAGTTCGTCAAACGCTTTTTGGCAGCGTTCTGTCCATAGCCATTCAGCGTCCTTGCGTGTCAGTTCGTTGAGTGGTCTGGCTATGTGTGCGAATCCTCGAATGAACGGTCAGTAAAAGTTGCAAAAGCCCAAAAAAGATCTAATGTCCTTAACTTTGGTGGGCGTGGGCCAATTTTTAATACCCGCGATTTTGACGGGGTCCATACGCATTATCCCCTTTTCAAGGATTACCCCCAGGTAATCCATTCGTGGGGCATGGAAAGTACATTTCTCCGGCTTGAAGTAAAGATCCAGACGTTCTGCGACTTCGAAAACTTCTGACACCGCTTTGATATGGTCTTCCAGATTTGTGCTGGTCGCTATAGCTATATCGTCCATATAGATATGTATGGCGGTTCCCCTTGCGTTCCAAAAATCAATGGTGTCCCTGTACTCATAGTTCATCATGTTTTGGAACGTAGCTGGTGAATTCTTCAGCCCAAAAAACATGACTAGTGGTTCCCATAATCCGTATTTGGTTTTGAACACGGCTTTGTGTTCGTCCCCTTCTTTGATGCGGATATTGTTGTACCCGTCTTTGACATCGAGTTTTGTAAATATCTTCGCCCCGCTAAGATCCGTAAGAAGGTCCGTGATTAGTGGAAGGGGGTATTGGTTGCTGATTGTGATGTCGTTGATGCGTCGGTAGTCTTGCACTGGTCTGAGTTTGCCATCTTTCTTCTGTATAAAGAAGAACGGTGATGCATATGGGGAGATGGATGGACGAATGTATCCCTTAGCTTCCTGTTCCTGCAGGAATTTGAGGAGTGATTTGTCCTCATCTTGTGTCATGGGGTAAACTTTGCATGGGAGTGCGTCTGGAGCCGTGGGTTTGAAGTCGATAGCATGATCCCATGGCCTCGAAGGCGGAAATCGAGATGACGCTTCGCTGCTGAACAGCTTTGCGAACCGCTCGTACACCTTTGGGACTTCTGCTGCCACTTGATTTTGTCCCGCTTGTATTGCTAGTTCGGTAGAGACTCCTCGAATGGTAGACTGAGATTCGAGGGTGCGGACTATGTGATGCTTTTCGTCTTTTGATAGTGTTGCGGCGATCACCGGTTGCCGTCGAATGATACGAGGGTTGACTGATGAGATGATGACTGGGAGAGCTCGTTCGTCAATGACAGCGTGTCTCCAACTGAATCTGGGTTCGAATGATGCGAGCCATGGATATCCTAACAAGATATCTTCGCTCCCTATGTCCGTAATGAGGAAACGCATCTCCTTGTGGATCCCTTTAGTGCATATGTCCAAATCAAGGTAATGCGTGATCTTCCCTGATTTATTGGTGGTATTATCAATGTTGAATATCTTCCTAGGGGACGGGAGTTCCTTCATTCCCAACCCCATTTTCGTCGCGAAATTTGGGTGCATGAAATTGTCAGTGGCCCCCGAATCTACTAGCGCTCGCTTATCGGCCATGAAGTAACTGGTACGGATCGACACTGGAATTCGCATAGAACGGTAGCGTGTGATGTATACAGAGTTACAACGAAGAGCCCTCACCCAGGCCGTTGGGTTCAGGCATTTTGAAAATCCTCCTGCCTCCACAATTGTTGCATGACGAGGTCTTTAACCTCGTCCGGTTCTTCGGCTACTCCTTCTAGCCACGCCTGGGCCTTCTGTTGAGGAGTATGTTTTTCGATGACGCTACGGTCGTCAACGATGCTTCGAGCGGCATATAGGCCGTCTTCTTCGGCTTCTGCCTGTCGGGTGCGTGAAGGACCTTGGTTTTGTCGATAGAACGGATTCTGCCTCAAGGGCTGTCGACAATCTCTTTTAAAGTGACCTGGTTTGCCACAATTGAAACATGTAAGGACTTTCCTTTGCCCGGTTGGCGTATTTTCCCTTCGTTCCGCTCCTCCTTTGAGTTGGTAGCGGTTTCCTCCTGGTTCGTAGTCTTCCGCCTGAGCCAATTGTGCTCTTCCTGGGGATAGATCCATTGCATTTGGATCTTGGAGATTTGGAATACTTGGTCGATGCCATCGATTGGCGTTGTTGTTGCTGTGATTACTCTTCCAGTTGTTAACCCCCGTCCAGTTACTTTTTCGAGGGTTGAACTGTTCAAGTCGACTCTTCATGTGTACGAATACCTTCTGTTGCTGTATAGATGCTTCGCGCCACCCTTCATAATCCCGAGGTTGTATGTTCTTGAAGATGTACTCATACATGTTGTGTGGCAAGGCATCTGTGAAGATTCGCAACACCAGTGGCTGGTTGACGTCGTAATTGGCGTGGCGCACCAATTGTTCAAATCTCGTGATTAGCCCATCTAGGTCTCCGCTTTGCATGCGGAGTCCTCTTCCTAGTTCTGCTTGGGCCTTTTCCTGTTCCAGTACGTCTGCATATTGCCTATTGAAGGCACCAATGACACTGTTCCAGAGGCGTTCATCTGTGGTGGCCCATCCTTGGGTCGTAACCTGGGTGCGAAGCCACGCATTGACTCCCTTTACCCATTCGTTAACGAGGTTCCCTTGTATATAGGTGAGGAAGAACATAGCTCGTTGGTATGGGTTATGCATAAGCGTATTAGTGATGTTGACCCCTTCGTAGAGTTGCCATTGTGTGACAAATTGCTCGGCTTTGGAGCGATCCCCTGTGAATATGATAGGTGGGTTGCCTACTAGCTTGTCCCCGTGATGTCCTCCTGGTTGTGGTGCTTGTGGCATTGGCATGGGAATTCCTGCTGGCGGTCCTCCACCTCCTGGTGGTCCTCCGCCTCCTCCTGGGGGTCCTCCGAACGGGCCTCCTCCGGGTCCTTGGCCCCCTCGTGGCCATCCGAATGGGATTCTCGGTGATGCTCGTCTTTCTCGAGTGGTTGGGGGGTCTGGCTGATCTGGTCCTATGGCACGATATAGCGCTACATCGTCGGGATTCATGGGCATCTCCATATGCCCCGTTTGTGGGTTAATCGTTCCTGCTGCTGGTTCCATTGTCATTGTGCGACTCATGACTGGTTCCTGTATGTGCAATGACTCAGCTAACTGTAGTGCGATGATTTGATCGCTTCCTCTTTGCGGTGCTGGTGACCGTACTTGTATCGCGCTTGCTTCGCTAGCTACAGACGGCGTACTTGTTCGCATCGTGGGGGTTTCGTCGATAGTGTCTCGGATCCTTCTTGTTCGGTCCAACCGATCTTGATCCTCTGCGTCTTGCGGGGTAATATCAAGCCCTAAGTCTTCTCCGGCGATGCGGAAAGCTTCCCAAGTTCCCCCGACTTCTAGATTTTCAATCCAACGGATTTCCACCCAACACAGCTGCTCAAAGTTGAACTCAACTGGGTACCAGCGCTCTGAGCTGGATTCTTCTGGTGCGTTTGACTTGGCGTGATATCGTTCGATACCGTTATGTACACGCCACTCCGCTGCTTTGATAAAGCTTTCTGGTACTTCCCTTAGTACCGGTCCTTGTAGCTCGTATACTTCGAAGGGCCCTTCTGATGCCCAACGTTCCCTTGTAGTTTGCAACGCCACGATGGGATCCTGGTCTTAATGTAACGGTTCGCTAACCGTTAGTCCGACTTGGACTACTTGATGTGGCTTGCAACACGTGGCAGGCGTTCTCGGACACTAGGCTGGCTAACACTAGGTCCCCTTAGAGTGAAAAGGGCGTGACAGCACCTCCACTAAGTCGATGATGAGAGAGAAGAGTTGAAAGAGAAAGAAGAAGAGGAATAGATTGACGAAGAGAGGCAGACTGAAAGGAAAGGGAAACCAAGACAAGATAGCGAATTGAAGAAGACCAGGATAGGGATCCCTGGTCTTTACTAGTCGACTTATATACACGTGAGACTCGCTTTAAAGCGGAGTCTGAACTAAGTATCGAGTCACGAACCCTAGTACAGCTATCCTAAGAATGAGTCATGTCCCTGGCATGTGATACTAAAGAACAATAAGACGCCTGACAGCGTGTGAGTCTGCTGAGTAAATACTAATACACCGGTCCTAGGAATGGAATGTCATGGAAGGCCACAGAACTCGGCCTATCACATGTCCTAGAGTCACCTGATACCAACATGTCGCGCTATGAAGGAGGATGGAAAGAGAGAAGAACGAATGCAGTCCCAATGATAATCTGCAGTTAAGAGTTAGCACAGTCCTGTCCGTGACACTATGGGTACAGGTTATATAGTACAAGTCGCCAAGCAGATACTACTAGTACCAGTACTTGGAAAGCCACCGAGTCGAGTAACTACTATACTAGGATGATGTCATAGTCCGAATACTACTAGTATCAGTAGTAGTATGAGTCACGTAGGTAAGCAGGTATGAGTCACGAACGGAGTCAGGTAAGTAAGCAGATGTGAGTAAAGTCTGTGCATGGAGGGTAAGATGACGAAGTAACGATGACGGTCCCAATGATAGTCCGTATAGTAAGCACAGTAAGGGAAAAAACGTAACAAAAGATGAGCATAAGCATCTCTCTGCTTGTCAAGACAGGTGGAGATGGTCATGAGCAAGACCTCTGCAGTGTCACCATGAAAAGTTGCATCCCATGACTTCAACACAGCTATTTCCAATGCAAATGATCAAGAGTACATGCACAGAGCTTAGGAAAGGACTTTACGATTGTTCACAATTATGGAATCTGAGTGGACTGTGTGTGGCAACATTGCAGTGGCAGGAATTGATGGTGGATGATGAAAAAATACATCTGGACACAAAAAGTGATAGTTGCATTTTGTCATGGTGATAGAATCAAAGAAAACATACCATTTTTCAAAAAACTGTGCCAGTCTTTGGTTACTGCTGTGTCTCTCAACAGCCCAAAAAACTTCCCTTCTCCAAAGTGCTGAATGTTTTCTTCACACTCCATCATGGATGCAGCAATTCTCCCCAAGTGTGGATCTTGATGCAGGGCAACACTCACTGCTAACCAAGCAAAAGGAAACAATCTCCTCAGAGCTGCATCAGAATCACTGGGCTGAATAATGTCCTCAAGCACCTCCTGGCACTTTTTAGCAACATGGTCCGGGATAACAAGATCTAATGGGAAGATGCTCATGAGGGTGGTGGTTGACTCGGAGAGGACAGGAGACGGGCAGCCTCGGGCCGCGTGCACCGGCTTCCATATTTAGGGGCAGCTGAGCCAGCGGTGACGCTGTCAACCTTCAACAGTTATCGGTTTAGTTTACATGGTCTTATTCTCTTTTTTCAACAGGGCGTGTTCCAGCGCAATGTGCCCGGTAAGATAAACGTGGTTGCCGCTGACTCCCCCGTTGACAGGAAATAGTTAGATGAACACTCAGCGGGCACGCTTGTTCGACCAAGGGGCCCAGCTTCAAGTTCCTGTTCCTGCCCGTGCAGATCTTCAAGTTACACCGTTATCTGCATCGAATTAGCTGCCTCAATCACCTTCGTGTCCGACCCCATGTCATCATTTTGTTGTCTGTTTACGCAGCGACTCTCGAAGCAGAAATGTCTGCGACTGCGGAAGCCAAGTTCGATTACCATTTCTGATCTTACGTACCGATGGGGCTCGGTGGAGTACCTGACTGTAAAGGCTTGGCTTTACAGTAACACTTCAGGCAGTGCGGTCGCGGTATATTTCAGGCATCGGTCCCAGTGCCTCACGCATCCTTTTCGAACACGGCAAGTTGGAAATGTACTGTAGCAGGTTGTGAGGGCAGCGGCGCTACGAGATGTGAAGCTGCCGCAAGGCCGAGATCAAAAAATTGCGTAATAAGCTATAGCGATAATGAAAAATGTGAAATTGTGAACAATCTTTTGATAGGAGGGAGGAGGGCTCAACTGCCCGGTTCGTTCGTTTGGATCCACTCTGCCGATCCCGGCGATACTTGTATCCATGGCGCTCCGTACAAATGGCCGCACCGCAGTGCTGTGAGGCGGTGCATCTTTCCGACATTCGGTCCACGGCTTTCGAGCTCCCTGCTTCTTTCCCCTCGCTCTTCCTAGCAAGACGGTTACCCAATAAAGCTGTCCTCTCCACTTTCCTTTTCTCCCCCTTTCTCCTCATCCAGTTAGAAAGCAACAACTAGCAAGACGCTCGTGATGACTCCAGTTATGAGACTTTCACGTCCATTCATAATCAATACCGTTGCTGCCGTGCGTCGACCCTTTGTCTCACAGTGACACGTCTGACGCTCCACACAGGTCTGCGTCATCTCCGTCACTCTCCTAACTCTACACACCTACAATCCCAACATCTCCCTCCCAAAACTTTCATTGCACCCGACGGGCGCCACGGCCGCCGCGCCTTATCACGACAATTCCGACTCCGCTTCAGACCTCTACCACCACGGCGACGATGTGCCTGCTCCGACGCAGCGCGCAAACGCGACGCTCCTCATGCTCGCGCGTAACTCAGACGTCAACAGTGCGGTGATTACCGTCAAAGATTTAGAGGACCGGTTCAATGGGAAGTACAAGTACCCCTGGGTCTTCCTCAACGAGCAACCCTTTTCCGACGATTTTAAGCGGTACGCTGCCCTCCCTCCCCTCTGTTATCGATCGGTCTCACTGAATGAAAAAAATTGGTTGATAGGCGCGTGTCGCTCGTTGTTTCGGGCCAGGTATACTTTGGGCAAATCCCTGAGGACCATTGGTATCAGCCAAGCTGGATAAACGAGACCAAGGCCACGGAAGGAAGGCATAAGATGGAGGAAGAGAATGTCATATACGGCGGCAGTGTCTCGTTCGTCGCCTCTCCTTTCATTCCTGTTGTTTATTGACGCGCATATATCTAGATATCGCAACATGTGCCGTTTCAATTCTGGGGTACTGTCTTTTCGCGTGTTGTACCGCTTCCGTCCACCGCTGACGCGCATCTCCCTGCCTAGTTCTTCTACCGCCACGCACTGCTCCAAAACTACCGGTACTACTGGCGCGTCGAGTATGCCCTCTTATCGCCCCTTTATTTCCAGGCTGGTCTGACTTCCCCGCTTAGGCCCGGCGTACGGTTCCACTGCGACATACTCTCCGACCCATTCCTCTTTATGCAAAAAAATAACAAGATATATGGTGCGTTCCTACTCGAAACTCACCTTTCCTTCCTCTCTGACGCTACTGTAGGGTTCACGATCACGATGTACGAGTTCGAGCGCACGATCGAGACGCTCTGGGCCACTGTACGCGGTACGCCTCAATCCAACTATCTTCCTTCCAGCATTCGTTCCTAACAGCTCGCGACCACAGAGTTCATAGCCGAGCACTCCGAGTTCGTCTCGCCGAACAGCGCAATGAACTTCCTCTCCGACAACGGAGGCGACAGATACAATCTCTGCCATTGTGCGTCCTCCCTCCCTCCTCCTATCGCTCTCGTATTTACACTGCACCAGTCTGGAGTAACTTTGAGATCGCCGACCTGGACTTTTGGCGCGGGCCCGCCTACACCGCATTCTTCGATTTCCTCGAATCACGCGGCGGGTTCTATTACGAGGTCAGTCTGCCTCCTTTCTCCTCGCGAGCCCTCTGACAGTTTGGTTGGCTTGACAGCGGTGGGGCGACGCACCTGTACACTCGATCGCCGCGGCGCTATTCGGAGGAACGGACAAGATCCACTTTTTCCGCGAGATTGGCTACGAGCATCCCCCGTATACGCACTGTCCTGCAGAGGACGACCTCTGGCGTCAAGGGCGGTGTACGTGCGATCCCGCACAGAGCTTTGGTGCGTCCCTGCGCGTTGTTTGTTGGCTCGACTGACTGATGGTCCTGTGTATATAGACTATGACGGCTATTCATGTCTGTGGAGATGGAATAGGATGAATGCCAACTGATGATGGATATGATGCTCGATCTTATTTATTTAGACCCCTTTGCCGGGCAGGGGCATTTTCAGCTTGCTTTTTGCTTGCGTTCCTGTATTTGTATGACTGCGCTGCTGCATCTTTTTTACGCCTGTAGATCATCATCATCACCGAATACATGCATAATACGACTGATCTGTTTTGTTTTGTTGTGAGAGCGCTTGCGATGACGTCACTTGGTGCGCAGCGTCGTCATACCGATCTTCAACAAAAGCATCATCACATCACACCTTGGGCGATCGATCGCGAAAAAGATTGCGCAGTGGACATGCAGACATCATCCACTTTGCGGCGTCACCGAAAATCCTACCAACCGTTGCGTAGCGTGCGTGCGTAGTTACCACAACCGTCCACTCTCGTTTCCGATACGCACAACAACGCTCCACCTGTCGAGAAGGGTGGTCCTAGTCCTTTCCGAGAAGACGTCCACGCCACAGCAAGGCAAGTCTTTGTCGCGTCTACGCGGCATCTTTGTTTCTCGGTGGTGCGGGGGATTAGAGGAAGCAGGCGGAGATTTACCCTGGACTACGTGCGCACTTCGCTGACGGGGGAACACGAATGCCGGCACAACCTCAACCTCCATAGGCGGTACAGTACATACAAATACAAAACACCGACAGCACCCCGCTTAGAGTATGGGCACACACAGCTTGTTAACGAGCGCTTTCTGCTCGAGGATCGCGTCTTTCCAGTCGCGCTCCACCTCTGCGATGTCCCAATTTGTGGAGAAGTACCTGACGGCGGCGCATGCGTGAGATTCTTTGATATACACACTACGAGGGGCGGTTCACAGTACCTTCCGGAAAGCCAGTCCGCGCGTCCAGAGGTGAGGTAGAGCGTCGTTGCTGCGGGCAGCTCGACCGTATTGAGGGCCGCTCCGACTCCAGCCTCGACATACATACGCGTACGGACGACCCCTGGCGAGAGCGCAAATGCACGCATGCTGGGATACTCTGCGCCACGTCACGCGGGCTATTAGTGTGCGTGTCCACGCAAAATAACGAATAGAAACGAACCGAGCACTATGAACTCAATTAAGCGATTCAGGGCGTGCTTCGAGATGTTCATGTCGCTGATTCCTGGGATGCGGACTTGGGCTCCGACAGAGGAGATGGCCACGTAGTATCCACGGCTCTGTTCTAGTGCGGTCGCCGCGGCGCTAGTGGAGGAGAAGAAGGTTCAACGCGAGCCTGGAAGCATCGCAACCGAACAAGACTCGCACCGGAAAAAGTTGAACGCCCCGCGGATGTTCACCTCAAACGTGTTCCACCACACCTCCGGATCCTTCTGGTGCATCGCTGCCATGCGACGCCTTTCAGAACAAAAAACAAACAACAGAAGAAACAGCAGCAGCTTGGGCCACTGGCACGTACTCTGGTCGAAAGGCGATATGGCGCCCGCATTCGCGACGAGGATGTCGAGCCTCCCGAAACGCGCAAGTAGCGCTTGTACCGCGCGCTCGGCGCTCGACGCATCGCGCACGTCTACGACGAGCACGAGCACCTCCGCACTCGGCACGGCAGCCAGGATCACGCGCTTCGTCTCGCCGAGCGCCTCTTCCGAGCGTGCGGCTATCGCGAGCTTCGCGCCGGCCCGCGCGTACTGTAGCGAGATCTCCTGCCCGATGCCACGCGATGCGCCTGTGACGAGTACCACTTTGCCACTGTACGCTTGCGCGGCGTATAGCGGCTCCGGGTCGATGGCGGGGTAAACACTGCATACATGTGAGAATGAATGGTCGGTGGTTGGTGAGGGAATATAAGTTACTCGTTATGGTGCGTCACTGGAAGTACTTCGTCGTTGCCTTCGCATTGTTCCCAGTCGGGCATTGCGGGTGGAGTATGATAGGTTGGTGGGAAAGTGATGGGATGTTCTTCGGTGATTCCTGGGGCTCCATTTAATGTCGCATGATGGCACTTGAGGTGACAGGCACGCTCGCGTTCAAGCTCGCGTTGCACCCGGTTTAGTCTGTGCATGGCATAGTTCAGTGTAGGAGACGGCCGAACAAGGTAGGTCGAACTTGACAGAGTCCGAAAAGGTTCCGAGACCACCCGCATTTCATCCTCGTCACAATGACCGCAATATTAGGTTTAGGAAGAAATAGCCAGCAGGTAGTAACTTGTGGTTCTGTGTCCTCACACTCGCGAAAACTATAGTAAAGTGGTGCTGTGTATTTAGACTTCTGGATTAATATTATGAAAGCTTACTGTAAGGAATTAGACTGCGCACACGCTTTGGAGTTCAGCACTCATTAGCATGCGATACCCGCACGAAATGGAACGAACTACCTCATTACAAATTACCAGGGCCAACCAAAGACAAAGGAGCCAGCTCAGCAGTGGCGAGCTCGGGCATCATGCGAACAAGGGCGATCATGTCTATGAGTGCAAGTATGACACTGGCAGTCTAGACCTATCGTGGGACACTGCACTGCATTCTCTGAGGCGAAAAGAAATGCAGTAGGCGAGTTCTCAAGCGGAGGATTCCCTAAGGACTACGCCCTGATTCTGTATTCAGAGGCGCATCATGTTGGTGGTCGCCGCTTTCGACTGCAGTTCTACTTGTCTATCCATATTCGGGGTAAGTTAATTTCGGATCATATAGAAACAGAGGGAGACGCGATGTCTAACTGAGTGCTCACTGGCAGGTTTCGGAATGAGGGTGACGGTGACGAGCCGGAGTCGCAATCACATCAGTAATACGATACGACTCCTAAGGGACATGCAAAACGATACGTCCGACCTGTGCCATCTAGACCAGAGCAACGACAGATCTTCACTTTCGCATGTGCCTGGTAGCATCAAGAACTTTCAAGAACCGAGTCAAGAACCGAGGTCGTAAACTTTTTGGCAGCAAGACACCCTAGTAGGGTTCCATTTATGTAAGGGGTGTGTAAGCAATCTACGTTACTGTACTACAGTACAGTAGACCTTGACTTGCCTTGACTATGCTAGTACAGACTATCGACAATACTACTCGACTTTCGATATCGCCTAATATCATCTCTTACGAGTAAGCCGATGGCCCTGGGCTCAGACTTCAACACCAGTCGCAGTGTTAACCCCCATGCCACGTGCATGCCTTCAACCCATTTCCCTCTCGACACCGCACGGTCCGCACCAGTTCACCCCTCGGCCAGCAGGCCCGAAGATGCTTGGGATGTGACGATTTATTCGTAGTGTAAATGTCCAGTTCCTTATAGTACTCTCTTGATTTGGTCACTACTAATTTGTCTCTCGCTAGAGCGGGAGGGTATTTCTGGTGCATTGTTGGTCCAGGGATGAGCAGAGGCAGGAGGTAGGGACCGGCGGGTGGAGATATACCTCGTGGATGGCACGCATAATTCGCAGACGGGGACCGAAGACGGATGTAAACACGACCTCAACCTCCATAGGCGATGAATTACAAGGGAAATACAAAGCACTGACAGTATCATGCATGCATCGCGCAACATCCTACCTAAAGCATGGGAAGAATCATCTTGTTGACAAGCGCTTCCTGATCGATGATTGCGTCTTTCCAGTTGCGTTCCACCTCTTCGATGTCCCAATTTGCAGAGTAGTACCTGGCGGCGTGCGAGCATGCGTGATTATTATATACGCGATGAGTAGTCCACGAACCTTCCGGAAAGCCAGTCCGCGCGCCCGGATGTGAGATAGAGTGCAGTTGCCGCGGGCAACGCGACTGTATTGAGAGGCTCTCGGCCTCCAGCCTCGATGAACAGTTTCGTGCGGACGATGCCGGGCGCGAGCGCAAATGCCCGCACGATAGGGTATTCTGTGCCGCGCAAGCCATCAGTGTGTGCACGCAATATGGACAAAACGAACCGAGCACGATGAACTCGATCAGGCGATTCACAACGTGCTTTGACATAATCGCATCGCTGGTTCCCGGGTAGGGGACTTGGGCCCCAAGTGAGGAATTCCCGGAGATCGCCACGAAGTACCCACGGCTCTGTTCCAGTGCAGTCACAGCAGCGCTAGAGGGGACAACCTCAGCTACGAACGAGGACCTCCGCAGTCAACGAGACGCGCGACCCACCGGAAAAAATTGAACACCCCGCGGACATTAACCTCGAACGTATTCCACCACGCAGCCGGGTCCTTCTGGTGCAGCTCTGGCGTGCAAGAAACACAATCAATCGTCTTTCAGAACAACAGCAGCAGCGTGCAGTACGCACTCTGTTCGATCGGAGTTATGGCGGCCGCATTCGCCACGAGGATGTCGAGCCTCCCGAAACGCGCAAGCAGCGCCTGTACCGCGCGCTCTGCACTCTCTGTGTCGCGTACGTCCGCGACAAGCACGAGCACCTCCGCGCTCGGTACAGCTTCGAGGATCGCAGTCTTCGTCTCGCCGAGCGCGTCCTCCGAGCGCGCCAATATCCCGAGCTTCGCGCCAGCACGCGCGTACTGCAGGGAGATCTCCTGCCCGATCCCGCGCGATGCGCCCGTGACGAGCACAACTTTGCCACTGTACGCTTGGGCGTCGTATAGTGGCTGCGGGTCGATGGCCGGGTACACGCTGCGGTGCGGTTCTTTGTGTGAGAGTGAACGCCTTGGGGGCTGTGCTGAGGGACGTACTCATTATGGTGCGTCACTGGAAGCGCTTCGTCGTTGCTTGCATTCCAGTCTGGCATGGCGAGTGCAGGTTGGTGCAAAAACGAGGGGGGGTGGATTGGGTGCCTCCTTGGACTCCATTTATCGAAGACGCTTGAGGTGATATGCACGCTCAACGTAACACCGAGTTTGGCTACGCATGCAAGGAAGAGTTCGGCTTACGAGAAGGCCAGACAAGGTAGTAGTGGTAAGAGCCCGATCAGATTCTAAAACGCCACGTTTCATTCACACCACGATGGCCGCAAAATCAAGATTGGGAGGAAATGGCCGCCAGGTCACTAGTGGATTTATGTGTCCTCACTCACGAAAACTGAAAATGGTGTTAAGTATTCAAATTTATACATTATGCTTGGGATTAGACCACGCACACGCTTTGGTGGTGAACACTCACAAGCACGGGATACCTGCACGAAATGGAAGCAGCTACCTAATTACAAATCACTAGAGCCAAAGACAAAGGAACCAGGTAAGCAAGCATTGGCAAGCTCGGGCAAAATGAGAATAAGGGCAATCATGCCATAAGATTCAGGACCTATCAAGGGACACCAACTGCATTCTCTGAGGCGAAAAGAAATCGCTGTAACCGAGTTCGCAAGCGCAGGATTCCCTAAGGATTGTGCCATGCAGAATTCTATATACGCGACGCAGTAGCCACTTTTCGAGTGAAACCCAAGTTCTTTTTAACTATCCGTATTCGGGATCCTAAGGCTGATCAAATTCAAGTTTCTTTAGGGTGATGTCAAAACGGAAGGAGATGCGATGCGTTATCGGAGTGCTCGAAATGAGAGTGAAGCAAGGAGTGAAGAGCCGGAGTCGCAATCAGATGCTCTGGACAATCGTTTTGATGGAGACACAACACGACTTCTGGGTGACATGAAAAGCGATACGTCCAAGCCAGTCCATTGTTGAACCAGAGCAACCACTGTTCGCATAAGGCAGGAGTCGTCAAGTCAAGAACTGAGTCGTCCCCACAGAAACCCTACGGTTCCTTATGTAAGGGGTACGTAAGGGATTCAAGTCGACACGTTGATTGCTCAATCTATACAATCCGTGTCACTAGTAGGCTACAAGACACATCGATTTACGATCTGGATCAGCGCCTAGGATCCATTACTGTAAAAAAACCTTGATCTGGTGGATGCCAGTGTCTAGGGGTGGCCTGTCCTTGCCCCAACTTCTGCTCTCTCTACGCCCTCCATGCAAAACATCTTTCTAAAATCCCTTTGCTACCTAGTTTGCTACTCTAGTACAGCCTATTTATAACGCTACTCCACTCTCGCTATTACCTAATATCATTTCTTACGAGTATGCCCATGGCCCGGGGCTCAAACATCAATGCCAGTTGTAGTCTCCCTGCCACTTGCGTGCCATTAACCCTTTACCTCTCGGCATCACACCGGTTCAACCCTTGGGTAGCAAGACAGTATGCTCGAACGTGAGGTGATTTATTCATAATATAAAATTTCTCTTGTTTTGATCGTCTCTCGCTAGAGCGGGAGTGTTTTCTGATGCATTTTTGGTGTGGGGAAGATTAGAGGCAGGTGACTGGCAGGTAGAGATTTACTCTGCCGACGGCATGCACAATTCACGGATGGGGACCGAAGACGGATGCAACTATGGCCTCATCATCCATAGGCGGTAAATTCTAAGGCAAATACAAGCACTGACAGTATCACGCGCCGCGCAACGTCCCACCTAAACCTTGGGAACACTCAGCTTATTCACGAGCCCTTCCTGCTCAACAATTGCGTCTTTCCAATCGCGCTCCACCTCTGCAATGTCCCAATCTGCAGAGTAGTACCTGGCGGCGCGTGAGCGTGCGTAATTAATACACACGCAATGAGTTGTCCACGAACCTTCCGGAAAGCCAGTCCGCGCGCCCGGATGTGAGATAGAGTGCAGTTGCCGCGGGAAGCTCCACTGTATTGAGGGGCTCTCCAACTCCGGCCTCGTTGAACAGTTTCGTGCGGACGACGCCGGGTGCGAGCGCAAACGCTCGCACGCTAGGGTATTCTGTGCCGTGCGAACTATCAGGCTGTGTGCTTACGCAATATGAACAGAACGAACCGAGCACGATGAACTCGATTAGGCGATTCACGACGTGCTTTGACATGTTCGCATCGCTGGTTCCCGGGTTGCGTACTTGGGCCCCAAGCGAGGATATCGCCACGCAGTACCCACGGCTCTGTTCCAGTGCAGTCGCCGCGGCACTAGATAAAGGAACTACCTGAGCTACGAACGAGGACTTCCGCAATCATCGAGACGCGCGGCGCACCGAAAGAAATTGAACACCCCGCGGACATTAACCTCGAACGTATTCCACCACGCGTCCGGGTCCTTTTGGTGCAGCTCTGGCGTGCGCAAATAAATAAATAAATTGTCTTTTGGAACAACAGCAGCAGTGTGCAGTACGTACTCTGTTTGATCGGGGATATAGCGCCCGCATTGGCAACGAGGATGTCGAGCCTCCCGAAGCGCGCAAGCACCGCCTGTACCGCGCGTTCTGCGTTCTCTGTGTCACGCACGTCCACGACAAGCACGAGCACCTCCGCGCGCGGCACGGCTTCGAGGATCGCAGTCTTCGTCTCACCGAGCGCGTCCTCCGAGCGCGCCACTATCGCGAGCGCCGCCCCGGCCCGCGCATACTGCAGGGCGATTTCTTGCCCGATCCCGCGCGATGCTCCCGTGACGAGCACGACTTTGCCACTGTACGCTTGAGCGTCGTATAGTGGCTGCGGGTCGATGGCCGGGTACACGCTGCGGTGCGGTTCTGTGCGTGAGAGTGAATGTCTTGGGGGCTGTTATGAGGGACATACTCGTTATGGTGCGTCACTGGAACCACTTCGTCGTTGCCTGCGCATTTTTCCCAGTCTGGCATGGCGAGTGTAGGTTGATAGGAAACCGAGGGGGTGTATTGGGTGCCTCCTGGGACTCCATTTATCGAAGAGGCTTGAGGTGATATGCACGCTCAACGGAGCACCGAGTTTGGCTACGAATTCGGCTTACAAAGAAGGCCAGGCATGATGGGTCGAAAGAGTCCGAACTGGTTCTAAAAAAAACCCGCGTTTCGTCCTCACCACGATGGCCGCGAAATCAAGATTGAGAGGAAATGTATTTCTGGACTATGCAAGGGTACAGACGACGCATACTTTGACGGTGAACACTCAATAGCATGCGATACCTAGAAATGATTTATGACAATGCACGAAATGGAACCAACCGACATATCGCATCCGAGGGCTGTGAAGATGCGAAGGGAGAAAGTACTGCTTAGGGTGGAGCACTACTGAGTCGGAGTCCCCATTAGGTCAAGACAAAGGAACAAGCTTGGGCATGCGAACAACGTCAATCATGCCTACAGTATCATGGCCCAGACCCTTCTGTAGGGCACCTCACAGCATTCTCTGAAGGAATAAATCGCAGTGGGCAAGCTCGCAGGATGTCCAAGGACAAGGATGGCACCCTGCCAGGGCGTGGGAATATGTTCTCAGAGATGCTCGTAGGTGCTCGCTGGACGCCCCCGATTTTCGAGTGCCAGGTTTTGTCTTCCATCCATATTCGAGGTCCCACCGCTGCTCAAATTTAAGTGTCGGGTAATATAGAAATGGAGGGGGACGTGATGTGTCCATGTATGAGAGCGTCGGAATCGGAGACGAGCCGCCGGTCCCGAGCCTAGGTCGCAATCAGTTGCCATCGTTTTGATAGAGAGGCAATGCGACACGACATCAGAGCGACATGCAAAGCGACACGTCTGGCCCGGGAAAGCTCTTTGTTGGTGACTGTCCGCATAAGGTTCGGAAACGACGAGAACTTGAACGAGTCGCGCGCAGGATCTCTTTACGAATTGAATACTAGGTTTCGACTTCGCCGACTGTAACCCCGCTTGGTACGGATAATAATACTGGCACGGTGTTTTGAAATGGATCTGAAAAGGTCGAGAGCGTGACTATGAGCACGCACGGAGAAAGCAAAAATTTCGGTATGCGTTGCCAGACCAGAGGTCGACTGCGGCGACTCAAACCTTGCTTGAGTGTGATGGTGTGGCGAGACGAGACAACTAGTACGAGTTCTGTGAAGTGCGGAGAATGGGGAGGAGAAATAGAATGAACTCAGGCGGCGGGCCTGACTGGGACGCGGACGCAGACTCTTAGCGCGAGACGAAGGGTAACGAAAGAAGCATCCTCCTTTTAGGGAAGCGTAGACTATATACATCCTGCTTAGTAACTGTCTAATACTTAGTCTACGAGCCTGGCGAGGACATAGTCCTTACAGTGATGTGGAAGGCGGCAAAGTAGTCAATTCCGGTGGTCAAATGATCGTATCGCAATTATAGAGCAACTAATGCAACGGTAGGGGTTTGTGCAGGGGGTTTGTGCAGGAACGGTCCGCTTGTCTCTCGTTTCTTCATGGATTCAAAGTTAGGGTACCCTGTTTTCACCACAGACGCGTACATCAACAACGTGCGTGTGACGTGTGTCGAAGAAAATTCTTACATTTTCGATGTTGCTGTGCCCTGTCTCTCCCAACTCCAAGACTCCAAGGCAATGAACGACCCATTCTCACAAGGAAGCACGGTCACAATTTCTGACATAGTTAAAGACGATACCGACGAATGAGGGCTCATGAATTACGATTATAGAAAAAGTAAGGCGGCGGTACTCAGGGGTTCCAGCAAAACCAATACGCATGTTTGTGCGAACTTGTACATGTTTGCGATCCAGCGAATATTCTTAGGTAATTCCCACTTCCCAATGACCTTGTGCCTTTTTCAAGGCTTACGTCAATTGACACATGTTGATGCGTGGATGCGATGATCGAGCTCGAGATGAATTTCGTCCTGGTAAATGACCTTGTGATTTGTTTGTTGATACGTAGATCCTCTGATGCGTGTGATGACCAAGCCAAGCGCGGTGACTGGTGACACATCTACACCTGCTTCAAACTCAAATATCTGGGGAGGTCATACCAAAAACAAGGGCCTCCGCGCGCGCAATCGATACTGCGTACGTACGATACGTACTTGTATCCCCATCTACTGTATAGTAACTTACTGAATCTCAACTCAACCAGCCCAGTCGATACCAAATTCGATGAGTTGGTCAGCGCCGCCCGCCCGCTGTACAGTAATGCATGCAGTAATGGCTGACGGAACTAGTCTGCCTCCGTCCCTCATTTACTAAGCTCAGCGGGTGTTCCATGCGTCAAAAGTACACCACCGGCGCTTCTAACCCCTCCTTTGACAAGCACACCTCGACCTAGACGCATATATATAGCGTTGTGCGCTTCCATTCCTCAAGATCCCCCCCACCCATCTATCTTCAAGTTCTCTTTGTCCAGAATTATGTCCGACATCTCTAGCCTGGGGCAGTCCTTCAAGGGCGACATCGTGACTCCCGCCGATCCAAACTATAAAGAAGCGATAGCTCGGTGGGCGGCCAACGCCGAGAGGCCTGCTAAGGTCGTGGCTTTCGTGAAAGACACGAACGACGTCGCTCTCGCCCTGAAATACGCACGTGACAACAATCTGCAAGTCGCCATTCGCTGCGGGGGGCACAGCGTCTCCGGTGCTTCTTCCGCCAAAGATGGGCTCGTTGTTGATCTCTCCCGTTATTGCAACTATGCGATCGTTGATCCTGAAAGTCGCTCAGTGTGTGTTGGAGGGGGATCCCTTTGGGGGACCGTCGAGAGGGAGGCCATCAAGTACGGCCTGGCTACCGTAGCTGGGTCTGTCAGTCATGTGCGCAACATCTTCCAGCACTCCTGCTTCTCTGTCCACCTTACGAGCTGCTTTCCGGGATCTAGACAGGGGTTGCGGGGTACTTTTCGTTTGCAGCTCGTGGCGAATTTATCTGATAACATACCAAGGCTTCTCCTCGGAGGCGGTTATGGCTTCCTCACAGGACAATACGGCCTCGTCGTTGACAATCTCCTCAAGGTATGTTCTCTTCCTGCAACTCCGCACGATCACATTTTGAGTGGAGAAAACAGGCTACTATCGTCACGGCGGATGGAACGACGCTAACTCTCAGTGATACCGAGAACGCAGAGCTGTTCTGGGGCATCCGCGGAGGCGGTAGTAACTTTGGCGTCTGCACAGAGTTTGTTCTTCAGTTGCACCCGCAGCGCCGCACCGTCTTTTCTGGACCGGTCGTTTTCTCAACGGATGTGCTGAGCGAGCTTATGGCGGTGCTTACCAAATGGTTAAAAAATGCTAAGAAAAACGAAGGGATGCATATGCTTATGCATAAAGACCCTTCGTTTGATAAGGTCGGTGTTAAGTTCTTTAGCAGTACCTCCATGGAGTCTGTCTTACCCGCCCGCAGGTGTGCGTCACTCTGGTTCTATTCTACAATGGATCCGAGGAGGAAGGACGTGAGAATTACAAGGAATTCTATGATTTGAGTAAGTTGATAATTGAGTTTGGTGTAGGCCGAATCTGACCAAGGCCTCGGTTACTAGAGCCTATTTACGATGGTGCGAAAGAGATTCCCTTCGAAAAACTCAATACTTTCGCGGTTCGTCTCCTTTCTCTGTCTGAGCGGCGCGCACACTGACACTACTGGTCTAGGACGAAAAACATGCGCACGGAATGAATATTTACCTCAAGAGTGTCCTCGAGTCTACCCCCACATATAGTGTTGTCAACAGCCTACTGGAGAAAACATTAGAACTGAACGCGGCGCCTGGGAACGAGATCGACCACGGATACGTGTGGGAGCTGTTCCCCTCACACACAGTCCTTGCCCGCAGCGAGAACTACACCTCCCACGTCCGTACCAATCGCCACACGACAGGCTGCGTACTCAAATGGGTCAATAATCCGCCGGGCGTGCAGCAAGCTGCGAAGCGTGCGGCACACGAACTCACGGATATCGTCGCCAAAGCCGAAGCGCAGGCATCGGGCGTGGACTTGGAGTCCAACGCTGGATACGGGAACTACAGTAGGCACCCTTGTTTTTTTGTTTGCCTTTTGTGGGCTCATATTTTTTCCCATAGATTCCGACACTCAGGACGTGGCCCCTACTTCGTTCGACGATTCGAACGCGCGTGCGCTATTCGGTCGAAATTACCCCCGTCTGCAGCGCCTGAAAGCGCAGTACGATCCCGAGACTGTGTTCTTTAAGTGGTTCCCGATAGTTCCAAATAGCAATGCTGCACTCTGAGCAGTGCGCTCTTTTTTCCGACTGTCATCTGTTCCGCGTGTCGGTCGCTGCATGTCAGGACCGGGAATATCAGTGTATCAGTGACCAAGAACTACACTACCTACGCCTTGTACCTATGATTAGATTTATACCTACCCACCCCTCTGAAGTGGATAGTTGATCAGCTCGACTAGTGCAGATTACTTTGTGTGTTATTATTGAGAAAGGAAACAGGGACGGGACACTATGCTCCGCCTATTGGACCCACCACCTCATTATATGAAGGATGCGCCGCATTGAGATGCCCAGGAAGGACTTGTCTTTCGGGCCCTCTTTCTCTTGAACCACCATCATCCTCAGGAAAAGTAGTGCAAGTTCTACGCTCACCGTGCGTTTATCTTTCCCGCTCCGTTTAAAAATGCCTTTGCTACGATACTCAGTACAGCTTATCCATAATACTACTCCACTCTCGCTATCACCTAATATAATCTCTTACGAGTATACCCATGGCCCGGGGCTCAGACTTCAATAGCATTAACCCCCATGCCACATGCGTGCCATTAACCCATTCGCTCTCGGCACCGCACCGGTTCACCGCTTGGCCAGCAGGACAATGTGCTCGAAGATGATATGCTTATTCTTAGTTTACATTTTTATTTTATTATATCTCTTGGTTTGATTGTCTCTCGCTAGAGCGGAGGGTTTTCTGATGCGTTGTTTGCCGTTGGCGCTGCGGGGAAGCGCGAAGGCAGGGGGAGATTTACCCCGCGGACGGCATGCATACTTCGCGGACGAGGACCGAACATGGATGCAACCACGCCCTCAACCTTCATAGGCGGTGAATTACAAGGCAAATACAAAGCACTGACAGTATCATGCATGCGTCGCGCAACATTCTACCTAAAACCTGGGAAGACTCAGCTTGTTCACCAGCGCTTCCTGCTCGATTATTGCGTCTTTCCAATTGCGCTCCACCTCTGCAATGTCCCAATTTGCAGAGTAGTACCTGGCGGCGTGTGAGCATGCGTGATTATTATACGCGCGATGGGTAGTCCACGAACCTTCCGGAAAGCCAGTCCGCGCGCCCGGATGTGAGATAGAGTGCCGTTGCTGCGGGAAGCGCGACTGTATCGGGAGCCTCTCTGACTCCAGCCTCGATGAACAGTTGCGTGCGGACGACGCCGGGCGCGAGCGCAAACGCTGGTATGCTGGGGTACTCTATGCGGCGCAAGCTATCAGGCTGTGTGTCCCCACGCAAAATGAACAGAACGAACCCAGCACGATGAACTCTATCAGGCGATTCACGACGTGCTTTGACATGCTCCCATCGCTAGTCCCCGGGTTGCGGACTTGGGCCCCAATTCCGGAAATCGCCACGAAATACCCATGGCTCTGTTCCAGTGCAGTCGCCGCGGCACTAGATAAGGGGACAACCTCAGCCTCGAACGAGAACCTCCGCACTCAATGAGACGCGCAGCCCACCGGAAGAAATTGAACACCCCACGGACGTTAACCTCGAACGTATTCCACCACGCATCCGGGTCCTTTTGGTGCAGTTCTGGGGCGCGCAAAAAAAATCAACCGTCTTTCAGAATAACAGGAGAAGCGTGCAGCGCGTACTCTGTTCGATTGGGGATATGGCGCCAGCATTTGCAACGAGAATGTCGAGCCTCCCGAAGCGCGCAAGCACCGCCTGTACCGCGCGCTCTGCACTCTCTGTGTCGCGCACCTCCGCGACAATCACGAACACCTCCGCGCTCGGTACGGCTTCGAGGATCGTGCTCTTCGTCTCGTTGAGCGTGTCCTCAAAGCGCGCCACAATCGCGAGCGCCGCGCCGGCCCCTCGCATACTGCAGGGCGATCTCCTGCCCGATCCCACGCGATGCCCCCGTGACGAGCACGACTTTGCCATTGTACACTTGGGCGTCGTATACTGGCTGTGGGTCGATGGCCGGGTACACGCTGCGGTGCGGTTCTTTGTGTGAGAGTGAATGCCTTGGGGGCTGTGCTGAGGGACAAACTCGTTATGGTGCGTCACTGGAAGCACTTCGTCGTTGCCTACGCATTTTTCCCAGTCTGGCATGGCGAGTGTAGGTTGGTAGAAAATCAAGGGGGGTGCATTGGGTGTCTCCTAGGACTCTATTTATCGAAGACGCTCGAGGTGATATGCACGTTCAAGGTAGCACCAAGTTTGGCTCACCCATGAAAGGAAAAGTTCGACCTACGAGAGGCCAGGAAGGTGGGGCGAAAGAGTCCGAACAGGTTCTAAGACTCCGTGTTTCGCCCTCACCAAAACGACTGCAAAATCAGAATTGATTGCCAGGCCATCGGTCACCAGTGACTCTACGTGTCCTCACGCTCGCGAAAACTGGAAGTGGTGATGGGCATTCAAATTTCTGGATTTTGCAAGGGAAAAAACTTTGACTGTGAACACTCATTAGCATGCGATGCTTAGAAATTATAAAAATGCATGAAATAGAAGCAACCGACTTCTCGCGTCCGAGGGCGGAGTCCTAGCGCTCTTCCAAGCCAATAAAAAGGAACAAGCTGAAGAGCATGCGAACAACGTCAATCATGCCTATGGGTCTCTAAGCCACACCGCAACAACCGTACAGCCGCCGAGACCGCCCAAGCTAAACTATTCACACCCGAATGCAGCTGGAGCCAACAGCGCCAAACGCTCGACCGCGAGATTGCCGATCTCGCAACGCGGTGCCATTGACAAGCGCTGCGGAACAGAACAACGTCCTGCACCAACACTTGGAAACCGTCAGCTCTCAAGCTACACGTCAAGCTGCTGCTGCCGACGTCGCCACGACGTCCGGAGAAGGAGATACGGCTAATGACGGCACGGGGGCGAAGTTGTCTGAGCTGCGCGTGGTAATTAATTATCTGAGGAAGGAGAAGGAGATTGTCGATATGCAGCTCGAGCTTGGGAAGCAGGAGAACGCACGTCTCAAGACGCAAATCGGACATGTCACGCGTGATCTGGAAGACGACTTACTTGCACTTCAGACACCCAGTCGTTGACCTTTTTTGGCGTCCTATAGGAACGCAAACGCGCTGCCTCCGTGACACACAGCACACGGACTCTGAGGCACACTCGAAGCGGTCACGTGAGCTCGATACAAAGCTGAAGAGCGTCCTCTGGAGCTCGATCCCCTTCGTAAGTGGGCACGTACTAAGCAGGCTGAGCTCAATTCACGGAGAGAGTACTCACGCGGATGGAAGAGGAGAACCGTAGGGGGCAGGAGCGTAACAATTAACTACTCACCAAGGTATTATGCCCGTCCATTATCCGTTGTATATCGATAATCATATACAAGCTGGTCCCGAGCCTAGTTCGTGTTCCTCAACCACTCTGAACACCTCCAATTTTACAGATGTCTTACTGTAAGGAGACATGAACCATCAGTTTCTCAATTGTCCAGTACTCCATTTATTGACCAACGATGACTTGGTAGGGGGGACACACAACTATATTTACTCTCTACCAAGAGGAAGGTAGTAGTAAAAAAACGATAACACGGCCCCTTCAACGCGTGACGCAGGCGGGTGAGTCATGGCCGCTCCATCCCACTAAGCGCCAGTGCGCTCACGCCGTCCGCCAAGTCTTGCACCACAAGACGTGCTGATGGCTGCGTCGGGTGGAGTGTTGGGTTTGGCTTGAGGCCTTCGGCCCAGTCCGGATGTGGGAGCAGCGGGTACTGGGTGAAGGTTGTGCGAGAGGAGGATGACGTGGGTGATTGTGCACGCATGCTATCCCATATGCCGTCCGACCTGGACGGTGCGCCCCAATCGAGGGGCGGAAAGTCTGCGGGCTGTTACAGTACTGGCGGTGCGCCCGTAGTGTGATTGCGTGGGCCGCCGTTACGTGCTGCTGACTGCATTGGGTGGAATATTGGTTTTGGCTTGAGGCCTTCGGCCCAGTCCGGACGCGGGAGTAGCGGGTACTGGGTGGAGGTCGTGCGGGAGGAGGATGATGTAGGTGACATGCTCGCCCATACGCCGCCCGACCCGGACGGTGCGCCCCCGCCATAGGGCGGAAAGTCTGCGGGCTGTAACAATACTGGTGCGCCCGTAGTGTGGTTGCGTGGGTCGACGTTATGTACTGATGGCCGCGTTGGGTGGAGTGTTGGGTTTGGCCTGAGGCCTATGGCCCAGTCCGGGCGTGGGGGGAGTGGGTGCTGGGTGGAGGTTGTGCGGGAGGAGGATGACGTGGATGATTGTGTATGAATAAGAGTCATAGGAACAGACGCCGAACCTGAAATAAAACTGAAGGTAGACGAGCTCGCACTCATGTCGTTTCTTCTTTCTCTCGCCTCAAAGTCCATGAGTATGCGTGACCTGGCTTCGTTGTAGGCCGCTTCCCGTTGTTCAAGGGTGAGGGTCTGCTTCAAGCGATTTGGTGCACCCTCTCGTCCACCGAGGCTTCCGGCCTCGGAGGGTTCGACATCCGAAGAATCGGCATCTTCGCCGTTGACCGAGCCAGTGCGAGACTTCTCCTCAAAGTCCATGAATATGCGTGACCTGGCTTCGTTGTAGGCCGCTTCCAGTTGTTCAAGGGTGAGAGCCTGCTTTAAGAGATTTAGTGCACTCTCTCGTCCACCGAGACTTCTGGCCTCGGAGGGTTCGACATCCTCTGACTCGGCATCTTCGCCGTTGACCGAGCCAGTGCGAGACTGTAACTGTACTCGGATATGATCCTGGACAGATAGGCTCATGACTTTGATGGCGGGCTGCTTTGTCTGCCCCACTGGGACGAGCTCAGAAATCCGTTTTGGGGGACTGCGAGGAGATGGGTATTTTAAAGAGGGACAGAAGACAAACAGTTTGGTTGAACACACATTCTGCTCTCGGTTGAGAAAGATATCCATATGCATCTCGAACCAGAATCACTCTCAGGGATGACTCTGTAATAAGAGGAACATCTGTGGACGAGAAGCCTCTGATACGACGTTGCTGTCGGAATTTCAACACGGCCCCTTGAAATTGAGATGATCAGCGTCACGTTCCAAGAAGATAGGCGTGCTAGTCGTCGTTGGGTGATACCGATGTTGAAACATCTGGCAGACGACGGCGGGGGGTTGCAGTGGTTTACACTCACTTGCGCTCGTCGATAAGTCGCTCCATATCCTCGCCGACACGGAGCACAAACAGTCGCCCCTTGCCTTTAAGCGCCTCGATGATTGAGGGGTCTGCTTCTGTCGTGGGGTCTGTTCTGCTTTCTATTTCGGCAGGATCCAGACTGGAGGGAGGGAAAGGAGGGTGTATTTGAACGTCAGGGAGGGGAGAAGATAAGACCGATGTCATGCTGAATGGCTCTGCATGAGGCGAGAGGGTGGAAGTGAAGGTGGAAAGACGAGGGGCGTCGGTAGGGGGGGACGACAATGGGGGAGAAGACTTGGGTGATAGGATTGTTATTGAGGCAGATCGAGTCAATTCATCTGTTGAAGAAAGAAAAGCAAAAAGAGGTGAGGAACGTGGTGGCCGATGTGAAAGAAAATGAAAGTACTATCCAGTGACATTGGTGTCGTCTAATGTGTCGTAATAGAGCTGGAAAGCATGGACGGGGTGCACGATGTATGGGGATGAACACGAATCGAGGTTGGGCACTCGTTTAACGTTTAACACTCACACACTCCCATTCTGCCTCCACCCACAAGCAATATCTACGCAATAATCTACTATGATTAATTTTTTTGGAAAAGCAATGTACTAAGATAGCAGGAGATAGTAACTAGGTTACCTGACCGCTCTAACCAGTATCTTTCAGCTTTCTTACTGTAATACCTCTTGGCAGCATGGGAGGTCTTCCCCAATGCATTGTTTACTGTTGGCGGTGTAGGGAAGAGCAGAGCCAGGTGGAAATTTACTCCGCAGACAACGTACATTCTTTGCTGACAGGGAACATGAGGCTATTGTACAAAGCAGGGAGAATATCACAGTAGCGCAGCATCCCGGTCAGCCCCCGGAACACTCAGCTTGTTCACCAGGGCTTTCTTCTTGAGGATCGCATCCTTCCAGTCGCGCTCCACCTCTGAGATGTCCCAATTTGTGGAATAGTACCTGGCGGCGCGTGAGCATGCGTCGTAAAATACACATGTGTGGCCACACACCTTCCGGAAAGCCAGTCCGCGCGACCTGATGTGAGATAGAGCGTCGTCGCCGCGGGAAGCGCCACTGTATTGAGGGGCTCTCCAGCTTTAGCCTCGATCAGCAGGCGTGTGCGGACGATCCCAGGCGAGAGCGCAAATGCGTGCACACTGGGATACTCTGGGCACCGCAGGCTATCAGGTTGTGCGTGCCCACGCAAAATGAACAAACAGAACGAACCGAGAACGATGAACTCGATCAGGCGATTCACGGCATGCTTAGCGATGTTCATATCGCTGGTTCCTGGAATGCGGATCTGGGCCCCGATCGAGGAGGTGGCCACGAAGTACCCACGGCTCTGTTCGAGAGCCGCCGACGCCGCGCTAGTGAGGGAAGGGTCGCGTCAGCCACAAACGCGGACGAAACGCAACTGAGCGAGACGCGCGCACCGGAAGAAATTGAATGACCCGCGGATGCTGACTTCGAACGTGTTCCACCACGCGTTCGGGTCCTTCTCGTGCAGCTCTAACGCGCCGAAAAATTCTCTTTTTTTTCAGAACAAAGGCAGCGGCGTGTATCACGTACTCGGGCCAAATTCCGATATGGCGCCAGCATTTGAGATGAGGATGTCGAGCTTCTCAAAGCGCGCAAGCACCACCTGCACCACGCGCTCGACGCTCTGCACATCACGTACATCTGCGGTGTGCACTAGCACTTGCGCGCTCGGCACGGCGGCTAGGATTGCGCGCTTAGTCTCCTCGAGGGCATCCTCCGCGCGTGCCGTGATTGCAAGCGTCGCGCCCGCCCGCGCGTATTGCAGCGAGATCTCCTGCCCGATCCCGCGCGATGCTCCCGTGACGAGCACGACTTTACCCTGGTACGATTGGGCGGCGTATAGCTGCTGCGGGTCGATGGCGGGGTATACGCTGCGGTGTGTGAGAATAAGACAGTTCAGTGAGGTGGGGGAGGGACGTACTCGCTATGGTGCGTTACTGGGAGGTTTTCGTCGTACCCTTCCAATTTTTCCCAGTCAGACATGGCGACTCTTGGCTGGCGGATAAGCGAAAGGGGTGGGGGTGGGGGGTTATTTGAGGTTTCTTCGGACTCCACTTATCGATTTTGCTTCATTTAAAGGTGAACTCTAGGCGCTAGGCACATAATCTGACTCACAAGCATTGAAACGTTCCGTATATGTTTTATATAGAACTGAGGTAAGACCTCACAGCCCTCACATTTTAATCACCGCAATTGTTTGTATCGCTTCACGAACGTGGAGTCTTACGATAACATGTTTGGGAAGAAATGACTGCCAAATTGAAGTGACGCCATGTGTCCTTGCGATCGCAAAAACTAACGGTGGTGATGGGTACCCAAAATTTCTGAAATATGCAAGGGAATCAGCCACGCACACGCGTTGACGGTGAACACGTTCTATGACGCGATACCTAGAAGGACAGCTCACGAAATGGGAGCAACAAACTTATCGCATCCGAGGGCTGGGAAGATGTGGGGCCAGAAAGCACCCCCTGCTGAGCGGAGTACTACTGAGTTTCTAAGTCGACGAAAACGGGAACCAGCTGAAGCGCCGCTGGGTGTGTCGGCAAACTCGGGTGTGTGAACAAGGGCAATCATACCTATCAAGATCTAGACCTGTTGTGGGACACATCAATGCATTCTCGTGGGTGAACAAAATCGCAGTGGGCAAGTTTGCAAGCGTAGGGTTCCCTAAGAAAGTGCCCTCCATGAGATGTCACGTTGGCGGCGAGTGAGAATGACCACAGTTCGTCATTTCATAGGTACCAGTGAGACCACGTTCTAGTCCTCTCCATCCGTCCTTTTTTCCATCAGCATTCGGGATCCAAACGCCGTTTGAATTCCAGTTTTGGGGTGGTACAGATTCTACAGAAACATACGGAGATGCGATGCGTATCAGAGTGCCCCGAATGACGGACGAGCCAGACTAGGAGCCGGGATCACTGCAGTTGCACCGTCACTTCGATGGAGGAGGCCTTGAAGTTGATAGACAGAAGTTCGGGTTGATGGATGGCAAGCGTGCAAGCGATACTGGACTAACTTATGCAAAGCTAACTTACGCAAAGCAAGCCTTACTGTAAGCCCGACCCGGGCCGAGCTAACCGGCGGCCGCCAGCGCACCGTGACTCTGTTACTCCACTGTCCCTCAAAAAGTTTATTTTAATTTGCTTAAATTCATCGTGCACAGGACCTCACTGTGATCACCCCGAGGGCTCTTGTATGGCTCCCGCATATACCAAAAGCTTATCCTGAAATACATTGACATACCCAATGCGCCCTAGACTGACGACTGGTGACGAGGCGCAAGAGCCGCCGATGACACCAATTTAATTCACCCATTCATTCAATGCTAACCCACCGTTTATCAAAGCTGCATTGACGCAATCATGTATGACAGCTGTCGGACAAGGGCTACCTCGAGTGCCTTATGCCATTTGCTCGCAAAGATTCCCGTGAATGGGGCTGCCTTGTTGGCACCGGTACCCTTACCAGCTAACACGCGGATCAGCACTGGATCAGTGCATCCTGAATGAGATGCACAAGCGACAGGGTAAATAAAGATTCCAGGGAGAGCTTGTGTCGAGACTATGACGTGCCTGAGGAGGTGCACACAATTACTACCTTACCTTACTAGTCGGTGCTTGGGCCTTACGGGGAACATATCCAGTCAAAAATGCAACGTTTAACTAAGACACTAGAATGCGGTGCACGCTAATTCGCCCATCAGCGAAAGAAAAAGTACTGTCATTGCTCTGCTTTTTATCTAGAAAGAGGCATAACACCGGCACTAGATCCATATTACTAGACCTATACCCACTGTTTCCCCGTCGACTATAGTTTGCCGTTGGTCGTAGGGGAAGAGCCGAAGCAGGTGGAGATTTACCCCACGGACAGCAACCGTCACAGCATGCATACTTCGCGGATAGAGACAGAAAATGTTACATGAGGTATTTGTACAAAGCACAGATAGTATCACAGCCGGGCAGCAGCCCGCCTAGAGCTCGGGACACTCAGTTTGTTCACAAGCGCTTTTTGCGCGAGGATCGCGTCTTTCCAGTCGCGCTCCACCTCTGTGATGTCCCAATTTGCGGAGTAATACCTGGCAGCACGTGAGCGTCATTAAAATACACGCGACGGGTGGTCCACGGACCTTCCAGAAAGCCAGTCCGCGCGTCCTGATGTAAGATAGAGCGTCGTCGCCGCGGGCAGCGCCACAGTATTGAGTGGCTCTCCGGCTTTGGCCTCGATAAGCAGACGCGTGCGGACGACCCCGGGTGAGAGCACAAATGCGCGCACACTGGGATACTCTGCGCACCGCAGGCTATCAGGTTGTGCTTTCCCACGCAAAATGAACTAACAGAACGAACCGAGCACAATGAACTCAATGAGCCGATTCGTGGCGAACTTCGACAAGTTCATGTCGCTGGTTCCTGGAATGCGCACCTGGGCCCCAGTCGAGGACATGGCCACGAAGCACCCACGGCTCCGTTCTAGAGCGGTTGCGGCGGCGCTAGATGAGGTCAACAAGGTCAGCCACGAACGAGGAAACACCGCAACAAAACCCGACGCGCACCGGAAGAAGTTGAACGCCCCGCGGATGTTGACCTCGAACGTGTTCCACCACGCGTTCGGGTCCTTCTCGTGCAGCTCTAGCGCCAAAAAAAAAACATCTATTTTAGAACAAAACCAAGAGCGACAGCAAGCGTGCGTCACATACTCGGACCAAATACCGATATGGCGCCAGCATTTGCGACGAGGATGTCGAGCTTCTCAAAGCGCGCAAGCACCGCCTGCACCACACGCTCGACGCTCTGCACATCGCGCACATCTGCGACGAGCACGAGGACTTGCGCGCTCGGCACGGCGGCTAGGATTGCGCGCTTGGTCTCCTCGAGCGCATCTTCCGCGCGCGCCGTGATTGCGAGCGTCGCGCCCGCCCGCGCGTACTGCAGCGAGATCTCCTGCCCGATCCCGCGCGATGCTCCTGTGACGAGCACGACTTTGCCCTGGTATGCTTTTGCAGCGTATAGCTGCTGCGGGTCGATGGCGGGGTATACGCTGCGGTGTGGTTTTGCGCGTGAGGATGAACGGCTCGGTGCGGATGAGGGGAGGGACGTACTCGCTATGGTGCGTCACAGGAAGGTTTTCGTCGTTCCCTTCCAATTTTTCCCAGTCGGCCATGGCGAGTGTAGGTCTGTGGAATAAGGGAGGGGGGTTGGGGGGAGGGGGTCAAACGATGTTTCCTCGGACTTCAATTATCGTTGCGTTTAATTTAAAGGTAGGCTCTTGGTACTAAATTTAACTCACAATGCATTGAAGAGTTTCAGGAAGGTCGAAAGAATCTGGACAGCCTTTGAGATAGAACTGATGTAAGACCTCCAGGCCTCACATTTAAATCACCGCAGCGCATCACTTCGTCACCGTGGAGTCTACGCTATCAGGATTGGGAAGAAATTGCTGCCAACGTGACACCATGTGTCCTTACGATCGCGAAAACCGAAAGTGGTGATGACTATTCAACCTTCTGAAATATACAAGGGAATAGACCACCCACACGCTCTGAGGGTGAACACTCTAGGATACGATAGTGCCTAGAAGGACAGCGCACGAATTAGAAGCAGAAAACGTATCGCAAGCGAGGCCTGGGAAGATGAGAGGCATTAAAAGTATCTCCTGTTCCGAGCGGAGTACTAGTGGGTTTCTAGGCCAACGAACATAGGAAATAACTGAAGCGTCGCTCGAGGCGCCGGGTGTGAGAACAAGGACAATCATGTCTATCAATGTCTAGACTAGTGTGGAACACATCACTGCACTCTCGAGGGTGAACAAAATCGCAGTGGGCAAGTTCGCAAGCGTAGTAGGATTCTATATAAGAAAGCGCCCAGCATGAGATGCCACGTTGGTTACGGTGGCGAGTCAAGATGTGGTAGTTCGTAGCTTATTGGATACCAGTGAGACCACATTCTAGTTTTTTCCATCGGTCTTCTTTCTATCCGCATTCAGGATCACGAGATGTTGAAGCTCAAGTTTTGGCAACTTGAGGGAAACCGAGTCAACACAGAAACAGAGGGAGACGCGACGCGTATCGACGTGCATCAGAGTTCTAGAATGACGGAAGAGCCAAGCCATGATCACTGCAGTTTCACCATCACTTTGATGGAGACTCGGATGAATCGGAGACATTGAAGCTGATCATGGGCAGAAGTTGATAGAGGGTAACATGGTAACACGACCCACACGTGTGGTACAGACTCGTCATGTCCGGACCCGGCCCGGCTTGACCAACTGCTGTACGAGACTACGAGTACTGTACGCTACACTGACTGTGTGACGTGGAAGCAAAGGTTACAACAAAATTGAAGCAGGCCGTTCAAGTTGTTTCGGGCCCCCAGCCGCAACGACAAGGCGACCGAGCGCCCCAATGCCGAAGCGACGACAACACGACAATGACGACCGTGGCCGAAAGGGCAGGTTCGCTCCAAGTTCGCTCTGTCACTTATTTCAAGACTTAATTCATGAGATGGAAAACCTTGTGTACAACGGAACGAAGACTTATTATCTCCATGGACTGAACCCACCTTTGAATAAATTCAGACGAAATCAAGTCAGGTATAATCCCAGTACTATAATTGTCAAATGAGGAAAAATCGACGGTCGATTTTCAGCTATCAGCCTCCAGATTTCCCGATGGCACCGCGGCGCTGCCTGCCGATTAAGCCTTTCAAGAACAACTTGTGGTTTATTTCCAATTGGTGAGCTGCTAACTCTAAGACACCTCCCACATGTCCACCAGAGGAATACAATGCTTAGGTGTCACAAACCCCCGATCTGAACTTTCTCCCTCGTACCCAGTCTGGTATCACCTCTGGCTCATATTACTTTGCGTCACTTATGTCGCCACCTGTGTCACCACCTGTGTCACCACCTGTGTCACCACCTGTGTCACCACCTGTGTCACCACCTGTGTCACCACCTGTGTCACCACCTGTGTCACCACCTGTGTCACCACCTGTGTCACCACCTTGGTCACCACCTTGGTCCCCACCTTCGGTGCTCAGAGGCCACGTGATGCACGTCTAACATACCAGTCAGCAAGAGGCAGAGCAGATGCACTTAGACATACTCCGGAAGAACCCTCCGACAACAGGCAAGCGGTCTTCGCACAGCAGGAAGTGGAGCAGTCACATGTACCGCCCTCGGCAACGCATGTGTCCGCGTCTGGAGCCTGTCGGGGGGACGCTGCTGCATATGCTGCAACAGGAAGGGCAACGAGGAGAGCAAGAGTTGAGAATCGCATCTTTGACTACGAATGAGAACGCGAAGGAGTTGGTAGTGCCATCTCCCTCTGAAAGACCCCCTCTTCTTATAGAATTTCTGCAGTCACGTTGTGTCGGGCAGGCTTCCTGGGTGAACGAAAATATAATTGCTAGTCGCCGCCGCAGCACACTCCACAATGTTCACGGTGCTCAGCTGGACCCGAGTTGCATGGACAGCTGATGAAAGTCATTGAGGTGAGTATCTCAATCCCGATCCAAGTAGTTTTGATTGAGCTACCTTCCAATACAAGAGGTGAATCTTAATGAAGGCGCACTCCACAGGTTGTCTCTAAAATCGGTTAGCACTGGGCGCATAAAGCACACCCCTGCTTTAGATTTAGCCAGTTTTGGAGCCGTCATCTAATTTTGGCGCCGAGGTGCTCGGGTGTCAATGGATAGAAGCAGTGTCGTCGCTGTCGTGGATGGCCGAGAAGCCCTAATCTTGCGCTCAGAAAATCTGTCATGGTCAAAATGAGGCTCGTGAGCGGCAGGGAAGCCGGAGTCCTGTGCTCGGCAAATCTGTCAGACTGCCACGGTAAAAATACGGCTTTCACCTTGACAGATGACGCAGATAGTTTGCCATTCGGAGAAAGATGTGAGGCAGGTGAAAAAAAGGAATGCGGCATGCCCGAGGCTGACACGAAACTTTGGACACCAGGGCGAAGACGTTTTGTAAACCCATCGAGTGCGTTGTGCATGTATAGAACTCGAATCCTTACGATATGCCCCGAGGTAACAAGTTTTTACCCCATAGATGGCAGCCCTGAGAACTGGGGGACAACGAAGGGCGAATAGTCCTTTTCCTCGAGTCACGGAACTGAAACAGGTATGGACGCGGACGGAATAGGATTAAGGTGAGGTTATGTTAGTAGATAAGATAACGAGTGCACAGGCGTGGTCTGTACAAACGGACACGCGTCTCAGTACTGCGCACACTACAGCAGAACTCGATATATTCACCTGTACAAACGGACACGCGTCTAGCGCTGGTAAGTACAGGCTTCGGGAATAGAGTAGACTAAAGAAGCTTACCTCAGTACTGCGCACACTACAGCAGAACTGAGGACTACGGTACGAGTACTAAGAGTTTAAGTACTACTACGAAATGAGTCGAGTCGCAGACTCGATATGTTACTTAGAGACCTTCGCTGCGGTTTGCACAGCGGCAACGAGACGAGACGTAAAGTAATACTATGAAACAACGAGATACAAACTAACCTCAGTCCGACATCCGGATCTCAACTCCAACACTCCCCCTCAAACCGCGCGAAGTCCTAAGCTCGCAGCGAAATGCTTGACCTTCGGCGACGGGAGCGCTTTGGTGAGTGTGTCTGCGATCATGTCTGCAGTTGGGCAGTACACGAGCCGGAGCGTGCCATTCTCAACCACCCAACGAATAAAATGATAACGTACATCAATGTGCTTGGTGCGCGCGTGATACTGATGGTCTCGGGTCAGTGCAATTGCTGACTGGTTGTCCGAGAAAAGCGTGGTCGCATCTGTGAATGGCTCGAAGATTTCGGTGAGCAGGCTTCGGAGCCAAAGGCCCTCTTTCATGCCATGCGTCGCCGCCACGTACTCGCTTTCCGTGGTGGACAGGGAGATGATCTCCTGCTTCTTCGAGGACCAAGACACAGCGCCACCGTCGATCAGGAATGCATACCCCGTGATCGCGCGGCGGTCCTCCGACATGCTCCCATCAGCGTCAGCGTAGCCGACCAGCGTCCGACGAGCCTCGCCGTAGGTGAGCCAAAGGTCACACGTTCCCGCGAGATACCGGAAAACACGCTTTACAGCGTTCCAGTGTGCCATCCCGGGGTTCGCAGAGAACCTTGCCACCGTCGACACCGCGAACGCAATGTCCGGGCGTGTGGCAAGCGCGACCCAATTGAGTGCGCCAACAGCCTCGCGGTAGGGCATGTCGCGCATAACCGCGAACTCGTCTGCATCCGCTGGGGCCTGCTCAAGAGTGAGCCAAACTTGGGTGTCGAAAGGGGTAGAGACCGGCTTCGCATCCTCGAACCCATAACGGCGAAGGATGGAGTCTATGTACGAGCGCTGCGACAAATGCACAGTCCCGCCCTCCCGGTCGCGTTTGATCTCGATCCCGAGCATCCAGTGGAGCTCGCCCAAGTCGGTGACTTCAACGTGCTGACGAAGCCCGTTCTTGAAGTCGTCGATGACAGCCATGCTGCTGCCGGCAATTGTGCAGTCGTCCACATGGACGGCAACGACGATGCTCGTCCGCTGGTGCTCGTTTCCCTTGAAGAAAACGGCTTGGTCGACCTTGCACTGGGTGAAGCCGAGCGAATTGAAGATGCTGACGAATTTCTGGTACCAGCGTCGCCCAGCCTGTTTGAGGCCGTAGAGGGACTTGAGGAGGCGCAGAACGCGGCCGGTGTTGTCCTCACGAAAACCCGGCGGGTGGCGCATGTAGAGCACTTCGTCAGGCTGAAGTTCTCCATTGAGGTACGCACCCTTCACGTCCACCTGATGCAGCTCCCATCCCATCCTATTTGCCAGAGCGATAATGGCTCGCGATGATGCCAGTTTCGCCACTGGAGCGAAGGTGTTGAAGTAGTCGACCCCCTCCACCTGGCTGAAACCCTGCGCAACCAAGTGCGCTTTGTACCGAACGACTCTGCCTGACGAGTCCTTCTTTGCCTTGAACACCCACTTGGAGCCGATGACATTCGCGCCGGGTGGCGAATGTTCTAGCGTCCAAGTACCGGCCTTGCGCAGAGTGGTGAGTTCTTCTTTGATAGCTCGCTCCCACTGTGGCCAGTCGGGGCATCGTTTAGCTTCGGACAGGTTTCGTGGCTCGAGCGCCTCTGCGTCCGCGGTTTCGGCCACAAGAGCCAACTCGAATCCGGCCCAGTTCTCACGAAGCGTGGGTAAACCGGCTTCGGCCGACCACGCACCTGACGCCACGTCAACAAAGTCGACATTGTCTTCCTCAAAACCTCCAGGCAACGTCACGCCCCGAGGAATCAACGGGTCCGATGCGCGAGTGGAGGAAACTCCAGCTCCGGACTGAAGATCCCGGATCCAAGGCGACGGCTTGCGAAGGCGAGTGGAGCGAGTTCGGCGTTCGGGCTCAGGCTCGGGCTCAGGCTCAGGTTCCAACTGCTCCAGGACGGCACGAGAAGACGACGAGGACAGCGACAAAAGCGGCGACGGTGGAGACGGCGGCGCAGATGCAGGGAGTGGTGGCAGGACAGGCGGCAACGTTGAAGCAGCGGGCGGCGATGGCTCGCTCTCAGAAGAGTTGGAGGTGGGTACATCCATTTGCTCCCCCTCGAGCCGTGCAGCCGGGGCGAAGTATACGTTCCGCTCCACGCTGACCGACCGATTCGTCGGCCAATAGATCCGGTGCGCGCGAGACTCAACATCGAAGCCGAGCCAGCGCCCCTCACGAGCGCGTGGATCGAGCTTGGACCCGTCTGCGTTGTGCACCCAGACCGTCTCGCCAAACCGCTTCAAGTTCAACAGGTTGGGAGGACTCCCATACAACACCTGCCAGGGGGTGATCCCACCGAGCGCCCGCGTCGAAGAGTGGTTCTTCAGCCAATTTGCGTGCCGAAGTGCCTCCCCCCACATGTTTTGGGGGAGATTCGCCATGTGCAGGAGCGCGCGGACCTTCTCCCAGAGGGTCCGATTCAGACGCTCGGCAATCCCGTTCAACTGGGGGGTGTCATGGGCGGTGAGCCTGCGCGCGGTCCCAGCATTCGCAAGGTGCGCATTAAATTCGTCACCAATGTACTCGCCACCACGATCTGATCGCAGGACTTTGATCGCGGTGCAGTGACCCTGGGTGATGGCCCAGGCCTCGAACCGTTTGTAGAGGGTGAGCACGTCGCTCTTGACAGGGAGGAGGTACGCTAGGGTGAAGCGCGTCGCATCATCCGTGAAGGTGATGTAGAACCGGCGGCCACCGCGAGAAGCAACTCGGGTCGGTCCACCGACATCGGTGTGGATTTCGTCATCGAAGTGCCTTGCTTGCGGACTGACTCGGACCTTTGGAACAGGCTTCCGAATGGCGCGCGCATAGAGGCACGCCTCGCAGTGCTCTTCCCGAGAATTCGGGTCAAGCGCCAGCCCGGTAACAAGACCACTCTCCACAAGCTTCCGTATGCTTTTGGGTGCGATGTGGCCCATGCGTCGATGCAGTTCCATGATGCTGACTACCTCCACAGCGTAACCCGCCTCTCCCTCGTGCGAGACACGGTAAAGTCCCCGCGCCGTGCGCGCAATGCGTCCGAGACGCTCACCGGTGTGGGACTGGATTTCGAGGTGACCGCCACTGATCGCAATGCGGTACCCAAGGCCGTCCAAGGCCCCTAGCAACACGAGTGTGTAGCCAACTGATGGTGCGTGCAGGACGTTCTCCAAGGTGAGTTCGGAGTGCCCATCGCCGTTCGGTGTGCTGACAACCATGTCCCCGGTGCCTACAGCCGGGAATTGTTGCCCATTGGCCGCCTTCAGGAAGAGCGGCGGGTCGAGCGCGCGATATGTGGTGAAATCGGCGCGGAAAGGGGAAATGTGACGCGTTGCGCCCGAGTCGTACAACTCGACACGCGCTGTTCAATCCTCCTCCACTTGCGTGATGGCAGCAGCTGCAAGCTCGCCCGATGGTGGTGCGACACTTGCCCCTGCCTCTTCGCGGTCTGGAATGGGGGACTCGACACAAAATACGTCGCCGATGAACACAGCCGACCAGCACCCATCTGGTTCGTCATCGGAATCGGCCACTACGTTTGCCGACCCAACGGGCTTGTTCTCGGATTTGGAGGTGCTCTGGTAAGCCGGCGGCTGTGTTTGCTGCTGGCTGGACTGTCCCGACGATTGGGATTGCTGATTACTGTTAGACTGTTCTTTCTTTGTGGATCGGCACTCGTGTGCCCAGTGCCCCTGCTTCCCGCAGTTATGGCACTTCCCCTTCCGTTTCTTCTTCCCGCCATCCCCTTGCGTCGCAGCCATCGCCTCATCCTGGGTGCTGTTCTGCTTCCCTTTGCCAGACGAGTTCCCGTCACGCTTGCGCCGGGCTGCCAAACGGTCAGCCTCTTCAGAAACGTGGTCGATAAGAACTTCGGGATCAATGGACTTGGTGGAAGACAGGACGCGTGCAGCGGTGAGTAGCCCCGAGGCGAACTTTGACATCTCCTTGGGGAGGGCTTTGATGATGGCTGAACGATACTCCTTTTCATTCATAGTGACGCCCACAGCCGCAAGCTCCTCGCGCTTGACACGCATTGTCCCGAGGAATTCGCGAACGTTCCCTCCACGAGGGCAGCGCATCTCATTGAACGCGGTGAGAAAATCTGTCTCGGCATACTGGCTTTTGACGCTGAACTCGTTCTTAACTTTGTCCCAGCGGTCTTTCACAGACGTAATAGCCTTCAGACGAACAGCAGTGGAGTCGGGGAGTCGTTGGGAGAGCATGTAACAGGAGATGGTTTCATCGAGGTCCCAGGTGGCCATAGCCTTCTTCTCATCTTCGGTAGGTTTGGTAGCATCAGCAGGATCAGGACGCGGCATGGAGTCATCGAAGTGGCCCCATTTCTGATTGGCTTCCATGGCTTCCTGGAACCGCATGGAGAAGATGGCCCAGTTGGACCCGGTGGGATCGAGACGGGGAATGGATGTGGGAAGGGGATCGTTCATGGTATGTGCAGTGGTCAGGGCAGGGCCCATAACCTGAAACAGGTATGGACGCGGACGGAATAGGATTAAGGTGAGGTTATGTTAGTAGATAAGATAACGAGTGCACAGGCGTGGTCTGTACAAACGGACACGCGTCTCAGTACTGCGCACACTACAGCAGAACTCGATATATTCACCTGTACAAACGGACACGCGTCTAGCGCTGGTAAGTACAGGCTTCGGGAATAGAGTAGACTAAAGAAGCTTACCTCAGTACTGCGCACACTACAGCAGAACTGAGGACTACGGTACGAGTACTAAGAGTTTAAGTACTACTACGAAATGAGTCGAGTCGCAGACTCGATATGTTACTTAGAGACCTTCGCTGCGGTTTGCACAGCGGCAACGAGACGAGACGTAAAGTAATACTATGAAACAACGAGATACAAACTAACCTCAGTCCGACATCCGGATCTCAACTCCAACAGGAACTTGTCTCTAGGTCACCAGGGATTGGAAGGCGATAAAATTCGGTATAGCAGCGAAAGGAAGCGAGCTAAGAAGCAAGTAGCATGGGCTTTTGGAAGGGAAACGTGCGAATGTGCATGAAAAATACTACTCAGGGTTCGTAACTGTAAGTTGAAGCAGGGAATCTTAAAGATCTAGGAGCCCCCTGTCAAGATGTGCGCCACGCCAACATGCGAGAAGCAGGAGCCGGTTTCCACGGCCCACTCATTCCAGGACATTTCGGGTGCCAGTGGTAATGATACCTTCATGAGCAAACCCCACTCAGCACTAGCAGAAGAAATAATCACATTTAGGGACTTTGATGTTGCTTCTAGGTATGCGGCAAAGATTTCCACACGACTAGCCACATCGTCTGCCTTTGAGCGGAAAGCCCCATTGGCTGTTCCAAAGACTGCAGGATCGCTCGTATCACGCACTCGCAAGGCTAAGAGTACTTCAGAAGAATGAGATGACGTTCGGCAAATACGCAACACGAAGGGCACTTGAGCGAGAGCCAAAATTACAGGGAGTGAGTGGTTTGTTGGGTTTGCATTTACGAGTTTATGCGTACCGTTATGGCTATAGTACTCTTGATTATATAAGGTTTGGTTGTATTACCTCATAATTTAAAATTATTATTATAGACGTTCAAAAGATGGAAGGCATTCTCAATTTTCCCGATAAAACTGAACAAATACCCTGTAAACTTTCCAAGAGTCCGGCCGGGGTGTCAAGCTACTGCAAGCAAGACTGCAAGCCTGGGTCCGATTTCAAGCTATTCGTGTGAGCGTGTGAGAACGACACAAACCTCAATTCGCGCCGACACCCCAGCCGTTTCTCGCTCGCCAATTCCCGAGAAGCATTTTCGAGCGCTTCGTCACCTTCGTACGTGTGAATAGCCCTTGGAGTTTCAGTGACGCGAACAGGCTGCGAATAAACCCTCCGAGTCACCGTGACCACTATAACCGTTCATGCAGTCCCCGCACCTGCTGAACGCTGGTCTTAAGATACATCGAGGCAAGCAATGGGACCTAGACAGACGAGACCCAAGAACCGAAAACACGATTCGACTTAATCCTTCGCTCGTATCAGCATGTCATGACGAGTGGGCGGAAACGTAGGCCAACTCAGAGGTCACCGGTCACCACCGCTGCCTGCTAACCCAGTGCTCGTCAAAACAATGAAATGCTTCAGCCTCCATGTATTTGTCAGATCTGGGGCTACCTCGTGTGCATTATCGCGAACCTCCTGTTGAAGGAGGCAGCTTTTTTTGGCTGGGGGGGTCCTTATCCGCTACAAACGCCGCTGACACGGGGATCAGCGCCCAGCACTGGATCAGCTCATCCTGAATTAGTCCTATTCTTATATGCCGTGCGGACCACACGTTACAGGGTGAATGAACAAGCGAGGGAGAGTTCGTGTCGTGACTATTGACGCGCCCGAGAAGGTGCATATATATACCTTTCTGCGTGCTGATGGGAACATATCTCAGTCAAAAATGCAAGAGTCGATGGGTGGATGACGAAGCCAGGCCAAAAGAAGTAACAGAAGAGCTGAATCTAGGCTGAATCTGCCCATACAAGGCGGTGCATATGGGTGCGGTGCGAAAATTGCAATGGCACACCTCAGCGCCGTGTGCCAGAAGAAAAAGGTTTCGGACGGAGCCTAGCGTCAAGCGCTGGCTCGAACGACCACAACGCACGGAGGGAGAAGACCAAGCACAACACGGCTCCTGCCCAGCAGACGGGCGTGTTGAGCGACGGGAAGGCACGCATGATCGCTCCGACATAGAAGAAGAACAGCGCGACGTAGAGCAGCCCCGGGATACCGATCTCGAGCACCCAGGGGACCGCGTATCGCTCCATGCGCTCGTTCCACTCCATGCGCGCGACCATGCGCTCGCGGGGCGTTGCACCGGCTGATGGTTGGCGGTCCTCGTAACGCGCGATCCAGCGCAGGGCCATGTCCGATAGGAGTGTGCAGATAAGGGTCGTGCAGAGGCCCATGAGAAATGCGGTGTTCGAGTTCAGAGAGGGGGCGTCGGCTTCGAAGAAGAGGCTGACGATCGGGGAGAAAGGACTATCTTTGCCGGCGCGTGCTCTGTGTCGCGCTCGGATCTTCGAGAGTAGGCCTGGGTGTGCCGCTTTTGTTCTGCGATAGACCTCTAGGGAGATACAGATGATGATGACTGAGAGGATATTCGCCTAGAAAGAAGTTGGAGTTAGTTTGTGAAAAGCGAGTGGGTGGGTGATATGGGACGTGCCAAGACAAACGTGACGCCCAACCCAGCTTTCCAGCGCTCATACACGCGGTGATCGTGTCTCTCCATCACGGTGTCGCCAAGTATCCAAAGGGCCATATAGTCGTCGGCCGTACCTAACAATCGATATGTGAACTTAAGAAGGGGTCTCAGGACGCGAATGCTTACTTGGTTGGACAGCGTTTGGTGAATCTGGGTTACCTGAAGGAGATGTCCCCTCGGCAGTAGAGTTTGTATTTACGTCTGAATTTTGTTGCATTCCATCTGCCATGCTAGGGACACCATCATCCCGCATTGATTCTGAGGAATGATCTTCCTCTACGTCTGACTCGGGGAGTGGAACAAGTGCAGGGGAAGGGAGCGTGAATGGGCTCCCGCACTCGGTAGAGTGGATGTCGTAGTCAGAACCTGAGTCCATAGGCGTGACAGAATACTTTGGAGAATCTTGGGAAGGTAAGGCACCCGCCTGCTGCGCCCCGCCGTGAACGTCAGAGACAATTGCATGTTGAGAATCATCCGGTGCTGGTGCATTCTGAGGCGGCTCTGGGAGTGAGTCGGATTGGGTAGGAGATGGAATGACAGACTCGTCAGGCATCGAGGTCGCCAGCTGAGAAATAGGGGGTGTTGCAGGCTGCGTGGATGTATTTGAAAAGAGCGCGTGCTCGCCACCAGATGGCCGTTGGGGCACAGCATTATGTGGAGGTTGGTGGTCTGCCATGAGGCCCGCCATACGAGTATCGGAGTCCTCCACGATCGGCGTCACAGACTGAAAGTTAGGCTCCATGATGATAGGCGCGTGATCACAAAGAAGAGAAGAGTCCCGCAGGACGTTTATAGACGTGTAGGCGATTGGAAAAGAGAGAAGAGAGAACGTATAACTGACGGGTCTTCGTTGAAGTGACACTAGCAATGCGGGTCAAGTCAAACATTGACTTGAACACGCTCTCCGTCAACAACAGCACAGCCTACTGGGGGCGGCCCGGTCCTCCCGCCAACTATTGGGTTTCTCAAGGCACTCCGAATAATCGAAGATAATCTAGTGCGCGGCGCTCCCCAATATTTTTCCCAACACGTTGATTCACCATTCTCCTAATATATTTGCCGTTTTAACTGTGCCCTAAGCTTGGCAAGAGGCTTTCTTCTTTGTAGCTTTATCCTAAGACAGATTTGGTTATGTAATCACGTGATACTTCAACTCAACTCTCTTGAGATAGCAAGGCACTCGCACGCACTTGGATCACTTCCTAGTGCTCCTCGAAACTGGCATCAAGCGACGGGATATCCGTATGTGAAGCAAGAGTTTTAAGTGGATTCGGGTCACTGACAGCTTCTTTCTCACCTAACAGCTTTTTTTTATCAACTCATTGCATCTCGCGAACCAAATCTCTCAAACCCCTGTCTCGTTTACACCATGTATACTACTCACCGCCTAGAGAGCTGGCAGCTGGACCCTATCTCCTTTGAACCCAAGCTCGACTACGACAACTTTGCCTTGTGGTCCGCCAAAACCGAGATCATACTTAAGTCACGCGGGCTCTGGGGCCTAGCCGACGGCTCGGAGGTGATACCCGAAGCCGATGAACAAGTGGAGTTGGAGCGCTGGAAAATGCGCGATGCCTGCGCGCGGCTGCAGCTCATCACCAATATCCCAGACCAATGGTTGTGGGTATTCAGGCGCGTACCCACGGTGAAAGAATCATGGACCGCGCTGCTATTGCACTTCCAGCCCCAATCCACGTTCAAGCAGTCGCTCGTCCTGCGCAAGTTCACATCCTTGAAGGTTGCCGAGGACGGGGACGTCCGTGCCCACGTCATGCGCATGGGCGAAATGTGGCAAGAAGTCTTGGACACTGGCGCTTACACCCCGGGGTCCTCCGACGCGGACACGTATTTCGTGACCACCCTCCTCAACTCCCTTCCGCCGTCGTGGTCCGTGTTCGCTACGGCATGGGAAATAGCGCCAAATGAATCTAGAGTATCGGGCTCCGCCATCGTGGGGCATATTCTCAACCACGATGCGTGGAACCGTGGTCGAGCCGAAGCCCACAAGAAGCAATCCGGGCAGCGCAAGCCACGAGCACCCATCAAAGCCGTTGAGGTCTATGAGGCCTAGTTGATGAGTAGACCCGCGTATCGTCTCTGAATGCATTCATCGATCTCATCGTTCTCCTTAACTTGATCCACTCGCTTATCTTAGTTGGAGACCACCCGAATCTCTTTTCGTAACTTGATCTACCCGAAGATCTTTGTTGCGATTCTCCACTGGGTTATTCTCCCTCAGTCTCTCTATGTATTCTTAACTAGTGCTTAACCTTGATCCCGAAGATACAGTTTCTTTAGTTTTTCTATGATACATTGTCTCAGTTTGTCTTCAAATGATACATGATATAGTGAGCATATATTGGATCCCGCGTGCTGTGATGATGGGTTGAACTCTTCGCTTCACTGCTGTGTAGGTGGGAGAGGCACCGCATCGGTGCTTTCTCCCGCGCGCATCCCTAGAACCTCAAACAAGTCTGCGCGGCCAAACATCTGCGCGCTAGCAATCGCGTTGGGCTCGCCTGCCCGCGGATCTGCGCCTACCTCCATAAGCACACGGACAACCTCGTCCTCCCTCTTAAACACCGCGCCAGCAATCGGCGCCTGTCCACGATCATTCAGCCTATTCGGGTCCGCCCCACGTTCCACCAATCCGCGTACAAGAGCGGCGTGACCAGCGTACGCCGCGAGCATCAGCAATGAATTTCCTTTAATTGCCAGCGGCGGAGCACGTCAGTCAGTCAGATCATGTGCGCAAAAAATAGAAGAGAAGAAGTGTGTTGTGAGCAGATAGCACGGAGTGAAGATATACCTTTTTCGTTCGTCAGATTCTGAGAGAGGCCCGCGTCCACCGCTGCGAGGAGCAGCTCGGCGTTTCCCTCGCGCGCGGCGTTATACATCCGGTGGGCGAAATCGATCGCATCTGGAGGTAGCTCTGATACTGGGCGTTTTTCGTTGCTGGTCATGGTCATCCTTAGAGGGGCGTTTTGAGGAGCCGTTCGCAGTTCTCCGGAAGCGCTTTACGCTTCGGAGCGGCAAACCGGCGCGGAGTCTATTAATACTCTTTTGGAACGGTCATACCAAAAAAGAGGACCTCGGCGCGCAATAGATACGTACAGGACATTCCCCATATCTATCTCAGCTCAGTCTATACTAAATTAACTGAGTTGGTCAGCGCCGGCCAGCTGTACAGTAATGCATAATGCATAATGGCTGACGGAACTATTTGCCTACTTGCCTCATTTACTAAGCTACAGTGAATGTTCCATGCGTCGACCGTACACCATCAGTGCTTCTAACCCCCTCTTTTGACAAGCACACTTCAACATAGGCGGATATATATAGCGTTGTGCGCTGCCATTCTTCAAGATCGCTTCCTCCACCCGTCTTCTCTCTGTCCAGAATAATGTCAGACATCGCTAGCCTGAGGCAGTCCTTCAAGGGCGACATTGTGACACCCGCCGACCCAAACTATAAAGAAGCGATAGCTCGGTGGGCGGCCAACGCCGAGAGGCCTGCTAAAGTCGTGGCTTTCGTGAAAGACGCGCACGACGTCGCTCGCGCTCTGAAATACGCACGTGACAACAATCTGCAAGTCGCGATTCGATGCGGAGGGCATAGCGCCTCCGGCGCTTCCTCTGCCAAAGACGGGCTCGTTGTCGATCTCTCCCGCTATTACAACTATGCGATCGCCGATCCTGAAAGTCGCTCAGTGCGTGTTGGAGGGGGATCCGTTTGGGGGACCGTTGAGAGGGAAGCCATTAAGTACGGCCTGGCTACCGTAGCTGGGTCTGTCAGTCATGTGCGCACATCTCTTAGTACTCCTACTTTTCTATCCACCTTACGAGCTGCTCTCCGGGTATAGACAGGGGTTGCGGGGTACTTTTTCGTTTGCAGCTCCGGGCGAATTTATCTGATAACATACCAAGGCTTCTTCTCGGAGGCGGTTATGGCTTCCTCACAGGTCAATACGGCCTCGTCGTTGACAATCTCCTCCAGGTATGCTCTCTTCCTGCACCTCCGCGCGACCACCATTTTAAGAGGACGACGCAGGCAACTATTGTCACAGCGGATGGAACGACACTGACTCTCAGCGAGACCGAGAACGCGGAGCTGTTCTGGGGCATCCGCGGAGGCGGTTGCAACTTTGGCGTCTGCACAGAGTTTACTCTCAGATTGCACCCGCAGCGTCGCACCGTCTTTTCTGGACTGGTTGTTTTCTCAACGGATGTACTGAGCGAACTCATGGCGGTACTCACCAAATGGTGGAAAAACGCCAAGAAAAATGAAGGGATGCATATGATTCTGCGTAAAGACTTGTCACTTGATAAGGTCGATGTTACTTAACTTTGTTGGTAGTAGCTCCGTGAAGCTCATCTCACCCGTCTGCAGGTGTGCATCACTCTGGTTCTGTTCTACAATGGATCCGAGGAGGAAGGACGTGAAAATTATAAGGAATTCTATGCTTTGAGTGAGTTGATAACTGAGTTACGTTTGGACTGAACTGATGATGCCTCGGTGACTAGAGCCTATTTACGATGGTGCGAAAGAGATCCCCTTCGAAAAACTCAACACTTTTGCGGTTCGTCTCCTGTCTCGGTCTGAGAGGCGCGCACACTGACGCCATTCGCCCAGGACAAGACCTTTGCGCACGGAATGAATATCTACATTAAGAGTGTCCTCGAGACTGCCCCGACATATAGTGTCGTCAACAGCTTACTCGAGAAGACGTTAGAACTAAACGCGGCCCCCGGGAACGAGATCGACCACGGATACATGTGGGAGCTTTTCTCACCACAAACGGTGCTTACCCGGAGCGAGGACTCGACCTCCCACGTCCGCACCAATCGCCACACGACGGGCTGCATTCTCAAATGGATCAACAACCCGCCCGGCGTGCAGCAAGCTGCGAAGCGTGCGGCACACGAACTCACGGATATCGTCGCGAAGGCCGAAGCTCAGGCGTCGGGCATGGATTTGGAGTCCAACACTGGATACGGGAACTACAGTGAGGCTACTTTTTTTTTCACACCCTGGACTAAACTAATCGTTTTTCCATAGATTCTGATACCCAGGAACACGTGGCCCCTGCATCGTTCGACGATTCGAACGCGCGTGCGCTATTCGGTCGAAATTATCCCCGTTTGCAGCGCCTGAAAGCGCAGTACGATCCCGAGAATGTGTTCTTTAGATGGTTCCCGATTGTCGCAGATAGTAATGCTACGCTCTAAGCAGTACGCTCTTTTTTCTGGTCCTCATGTATGTTCGCAGTCCGCGTGTCGGCCACTACTTTTCAGACCCGGAGATCAGTGTATCAGCGACCGAAAACTTTTACTTGATACGCGTTGTACCCACGATTAGACTTCAAGTACACTTACCCACCCCACCCCCCTGAAGTGGACAGTTGGACAGTTGATCAGCTTGACTAGTGAAGATTACCTTGTATGTTATCGAGAATGGAAGCAGGGACGGGGCATCATTCACCGCCTATTGGACCCACTGCCTCACTATACGAAGGATGCGCCGCATTGAGATGCTCAGGAAGGGATCGCATGTATCAACTTATCTTTTCTATAGGGAGACAAATATGTCAGACACAAAGGCCATCGGCCCCCAAATACGTGGTGGCACCAGCGGGGTGCGTAATTACTAAAGCTTGGTAGATAAGGCGGATAAGGCCTGGGCCCGCCAGTGAATGATACCTTGAGATACCCTGAGAGCGAGCCGCGAGCACTGAGCGAGAGATCGTCGGTTCGGTCACGGCTCGTTCTGCAATCATTTTCGGGCGTTGCGACGAAATTTCGGGTCCGTCGCATCCGGAGCGGCAAACCGGCGCGGAGTCTACTGTAGGCTCAGTATTACTCTTCTGGGACGTTGATAGCAAAAACAAGGATCTCGGCTCGCTCGCAATTTGCAATAGATAGTAGCTGTCCGAGTCTGTGTGAAGTGTGCGCCTCCCGCTACGTCGCTGGCTCTGATGACGCTCTGATGACGCGGCTGGTGACGAGGTGACGGGTCACCCACGTCACCATACGTCGACATTCCCCATATCTCTACCAAATTAGATGAGCTGGTCGGCCGCATATGCATCATGGCTGACGGAACTAGTTTGCTTTGCCTCATTTATTAAGCTTGGGTGTTCCATGCATCGCAAGTACACCACCAGAGCTTCTAGCCAGCACACTTCAGCCTAGGTGGATCTATATAGCATTTGGCACTGCCACTCTTCAGTCCCTCTCCCCCAAAATCGCCTCTGTCCAGAATGTCCAACATCTCTAGCCTAAGGCAGTCGTTCAAGGGCGATATTGTGACGCCTGCAGACCCAATTTATAAAGAAGCGATAGCTCGGTGGGCGGCCAACGTCGAGAGGCCTGCTAAAATCGTCGCTTTCGTGAAAGACACGAACGACGTCGCTCTCGCCCTGAAATACTCACGTGAAAATAATCTGCAAGTCGCCATTCGCTGCGGGGGTCATAGCGTCTCCGGTGCTTCTTCCGCCAAAGATGGGCTTGTTGTCGATCTCTCCCGCTATTACAACTATGCAGTTGCCGATCCCGAAAGTCGCACAGTGCGAGTTGGAGGGGGAGCCGTCTGGGGGACCGTTGAAAGGGAGGCTATCAAGTACAACCTGGCTACCGTAGCCGGGACCGTCAGTCATGTGCGCAAAATCTCCTAGTACTCCTGCATTTCTGTGCAACTCACGAGCTGCCTTCCTTCCGGATTCTAGATAGGGGTTGCGGGGTACTGTTCGTTTGTAGCTACTGGAGAATTTATCTAATAAAATATCAAGGCTTCTCCTCGGAGGCGGTTATGGCTTCCTCACAGGTCAACACGGCCTTGTCGTCGACAATCTCCTCCAGGTATGCTCACTTCCTGCAACTCCGCGCGACAACATTTTGAGAGGATGACATAGGCGACTATTGTCACAGCGGATGGAACGACGCTGACTCTCAGCGATACCGAAAATGCGGAGCTGTTCTGGGGCATCCGCGGAGGCGGTTCTAACTTTGGCGTCTGCACAGAGTTTACTCTTAGATTGCACCCGCAGCGCCGCACCGTCTTTTCTGGAGTTGTCGTTTTCTCAACGGATATACTGAGCGAACTCATGGCGGTACTCACCAAATGGTGGAAAAATGCTAAGGAAAACGAAGGAATGCATATGATTCTGCGTAAACACCTGTCGTTTGATAAGGTCGGTGTTAACTTCTTTGGCAGTACCTCCGTGGAGTCCATCTCACATGCCTGCAGATGTGCGTCACTCTGGTTCTGTTCTACAATGGATCCGAGGAGGAAGGACGTGAAAATTATAAGGAATTCTATGCTCTGAGTAAGTTGATAATCTAGTTGCGTTTGGACTGAACTGAGGCCTCGTTTACTAGAGCCTATTTACGATGGTGCGAAAGAGATCCCGTTCGAACAACTCAACACTTTTGCGGTTCGTCTCCTGTCTATGTCTGAGAGACGCACACTGACGCCATTCGCCCAGGACGAGACCTTTGCGCACGGGATAAAAATTTACGCCAGGAGTGTCCTTGAGACTACCCCCACATATAGCGTTGTCAATAGCCTACTCGAGAAGACGTTAGAACTAAACGCAGCGCCCGGGAACGAGATCGACCACGGATACCTGTGGGAGCTGTTCCCACCACACGCCGCGCTTACCCGTAGCATGGACTCCACCTCCCACGTCCGCACCAATCGCCACACAACGGGCTGCATAGTCACATGGATCAACAGTCCGCCGGGCGTACAGCAAGCTGCGAAGCGTGCGGCACACGAACTCACGGATATCGTCGCCAAGGCCGAAGCTCAAGCGTCGGGCATGGGCTTGGAGTCCAACCCTGGATACGGGAACTACAGTGAGTGCCACCTAGCGTTGTTTTTCTGTTTTTCGCTTTTCATACGACATAAATCGTTTTTCATAGATTCCGACACCCAAGAGCACGTGGCCCCTAGTTCGTTGGACGATTCGAACGCGCGTGCACTCTTCGGTCGCAATTACCCCCGTTTGCAGCGCCTGAAAGCGCAGTATGATCCCGAGAATGTGTTCTTTAAATGGTTCCCGATTGTCGCAGATAGCAATGCTACGCTCTAAGCAGTAGTGCAGTACGCTCTTTTTTCCGGTTCTCATATCTGTTCGTAGTCCGCGTGTCGACCGCTACTTGTCAGGCCCAGAAATCAGTGTATCAGCGGCAAAGAACTTTTACTTGATACGTGTTGTACCCACGATTAGACTTCGAGTACCCCACCCCCTGAAGTGGACAGTCGGTCAGTTGATCAGCACTAGTGAAGATTACCTTGTATGTTATAGTAGAGAATGTAAACAGGGACTCTCTGCCTATTGGACCTACCGCCTCATTATACGAAGGATGCCAGCTTGGATGCCAGTGCGCCGCATTGAGATGCTCAGGAAGGTATCGCATGTATCAACTCGTATTTTCCTATAGGGAGACAAATATGTTAGAGAGAAGAGCACCACAAAGGCCATCGGACCCCAAATACGTGGTGGTGCCAGTGGGGTGCGTAATTAAAGCTTGAGAAATTGTAGGTAATGCGGATAAGGCCTGGGCCCGCCAGTGAAGGGTAGCCCGAGATAGCCTAAGAGCGAGTCGCGAGCACTCGAGCCGAGAGACCGTCGGCTCGGTCACGGCCCTCTCTGCAATTATTTTCGGGCGATTGCGAGACAAGATGTCACATCCGGAGCGGCAAACCGGCGCGGAGTCTACCAACAGTATTACAGTATTACTCTTCTGGGACGGTCATACCAAAAACAAGGATTTTCGCTCGCTCGCAATAGCCTGAGATAGTAGAGTGTACGTCTGGTCCGTCGCTGGCTGATGACGCGGCTGGTGACGCGGTAGCAGGTCACCGGTCACTGCTCGCAGCGCTCACCGTGGTACGTATCCATGACAGGACATTCCCCATGTCTCACTCCAGTGGATACCAATAAGATGAGTTGCTCAACCGTACAGTAATGCATATGCATAATGGCTGACAGACCTAGTTTGCTTTGCCTCATTTACTAAGCTTGAGTGGATGTTTCATGTGTCGAAAGTCAGTTGACCAGCACGCTTCAGATTGCGAGGCGCCGGATATATATAGCGTTGGGCGCTGCCACTCTTCAACTCCCCCCCCCCCACCCCCACCCATCTTCTCTTATAGAGAATGTCAGACATCTCTATCCTAAGGCAGTCTTTCAAAGGCGACATTGTGACTCCCGCCGACCCAAACTATAAAGAAGCGATAGCTCGGTGGGCGGCCAACGCCGAGAGGCCTGCTAAAGTCATTGCTTTCGTGAAAGACACGAACGACGTCGCTCTCGCCCTGAAATACGCACGTGAAAATAATCTGCAAGTCGCGATTCGCTGCGGGGGTCATAGCGCCTCCGGCGCCTCCTCTGCTAAAGATGGTCTCGTTGTCGATCTCTCCCGTTATTACAACTATGCGGTTACCGATCCCGAAAGTCGCACCGTGCGTGTTGGAGGGGGATCCCTTTGGGGGACCGTTGAGAGGGAAGCTATCAAGTACAACCTGGCTACCGTAGCCGGGTCCGTCAGTCATGTGCGCAACAATCTCATAGTTCTCCTGCTTTCTGTGCGACTCACGAGCTGCTTTCCGGGTATAGACAGGAGTTGCAGGGTATCTTTTCTTTTTCGGCTCCTTGCGAACTTATCTGATAAAATATCAAGGCTTCTCCTCGGAGGCGGTTATGGCTTCCTCATAGGTCAATACGGCCTTGTCGTTGACAATCTCCTCCAGGTATGCTCTCTTCCTGCAACTCCGCGCGACCACATTTTGAGGGGATTATACAGGCGACTATTGTCACAGCGGATGGAACGACGCTGACTCTCAGCGATACCGAAAATGAGGAGCTGTTCTGGGGCATCCGCGGAGGCGGTTGCAACTTTGGCGTCTGCACAGAGTTTGTTCTTCGGTTGCACCCACAGCGCCGCACCGTATTTTCTGGACTGGTCGTTTTCTCAACGGATGTGCTGAGCGAACTAATGGCGGTGCTCAACAAATGGTTGAAAAATGCTAAGGAAAACGAAGGGATGCATATGATTCTGCGTAAAGACTTGTCATTTGATAAGGTCGGTGTTAATGAACTTCGTTGGCAGTAGCTCCGTGAAGCTCATCTCACCCGTCTGCAGGTCTGCGTCACTCTGGTTCTGTTTTACAATGGATCTGAGGGAGAAGGTCGTGAAAATTACAAGGAATTCTATGCTTTGAGTAAGTTGATAATTGAGTTACGTTTGGACTGAACTGAGGCCTCGTTTACTAGAGCCTATTTACGATGGTGCGAAAGAGATCCCCTTCGAACAAGTCAACACTTTTGCGGTTCGTCCCCTGTCCCGGTCTCTTTTTGAGCGGCACGCACACTGACGTGAATGGCCCAGGACGAGAGTTTTGCGCACGGGATGAATATTTACGTCAAGAGTGTCCTCGAGAGTACCCCCACAAATAGCGTTGTCAATAGCCTACTCGAGAAGACGTTAGAACTAAACGCAGCGCCTGGGAACGAGATCGACCACGGATACATGTGGGAGCTGTTCCCACCACACGCAGTGCTTACCCGGAGCGAGGACTCCACCTCCCATGTCCGCACCGGTCGCCACACGACAGCCTGCGTACTGAAATGGGTCAAGAACTCGCCGGGCGTACAGCAAGCTGCGAAGCATGCGGCACACGAACTCACGGATATCGTCGCCAAGGCCGAAGCGCAGGCATCGGGAATGGACTTGGAGTCCAACCCTGGATACGGGAACTTCAGTAAATACCACCTAGCGTTTTTTTTCTGTTTTTCGCTTTTCATACGACATAAATCGGTTTTCATAGATTCCGACACCCAAGAGCACGTGGCCCCTGGTTCGCTGGACGATTCGAACGCGCGTGCACTATTCGGTCGCAACTACCCCCGTTTGCAGCGCCTGAAAGCGCAGTACGATCCCGAGAATATCTTTTTTAGATGGTTCCCGATTGTTGCAGATAGCAATGCTACGCTCTAAGCAGTACCCTCTTTTTTCCGTTTCTCATATATGCTCGCAGTCCGCGTGTCGGCCGCTACTTGTCAGGCCTGGAGATCAGTGTATCAGTGACCAAGAACTTTTACTTGATACGCGTTGTACCCACGATTAGACTTCGAGTACACTTACCTACCCCACCCCGTGAAGTGGACAGTTGGACAGTTGATCAGCTTCAAGATTACCTTGTATGTTATACTAGGCTAGAGAATGGAAACAGGGACGGGACATCATTCTCCGCCTAGTGGACCCACCGCCTCACTATATGATGGATGCGCCGCATTGAGATGCCTGGACCCGCCAGTAAAGGATAGCCTGAGATAGCGCGAGAGCGAGTCGCGAGCACTCGAGCGAGAGATCGTTGGCTCGGTCACGGCTCTTTCTGCAATGACTGTCGGGCGATTGCTGAGCGATAGGCTTGCGACGAAAATTTCGGGTCCACATAAGAGTGTCGGAGTGTAGGTAGCACAGTCGGAGCGGCAAACCGGCGCGGAGTCTACTACAGTATTACTCTTCTGGGAGGTCATACGGGTCTCCGCTCGCTCGCAGGACACCATTAGTATCTCACTTCACTAGCCAAACTAGATGAGTTGGTAAGCCGTACAGTAATGCATATACATAATGGCTGACAGAACTGTTTTGCTTCGCCTCATTTACTAAGTTTGAGTGGATGTTTCATGCGTCGAAAGTACTCCATCGGAGCTTCTAACTGCATCAGTTGACAAGCACGCTTCAGCCTAGGCGGATATATATAGTGTTGGGCGCTGCCACTATTCAACCCCCTCACCTACCCATCTTCTCTTTGTAGAGAATGTCAGACATCTCTATCCTGAGGCAGTCCTTCAAGGGCGACATTGTGACTCCCGCAGACCCAAACTATAAAGAAGCTATAGCTCGGTGGGCGGCCAACGCCGAGAGGCCTGCTAAAGTTGTTTCTTTCGTGAAAGACACGAATGACGTCACTCTCGCCCTGAAATACGCACGTGAAAATAATCTGCAAGTCGCGATTCGCTGCGGGGGGCATAGCGCCTCCGGCTCCTCCTCTGCCAAAGACGGGCTCGTTGTTGATCTCTCCCGTTACTACAACTATGCAGTTGCCGATCCTGAAAGTCGCACCGTGCGTGTTGGAGGGGGATCCCTCTGGGGGACCGTTGAGAGGGAGGCTATCAAGTACAACCTGGCTACCGTAGCCGGGTCCGTTAGTCATGTGCGCAAAATCTCCTAGTACTCCTGCTTTTCTGTGCAACTCACGAGCTGCCTTCCTTCCGGATACTAGACAGGGGTTGCGGGGTACAGTTCGTTTGTAGCTCCTGGCTAATTTATCTGATAAAGTATTAAGGCTTCTCCTCGGAGGCGGTTATGGCTTCCTCACAGGTCAATACGGCCTCGTTGTCGACAATCTCCTCCAGGTACGCTCTGTTTCTGCAATTCCGAGCTAAGCCATTTTGAGAGGAGAGAACAGGCGACTATCGTCACGGCGGATGGAACAACGCTGACCCTCAGCGAAACCGAGAACGCGGAGCTGTTCTGGGGCATCCGCGGAGGCGGTTCTAATTTTGGCTTCTGCACAGAGTTTGTTCTTCAGTTGCACCCGCAGCGTCGCACCGTCTTTTCTGGACTGGTCGTTTTCTCAACGGATGTGCTGAGTGAACTTATGGCGGTGCTCACCAAATGGTTGAAAAATGCTAAGAAAAACGAAGGGATGCATATGATTCTGCGTCAAGATCCGTCACTTGATAAGGTCGGTGTTAACTTCTTTGGCAGTACCTTCGTGGAGCCCATCTGACATGCCTACAGTTATGCGTCACTCTCGTTCTATTCTATAATGGATCCGAGGAGGAAGGGCGTGAAAATTACAAGGAATTTTATGATTTAAGTAAGTTGATAATCGAATTAAGTTTGGACTGAACTGAGGCCTCGTTTACTAGAGCCTATTTACGATGGTGCGAAAGAGATCCCCTTCGAACAACTGAACACTTTTGCGGTTCGTCTTCTGTCTCTGTCTGAGCGGCGCTCACACTAACGTGAATGGCCCAGGACGAGATCTATGCGCACGGAATGAATATATACCTCAAGAGTGTCCTTGAGTCTACTCCTACATATAGTGTTGTCAACAGCCTACTCGAGAAGGCATTAGAACTAAACGCAGCGCCTGGCAACGAGATCGACCACGGATACATGTGGGAGCTGCTCCCATCACACACAGTGCTTACTCGCAGCGAGGACTCTACCTCCCATGTCCGCAGCAGTCGCCACACGACAGGCTGCGTACTGAAATGGGTCAAGAACTCGCCGGGCGTGCAGCGAGCTGCGAAGCATGCGGCACACGAACTCACGGATATCGTCGCCAAGGCCGAAGCTCAAGCGTCGGGCATGGGCTTGGAGTCCAACACCGGATATGGGAACTACAGTGAGCGCTCCCTAGAGTTTGTTGCTTTTTTTTTAGCTCCCCATACGACTCAAATCGTTTTCCATAGATTCCGACAGTCATGCGCACGTGGCCCCCGGTTCGTTGGACGATTCGAACGCGCGTGCACTCTTCGGTCGCAATTATCCCCGGCTCCAGCGCCTGAAAGCGCAGTACGATCCCGAGAATGTGTTCTTTAGATGGTTCCCGATTGTTGCAGATAGCAGTGCTACGCTCTAAGCAGTTTTTCCGGTCCTTATATCTGTTCCGCGTGTCAGCCGCTACTTGTCAGGCCCGGAGATCGGTGTGTCAGTGACCAGTTAGACAGTTGATCGGCTTGACTAGTGAAGATTACCTTGTATGTTATCGAGAATGGAAACAGGGACAGGGCATCATTCTCCGCCTATTGGACCCACCGCCTCACTATATGAAGGATGCGCCGCGTTGAGATGCTCAGGAAAGGATCGAATGCATCAACTTGTCTTTTCTATTAGCAGACAACTTGAAATACGTCAAACAGAGAGATCAGAAAGGCGGCCGCCATCGACCTATATGTACGTGGTGGTGCCGGTGGGTAGCGTAGTAGAAACTTGAGCAATCGTAAGTAAGACGGATAAGGCCTGCCGCATGCCAGTGGAGGATATCCTGCGAGCGAGTTCGAGTCGCGAGCGAGAGGTCGTCGGCTCGGTGAGGTCACCCGGTCGCGGCCCGTTCCTCAATCATTTCGGGCGACTGCCGGGATTTCGGGTCCACGTCGGGTCCACGTCCGGAGTCCGGAGTAGATCTTTCTGAGAGGTCCCATTGAACCCGACGTCGCTTAAACACTGTGATGCTCTGGAATCGCAAATATCATCAAAGTAGCCCTGGTTTCTTACTCATCGGCGATACCGCAGCAAAGGGCAAGCCTGAGTGCCCAATTGCAAGGGACTCGGATCCGGAGGCGCAAACGCAACCAGCCAAGCCCCGAGTCGCCCTCACGGTTCTTGTGCATAACATGGATGACGTTCAACGCTTGCTCTGGTGAATCACAGTAAGATGCCGTTTTTTCTGGGCTCTCGACGTTACCGCGAACTTGGACCTCCTTAGCAAAGTGGAATGTCTCTGACTTCGTTTTACAGTGAGTGGGTTCAAAGAACAAGTGCGCGAAATCTAAGTTGGGGATGTGTTGTAGTACTGGTACATATGTGACTTGGGGTACTTGAGCCCAGCGGCCAGGTTGTTCGCTCCATTTCCATCCTCCAATGTCGTGTCAGGAAATGGATATCGCGTTGAAACCTCTGGTCAAGCTCTCCATCGCATTTTGAACCTGTTTGAACATCCTCACGCCACACGACCCTCGCTCGACATGCTGGCACAGTGCGCTGAGCGCGACGAACTCGACGCGGCAGTCCGGTTTGGGGCACTTATATATCTTCTGGTCGTGGCGCGGGCTTTGCAAATGTTGGTTGAGGCGGTCGAGCGTCTTGAACGTGGAGTGGCACAGGAAGCACTCGTACTCGATCCCATTCCACGAGCGCTCCGTCGCCCACGCCATTGAGCTGATGGGCGGCTCGTACCCGCCTGGCGGCCCACCAATCAGCCGCTCGGTGTTCGTGATGAAATTGTTCTTGTCCGCCCGAACCACGAGGCGGTTGAGCTTCTCCCGCGTCATGCCCGACCGGCAGGCGCCAGACTCAAAGTGGAGCGTGAGAGACGCGGGAGAGATAAACGACTTGTTGCATTTGCGGCCGGGGCACACGATAGTGCTTGGACGGTGCAATTTGGAGTTCAGGTGCTGCTGGAGGTTGTGCTGGTTTTGGAAAACCCGGCCGCACTCGGTGCAGTAGTCGTGTACCTCGTGGTCATGTTCCCGGAGTTCCGAATAGCTGTCGAACAACTGTAGTTTATTTTCAGCGCTGTACAGCGAATGGGGTGAAGACGTGACTTTACTTCGTGGCACTCCCTGCAGGCATGGTGATCCTCAACTGAATGATCCCACAACTCATCTTCGTCATCAAAGTCCTCTTCACACTCGAAGCAAAAGTGGTGGTCCAGGCTCTGTCGATAGTGCGAATGAAGGCCATTTTCGGACTTGAAAACCTAGATGGCGCCAAAATAAAAAGTCTCGAAAATATACCTATTGATAGCGAGTACTGACCCGATCGTGCTGCTCGCAATACCAGTGTTTGGCGTCCATATGTTGCCTTCGGGACTCTTCGAAGTTGAAATGCTTGTCGCACTCCTTGCAGTAGTGGTGATCTGAGTCTTGTATATAGTGTTGCCTCAGATCGTCATCGCTTCCAAAGTCGAGGTCGCAATCGTCGCAAGGCCAATGTGAATTGGAATCCTCCTTGTGCTGCTCGAAGGCACGATCGTGCCGAAACCATCGTGAGCACCGGTCACAGTATACTGCCATGACTGTGGGGAGTTGAAAAAGAGGGGTGTGGGATCTTGTGTGGGCTTCGGACGGCAGCAAGGAAATCGAAGTCACATTTATGTAAATTTGCAAGGTCCAGACACGGGTTGTACAGCAAGATCCAAAATTATTGGCGAGTTGCAACGGTTTTCCCACAGATACGGGACTTGAATGGGTGATTCTGCCACCCGTGCCGAGTTTTTGAAATTGATTGTAGCAACCAAAAACCATTCAATAACCCAGATTTAGTAGGACTGATACCAATAACCATTTTATAACCCTATATCAAAAATATAACTCTTATTCTCCTTAACTTAACAGTGAACTCCGCTTTCTAGACCGCTGGAAAATACGTGTAAGCACTCGCCAATAATTTTGGATCTTGCTATAAGTACACGTTGTTTTATTCCTTCAAGTGAACGAAGTCTCGATCTACACACAGCGTGGTGGTACCTCATTGAGCGAGTGATGCCGCCACATGACAATCATCAATCACCACAAGTTGGCGACGGTGGTGCGGGGTTTGTACTGGATCGCTCAGTCAACAGCGATTGATAAGCGAGCACTCGAGCACCCGTCGTTGATATATTGATACGTTGATACGTCGATGTCATGTGCAAACTTAAATTTGGTTTTCGGATACAAATTCGACAACATCGCAAAGGAAATGCACAGGGAATACGCGGAGGTGGCCCACGTCGAGAGTACAGGTGACGTTAGTATTCCAAGACGAGGTTGATAGATAGTACTTCGATGGTCGAAAGGCGGGAGTCACATACTGTATTAAAATGCTACACTTTGTGTTGAAAGACATGCTTCTTACATGAAATTGAGTAGAGAATTTACACAGTTCCATATCCGCGAACCCATTGGGCTCTGCGTCTGGCGCCATTCATACGCCCGCTGCTCCCCTGACGCTCCTCGTTCGCATTCGGCACGCAGAGACAACAGACATATGGAAACAAAGAAGGCCAGCTTACGAATGCATCAGCGTCAATACAGATCGTCTTCAAGGCCATTTTTTCACTTACCAAAGCACGTGCTGGAGCTACGTTCATCGTGCTCCTCAACTGAGTGACCCCGCAACTTATCTTCGCGATAGTGGTGGTCCAGGCTCTGTCTATAGTGCGAATGAAGGCCATGTTCGAACTTGAAGACCTGGATGTTACGGCGCCAAAAAGGTTTCGACAATATATTTGGTAATGGCGAGTAGTACTGACCTGATCGTGCTGCTCGCAATACCAGTGTTTGGCATCTATATGTTGCCTCCGGGACTCCTCGAATTTGAAATCCTCGTCGCACACCTTGCAGTAGTAGTGATTTGCGTCTTGTATATAGTGTTGCCTCAGGGAGTCATGGCTCCCAGTGTAGAGATTGCAGACATCGCAAGCCCAATGACTGGAGTCATCCTTGTGCTGATTGAAGGCACGATAGTCTCCAAAACTTCGTTGGCACCAGTCACAGTATACAACCGTGGCTGTGTAGGACGTTGAAAAAGAGGGGTGTGGGATCTCGGACGGCGGCAAGGAACTTGACGTCATAGTTATGTAAAGTGCATTGGGCGGCGGAGCGGTTTGTACCGGAGATCGTCAACCGCGATTGGTAAGCGAACCAAGTTTACGCTGCGCTTTCCCTTGCCCGGGTCGTTTATGTCAAGGTGCGACCCATGCAAACCGAATTTGGGTTTCGATGCAGGTTCGACAAGATCTCAAGGCGATGCGCAGCGAATGCACGGAGATGGCCTCCGTCGGGAGTACGGAAGACGTTAGTACTCTGAGACGGGGTTAATAGGTACTTCGATCAAGACTTCGATGGTCGAACGGCAACAGTCACATACTGTACTGTAGTAATGTGCTACACGTTTATTCCAGGACCATGGTTCACACATGAATTGAGTAGAGCATTCACACAGTTCCATATCTACGAACCCCTTGGGCTCTGCCCCTGCTGGCTCCATTCACACTCTGACGCTCCTCATCGTTCGCATCTGGCACCCATAGCCAATAGAGATGGCGAAACAAAGGGGGCCAACTTACGAAAGCATCAGCATCAATACATATCGTCTTTTGGGCCATTTTTTCACTTACCAAAGCCACGTGCTGGTGGTGCTACGCTGATGGTGTTCCTCGACTGCGTGATCTCGCAACGTGTCTTCATCCCCAAATTCCTTCTCGCAATCGAAGCAGAAATGATGATCTAGGCACTTTCTGTAGTGCAAATGGAGGTCGGGTTTAGATTTGAAGACCTGTTACGAGACGAGACGTCAAATAAGTGATCTGGTGATAGTGAGGGGTACTGACCTGATCGTGCGTCCTGCAATACGGGTGTCTGTCAATCATATGTTGCCTCCTTGACATTTCCCGGTCGAAAAGACGATCGCACTCCTCGCAGTAGAGATGGCTTGGGGTTTGTATGAAGTGCTGCCTCAGTGCATCGAGGGTCTTAAAGTCGATGTCGCAATCATGGCAGAGCCAATGAGAGCGCGAACTCTCTTTATGCTGTTCGAGAGCATAAGCTCGCGAAAACCACCGATCACACCTTTCACAGTATGCCATGATTATGGGAGTCGGAGGCCTATGAGAGGTCTGAGGATGTGGGGGTTTGACGCATGCCATGACTCGAATTTATGTGAATCCACATGCTTGCCCGCATGACCCAAAAGAACGACAGTGGATTTCTTTATCGAAGCGAATAAGGTCTCTACATATACGTTGGTCCCATTTTCCTGAAGTGAGTGATGCTGCGGCTTCGGGAAAGAAATATCTTGCAGATTGGTGAACCAAACTTGGGTAAACGACTGGTAAACGTTGGTCGCCAGTCACGGGCCGACGGGCCGTTTATACTTCCACGGGCTGCGGCATCCACTGCGGCGGCACACTGGCAGTTGTTGCAGTTACGGCCGTTACGCCCTCAGGTTCCCAACTAACGGAGCTCTACTACAGATGATTCCACAGGCTCCCACACCAGGTTCTCACGAACGGCCCTACGTTATGGCGACGCGGCCTACCACTGCTTCTCAGACTACGTATCACCCAGCTCTAGGGCGCTCCACTGCGGTCCTAATAACAAGTGCGGAATGCAATTCCAGTTCCTTGCGATACATATCGACTCCCAAGAACGGGACATGGGAGCCAATCCAAGCCCGCTCGACTCCAGTCTCTCTTCCGTCGTGCTGTACACTTTCCGCATCACATGCGAATTTCCGGTGGTCTAGGGTACTCATTCACAGCGAGCACCCTCAGGTTCTTGAGGACTGCTATTGAGCCTTCGCTCCACAGTTGTCCCTACAGAGAAAGGCACCTTCATCTCCCTGCCGTCCCGTCCCCTCCGCTTCCTTTTCCCCCTTAACAACTTTCCCTCCGTTCTCCCCGCAGCCGCAACAAGATGCCTCATGCGGACGGGAAGTTTTCTCTTGATTGGCTCCTTGAGGACACTTCCAGGCGGTACGTAGCTCGCATCAGTCAAATTTATAAGCGCACCCAATTGCCCACCCCATGACGCCGCCTGGTGTCGTTTTAAACTGGATTCCGCTGTACGCTCGACTTATGGTTCGTTGATAATCGCCTCATTGAGTGTTATATAAAAAATGCATCTGTCCAGGGCAGTTCATGCTATCCTCGCGAGTCGATAATAGCGCCCTATGATCTATCATGTCCTGCAGGTGGGTTACAGTTCTGTTTTTCACCATGGCGGGACCTGGCATCGCAGGAATCGTTTTGGGGGGTACAGGTAGAATAACTTGAACCTTGGTTCGTGTGCGAAGGATTACACCTGCGGTGCCTAACATCTCAAACGACGATTTGTGATACTTTAGACGATCGAACTTTGTGCCAACTTATGGCGATATGATGACTCGATGTACTCAACAATGTGGTATTTTTACTTGGTATACAGTGAGTCTAAAGAACACAGGCACAAAATTGAGATACGGCGAATTAGGTTACAAGAGAGTATGTTACAGAGCGTATTCATAGTTAGCTCATTGTTTTCTCCCTATACCAAGCACCGAGGGCTTATTAAAAGGTCAACGCGTTGAAGCCCTGCGTCAAACGGTCCATCACATCCCGCACCGGTCTGAACATCCGAACGCCACAAGACCCTCTCTCGACGTGTTGGCACAGCGCGCTGAGCGCTTTGAACTCGATGCGGCAGTCCAGCTTCGGGCACCTGTATATCTTCTTTTCGTGGGCGGGACTTTGCAGGTGTTGATTGAGGCCGGCGAGGGAGGTGAACGTGCAGTGGCACACAAAGCATTCGTACGCGGCCCCATTGAACGAGCGCTCTGTCGCCCACGATGTCGTGCTCGGAGGTTCGTACCCTCCGGGCCCACAAATCAACCGGTCGGGGTTCGTTATATTACGGTTTCTGTCCGCCCGCACAACGCGGCGATTGAGCTCTTCGCGCGTCATGCCCGAAGAGCAGGTGCCCGACTCGAAGTGGAGCGCGAGGGATGCAACGGAGATAAATGACCCATTGCAGCCGCGTCCAGGGCATATGATATTGCTCGGCTTGTGTAGCTTGGAGTTAAGATGCTGCTGGAGGTTGTTCTGATTCTGGAAACCCCGGCCGCACTCGGTACAGTAGTTGTGGACCTCGTGGTCATGTTTCTCGAGTTCCGAATGGCTGTTAAATACCTACTTTAGGTCAGTTTTGCAGTGGAGAGGTGAAAATGCCACTAACCTCATCACATGAATCGCAGTAGTAGTGATTTGGGCTTCCTATATAGTGGTCCCTTCGTGCATTGTAACTTGAAAAGTCAAGGCGGCAGTCGTAGCAGAACCAGTGGAAGCTAGAATCTTCCTTATGCTGCTGAAGGGCACGATAGTGTGGAAACGATCGTTCACACCGGTCGCAATATTCCATGGTGGTGGTGGTTGTCAAAGGAAAAGGGCGTTGTATTTGGCCCCGGTTTGGAATGCAAATTTATACAAATCCGCATGACTCGATCGCCGTGTGAAGCCTGTGAAGGGGGCTTGAAAGAGAGTAAGTGGATTTTCAGTACGCTTTGAAAAGCTTTGTACTATGGGTCGTCCTTCTCAAGTGAGTCCCATATGGGTCAATCACTGAACGAACAATACAGTAGATGCGTCGCGGAGTTCATGCGTCAAGTTCATTGACAAAGGCACACTCAGCCGCAGATAATTGGTAAGCTGATTAGTAAGCACCCCTGCGGCAGGCTCCGAGTCTGATCGGCTCTGACAGATCTGACCGTGCGCTGACTCGGACTTTGACTCGCTACATAACAAATTCTGCCTTGGACCGCAGCGCTCGAGACGTCGTGACTTAATGAAGTTGTGAGTTTCCAAATCTACCAGGACCGATGCTGTCCTGCGTCCCTGCCCTCCTCGAGCCTGATCCGTCGCTTCGTTCCGACGCCTGTCCCTGACTTCTTTCGAAAATGGGAGTTTCCGTGACACAAAGTCAAGATTGAACTCAAGGGTGAAGCGCACGGAGAGGCAGGTAACGAGCCCAGTTCTTTCTTTACCCCATCGATTTTACTGGAGCCACCGAGTGGCTTCTCCTTCACGAATCCGTGAGTTCGCGTGTCATCACCGTTGTGTCATAAGGGGAGCCGAACTGTTTTCAGGGTAACCAAGTTAGTCGACACTCAGAAGGATACTCGATGCTTTCGTACAGTGGAAGGCCTAGACGTCCTCTATCACTCAATTCAACGTAACGTCATTCTGGATCGCAGGGAACGCGGGGTCGTCGAAACCGATTTCCGATATTGGGCGAGGCGATTGCAGGTTCTCATCCCCTACATGACGATGACGCGACGGATCTGATTGTGTTGTCGGTGAGTATAAACACCAGCAATATAATCGGACCTAAATTTCACGGTCGTCCAGAGAAACAAAAAGAATATGGAAAGTTCGAAGGTTATAAGGGTCGTCAAGCTCCCAATATTCTTTTGTTCAATAACCTGTAGGGCATGGCGCGATTCTAGAATAATAACGACGACCCTGGTCGGCCAGAATATCGGAACGTCGCGTTGGGTTCACGACTGGTTTCGAAATGTGCCGCTACGATACCACGACCTCTATTACTACCTTTGCCTACTACGAATGCGGAGTAGCGAAGTGCAAGAATTCCGAAGAAAGTCGCTGAGAAACAGAGTCATAATTCAAGGGCATCAGCCTCGTGTCTCTTCGTTTCCGAGTTTCCCCGCGAAGATACTTTATTCTCTTCACACCGTCGTGTCCGTGCTCTTCTACCGATTTTTTGGTTGCAGTACTTCACCTTGATTACTTTTCACAGACTTGCCCACCATCACACGTGGGGAGGGGGGGGACCGACCTAGTGGTCAGGTCAGGGTTTTGGAGGCGTCGCGCAAGCAAGGGATTTTGTGGTTCGCAAGTAAAGGCTTTTGCATCGAACGGAAGTCAAGGCCACCTCGTGGTAGCCTTGTGACCAGCCTGTGAATGATAATCGCACCATGGCGGGGCCCAGCATTGCAGGAATCTTTTCGTGGGGTATAGGTAGAAGGGGATCAAACCTTTTTTGTTCCTGTGCGAAAGATCGCACTTGTGGCAACTACCATCTTAAACGGCGAATTGTAATACCTCGACAATCGAACTTGTACCAACATATGACGATATGACGACTCTGAGTGCTCAAAAACTATTTTTACTTGGTATACAGTGCATCTAAAGAACGCGGGCACAAATGGAAATACGGTAAATTTATTTACAGGAGAGTATGTTGAAGAGCGAGGAGCCATTCGCCCATTGTTTTCTTCCTATGCCACGCACCGAGGGCTTAGTTAAATGTCAACATGTTAAAGCCCATCGTCAAACGGTCCATCACATCCTGCACCTGCTTGAAAACCCGCACGCCACAAGACCCTCCTTCGACATGCTGGCAGAGTGCACTGAGCGTTTTGAACTCGATGAGGCAGTCCTGCTTCGGGCACCTGTATATCTTCTCTCTGTGGACGGGGCTTTTCAGGTGTTGATTGAGGCCGGCGAGGGTGGTAAACATAGAGTGGCAAACGAAGCATTCGTACGCCGACACCTCCTCATTCCACGAGCGCTCTGTAGCCCACAATGTCGTGCTCGGGGCTTCGTACCCTCCAGGCCCACTGATCAGCCGGTCAGGGTTTAATTATTCCTGTCCGCCCGCACAATGCGGCGGTCGAGCTCTTCGCGCGTCATGCCCGAAGGGCAGGTGCCTGACTCGAAGTGGAGCGTGAGGGCTGCAACAGAGATAAACGACATATTGCAGCCGCGTCCAGGGCACATGATATTGCTCGGCTTGTGCAGCTTAGAGTTAAGATGCTGCTGGAGGTTGTTCTGACTCTGGAAAGCCCGATTGCACTTGGTACATTAGTTGTGCACCTCGTGGTGGTGTTTCTCGAGTTCCGAATAGCTGTCAAATAGCTGTACTTTATGGTTAGTTTTTGCACAGGGGAGAGGGTAAAAATGCCACTAACTTTACAGCAGAAAGTGCAGTAGTGGTGGTCCGGGCTCTGTTTGTAGTGCTCCTGGAGGTGGCGTTCATACTGGAAGCCCTAGTATACATTGAAAGAGGCCAAATCAGTTTAAAATGGCATTTGGTGACAAGTCAAGAATACTGACCACCTCGTGCACTCCGCAATACCAATGTTGGGAAAACAGATGTAGCTTCTTTGACGTCTCAGAATTGAAATGTTCATCGCACGCCCTGCAGTAGTGGTGATTTGGGCTTTGTATATAGTGTTCCCTCCGCACATCATAGCATGGAAAGTCAATGCGGTAGTTGTGGCAAAACCAGTGGAAGCCGGAAGCCTCCCTGTGCTGTTGAAGTGCACGATAGTCTGGAAACGATCGGTCGCACCGGTCGCAGTATGCTGGCATGATGGTGGTTGTCAAAGGAAAATAGTGTCGTATTTGGCCCAGGTTTGGAATTCAAATTTATATAAACCCGTATGGCTCGATCGCCGTGTCCTTGGCCGCGTGTGAAGGGGGTTTGAGAGTAAGTGAATTTACAGTATGTTTTCCAACAGTTTATATGGACCATCATTCTCAGGTGAGCCCCATGGGCCTATCAATAGAGATACGTCGCGTTCACGGAATTCGGGCATCAAGTTCGTCGACAGAGTCAACGCACGGGCTTGAAGTGATTGGTAAGCAGGCGTGTCACCGGGTCACCTGACTCGGCCTTGGCGCGCGTGAATGAAGGCCGCGTGAATGAAGCTGTGGGAGTCAACCAGGACTGCAAGACCAGTACAGTAGTGGCTGTCCTCCGCCTCTGCCCGCCTCTAATCTGTCGCATATTTCCGACGCGTTCTCTCACTGGTTACACCTCCACTTCTTTCGAAAACGTCGGTGACCAAATCGAGCCCAATGACAACTTTGACAAGCCCAACCCTTTGTGTCACTTCAGACACCGAAACCTCGCGTTAGGTATTCACGACCGATTTCGAAACACAAGGGGCATGGTAGCCACTCACAGACTAGAGAATAAAGGATGGGTACTATCAGTGAGCTTGAAACGCTACGATACCACAACTTCCATTGCTCTCTTTACCTTCCCCGAATATGGAGTAGCGAAGCCTTGGTTGTTTTTCACAGGCCCGCCCGCAGTCACACGCCGGGGATCGACCTCGTGGACAAGTCGGGGTTTTGGAGGTGTCGCGCCAGCGAGGGATTTGTGGCTCGCGAGTAAAGGGTTCACATCGAAAGCAAGTCAAGTCGATCGAGAAACTGTAATATACTTATCACGTGCCAAATTTGCCTTTTTCCATTTTGTTCTGGTCCTGACTTTGGTGCACTTCACCTATCAAAGCAAGTTGACACCTTCCATCTATCCATCATGTCTCTTCCGTGTTCAGATTCTTTTGAGTCGATTTGCACCATCCTGACGTGTGCCTCTGAAGAATATGAGGCCTTCTTTGCCCAGGAGGCGCTCTTGACTGAGGTTCTTTCCGATGACGTGCTGCACAACATTATTCGCCCGAACAGCGAAAGGCTGAGGGCAGATGGTCGATATCGCCTAGACGACCTCTTGTACGCTATGATGAAGCACGCGCCACACCCTTTGGGGCGACGATACGTCGCAATTTGTCTCCACATTGCGCATCAAAGGGGTGAAGACGGTGTAGTCAATGCTGCGAGATTATGGCTGGACAAGCTACTTCTCCCTAGTCCGTTCGTTTATCTTTCCATTTACGTCTACTAACTACTCGTCTTTCAGTGTTTGCAATTTCTAGATTTAAAAATACACAGCCCGCAAGTAGTCAAACTCACACCGTCGATGCAGCAACGGAGCACATCGAGTCCGCCTCCCAAGACGGCCGGCGCATTCTCAGAAATGCAGTAAGTGTCGTGCCTCTGCCTCCTCTCTTTTTTCTACTAAATTAATTTCAGGTTTCCCTCAGAGAAGAGTACCGTTGTGCGATCACGAAGGCATTCGACAGTGATCAGGCAGAAAAACTCTCACGGGAAGAACGCATTGGAGAAATTCCTAAGGGGGTGGGACAACATCCGATGGAAGCCGCGCACATCATTCCCTTCTTGCTCAACGGTTTCGACGGCAGAGCCATCACTAGCCCACAGATTGTGCGTGACGTCCTTTCATTCCCACATCTCACACGTATTGGTAACAGAGAGACTCTGCTCGGACTTGGGATATGCTTCGGTCCTGGACGCGAATCGACTTTATGGCACTCGTGGGGTCGAGTATCGACTCTCCAACAAATAGCATCTACATGACAACGGCGGAGCATACCGCTTTCGGCTGTTTCAAGTTTTATCTAGACAAAGAGGCGGTCAGTCTCTTTTGTAGCAACCCTTGCTGACGCTGGGGCTAATGTTTTCTAGTACCCGGATATTCCCAACAAGTATAGAGTACGTATGACCCGAGAAGGCAGAACTTTGACCAGTGGTTTGAGCGAAGTGGATGTCGAGTTTCGAACTTTGGAGGAATCATCTGTTGAACCCCCCAAACCTGATTACCTCAGAGTTCACGCTGCTTTCGCTAAAGTTCTGCGTCTCTGCGGGGCCGCTGAGTATGTAGAGAGTGTCGAAAGAGATGCTGAAATGGAAGGGACTCTGCGCAAGAATGGGGTTACGGATTTTGCGACATACCTTCAGTCCAAGTTAGAAGTCTTAGCATATTAGTGTCGGCATTTTGGCTTTGACTCTTCAATTTTCTTTGGGATCGAAGTCAATGGCCATCCCCGAGATATAAATATAATAATAATAACAAAGAGTCAATGGCGGCCATGAAACTCTTCATGAACCTATCGTCCTGGGAGTAGGCCTTCGCACGTGGTCATTTCTTCAGCATCTTCCGTAAGTTCCGTTCATACTGTCGTTTGCTTTCAAGGTTCTAGGTTCAAGTCTCAGGTTCTAAAACCCAATCACATAATAATTCCTGGACCAGCGAATCCCTTAGATATATTTGAGCCCATTGCAAGTTATGCAATTGATCACAATCTGTCGCACAGACTCGCACTTGGGCGAAATGGGTGGCGAATACATACACCTCTTCCTGCGGCTGACCAAAGTGCGTTCGGGAGTGCACGGTTTTCTTTTTGCAGCTGTACGCCACCCATATCTCCCAAGGTTGCTTTATTACTAGCCACATTCTTGGTGTTGCGTGAGATGGTCTTCTTGATCTGATTTCGGTTGCTCCCCAGAATAGTACGGACGATTGGGTTGTAAAGCCAAACAAAATCTACTGGGGCCTTAACAAGTTCCCCTTCTAGCACGACACTTGTCACCAAAAGGCCCCTCCGCAGACATTAGTTACAAACGGGAGGTCGGACTTAATGCTTGGTCGCATGGTTCAAAGTCTGTTCGGGTTGGCACCCAGTTTCGGGATTAAAATAGTTGTTCACGTGACGCGCCACAAAACGAACGAGGTGACCATAACCCTAAACGCCAGCCTACGACGACATTCTCTAAGCTCTCCCCTCATCATGATAATCGGAGAACAATTCAGTCGCTATTTACCCATTTTCCAAACCCGAGCGCTTCACTAAAAACGCCCATGATCCGTTTACACTTACTGGACTCGCACTTACGTCCCTCTCAAAGCGTACCATATCTTGAACGTCGCGCCAACACCGTCAGGGGCACCTCGCGAATATTGTAGCGGGAACTCGACAGGCGAGCTAGTCTAGGTGACCAATTTGACGGGTCAAGCCTGAGGTGAAGGTGTTACGGTGTGAATCCCTCTTAGCGGGTTTTGCATACGAAAGCCAATGTATTCACGCATATTCACGACACTGGTTTCGTTGTGTGCCGCGGAATGGCGATGTCAGAGAAGACCCGGGAGTCCTGAGCGAGCCCAGGCAGTCTTATGATTCAACAGTAAGTTAGTAGCTCCAGTCCCGTCATGTTCTTTGTTCCCAGGCTCCCAAAACCTTCTCGGTTGCAGGCCAAGGTAAGACGGCCCCTTCCCTCCGTCACATCCTCCCTACCAGTTTCTAAGCGACAAGCAGCTGCAATCAGATAGCCGACCTATGTCTTTCGGTGCACCAGTATCTACTCATCAATTGAGATGCGTGAGTGTTGGTGGTGGGATGGCGTCGGTATCTATAAGTAACAAGTATACTGTATTCAATGGCTAAGGTACAATGACAGGGACTCGGATGTGTGTGTATGCATACGTGTGCCTGTGATGTTCGGAGACCTATTTCATCTATCCCGACTCTGATCCCTGGCGTGAGAACCGTATCCCGGTGTAAACTGCGGCTCACGGGATCTCCGGCTGTCGGTATCATGGTCATATGTCTAGATCCATTGTCCAGGCATTTCCCACTCCCGAACTGGAGGCTCGCTCAGCAGCTCTTGATGCTGCCCACGCAGATGTGATGGTATTGTTAGGCTGGCAGGTGGTGGGGCCGACGATGATGGGGTGTCAGATATATTGGCAAAGCTTTCGAGCGACCCATTTGGGATGAAAATTAACGAGCTGCCGATACTTGATGTGCTGAAATTTGAAATCGCGTAGCGCATGGGCATGGGGTAGAGTAGCTCGGGCAATAGGTCGTCAGGTCGGGCCGATGACATGTCGTCTACGGTTGGTAACTTAGTTCCACGACCTCGCTGTCAAAGGAGTGAGAACGTTCACCTGCTACCGAAGAAATGTGAGAGGCATCATCCGCCGTTTGGAACGATTCAGTTGAATTAGAGAACAGGGTCTTGTCACCGATACTGTAAAAGCTGGAGTTTGTGTCCGAGTCTTCTAGCTGAGGTAGCTGGGTGCTGGACTGTCTGGGTGTTGTCTGATCTTCGGGTCCCTCAAGTTGTGCCCAAGCACTGTGCTCCGGAGATGGGAGCCGCTTCTAAACCAATGTCTCTGCATGAGTCAAGGGAGTGGATTGATATGGCTGGCGACTTACCCAACCCGAGTCCGCTGGTGGTTCGGGATTGGATAAATCTCTGATCATAAAGTCTATGTTCCGAGATCTCAGAGCCGCGTCTATCAGAGCGTGCCCGTTTCCGATGGGTTTCTTGACAATTTCACTGTCAACAGCCGCGTAACCCAATCCGATGCGGTGCTGGGACAAATCAGTGATAGATGGGCGATACCAGTAGTCTTGCCTCTTCCCAATTTTGCTAAGGACGATGTCTTCTGATTCCAAAACGCCACTAACATCTAAAATGCACGTGGGCTGTAGGGTACAACACATCTGGGAGAGTATTTACCTTTCAAGATAACCGTCTGGTGTGGTTTCCATAGGTTACCGAATATACGTGGTCTATGTGGTTTGGCAGCGTCGAGGAAAAGGCGACAGGATTTGTCGACGAGTACGTAGATGGTACCGTCTTTTTCAAGGCCATGGCCAAATTCGTCTTGGAACGAATTCTTATGAAATTTGTTACCATAGCGTGTGGCATCTTTTGATAGCTCGAGATAGAAATGGGGATTCTGTCGGGCAGTGATTCTCCTGCCACTTTCCTCGGGGTAGCGGCTAAATCTCCATATGATCTCTGAGATGGTCGTAGAGTTGTCTATTTCCTCTGTTACAACCCCTTGAATATTAGAAAACGGGGATAATAAGCAGGCCACTGACGACTAATAATATATTGATCTTTGCGTCGCTCATGGGGCGACTCGACAACCACAAAGTTTACATTCTTAATGAGCCCGCTGGGAGCCTGGCTCCGCGTCGTGAGCGTCTGGGTGATTTGACAAAGATAGGTACAAGCTTACGGGGGCCTTGAATGCCGTGTTGACTTTCGAGAGCATGCCCATCGAATATTCGTCCTTTTTGGAGGCGATTTCCAGCGCAATTCTGGGACTGAGCAACATTGTCCGACGGAAGTGTAGCAGAGTATCCTCTCGAGGAGTAGTACGAAAGACAAATTGATTTTGTAATTCCTCCTGAAGACAAAGGAAAGCGTCTGTAGCTTCGGGAGTCTTGGCCTTCTTAGCTTTTCCAGCAGCACTCAATGCGGCATCCGCAAGTCGCAAAATCCTAAAGTACTGTTGTGTGTCATGAAAACAAACAGAGATACCTCAATCTCACTTTTGAAGACGGTCGTTCTTGGTGTAGGTCTGGGTCTGTGGAGAGTCGAGGTATAGACGACAGATCCCAATGAGAGTGGTGGCTTGCTCTCCGTACGCTCGACCGATGTTCTTGAAATACTTGCGGAATGTGTGGGGATCATAGAAAACGGCGTCTCTCATACTGCGAGGGATGTGCTGCTATGTGGGATGCAATATGCCCTTATATGCCAGTGCCAGTGAAGGCTCAACTGAGTGGGTCTGGGTCTCAACGTTCAACGTGCTTGCCACTGTTGGGTAGTGTTGACACGCAACCTTGGATTCGTACATTACAATTTCGATACATATGAATCGAAAAGGTCCTGTGACCAATGGCATTGTTTATCGATAAGACAAGAACGATAATCGATAGTGGGTGGCAGGCAGGCGCTAAGTTACAGTTGTTTGATTACGTTTCACCTTATTTGGGGGTTGTATCAATCAAATCAAATTGTAGTGAGAACAAACATACTCTCAAGAGCCTGAGATTACAGGGAAGGTGCCACCGGGGGCATCAACTATTACGGTCGCCTAGTACCCTTTCGCAAGATATTGGGCCCAAATAAGAAGAATGCACTCTCCCGTTAACCCCTGCGCGATTACGAAACTCGGGACCTACAAAGGTCACCCTAATTGTATTACTTTTCTCCTAATACTTCTACCGGTACTAGTAGGCACAACCGTAGCATACGACACTGTAGCTGGCCTACGACCGGTCTAAGCCTCGGGCTCGCACTCCGGTAATACAAATGGTTCAAAAAAAAAAGTGCCACTGAGGGAGTGGTTAATGGAGGACTAATCTCTTTACCATAATTCTGATATCACGATCATGATAGCTAGACACGATTGCGCTGCAAGGTGATGCGTTTTCTACCAGCCTTTGCGACTGTCCGCAGGAGTCGTCGTCACGGCCGCAGGGGTAACGGTGGGCTTCAGTCCCTTCGCATTCGCAGCTGACTCGCCCTCTTCACGAGACTTTTTCCCGCGTTATTCGTGATGGACCCCGTTAGCGTTGGTTGTTGTGCTCGAAGTAGGCGCCGCTCCCTCCAAGAACCGCACTGAGCGCTTGCCGGTGCTCCCTGCTAATTACATCGCACCTGGTCCACGACTATGCGAGATCAGTACCCGCAGTAGCGCCCAGAACGGAATGGTGGCGAAGGAGGCACAAGCGCCTCTACGAGCTGGGGCTGACGTCGTATGGTACAGAAGACAGGATAGTGAGTCAGATTCGTCGCTGGTGGTGCGGATGTGGATGGTGGTTACTCACCTGAGACGTCTCCGGGATTTCTCCTCTCCGTGCTCTGAAACTCTTCTGCGCGTCAATCGCGTGTGCTTCAGCATAAGCTTCATCGTTCCCTCCAACCGGCCGCTCTCGGCGACCTTCTCTATGTCTGTCTGGTATTTCGTTCTCAGCTCTGCCACCCCAGCGGTTTGAGCAGCTCGCGTCAATGGCTGCCTTTGGTCTTCCGCAGTAGGGGCAGCTACAGGTGCAGCAGCAGATTCCTGCGCCTTGTCCGTCGCTGCCCCGACGGCCTTAGCGGATTCCTCAAGGTGTTTCGCGATAAGGCGTTCTTCCTGTGTCCGCACCTCTTCGGCGAGTTGCTTACCAAGTTCCTCGGACGCTGTTGCTGGAGCACTCGAGGACTGCGTGTCCACTCGTAGCTTTGTCCGCGGCTTTGATGGCAGCCTCCTGCTCCTCCGTCGTCCTCTGCCGCCCAACCTGTTGTCCTCTTATCCGAGCGCCGAGTTTTTCTGTTGGGGTTTAGAAAACTAAGCCGGAGAGAAGAGGCGGCGAGTGTGTAAATTACGTTGGACATCCGGAGGGCCTCATTCGGCTTGCTTGAGATTTTCTGCCTCTCGCACGATCTGAAGTGATATGAGCATGATCGAGTGCGAATTCATAGGAATTCAACCTTGACCTGAAAATGAACCACATCATGTTCCTTGACGAGAACTGCACTTTCCCTGACCCACTCATCCTTCACGGCTTTGTCTTCCTTTGCCTAGGAGCACCTAGGTAGGTTTATTCCATGCCTCATTTCTGAAAGGATCTTGTCTCGCTCCTGCATAAAAGATTTCCCCGTCAGAAAGTTGATCGCAAAGGTAGCTAAAACACCCAACCAGGTGGGACTAGAGGACGTGTCTGGCGTGTGCACTTGCGCCTGTACAAGCTGCTTCGCCTTCCCTTCTTACAAGATCCGCTCCAGAGCGGCTTTTTCTTGTCGTAGCCATTCCAACTCTTTGACAGGCGGCTCCGATTACGTGGGCCGTTCAGTGGTTGCGGCATATTTGAGAATTTCGGGCTCCTCCGCAATCGCGGCGGACACTTTAGAGGCTTCTTCGAGGCTCAACTTGAGCTGGGCGTTTTCGGCACCTAAGGCATGCGCAGCCGGAGGATCTGGTTGTTCTTGGTTGTCGCCTCCCAGTGGGCTTTGTTTGTTCTCTCAACGCAGCGATCTACGAAACACATCCTTACTGTAAGATCGCGTTATATATCGCAATCAGCAAAAAGCTTCACCCACCTTTTCTTTCTCCTGAACCAACTCCTCGGCGCGTGTCATCCGCTGCTGAGTCTCCAAAGCAGAGTTTTCGGCCCTCAGACTCTCGAGCTCGTCCTTCGGCGACTGGAACTCACGCGCAATCGTACTGCAATGCTATGTCAACATCTTCGACAATAAGATGAATGATCATACTAGCCGGTCACTCCCGCTGACTGCGATTCCCATACCCATGGGATGCGCTTACTGCAAGCACGTAGAGCTCTCATGAGGATCGAGGGGTTGAAGCACGTTCTTTAACTTGCCGTCGAGCTTACGTGAACACCTCGCGTGAGGTTCCTAGTCTGCCCGGAGAATCGCATTATTCCCGCGCGCAGGACTAACTCCGGGATCTTTTCGACAAGCCCGACGCAATGTGCTTCCGTAGCTGCCGCAGAATTAGTACGCTCAAGCTCCTATACGAAAATAAATAAATTGCGTAAGACAATAACCGGATGTAGAAACGGTTGCAAGGCATACGTCAGATGGGACATCCTCTTCTCCTCCAGATCGCGAGTGCCCTGGGGCGATCGTCGTCCTAACTCCCAGCTTGAGTTGGAGGCTCACGATCCGTTCCTTTCATAGGAAGTTGATTACGGCGGAGAGGTCGGAAATGTTGGCCTCGGTGCGGCGGTATCGCCTTTGCCAAGCGTGGAGACGTTGCAGTCGGCAGTTTGGCCGAAGCGAGCAGCATGAGAGTTGACATCGTCGTTGTGGATATTGTTCTACTCCGTCAACGCCTTTCGCCTGGTGATATTCGGGGAATTTAGGGTAGTATCATGGACTGGCGTGAACCATCATACCTCACGGCAAGATCGGAGATCTCTCTGTTGCGCGCCCGGCCCAACCAGCTCCATCTGGTTAACTTCGCCTGTGTCGTCTCCGCCAAGTCTGGTTGTTCCGGTCATTGACAGATAAGCCGCTTGAGATCCTCGGTGGCCTTCATGGCATCTGTGTGCGCTGATCCCTGGTGAGGATTTCACCTTGACAACAAAGGATGTCGCGAGACCGAGCATTCGCATTTGTGAGAAGCTCCCCGTCTATTGCAGAAAGTTTCATGATGAGGCAGGGCAAGTTGTAGAAAATCTTGAGCTTTATGTCGATGCCATTCGTAACGCAATCATTATCATTTGCGGTCAGGATGATGGCGGGAGCGTGAAGAGTAACAAGGCCGAAAGGCAGTGAGTGGTTGGACGGAGCCGAGGGTAATCCTAATCATTGCAGCGCTTTTCGTGGAGCTTCACATGAAGAAGAGGCGGAGGATGCCGTCAGCATGCGATCATCTGTGATTGCAAGGTAGGATGCAGGTCAGCTGTCACGCTGTGTTGAATCAACTCTTTACCAAAACGCATGCACGAGAGGAAGAGCGCGTCACTTTTCAATTATCGACTCACCTGTGCAGTAAGTAAGACCTCATAAACCTTCTCCCGTCGTCCGCCACCTGCATGATAGGACCATCACAAGATGAGGGCCAAAAAAACTTAGAATGGATCTATGCCTGACGTACACTCGCGGACCTCTCGGGTTTCCTCCCTGTCTCACTGACCACCGACTAGACTTGACAGCCAAAGTAAGAGAGGGTGTTAAGACAAGAATTGATGCATTCGAAACAGTGTAACGTCAAGAAAAAGAGGGGGTCCTGGACAACTAACCAGGGCGGTCAAACCCGGCAAACCCATCACGTGTTGACACAACCGTGGCGAACACGTCCTTTTCCGGCTCCTTTTCCGGCTCAGACGCAGGCTCTCGTCTATAGGCTTCAAATTCCCTGGACTCGGATGTCGTTGTTCCCAAGGCACCCAAGTCGTCAACATGCTAGTCGCTGACTAAGATCCAGTCTTCGTCCTCTGCTCATTTTCACATTTTCAAGTATCATGGATCCTGGATCATGGAATTGCAGACGCAGTGGTGTTACACATACATAACGACTTACGGAGCTTGTTTTTCACCAGCGTACTGCTAGTATTATTTGGCTTGGTTTTCAACGACCACCCCATCCTCTAATCGGACTAATCCATAACGTTCCTAGGCACCTTTTTTTTCTTTGAGCATGCCACTGGTCTAGCTTCCCGATATCGACACGCCGCTCTCAATCATGACTTAGCATGGGCGTTTGTCAATGCCAAAGCTTTACCGTAATTCGGCTGGCTTCGTTTACTGTCTAGGAATGTGGATCGTGCCAGTTGTCGTTTCCGCACACGACTATCGATGACAGGTCACATGGTCACAGGAATCGCAGGATCGTCATCGTAAAGTCACACTGGCACCTGCCTGCTATGTTCAGTCAATTGATTGTGATCTTGGGGGCTGTGTTCACTACTCTGTCTTAACATTGCACGCACAAGTTTCGATCTGTTCAATACGCCAGAATTCCAGGCTTGGATGCTCGGAAGCTCGTTAACCCATTCTTTAGTCACTAGTAGGCGGTAGTAGTATAAATTTGTCCCATGAGCTCAATCGGATTGGCATGTGCGAACTTGAACCTTGTCCACCCAGGTACGTGTTACAATCTCTCTAGTAATGGCTTTCAAATGACCGTCGGACCGTCAGGCTGCACCATTGACGATACAAGATGTATTTGCAGTGGTCGATTGACCCAAGTGCAACTTGTGTCTCTTGATATTGCACGAAGCTGTGTGTGTCTTATCGTACTGTTCCTCTGTTGTGACCCAAGCCCCATTTCTTAAACTAATACAAACAACGAGATCATATTTCCAGTCAGCGACTCAGCCCTTCGTAATACTTGTACACTACTACAGCCTACTATGCCTTTCCGTCCACATCACGATCTTGCAATCTGCTCCTTTATGCCATACTATGCTGCTGCATCCTGACCCCATAACTGACCCCCTCTTATGTTTCTGCGTTTATGGACCCTTTTTAGCCCAGTATGAGCATGGCTTTGACCCTGAGTTGAGTTTGCTGCTTTATGAAGTTCTAAGGCCTTTGTGAATGAGGTTTCTGCCTCATCTAACTTGTTTTGCCTGAGATATGTTTCTCCAAGGCCACAGTGATCATTAGCTTGCCCTCTGACTGAGTTGGCAACCTTGTGTAATTTCAGGGCCTCCTCAAATGAATCTTTTGCCTGGTCTAACTTCTTCAACTTTAGGTATGTATTCCCAAGGCCAATATAGTCATTTCCTTGACTTCTGACAGAATTAGCAGCCTTGTGAAGACTTAAAGCCTTATAAAACTCTGCTTCTGCCTCATTCAACTTGTTTAGTCTGAGTTGTACATTTCCTAGTCCAAGGGAAGCATTCCCTTGACCTAAGATATTGTTGGCAGGCTGATGAAATTCTAAGGCCTTTTTATAGTGGGCCTCTGCCTTCTCTAATTTGTTCAACCCAACATATATCTCTCCAAGTTTTGTGTAATCATTTCCTTGATCACTATGGCTGCTGGCCTCATTATACTTGAGAGCTTTCTCATATGCAGCTTCAGCTTCAGGAAGAATGCCTTGCTTCACATAAATGTCACCAAGATTTCTGAAGATGGAAGCATGCAGAGAACTCTCATTACTGGGACTTGATAAGCATAGCTCCCCTGCCTCTTTCATCTTAGACTTTGCATTTTCAAAGTCATTTCTTCTATAGTACAACCTTCCCCAATTTTGGAGGCACTTTATAAGTGCTGGTGTCTGGGTAGAGTCTTGTTGCTGTTGCAATAATGTGACAGCATGGCTTGTTAGATCATCAGAGTAGTCTCCAACAGTTATGCAAAATTGTGTGAATATAACAATTGCATCAAATAGCCTTGGTCTATCCTGATGGCTTGACCTTAGAAGGTCAATTAAGATTGTTTTGGTGTTATTCCCTTCTAACATCATCTCAGCATATTCCTCAGCCTTTGCTTCATATGGATTCAGCAATGCAAGTGATATATACAAGTCCTGTATTGATGACTTGTATTGGCATGATAGAAAATTCAGATTTTTACAAACAGCCCGAATAATTGGGTGTGGTTGGTGTCTCTCTCCAACTTTCTGGATTAGGCCACATTGCAGAAGAACCTGAAATCCTGAGAAAATGTGCATATCTTTGAGAACTTCCTCAAATTTGTTGAGACACTGCCTATGTATTCCATCTGGAAGCATACTCAAAATGCCAAGTAAATCCTTAGCCCAAGGATTACTTCTCATCCTCTCACTGTCAATTGACAGCTGAATAGAGTATTCAAGGTTCAACCTTGGATGTTGGCCCCTTTGAACAAGCCCAGTTTGCTTGTTGTTCCATTCTTCCCATAATGACATAGGAGTGGTACTCTGAGCAAGGTGTGCCAGTAGATTGACTGCAAGAGGAACATAATATACAGCTCTGATGAGTTTCTCTGCATATTCATCATAATTCTCTGCAATACACTTCCAGATTTCTTCAGCTGCATCATGGTCAAGTGACTTCAGTGGTTCAAGGGTAGGATGTGTCCATTGTGTCCCAGCAGGCCTCTCTGTGCCCCGCATGGTTATCATTACAGTGACACAATGTAGCTGAGTAATTTGGGACAGGAAGTCCTCAATAGAAACTTTTATATCACAGGGTTGATCCCAAAGTGATTCAAAATTATCAAGACAGAGGATACACTCCTTTTCAATCAGTGATGCACGAATTTGGGGCCACAAGTCTTCACACCCTGGGCCAACAATAAAGACATCAAGTGTCTTTGCAAGTTCAACCCGAAGAGCCCCAGGAGATGAGAGTGATTCACAGGGGACCAGATATATGGAACTACTGTAGCGCCCTTGAATACGGGGGTGAGTGACCACTGCATTAGCAAGAGTGGTCTTCCCATAACCACCAGGACCAAGAATTGCGATGCGAGCCGGATGAGGCCGGAAAATCATCTCCAGAATCTGAGCAAGCTCAGCGTCGCGTCCGAAGAATAGTTGTGGCCTCAACAATGAGTGCCTATGTAGTGTCAGCATGCATTCACATCACGAGTGAAGACAGATGAAGCGTACTCAGTAGGCGTGGTTAGGTCTGCCGAACTGCACGTGGTTAAACCAAGAAACGTAGCCCCCAGATGAGGATCATTCATGTCTTTGATGATGACCGATCTTGCGGCACTGAACGCAGACACGATGTCACGCTCTGGCCGGGAGGTGATGAGTACACGGAAGTTCGATGGTAGTTTGGAGAGGTTTTCAGCAAGGAATACATGTAGTCCGTTTTCGCCAGCTGCGTCCCCACTCTCGTCCAACGCATCAATTACGATGAGAATAGGCACAACGACGTGCAGATCCATAAGAGGTTCCAGTATGAGGCGTCGAAAAAGTGTGGAATAGTCGCGCGTGCCGCGTCGAAGCGAGGTGTCATCCTGTATACCCCTCCCAAGTGCGGCTTTGAACAACGGATAGCGGTCAGCGAGATCGTGAGCAAGATTTGTAAAGAGATGGTAAGCGTCGGTTTTGGAGTACTCCTTCCCTACAAAGATAAAGGATGAGGTAAGACGGTGTATTTGATCAAAGCGATGCGCAATTTCGTGTGCGATGGTCGATTTCCCCGTGCGCGCCAGCCCGAAAAGAACGAGCATACGCTCGGAGGCAGGATTGTTCACCCAATCAACAATAAAGTCGAGGAAAGCCATGCATGTTCCCGGAAGACAACCCTTGTCCGGGGAGAAGCGCGAGCCTTGCCTATATGGGATTTCTCCAATTTTTGCATCTAGCGCTGTGACGATCGTCAGATTAATCAAGTCCAAAGATTTTACAACTACGTACCAGCATCTATAACTTGGCTCGACACCGAGTTTAGTTGTGTGGAAATCCCGCCAAGCCTGTCAGAGAAGTGTCCCACGTTGTTCAGAATTTGGAACGCAGTTATCTCAGTAGTGATCACCGCATGGTCAAAAAAGGCTCTTCGATGTCTGTCAAGGGCCGTAGACAACTCCTGAAATTTATCCTCCACACGGCCGCCGACATTCTTCAACATCCGCATCACTGAAAACTTCACGTTCGAATTGGCCAACGAAGTAGGGGAAGACGACGTACAGAATCGCGAGTCCTTTGTGTATGATTGGATGAAGTCGCTGCAACTACAGACTTCCCGCAACATAAGCTTAAGTACTTCAGCCTGCTTGGACTTGGGCATGATGGATTTCAGAGTGTCTTCGTGGCGTGTAAAATCAAACACATCGTGCATGCTCTTGATTAGGGTTCGAACTTTGTCGTCACGTCGAAATTGATTTGAGAGTTCCTAGCGTCAAAATAAATATATCATAAGTGTTATCGCACGACCTCGCAAGGCAAACAAATGCACCCGAGGGATCACTGAGACCAAACTATACACCATCTTTGCGGTCGAATTAAGCTGAAAAGGGCGTCGGCTTAGTCATGGAAAGAGGAGAGGCAAATATTGCACGCACTTCTGCGACTGGGCTCAGAGTATCCATGAGCCATTTGATCCTACTGACGACCCCTTCCCATGTCTCAGATGGATCGATCGATTCCTTGGCCACCCCGGCGAGATAAAGGCCAATCCGAGCCTCGTTGACGAGGGACATATCTGCCTGGCTCTGTGACGTGGACGCGCCACTCTGGGTCCAGATGGGTTCGGGTGCGATACGTCGATCAGGTTCCCTGGAGTCTGAGGCTCTGGCTTGGGTGTATTCTCCTTCAGTTGGTACTTTTGGGGGTGTTCTGGTTGAGGTCATGTTCGCTGAAACAGTGACACTTAAGTTGACCGTGATCGGCTGCGCCGGCTGTCCATCTTGTCCATTGCCATGTCCGAGAACAATAGAAATGTCTAAGGTGAGATGTTCAGTTAGTTGGATGAACGAGAATGAACAGACAGACCACTGGCACTCTTGGATTCGACGGGTATCGCAATCCGATGGGCTCCGATAAGGAGATCTGTTTGTCTCAACCGCTTCGCATACAGACACAGTATCAGATATGAAGACGGTTGCACGAAACTGATCATAAAGTTGAGCCGAAACTAAGGATTGAAAAGAGGAAAGTCCTACAAGGCATCAAGCTTCTCGTCCCACACCACCGTCTGATCCTCAATCCGAACGCCTTTCGTCCTCCTCGTCTCTGAGGTCTCTTGATAGGCTATAGTGACGAAGTACTCTCTCTTCCGGCCGAAAGTAGTCTTGTAAAGGGGCACGTTGCGTGCTTGTTGGACTAACAAATATATGAAGAGCTTATCAAAATCTGAAGGACTCGAAGCTGGGATGTGGTACGCACCAGTCACGTCAACACGTATTGGCTGGGATTGGCTTCCTTGAGATGGGGCGATTTTGGTGCTGTCGATAAACGGGTTTTGACCGAACATCGCTACACTTGTTCCAGGGTTTCCAGGGTGTCCAGTTGCGGTGGAATCCGCCGGGCTGGAGTAGAGGGTCATCGATCGTCATCGAGGTCAAGAGTCCGAGTCATCTACTCACGAATTCGATGATATTGTCTTCTTCTCCATGCGATATCCTAGGAAAGTGGAAGAACGCTTGATACGAAGGATAGATGGATGTTTGCGGATATTTGGCTCGGGCGCCTGGTCGATCCTAGGATTTGTCCGCACGCGTCTCGCATGGTCCTAGGCATTGTCTAGAAATTTATAACAGGGTGAACAGCAGAATTTCAAGATACGGCGTAGTACTCATCTATTTCGGAGTGATAGAAACTCTCATGCTGGTGATTGGCGAACAAGTGCCCTGGCATTGCTACAGACCCCTCAAACCCGCTCGTTATCGTTAATAGCCTTCTTTTCCTAAGCCCAAACGTTGATATTATGTCTCTGCCCCGACACGATCAAGTTTCAACATTAAAGTATATCAAGCCGACAAATAGCAACGGAGCCCTTCCTGCAGCTCAAGTATCTACGCCAATACGCGCTCCGCCCATCGAGAGCTTACCCACGAATTATCATATGGCCAGTACAGTACGTGGTCTTTCCCTCGTCCATTCTCGCTAGCCTCACATTCGCAGCACCACAAGGTCCTTTTTTTTATTAAAAAAAATCAATTTATATTACCGGAATACATGTCAACACCACCACAAGGTCCTTCTCCTACTCCTCATCCAACTTCCCTTCTCCAAGTGCTCCAACTTTCTGCGAACTCTCCGTTTTACCCGCGTCTCCTTTTACCTTCCATATCCGATGGAAGCCAACGTATCCCTCACACCCCTTATCAAGGTATTCGCTCAGGGAATCGAGGCGTCTATCTACCCGTGTAAGCACGAGGGACGTCGAGGGTATCCGCAGTGGAAGTCATGTTCAGATTCGCCTCCGTTTTTCAATCTCACCTTACGTGCCGTCCCGGCGCGCGCAAATATTTGCGCAGATCCGGATCCGATGCCATAAACGACACGCTCCCGCATACAGCAGTCACTTCGCTCGCATGCTCGACGAGTACCACTAAGGACCTATGGTGTCGATGACATTGGACATCTGTTTCTCTCGATACCTCATTCTGGGAGGTCATTTCATCATCGGTTCGTCATCTATGTGCCTACCTCCAGTATCTTGCACGAACACCGTACTTATACCAGCTAATACCTGCACATAATCCACGTACATCCCATCTACTAATCGCAAAATGAGATGACGGGTTTGGGATGTTTGAGCTCCTTTTGTTGGAAACATTCATCGTCTGTGAGGAACCATGATCGTACTGCTACGTTTTTACCAAGACCATTCGGTCATTGGAAGTACGGATACATATTATAGCTTTCTCAGCTCTAAACAAAGATACATCGGTCCCTTTTCTCCGTCACGCCCCTCTCCCACGATACAAACAGCTGCAACCAGATAACTTAGCCGATCTGTATCCTTCGAGGCTTCGATGAACAGAGTCTGCGCGTTATCGAAATGTGTGAGTACTGCCAGGTGTTCGGGACTTGGTCACCTTACACCCCAGAATGGTATATAACGATTCAAAATAAAATAAAATATTGGTATTTGGGATGACGTCGGTGGGTATAAGCGACGTTACAACTATTCTGGATTCAATGGCTAAGGGTACAATGGCAGAGTGGCGTATATGCGTCTGCGTGCAGATGGCGTTCGAAAACTTGTTTCGTCCGTCCCGACCGCACCCGGTGGTAGTTACAGCTCGCGTTACCTTGTACATGCTCGAAAGCGTGTGCGTGAAGATCGTATGGCAGAGCGTTGGATTGATGGGGTAAGAGGTGGAGGGGGTTGCCAGCAGCCGTTGAATGCGAAATATGCGAGTGTCCTTCGAGTGCCGCATTGACCTGACTTCCAGGACGAGCACGCAAAGTTGGGGGAAATACGGCACTCCTGAATGTCTATTTTCCAAAGACACAGGAATGAGAATTCAAGTACAAAAGAAAGTACCTAAAAGAGGAAAAGAGAAGGAGGATACGGAAATGGTAAGCATATGAGGGTTCGGGCAATGAGGCAAGAGAAATCGAGATAAGAAAGACATGGTTTCGGGCTCAACACACGAGCTGGCCTGAGTGGCATCAGGAAAAACCTCCCGTGCTAGCGAGGCTAAGCGAGCAGTAATGTATCTAGCGATTATCGACAGTTGATAATCTTCAAATATTGTGTCAATAAGACGAGTAAACGATATAACTGTCAACTAATCTAGCCGATATAACTGTCAACTCACCGAGAGTGTGTGATTGGCGCTGCAAAAAGTGTAACTGTGGGGAATCGAACCAGGGAATTTACAAAATTTCAAGGCGAGACAATAACCAATACACTACATTAGCCACTTCCAATGTTTCTCTTTTTTATCTACAAGTACTGTAACATTAATGCAGTGTGGATTCGAAAAAAAAAATTACAAGTCGCAATTGTTTGTTGTTTGCCGACTTTCCTCAACCGTTGTGCGTCTCACCCTCTCTCACCCTCCTCCTCACTCCTCACTCCTCCCTGCCCCTCGCTCCTCCCTGCCCCTGCCGTTACGAGCACATAAGGGCATTATCCCTCGCCCTTTCCCCTAACAACAAGATAAGTTTTTCTTTTTTCTTTCACCCTTTTTATCTCATCTCGACGTGGCAGGAGAACGGCCATGACACTGTCACCACCCCTCTCTCTCACCAACAGGCTCACCACTGCTGGTGCTGGCTCTCCAGTACCTCAATCGACAACACCCCACCAATCACATTGGCTGCTGCTGCCACACCCTTCCCGTCACTTTCATGGTAGGTTTTTTTTTCGCTTTTTTTTCGCTTTCCCCTTTTTTTCATGCAGACAAGTTTAGACCAGTTTCACGAACGATACCTTGCCTTTGATTGTCAGGACCACCACGGCACAGAGTACTTTGCCCTGTGCTGCCACCTGCGCTTGGTAAGAACGTCTGATCCCTGCATTATTTATATCCACTCATATACCTTGAAGGCCAACGAGACGTCTGCCAACTGAGACGCTGGACGACCTCAAGGCCACGGAGCGCGCAGCACACACGCACCCCGATGTGCCGCCTCGCTTGCTGCCCCTGTCGTTTGCAAGGGATCCTCTTCATGCCAGAGTTGATTGCAACGCTGCCGATCATCTGGTTGCCCAACAACAATATGGGTGTCACGAGGGAGGCGCAGGACTTGGAGCATTATCATGGCTTGAAGACTGATCGACATGCATTCAAAGGACGATGTGATCTGGATGCGTCGACATTGCCCCACTTCATAGTACGAACAAAAAAAGGGGAATTTTTTTTATTTACGAGGAGTCCGATGCCGCTTGCTCACATCCCTCCCCTTGCAAATGGAAAGGTTTGCCTCCACAACCAACCCTTTCCTTGCTGATGCTTACACCTAGATCAGGGCCATGTAGGCCTGCAAGCCCCCCTTTCCCTCCTGCCGTCACTTACCTGCAGAGCGAAGGAAAGGTAGGCTCTCCTTCTTCCCTCTGAGGCTCTGCCTGCTCTCGCTTATGGTATAGGACACACAAACCAGGGAACGCACAGGACATGAGGCAGTACCTACACCTCCTTTACGTGAAAAGGGGCCAAGCACTGTCTACAACAATTGAGCGGGATCCAGTGATTTTGGGAGAGAGGGCAGGGAGGGGCATATCCCTACTTTTCTTTTATTCACAGTGGTGTTTCATGTAAGTTACTCGTAGTTACAAATATATGGATTTGGTTTCCAAGTTTTGGTTTGACTGCCGCAGCACCGAACAGTGTTCGGGGTCTCCAGGGATGTTCATTTAGCGATGATTTGTTGGACCTGATTATGCTAATTAGAGATAAATTATCGTGGGGACTAAGCAATCCGTGATAATTCGATAATCCAGTAAGTATCGATAATTTATCGTCGCTAGCACCTCGCTAGCAAAGGAGGTTTTTCCTGATGCGCCGCTAGCCACTGATGGCCTTCCAACACTCCCATCATCGGACCCACTTGTGGGCCTACTACCGCCCGAGCTACGTTACTCAAATCCAAATTCGAGCACCCCCAGTTTTAGTAGCGGTAGCTCGTCAAGTTTTATTTCGACTGGGTCGTCTGAAAGCTGGGACAATATCTGAAACTTTCTCATCATCGGCCCGGGCCACCTTCCAACCGAACGATACCATCACATCTGCCTGGGAAAAATCAAGAACCGCTGAGTGACCCTCCAGTTCTGGAGTGGGAAATACACGGACGGCGGCCGAATTGGTACCAGAAAGATCAATACGACTCCGCTGCCGAAAGGTAGAGGTACCACGAGCTGTAATTACCACCGGATGCGCACACACATCTGACATTGTACCCTTGGCCATTGAATACAGTATACTTGCAAGTCCACCGTCCCTTACACCCACCGACATCATCCTGAGCACCAACATTTTATTTTATTTTAAATCAGTTTATACTATTCCGGGCTGTAAGCCAGTGGCTAAGTCCCGAAAACCAATACTCACAAATTTCGATTAACGCGCTGATTCTGTTCATCGAAAGATACAGATCGGCTATCTGGTTGCAGCTGTCTGTATTGTGGGGGGGGGGGGGGCGTGACGGAGAAAAGGGACCAAAGAATCTTCGTTTACAACCGAGGTTACCGAGAAGGCCGTTCTTCCAATTACCGAATGGTCCTGGTAAACGTAGCAGTACGATCGTGGTTCCTATCTGGAAGACGATGAAGGTTTCCAACAAAGGCAACTCCAACTCCCCAGGCCCGCCATCTCATTTTGCGATTAGCATATGCGATGTGTACGGATTATGTGCAGGGTCTTAGCTGGTCTTAGTATGGTATACGGGAGGTAGCCACGCAGATGACGAACCGATGGTGAATGACCTCCCAGAATGAGGCAGTGAAAGAAACAGATATCCAATATCATCGACACTGTAGGCCCTTACTACGCGTCGAGCATGCGAGCGAAGTGACTGCTGTATGCGGGAGCGTGTCGTTTGTGGCATCGGAGTAGGATCTGCGCATACGTATGCGCGCGCCAGGACTCATGGTGGGTACGTAAGTAACGTGAGATTGAAAAACGGAGACACAAAAGGCGAACCTGAATATGATTCCCACTGCGAATACCCTCGCTCTTACACGGGTCTATCTACGCCTCGATTCCCTGAGCGAATGCCTTGATAAGGTATTCGCTGGCTTCTGTCTGAGATGGAAGGAAAAAGGAGATGCGGGTAACATAGAGCGTTCGCAGAAAGTTGGAAGAGGAGATATACAGGTCACGAGCCTATGAATTACACGTATGATGGCGACCAAACTGTGGTCGCATGACCCATCGCCTTCCGACTGCTCCAGCTTCAACTTCAAGACCTTTGGCTTGCCTCGCTTATTCATCACACCCACGAGCTGATAAGCAAAGGGTGGAGCCGTGCTGTGTGTAAGCACCACGCCAATGCCAAAGCGTGCGAGGTTAGGCTAGCGCATTTGCAGAAATGCCCATGTGGGAGGCCGTGTCTAACCCTCTCCCTTCTTCTGCTCGACCCAGGTCATCCGCATCTGCGTCCACACCCACACCCCTCTCCACCGCCACAGTATCCACCACCTGCGCTGTATTTCTCCTACTCTCGTTTATCCATTGCCTGCTTCGCACACGACTGAGAGCCGCGTGGTTCACGGTGGTTGACGACCAGTTGTGCAAAATCAATGGGCAGTTTGGGAAGAAGGCTACTACAAACGGCAAGTTTCATCGGTGCATCGTGCCCTCACCCGTACTGCACCGGACACGCACCCAGCAGGCTGAAGGACGTCCTGAGGCACAACGGGAGGCCGAAGCCAGTGCCAGTGTCCCCACGACTACAGAGAACGGCTTATCAATAGCGGTTAAGGGCAAACGTGATCTCGAACACCACGCCGTGGAGGCAGACGGGGTGGAAACAAGCGCCAAGCGCTCGCGTGTTCTCAGCAGTGGTGCGCCAACGCAGTATTTCACACCTAATCCGATGTCATTCACACGCAAGAAATAGGCACCGACCCAGCCCCCACCGCCCCCGACGCATCACCTGCGTTCGCTTGGCTCGCTGCCGCGTCCGGACTCAGACACCACGTCACCCCACCCTTCACCCTCGGCAACACGCCTATCGCCCTTTTCATAGCCCCAATTGCTGGTTGAAGGCGACGATCTTGGTGAAAAGAGCGATAGCAATGGGTCGGGTGACAACTCTGCCTGTCACGCCAGGAAACTTGTACCTGAAGCGGAACAGGGCGGGGACGCTGGGGCAGAACCAGAGGATAAAGAGCTGCTCTCGTCAGACGCGCTGCGATGGTGCGCCCTCTGCCGACACTGTGAAGGCTGCCACCATTTGCGTTTGCCTCGCGGCGACGGGCCTCGCAGGAGAGCAGTGCTGGGGGACAAGAAAGAGACCATAATTCCATGCGGTCTTTTCAAGCCTACAAGAGTGAACAACCGTTTTCATTTCGAGGACCGAGGCCAGCAATTGGTCAGAACACGGGGACAGGGACTGGTGCAAGTGCTGGGGTCGGCAGTACGAGTGCTGGTGCAGGTGCAGGTATTGGTGCTCACGGTAATGGCGCCGGCGAATGAGACTGCAGAGCAATTCTGCAGGTGGCACCTCTCTAAGGAAGAGGTATGTTGACTTTGTCCCACCTTTACTTGACGCCTCACAACGACATCCTGGGATCCCCTTCCTCGTTCTCGTTCTCTTCCCATCTTGTTTCTCACATACTCTCCCCTTCACCCCTGGCCCCCCCATTCTTTCTAAATTTTCGCGTCTGTCGCGTCTGGAACATCCGGTCTCATTATACCTCTTCCCCTTCGACTTGCTCTGTTGTGCAGGATGTGGTCGTATTCAAGTCCCCAAACCTAACAAAGTTCAGGCTTGCCAATGCGTTATTCTCACGGACTTCCGCCGGATCCCGGACAAACCGAGTGAGAGGCGGCGGCGGCTTCACCACAGGCAACTTTATCGTTCAAGTTGAGTTAGCTGCTGTAGAGCCTGTGCTTGTACCTTACGTTGCAGACACCCATTACAGTAAACACGTATGTAGTACCATAGCTAATCACTAGTTCCAATGAAGTATTCCTAAGTCCTAACGTATACCCATTTTCACATTTAGACTCGTAACCAGCCGTTCGAACTAGAGGTTTTTGACGGCGTCGCGTAGCGACTGGAAGACCCTCGGTTCTCTATCGAGCGTCCCAAGGGGTACAATATCATAGAGCGGGCGGTCACCGGTCTATTTTACATTCTCGAATAACGCAATGTTCTACACTCTGTTTCAAGGTGTTCATATCAGGAAATCTCTCACCCACTTTACCCAACCCTTCTTTTTTCCCCTACTCCTCTTCCTGACATTTTTACATGGATACATTCCCTGGATGGCATATAAGTCGACACTCCTCGCAACATCGCCCGAACCGGACACAAACAAGGTTTTAGTCAACAAAGTCGACACATAGTAGTGAGATAACGGCTGAAATCAGGTGACGGCCTAGGCCAGTGCCTCGTTGATGGCCACTGGCTATGTACTAGTATTACTCCATTACTCCAACCCCAACCTCCCCAGCCCGTGATGCGGGCAATCGCTCCATCCTTTGTACCATTCCCCAGAGCGCCGACTTTCAAACCGATCAACGACATCCCTCTTACCCGCAACTTGCTCAACGTTGTATTGAAAGATCTCTCGGAACGGCTCTACTATCACTTCCGGCGGCAGGTCCGTCTTGTAGTGCACGGTGGCGCCGTTATGGTGCTACACCCCTCCTTCACACACCGGGAGAGTACACGAGACATCAACTACATCCATCGAGCCTTCGTGACCGAGTACCGTGCGTTGGGCTTCCCCGACGCCGAAGTGCGCATTCGCTCCTGCATGGCAGAGACAGCAGCCGAATTCGATCTCGGCGCTGACTGGATGAACGGCCACGCAGACATAGCGCTGCCCATGGCTCTCGAGTGGGTCACTTTCGACTTCTCTTCTTCTGACATACCTGACGAAAAAAAACGAACCATCCATGACGTGAACAGCCAATTCGGACGATCCTACGATCCGATTTTCAAGGCGTCCACGCGGCACGAAAACTCGGTCCCACAGACGATATTCAACAAGCGCGGGCTACAACTCGTAGCAGTCCCCTGGACATGGGCGATGGCGCTCAAATTAGTGCGCTATGCGAAGCAGGACCCCGCAGACTGTGCGGCTGTGCTTCGCTTCGGCTCTGCGACGCGCGGGATACGGTGGACACTTGCGGTCCTAGAACAGTGGATCAGGGAGCGATGTTGGCCGATGGGTTATTCCGGTTACCAGCCGCCGCAGCGCGCGCAGCTCCGTCAGCGGATACAGGATGCGCTTACGCGCGCGTTTCCGGAGGGCACGCAGTCGTCGTTAACCTCACCATCGGCTCCACTTCCCATTAGCGGCAGTTTAGGTTTTATTCCGAATGGGTCGCTTGATACATTCGACAATGTATTTGACACTTCCTCATCATGGACCACAACGCTCAGGCAGTCCGACACGCGGTCGCCTCAGCTAGAATATTCAAACCCGAACTCCGGTGTCTACAATATCGGCAGCGCCGGCACGATATTCACCACTTCAACAGAATCATTGGAAACGGTCGTTAATGCCTCTGGGGTTTTCGTTCCCACGCAAGCAGTGGGCGAATTTCCCCCATCCATTGACAGCGAGATCAACCTTCAATTAGAGCAGCCAGCCGCTGACGGCCTTCCATCATCGGGCCCACTTGTGGGCCCACCGCCCCAGTCACGCTACTCGAATCCAAATTTAAGCACCCCCAGTATTAGTGGCAGCAGCCCGTTCAGTTTTATTTCGACTGGGTCGCTTGAAACCTGGGACAATATCTGAAACTTTCTCACCATCTGCTCGGATCACCTGCCCACTGAAAGATACCGCTGAATGATCCTCAAGTTTAGGGAATGTATGAAAACTAAATACGACACCGCTGCCGAAAGCTGGAGGTTGTAAGGCCATCAGGAAAAACCTCCTTTGCTAGCGAGGTGCTAGCGACGATAAATTATCGATACTTACTGGATTATCGAATTATCACGGATTGCTTAGTCCCCACGATAATTTATCTCTAATTAGCATAATCAGGTCCAACAAATCATCGCTAAATGAACATCCCTGGAGACCCCGAACACTGTTCGGTGCTGCGGCAGTCAAACCAAAACTTGGAAACCAAATCCATATATTTGTAACTACGAGTAACTTACATGAAACACCACTGTGAATAAAAGAAAAGTAGGGATATGCCCCTCCCTGCCCTCTCTCCCAAAATCACTGGATCCCGCTCAATTGTTGTAGACAGTGCTTGGCCCCTTTTCACGTAAAGGAGGTGTAGGTACTGCCTCATGTCCTGTGCGTTCCCTGGTTTGTGTGTCCTATACCATAAGCGAGAGCAGGCAGAGCCTCAGAGGGAAGAAGGAGAGCCTACCTTTCCTTCGCTCTGCAGGTAAGTGACGGCAGGAGGGAAAGGGGGGCTTGCAGGCCTACATGGCCCTGATCTAGGTGTAAGCATCAGCAAGGAAAGGGTTGGTTGTGGAGGCAAACCTTTCCATTTGCAAGGGGAGGGATGTGAGCAAGCGGCATCGGACTCCTCGTAAATAAAAAAAATTCCCCTTTTTTTGTTCGTACTATGAAGTGGGGCAATGTCGACGCATCCAGATCACATCGTCCTTTGAATGCATGTCGATCAGTCTTCAAGCCATGATAATGCTCCAAGTCCTGCGCCTCCCTCGTGACACCCATATTGTTGTTGGGCAACCAGATGATCGGCAGCGTTGCAATCAACTCTGGCATGAAGAGGATCCCTTGCAAACGACAGGGGCAGCAAGCGAGGCGGCACATCGGGGTGCGTGTGTGCTGCGCGCTCCGTGGCCTTGAGGTCGTCCAGCGTCTCAGTTGGCAGACGTCTCGTTGGCCTTCAAGGTATATGAGTGGATATAAATAATGCAGGGATCAGACGTTCTTACCAAGCGCAGGTGGCAGCACAGGGCAAAGTACTCTGTGCCGTGGTGGTCCTGACAATCAAAGGCAAGGTATCGTTCGTGAAACTGGTCTAAACTTGTCTGCATGAAAAAAAGGGGAAAGCGAAAAAAAAGCGAAAAAAAAACCTACCATGAAAGTGACGGGAAGGGTGTGGCAGCAGCAGCCAATGTGATTGGTGGGGTGTTGTCGATTGAGGTACTGGAGAGCCAGCACCAGCAGTGGTGAGCCTGTTGGTGAGAGAGAGGGGTGGTGACAGTGTCATGGCCGTTCTCCTGCCACGTCGAGATGAGATAAAAAGGGTGAAAGAAAAAAGAAAAACTTATCTTGTTGTTAGGGGAAAGGGCGAGGGATAATGCCCTTATGTGCTCGTAACGGCAGGGGCAGGGAGGAGCGAGGGGCAGGGAGGAGTGAGGAGTGAGGAGGAGGGTGAGAGAGGGTGAGACGCACAACGGTTGAGGAAAGTCGGCAAACAACAAACAATTGCGACTTGTAATTTTTTTTTTCGAATCCACACTGCATTAATGTTACAGTACTTGTAGATAAAAAAGAGAAACATTGGAAGTGGCTAATGTAGTGTATTGGTTATTGTCTCGCCTTGAAATTTTGTAAATTCCCTGGTTCGATTCCCCACAGTTACACTTTTTGCAGCGCCAATCACACACTCTCGGTGAGTTGACAGTTATATCGGCTAGATTAGTTGACAGTTATATCGTTTACTCGTCTTATTGACACAATATTTGAAGATTATCAACTGTCGATAATCGCTAGATACATTACTGCTCGCTTAGCCTCGCTAGCACGGGAGGTTTTTCCTGATGCCCGCTCCACTTTTAGGTTGTCGGCGGACTGGAAAATTTCGCCCGCTGCTGCTTGCGTGCGAAGGGAAGCCTCAGAGGCATTAACGACCGTTTCTAATGATTCGGTTGAAGTGGCGAAGGTGGCGCCGCCGCCGAAATTGTAAACATGGGAGCTTGGGTTTGAATATTCTAGCTGAGGCAGCCGCGTGTCTGACTGCCGGGACGTTGTGGCCCAGGGGGAGAAAGCGTCCGCTTCATTGGCCGAGGATTCAAGCGACCCAGTCGAAATAAAACTTGACGAGCTGCCGCTACTAATAGTACTACTAATACTGGGGGTACTCAAATTTGGATTTGAGTAACGTAGCCCAGGCGATAGGTCCACAAGCGGGTCCGATGATGGGCCGTCAGCGGCTGGTGGTTCCACTTGAAGTTTGATATCGCTGTCGACGAAGCGGAAAAATTCGCCCGCCCCTGCTTCAAGTTGCGTAGGAAGGGAACCCTCTGAGGCATCAACGACCGTTTCCAATGATTCAGTTGAAGTGGCGAAGGTTGTGCCGCCGCCGAAACTGTAAACACGGGAGCCTGTGTTTGAATACTCTAGCGGAGGCAGCCGCGTGTCGGACTGCCGGGACGTTGTGGCCCAGGTTAAGAAAACGTCCGCTAAATCGGCTAAGGATTCAAGCGACTCAGTCGAGCTTGACGAGCTGTCGCTGATACTTGGGGTGCTCAAATTTGGATTTGAGTAACGTAACTCGGGCAGCGGATCCGGAAGTGAATCAGACAGTGAGGGTGATGGGATGCTATCAGGGGTTGGCAGGTCCACAACTTCCACTTGGTCAATCTCGCTGTCGACGGTTTGGAGGAGTACACTCGCTGCCGCTTGAGTGGGAAGATAATCCGAGTCATTAACGACCGTTTCAAATGACTCCGTTGAAGTAGAAAATATCGAGCTGCTGTCGAAACTATAAACACTGAAATCTGGGTTCGGGTCTTCTAGCTGCAACTGGGTGTTGGACTGTGTGGGTGTTGTCTGACCTTCGGGTTCTTCAATTTGTGCTCCAGGACTTGGCTCCTGAGATGGGAGCCGCTTCTGGACCAATCCCCCTGCGTGAGTCAACAGAGTGGATTGATATGGCTGACGACTTACCCAGCCCGAGTCTGTTGGAGGTTTGGGCCTGGATCTATCTCTGATCATGAGATCTATATTTTGAGATCTCAGAGCCACTTCTAACAGATCGTGCACGTTTCTGATCGGCCTCTTCAAGTTGACAATTTCGCTGTTCATACTCGATTCCACGCGGGGCCGAGATGGATCAACAATGCGATACCAGTAGTCTTGGCTCTCCCCATTGCCGCGAAGGGCGATATCTTCTGACTCCAAATTGCCGAAGACATCTTGAATACACATTGGCTAGAGTATACTACGCATCTGGGAGAGTATTCACCTTTTAAGATAACCGTGTGGTAAGGCTTCCATAGATTGCCGAATATACGCGGTATATGTGGCCGCGCAGCGTCGAGGAAAAGGCGACAGGATTTGTCCAAAAGTACGTAGATCGTGTCCTTTTTCTTAAGGGAATGGGTAAAGTCTTTTAACGGGTCTTTCTTAAATTTATTGTCATAACTTGCGGCATCTAGGGGTAACTGAAGATAAAAATGGGGATTCTGTTTGAGGGTGATTCTCTCAGGGTAATTCTTAGGATAACGGCAAAATCTCCACATGATCTCGGAGGTGGTTGTAGGGTTGTTTATTTCCTCTGTTACACCCCTTGAATAATAGGAAACAGCGATAACAAGCAGGTACTGACGATGAACAATCAACTGATCATTGTGCCTGTGCGGCGATTTGCGAATCACGAAGTTTACTTTCATTGTGAGTCCCTTGGGCTCCTGGATCCATAACGTAAACTGCCGGACGGTTCGACTACAACAGATCGCTTACGGGGGCCTTGAATGTCGATTTGACTTTTAAGATCATGGCGCTCACCGACTTTTCATCTTTTAAGATCATGGCGCTCACCGACTTTTCATCTTTTTTGGAAGCAGCTTCCATCGCAGATCTCGGATCAGGAAGACGTTTCCGATGATCGAAGTCGCCTGATGTATCCTTTCGAGGAGGGGGGGCACAAAAATGTGTGATCTCATCCTGAACACGCAGGAAAGCGTCCGTAGCTTCATCAGTCGTACCCCACTTAGCCTTTCCCGCGGCATTCAATGCAGCATCCGCAAGTCGAAAAATGCTAAAGGGGAATTGGGTGTTGCAAACATAAAGCTGACAGGAGGTCCTCACTTTATAAGATGGTCGTACTCGGTGTAGGTGTGGGGAGAGGCCTCGGCATAGAGACGACAAATCTCGATGAGAGTGGTCGCTTGCTCTCGGTACGCTAGACCGACGTTCCTGAAATATTTGCGGAAAGTGCGGGGATCGTAGAAAACGGCGCTTGTGTCCATACTGTCTGTGACCACAAGGGGATGATCGAGGATACGTATGTCGCAATACAATGTGCCACCGTGATTCCAGTTCCAGAGGCGTGCCTCCGGGAGTTTGCGGAGTTCAAACGCCATTTCAAACCCATCGATGTGATATGAGATCTGAGACTTGGAGTCTTTTTCTTTTGTACACGTGTCTCTGGACAACTCTCTGGACAACTTGCTGGACAAGCAATGTACTCGAGTACAGTACATACACTGTATGTCCTTTACGATACAAACGCGGAGCAGGTAACAAATAAGTGTGGTGTGTTTGTCTGATATATCTTAATTACCAGGCACGATTACACCACAAGGTGATGCAAGAGGTGATGCGCTTTCCACTGGGGTGCACCACCGGCGTTCGCGCTATCGTCAGCAGGAGTCATCGTCGCATCATCGTCGCGGCCATATCCGCAAAGGCGGGCTTCGGGCGCTTTGAAAGCGAGTCTTCTACTTCGTGACAGCCTTAAGCCTCATTGCACGTCCTCTTTCCTGCTGTGCCCATGACGGCGACCCTGTCTACTCCAAGCCTAAGTTAGGGCGCCAGCTCCACCAACCTCACTGGGCAGAGTGCCACGAATGCTGATGTTCGCTCCTCCCCACACCACGCCTCGCTCACAACTGCACGACGGCTGACCTGCTCATCCGGCTGCGGCAACGAGAATAGAAGGTTTGCGCGCGGAAGGCCAGGTGCTCATCTATATACTAGGATTGCGGGGTTGGCATAGAAGACGGGGTGGTCGGAAGCGTCGTTGATGGCGCCTCATTCGCGACTGCAGCCGTCACGTCAATACTTGCCTTCCGATCTTCCGCAGTGGGGGGCAGCTGCAGGTGTAGCTGTTGAATCCTGCGCCTTGGTCGTCACATTTCGATTGCTTCCGAGCTCTTCGCGGTAGTTTGCCTCTTTCCTGAGCCTGAAATTCCTCGGCGAGCTGCTAGCCGAGTTTCTCGGACGCTGCTGGTGGCAGTGGTGGAGGGCGGTGCAATGCACTTACAGCATTGTCCACCGCGAACCATACTCCTCTGTTATTCCGTGCCACCTGTTGATTGCACATCTGAGCGCCGATTTTTACCTGTTGGGATTCAGAGTAAGCAGGAGGCGAGGCGCCAAGCGAGGCGCTGTCTTTCAGTTTCACGCCACTGTGCTACGTCTGGGGTTAGGGTTGATGCTCAGCTTGATATTCGCGAATTCGCGACTCTTCGTGCTTCGTGTGCTTCGTGTGCTCCATCCATTCTTTTCATTCACTCCTTCTCCTCTCAAGACCTTGACATATCTTCACTTCTTTCCGTCACTACAGGGATTGACGTACTAACTACTAAGGCAAAGGAGCGACTGTATCCTTTGGTTGGCCGAGGCTGAGGTCGTGATAATGATGATCATAGAACGTGAGGTCGCATCCACTCTTTCCCATGTACGCCGTTTACGGTTTCACGCCGCCCTTCCTGTCATCCTTTTATCTCTCTCCAGGCCCCGCCGAGCGATGTTTGACCTTTCACACCCCAGGCCAGGCATGGAGCTCATAGCTATCATTTCCACAGTGCGCACATTGAAGCATACACTCGAAAGCCGCCGTCGTCCGCGATGGCACTGAGACGGTACGGGATTCCACCGAGGATGCCGAGGTGCTTTTCGTGCCGCTCGCTTGGCGCCGTACTGAGTCGAAGGTGCGAGTCTTTCGAAACGTCACTGGGGCAGACGAATCTTATCTCCCGCTTGGTCCTGGATTCCCCTATCCTTCGTCGCGTGTGGCGGAGTGCTTATCCGCGTTAATGGCTTATGAGGTGCCGTGGTGCGCTTACTCCTTCCTGCATGCGTGCGGAGCGCACGACAGAACACGGTATCTTCACCTGGTCTTCGCTTCCTCGAGTTGGGAGACACCGGAGCATGTGGTAGAGCAACAGTGTCTCCAGGAGATGCAGATGAGGTGGCCCTGTGTATAGTACAGTATCGTGAATCAGATTGTCCGTCTGCACCTCCTCTCCGGCGCGACAACTTCCGACTACACCTGAAACAGTATACGATGCGCACAATTCGTTCATTTACAAAACGCTATCCTATCTTCCCGTGACTATTCCGTCACTGCTTGTACCCACACAGCTAATTTGTTTGCCCGACTAACATCTAGCTTCCTTAGACTGTCGCCGACGCACCTGAGAAGTTCCACGCATCGTGAATGTAGCTGTGTGATTCCACTGAGGCCGATAGTGGCGCCATTTTCCTTCTCTGCCTTCCTCTCGCCTGTTCCGCCTCTTCGTTCCGATATTTGTCCTTAGCGTCTTTCACTTCGAATACATTGTGTGACTGTGGAGATCGCTGAAACAGTGTCTTGTACCACTCAAGATCGGTGCCGATGTCCCGAAATGTGTCTGGTGATAGTCCAGCGCACCAAATGTCGTATGCTGTGAATGCATCGACATCGCGTTCACCTTCTTCCACTGTCGGAAATACTACACCGGCTTTGTCAGATCCGAGTGCGAAGACCATGCGGATCACCGGTAATGGCCTATTGTCCTCAGAGAAGAAGCCAATGCGGGTAGGATCCATGCAGCCGAACAGATTTTTGTCAACTTGACACTTGAAACTTTTGTCGCTCTTGACTTGAATCAGTATCGCCGTCACCGAGCGCCTCGACAGCTTGTCGTCCCTCGCACAGACCGGAATGACGAGGTCGATTCCAAGTTGGTTGTCAATGCACATGACCATCGCACCTCGTGTGATAAACTTCCACAGATGTTCTGTTTTGATCATGTCAGTATCCTGGACTTTGATGACGTGGTTAAACCACGTCGTGTAGCCCTCGAATGCCTCGGAAAACGGCTTGTCCTCTCCGGACTGCCAATACTGCGGCTTAGCGGATTTCAACATCTCGTACGCAGGCACCGGAAGCAACGCCGTCATAAAGTCGGTGACGGAGACCACTCTTGAACCCGCAGCGACAGCAGATGCATCACGTGCACGCATGACGAGCAGCGCCGCAACTAGTTCGCCCCGCCGGCCAAGATCAATGTGGTCCAAGCTCGAATTCTCCGCTAGCAGTCCAACGGCTCCAACGTCCGACATAAGCTCCCGAGCGGCCTCGGCTAAGTAGGGCTCCGACCCAGCCATTGTGATAACCTTTTCGAACTGGGTACTTGCTGCGACACAAAGTCGCATGTGGCGCTCAACCAGGGTTAGGGCCACATCCCGACCAGATTTATCTGCAAGGTCAAAATCGAGGGCGAAGCGCACTGAGAGACACGCCAGCGAACCCAGTCCTTTCACATCGTCGAGTTTGATGGGGCCACCAAGTAGCTTCGCCTTGGCGAGGTGCATGAGTTTACCTGAATAATACTCCCTGTTTTCCTCATTCGCCATGGTGGCGTCGTAATGAGAGCCAAACCTTTTAGAGGCAGTAAAGTAGGTTGACACCCCAAAGGAAACAAAATACACATACAATGGTCGGCCCAGATGCGATATCCATTCATTTACTATTACTTGATTCAATATAAGCGTATCTTCGATCGCGGGGAACGCAAGGTCATCAAAACAGGTTTCGGATATGGGAGGAGGCAATGGCAACTTGAATTTCCCCGATGTGTGCAATCGTAAATTTGATGGCAGGGGTACATGGAATTTCGCAGCAGTCGAGAGAAAGAGAGAGAAGATTGGAAGATCCGCAATTATGTAGAGCGCGTGAACCAGTTCCTCAAACAATGACCCGTGTTCCAGTAGAATATCAGCCAGCGCGTGGCCCTCGTCAAAAGACAAAATGAGGAGTGGTCGCCGTGGCCCAGAAAGTGAGTCGAGCAGCCCCTCAGGGTCAAGGAGTCGAAAAAGTTCCTCTGCCGCCTGTCGTACTTGCATGCCCATGGCCCTTGCTCGATCTCTGGCAGCATCAATCCATACGGACTTCTGATGGACCCCCGTGAACTTGAAATCATCGGTCACTATCACAATTTGGGATGCTAGAGGCTCACCTCATCAGCTGCGCAAACTACATCTTGAAAGAATGTTCGCCGATATTCATTCGGAAAGTGGAATGCTTGTTCACGGGTCATGCAAACACGGAACGCTTGTGCTAGACTCTCTTGACGTGCCTCGAGTTCATCCCGCATACTTGTGCCCTTCATGTTTGATGCTGGTATGTCTGGCCGAAGTGGCATGCGTTGAGAGGGCGATTTAGATAGCAATTCCTTCAGGCGTGTGCTGGTGACAGTGAACAGCGAAAAAAGGAATCCTTGGACCTTCGTCACAAGGCTATCACGGTCCATGGAATCGTTAAGTCCATAGAGCCAATCCCGTAATACCCTGTCCACTGGGGGAAACCCTTTCAAGAAACAGAATATCAGCATGCATGAAAGTGAACATATAAGAGCATACCTTGGATACTCCGGTCTTTACCACGCAGGCAAATTGGTATTGTAACAACCTTTTTTGCTATTTGGTCAACCATACGAGACTTTCCCGTTCCTGCGGAGTTGACGACACTTGAGAATCGGGCATAAACATCATCCCTCGGCCGGTCAAACGCAGTCGAGATGGACATCAACAACACATCCGCAGCATTGCCACGGAAAGTTGCATCCCATGATTTTATCACAGCTATTACAAAATCAGAAAATGTGATTGAGGGCAGTTGAAGAACCTGGGAACTTGTTCGTACCCTCGGTTGAAAAGCTGGAGTACAAGAAGGTCACTTCCCGCGACGCTACGCGATTCGGAAATGAGTGATAATAAAAAAAGTCTGGAAACGATGACAGATGAGCTTGTTGGTGATAGAATTAAGCAACTTGAATATACCATTTTTTAAGAAGCTGTGCCAGTCTTTGCTTATCACTGTATCTCTCAACAACTCACAGAAATTCCCCTCTCCTAGGCGCTGAATCCTCTCTTCGTATACGTTCATGGTCACGATGTGTTTCCCGGGAACTTCCCCCAGATCGGGAACTTTTGATAGCGCCACAGTAACGAGAAACCAAATGAGATGAAACTCTTTCTTCAGATCTTCGTCTGTATGAGAGGGACTGATAGTCATCATCATTTGGCGGCTGAATACTTCAACATGAGGACCCGGGATGACGAGATCTGACAAGAAATTGCTCATATGAATGGTATTTGACTTGAGGGATACAATAGTTGATGGCCCCGCCTCAGTTCGTGTGCTCGTCTGGTAAAGGCAACACCATGACAGGGGCCTTAGGTGGTAACAGACCCAGTCACCTCAACCGTGACAGACCGCTCCACGATCACTGGCCCGTGCTGGCCCCGGTCACTCCCTCGCTCCCCTGACCGAGGCTGCGGGCACTCTTGCAGTACATTCCTTCCAACTTCCGACGTATTCTTCAGACTCTCAATCAAAGTATTCGCCCAGGAAATCGCATGCGTTGGGGATCGGCCCCGCATCAGGGCGAGGGTACAGTACCCACGACAACGGAAATTATGAACGTGGTCATCACGAATCCCGACCATACGTGTACTATTGAAGGTTCTGCCATGATGTCGAATTCATGCGCTGTTCCCTTAGGCTGTTCTGGCAACGCCGCGAAGCCTTTACTAGTGCCAGCTGGCGACTCTGGTCAAGTCCGGCGGCGCGTATACCCAAGCTCCACAGTTCAGCGCTCAAGCGCCTGAATACTTGACGCCCTGTCTTGGTCGACATTTCTACACAGCTACACAGCCTCCTCGCTGAGCCCGCAAATGACACGCTCTCGTACATTAGTAGTCACTGCGCATGCATACTCGACGCCGGCGTCAATGACCTTCTATTATCACCTAGTCGCTCGATCCTCCTACGAGATACATGTGTCGTTACGCGAACCCCACTCTCACACTACACGCATTCCGAACTCTTGGGGATCGCACATATCGCACTAGGAGATAGGAACTATACTGCGCCTGTCATCAGAATGATTAATGATTGCTTATCCCAACCACGTTCTAGTTGCTGGATTAGAGATAGCGTCCTTGCTTGACATTCCGAGCTGGCAGAACGGGACTGCTTTGCACAAATTTTCGCTTCATTTCTCGCTGCAGTTTTAAGTCGTTCTACTTCGAACCAGCTGAGGATGAGTTGCAACCGAAACAATATTTTTGATACAATATACTGTGTATGTGCACAAAGTCCAACGTTACAAATGGAGAAGCAACAAAAAGAAAAATAGCAGTAGTTATAGCTAGAAAATGAGGATATGTTGGATATCAATCACGACGGCTGAACACGATTACGCTGCAAAGTGATAGGCTTCCCACCAGCCGCGCCAGCAGCAGGAGCACTACCATCAGCAGCAGGAGCACTCGTCGCAGTAGCAGCAGCAACGGCAGGTTTCAGACGCTTCGCAAGTGAGTCTTCCGTAGTCACCTCGCCCTCCTCGCGCGTCCTCTTCGCCGCAGCGCCCATGATCGCGACACCACCAGGTGCACCCGCAGCAGGCGCACCGGCTCCACGGCCCGCGCTGGGTGCCGCAGCGCCACGGATATCGATGCCGCCTCGCCCCCTTACTGCGCCTCGTCCACGACCACGCGCCGGTTGAGTCGCAGGTGCGCCAGGAACGGAAGGCTTGCGCGTTGGGGGTGCAGGTGCTCCTCCACGGGTTGCTGGTGCCGTCGTTGTGGGAGATGGGACGGAAGACGGGGCAGTGGTAGTCGGAGATGCCGCTGGTGGTGCAGATGTGGATGGTGTTCGTACTACCGGTGCTGAATCGCCTGGGAGGATGCCGACCTTGCGCCACTCCTCGATTTGCAGTTCGAGGTCTTTGACTTTATTCTGCGCACGGACTAGCTGAGTGTCCTTCAGCCGGAGCTTCATTGTGCCCTCCAGCCGACCGCTCTCGACGGCCTTCTCGATGTCCGTCTGGTGTTTCGTTCGCTGTTCGGCGTCTCGGGCGGCTAAGGCAACTGCGACTGCCGCGTCGATGGCTGCTTTTTGCTCTTCTACGGTGGGGCCAGGTGCGGGTGCGGGTGCTGGTGCTGATTCCTTCGCCTTGGCCGTCGCGGCTTCGACTGCTTTTTCGAGCTCCTCGCGATGCTTCGCAACGAGGCGTTCCTCCTGAGCACGTAGTTCCTCGGCGTGCTGCTTGGTAAGTTCCTCGGACGCTGCTGATGGAGCGGCGCGCAGTTCGTTCGTGGCTTTGTCCACCGCGGCCTTGATTGTAGCGTCCTGCTCTTCTGTCGCCTTCTGTCGCGCCATCTGTTGATCACGTATCCGAGCACCGAGTTTTTCCTGTTGGGAATCAGAGTTAGCCTGAGGAGAAATGACGTGGAGGATATATGAATTACGTTGGACATGCGGAGACCGCGTTCGGCATCCTTGAGCTTCTCTGCCTCCTCTCGCGCAATCTAAACTGGTATGAGAACAATCGAGTGTGAGTCCGTATGGAAGCTACCTTGGCCTGCGAAAGAGCCTCATCACGATCCTTGACAAGACCAGCCTTTTCGCCCTCCCACTCATCCTTCGCGACTTTAGCCTCCGTCGCTTCAGCGCTGGGCTTATTATTCCAAGCCTCCTTCTCTACAAGAAGTTGGTCTCGTTCCTGCGTAAGAGTAGCCTATAACCCCTAGTCAGAAAAAAGCGCCTGTCAGGTAACTGAAACAACCTACAAGGCGAGACTCGAGATCGGACGTATCGGGCGCGGGCGCTTGTACGGGCGGCTTCGCCTTCTCTTCCTGCAAAGCCTGCTCCAGCGTAGCTTTCTCCTGTCGCAGCCGTTCGAGCTCTTCAGCCAGCGGTTGCTCCGACGAGGCGGCAGGTGGCTGTGGCTCGGTGGTAACAGCGGCTTTGAGAGAATCGCGCTCCTCTGCGATGACAGCAGACGCTTTCTGTGCTTCTTCGAGGTTCGACTTGAGCTGTGTGTTTTCAGCACCTAAGGCGCCCATGCGCTGTCGGAAGATCTGGTTGTTCTTCCCGATTGCCTCCCTGTGCGCTTTGTTCGTTTTCTCCAACGCAGCAATCTACGCAGCGCAAAAATCAGAGCCAAATCGGCGATGAAAAATCAAATTGCGCACTTTTTCTTGTAGCTGGGTTAATTCTGCGGCTTGGGTCGTTTGCTGAGATTCCATGGCGGACTTTTCGGTCCTCAGAGTCTCGAGCTCATCCTTGAGCGACTGGAACTCAGTGGGATCCACACGATCGTACTGCAGCGACACGATGTCCATCAGTATCTCCAACACCAACAAAATGGACGGACAATAACATACCTTGGTGAGTAATTGATTGTTGCGCTCCTGCCACCTACGGTTCTCCTCTTCCAGCCGCGTGACGTGCTCGCTACGCGCGTCCAGCTCTGCCTGTATAGTACGTGCCCGCTCACGGAGAGGGTCGAGTTCCAGCAGGACGCTCTTGAGCCTAGTATCGAGCTCACGTGACCGCTTCGCGTGTGCCTCAGAGTCTGCTCGGAGTGTTGCGTTGCTCTCGCGCAGAAGGTTCAGCTGCTGAATCTTCTCGACTAGCTCCGCGTGCTGTGCGTCTGTAGCCGCCACGGAGGCAGCGCGCTCGCGTTCCTATAGGACACCAAAAAAGGTCAACGACTGGGTGTCTTGGAGGGACGATGGCCTCACATCAGATAACGTAGTGCGAGTATCTTCCAGATCACGCGTGACATGCCCGATCTGCGTCTTGAGACGTGCGTTCTCCTGCTTTCCAAGCTCGAGCTGCATATCGACAATCTCCTTCTCCTTCCTCAGATAATTAATCACCGAGCGCAGCTCAGACAACTTCGCCTCCGTGCCGTCGTCAGCCGTATCGCCACCTTCACCGGACGTCGTGGCGACGTCGGCAGCAGCAGCTTGGCGTATGCGTGTAGCTTGAGAGCTGACGTTTTCCAGGTGCTGATGGAGGACGTTGTTCTGCTCTGTCAGGGCTTTGCAGCGCGCGGCTAGATCGGCAATCTCGCGGTCGAGAGTTTGGCGCTGTTGGCTCCAGCTGCCTTCGGATGTGGATAGTTTGGCTTGGGCGGTCTCGGCTGCTGTACGGTTGTTACGGTCGGAGAGCTGCAGATCGTGGATGCGACGTTTGAGGTCGTCGATGGTTTTCATGGCTTCGGCGTGTGCGATGACTTCTCGTGAGTATCTCTCCTCCGCAGCCTGTTTTTTGTTCCCTTTAATGTGAAGGAATATGGGAGATGGAGAAGGTAAGGCTTACGCGGATGCGCTCTCCGTGGGCATGGGCATCAGACTCGCGCGTCGACCTATCCTCAGCGAGGTTCTTCTCCGAAGCCGTCATGTCAACGATAGTGTCTTCCAGCGTCCTCTTATCGGCAAGCCATTCCTCACGTGCACTCTCCAACGTACGCTTCGACTCAGCTAACGACGTTCTGGTTTGCTCGAGCTCCTGCTGGACATTCGTAAGACTGCTCTGAAGAACTTCTTGTTGGGCCTATACGTAGTAGCACGTGGGTCAGTCCGCGCGCGAAGAAAGGTCCGCGAAAGGCATACCCAGGAAGTAGCGAGCTGGGATTCGGTGGTAGACTTGTACTCGTCGTGCGTCGTGTTTAACGACGCCAGAGCCTCTTCATTCGCCCGACTGATCTCCTGGAACTGCTTGATATGATTACGCGCAATTGCCAAGTCAACTTCGGCCACCTTGAGCGCAGAGCTAGGAACCGAAAGGTGAGCGTGCGTGCAGAAAGCCAACGGCAGCGCCGCAACCTACCGAAGCTCTGCTACCTCAGCTTCCAACTGCTCTTCCCGCGATCCGCCCGAAGCGCTGGCGTGGTGAGTAGCGCTAGTCCCGTTGACTCCGAGGGATCTGCGCTCGTATACCGCCAGCTTCTCTGCGTCGCCTTGCAACTTGCGAGAAAGCTCCTCGAGTCGCTGTTCGACGTGCGTTTTGGTCGTCTCCGCCTTGACAAGCGAGCTGCGCGCTTCTTGAAGGTCCCGCCCCTGTATCGCCGTCAGACTACTACAACGTGACAGGGGTCATCGAAGCATACCTGGTTATCGATCGTGTTGCGCAGCTCCTTCGTCTCAACCTCGCGCTGCAGCGTAATCCGCCGAACATTTTGCCTCTCCTCGTTCAACTGCTGACGCGTATCCTGACTGTATCGCATCCTCAACCTCAGCCCTAAAACTCAGAGATACTCTGTAAAAAGCGACAAACCTCTGATGCTCAAGAAGCTGTATCTGGCTCTCGAGCCTCCGTCGATCGTTCTCGCTCGAGCGCTCAATGTCGTTGTGCATCTTCTGGACGTTTGCCATGAGATCTGACAGGTGCGAACGTTCCATAGACAACGCCTTGTTTTCTTCGACCAGACGACCTTCCACGCTCTGCGCGCAAGAGCCATGTCAGCAATACCTCCACGATTTAGGTACTGCGAACGCTCACCTCCCAAATCCTCTTCTCAGCTCGAAGGTTCGCGCACTCGTTGCGCAGCTGCTCCATCTTCCCATTCGCAGCAACGAGATCCTCCGTGACACGATTGCACTCAATGTCGACAGACGTGAAACGCTCATACAAGTCACGGTTCCGCTTCGTGACGTCGTCAAGATCCCGCAGTGTAAGGTTCTGTTGTTCCTGCAGCATCTTGAAGCGATCTGCGCGGGAGCCCGTTAACGCCCCCGCCAATTCGCAAGAAATGCACGCCGTACCTCCTGTGATCTCGAGCTTCGCGTTGGCCTTGGCGAGCTGCGTGTTGAGTTGTGCGACCTCGCGCTGCGCCGAGACCGTATCCTCCCGCAGCCTCACCGAATCAACACCCGTCTCAGCACGATACGCATCGAACTGTTGCTGTATCTCCGCAAGCTCTTGAACAAGTTCCGAGTCCGTCGCCCCGCCATTTGCATTCGGTTGGCCACCATAAGGGTCCTTTGCGGTGGAGGTAGAGGTATTGTTATTGCGCTCGGCACGCGCCAGTAGCACTTTGAGAGAATCGCGCTCTTTGACGAACGCGCGCATCTTGACGTCGTGCGATTGCCGCTGTGCATCGAGCTGCTCCTGCAGCGCCGTGATAGCCTCATGTGCTTCGCGCACCGCCTCTCCTTGTTCCTTCTCGAGCGTCTCGCGGTACTCGCGCTCCTCAGCTTCCATCTTTGCGCCCATTTCACGGACAATGCCGAGCAGCTTCTGGTTCTGCGCTTGTAGCGCGGGGAGGCTGCGGAAGAGCACGAGGTGGTTCGTGATCACTTCGTCGATGTTGTCGGCTGGTGATGTGTTCGCCTCTTCGGCTTCTAGTTCTTCGTCAGAGGGGATTGTCGGGTCTTGGCGGCGGGATATTTCTTTGAGGAGGGTTTGGACTTGTCGTCCGAGATCGTTTAGTTGCTTTTGGAGTGAGTCGTTCTCGCGAATGGTCTTGGAGAGACGTTGGGAGACTTCGGTGGCGTGGGAGGAACTGGCATCGCGTTCGGAGAGGGCATCTGCGAGCTGGGACGCGAGTTGTGCTGCCTCGGACTGCAGTCGTTCGTACTCGGCACGTTGTTGGGCAAGGATTGGCGCCTAAAACGGTCATTGTTAAGACCACATTCTCAAAGGAGACATGGAAAACATGCCCGTTCTTCGATCTGCGCCAGCACCTGCGCAAGTGTACGGTCCATGCGGTCGTACTCTGCACACTTCTTCGCATACTCGTCTTGCAGACGAACGTGGTCCGCATATACCTCGGTAAATGTCTTCCCGCTACGCTGGGCCCTGCTTGCGATCGCCACCGTAGGACTCAGACCCATGATACCTTGCGTCAAAAAGTCCGTAGATCCTCTGGCAGGAGTCGAGGGAGCAGAAGTCCCAGGCGCGGGGACGGGGAACTCGCCATGATTAACCTTCTCCAATACACGTTCCAATTCCTCGACGCGCGCTTCGGCCGCCTCGGTGCGTGATCGCTCTCGCTCGACCTGGTCGCGCAGAGCAGATTCGCGACGGTCTGCACGATCGTTGACAGCCGCCCACTCTTGCTCGACGTTCTCGACAATAGATTTCGACTGTGCTTCACGCGCTTCAACCATCTCGATTAGCCGCCGTAGACCGGCAACTTCGCTGGCGTAGGTCGCGTCTTGCTCGGCGATCCGCGCGCTTAGGTCTTGTATGCGGGTGAGTGATTGGGCGAGCTGGCGAGATTGGGTGTTGTGGGCGTTGCGAAGGGCTTTGAGAGTCCCTTCGGCCGAGGCGAGGGATTCTTGCGACGCGTCGTGTGCAGACTGCAGCTGAGCGAGCGCAGCGTGTTTCTCGTGACGGTAATTGGCAAAATCTTCGGATTTTTTGACGAGTTCCTTGGAAGTGCGGTCGGCCTCGTCCTTGGCGAGCTGCAGTTGTTGTGTGAGAGAATCCAGCTTGAACTGTATGCGTGTTTAGTTAGTAATATGTTGGAGTACGATAAAAGACAAACGCACTTTAGTGGACGACTCTGCTCCGCGAAGTTCTCTGAGCTGGGTCTCGAGAGTTTGTTGGTCTTGCCTCGCCTGCTTGAGACTCGTGCGAAGTGTTTGGATTTCCTCTGGCGAATGTCCATTAGCACGCGAAAATAACCAACGGTAAGGGGAACGTACCATCGCGTTGGGCGCTATCCTCTTTAAGTCTACTAACAACGCCCAGGAGATCCCGTTTTTCCCGTTCGGTGTCTTCAACCCTGTGCCTGAAAGAGTCTATTTCCGTAGACGAGAAAGATTGAGTGCTGTTCAGAGTAGAGATTTGCGACTCTAAGTTGCTTTTAGATGAGGCTTAAAAGGCGTAGCCCATGAGGCGTGAATAGAAAACAACAATGACACCAAGCCTACCAAGTGTGTCGCGGTCCTGTTTCAGTTTTACAACTTCTTCTTGGAGCCCTTTTACCTGAACCTCCAAGGAAGAAGCAGAAGACTCGCGGTCTTGCAAGGCCTGGTCGAGCTCCACGTCCTTTCTTTCATTTTCGGCTCGCGACTCCTCCAACTCAAGGTTGGCGGTTTCCAAACTACCTGCCTGGGTGACGACCAGGCGATAGAGGGACAAAATGGTGTCGGGGGAGGGTGTTTCAAAGGAAACATCGGGGAGGACTCTTGAGAGATAGTCGAAGTCAAGGTCGTCTGGGATTGTCACGGAGAAATCGAGCCTTGTCTGACTGGCGGTGCCAGCGTCGCTCGGCGCGACAGACTCGGCGTCTCGCTCGGCCGCAGCAGCAGCAGCGACCTTGCTCTTTCTACGCGTTCTCATGGACATGGTAGAAAGGAAAGGAGGAGACGGCCACCTCAGCGAGAGTGAACGACAGTCACCGTTAACGCGAAGTGATTATGTAACAATGGCCACGTGAGATTGTATAATCAACACGCCAACAAGGGACAACAGCCTATCAACACATGTCCACAGTTGCTCTTAGACCCCGTCCTTCACAACCTGCCACGAGGGTCGGGCACAGAGTTCGTCCCACCATCTATATAAACATGTCAGCGGTTGTCGAAGCCTTATATCTGTATTTTCACCTCTTAAGATGGGGACGCTTATCTAGACCTCCAAGTTGGAGATTGTCAAAGATAATGACACCGTACGGCAGGTGGAAGAGATCTGCTAGGGTAAGCTCCTGCAGTAGTAAGAAGCCCATTAGCACAACGTCATCCGCACGCAGTTCTGTGCATGACGTACATCCCCAGTGAGATATTTTTGCTTGCTCAGGATAGCCTCATACCCATCTAGCTTAATCTCGAGCCGAGGGACGAGCTCAGCTACGACCGACTCATCGGTCTGCTGACCATAGCGGGGCTTGAACACCTTTTCTTTGGCAATCGCACTGGCAACCGGGTCGAACTGTGCATACTCGACGCTTGCGGCCTGTTCGAACTTGGCGACCGCGCGGGGTTCGGTGGGCACCAGCGTGGGGCCAGACCCGAGCGTGGCGAGGTGGCGGCAGATGGCGCGCGACTCGTACAGTTCGAAACCGTCGTCAAACTACACGGGCGCATTAGGAAATCAGGACGGTAGGAGAGGGTATTTTTTTCTGGATTAGACACGCACGACGGCGTAAGGCACTTGGCCAAAAGGCTGGTGCGCAGTGTACGACGCGAGCTTGTGCTCACCCTTGGAGGGGTCAACGGGGACGAACGTGTAAGGGATGTTGCGCTCCTTCGCGATGAGTGCTACGCGACGGGTGCAAGTAGACTGGCGGAAACCGTGCAGTGTGATCGAGGTGCTCATGATGATTGCTCTCAGAGTGCTGCTATTCGAGGTATTTCCGTCGGGTCTTATATAGTCGTTAGATTGACACCTTATCTATTTCCAGATGAGGGTACATCACGCTTAGGCATTTCCCTCGTAATCAGTCTGATGTAATGAAACTTCGCATTACATTCCAGAATATTCGAAAGTCATACTACAATGCGCTGGATAGTAATATAGCCTCAAGTCCCAGGGAGCGATGTCATTGGCAGAGTTGTTCATACAAACGCCTTACTGGTCCTCGGCCTCGGCGAAAAGACGTGATGTATTGCCGCGCTGCCTGTGCTTGAGCGCGCTTCTTGCTGTAGCTTGCTGACTGAGACCCATCTAACCTGCAGCCCTCGGCTCTATCTTTGGGCGACTACCCGTGTTGGCATCCGCCGCGACCTCTTTTAGGGTGGGCCCATGGGGCAAATGATAGACTTCTAATTGAATCCGCATTATTAAGACATGTCATAGCTATGACTGTATCGAACGAGAAGGTCTCAGGCAAGTCATGCGCGCTGCCAGGCAAAGGTGGGAGCAAGCCAGGGTGGGAGCTAGTTAGTGTCCGTCCGAGGAGTAGCCACCTTGCAGTACGTAGCCAGCTGAATTGCAGGAGGACGCTCACAGCTCGAGGACAGGCACAAGCTGCAAGACAAACGACAGACATCGCAGTGGAACAGGCCCGGAGCGCCCGGATTTAGTATTGCAAATGTCACGTGCCCTGGCTAGTAAATGGACTCTGATCTGATACAAGATGACCAATGTCCATGTATTCACACCACTACTTCTACTCTTAAGCCCCGTCCTTCACAGCCTGCCACGAGGGTCGGGCACAGAGTTCGTCCCACCATCTACATAAGACATATTAGTGGTCTTCGAAGCCTTTTATCTGCATTTATCTCACCTCTTGAGATGGGGACGCTTTTCAAAACCCCCGAGCTCGAGAATGTCAAAGATAGTCATGCCGCACGGCAGATGGAAGAGATCTGCGAGGGTAAGCTCCTGCAGGAGTAAATGAATCCATCAATACAACGTCATCCTGGGACAGTTTCCTTTTGCGTAACGTACATCGCCAGCGAGGTACTTCTGCTTGCTCAGGATAGCCTCATACCCGTTTAGCTTAATCTCGAGCCGAGCGACGAGCTCGGCCACGAGCGCCTCGTTGGTCTGCTGACCAAACCGGGGTTTGACCACCTTTTCGTAGGAAATCACACTGGCAATCGGGTCGAACTGCGCATACTCGATACTTGCAGCCTGCTCGAACTTGGCGACCGCGCGGGGATCAGTTGGCACCAGCTTAGGGCCAGTTCCGAGCGTGACGAGGTGGCGGCAGATGGCGCGTGACTCGTACAGCTCGAAATTGTCGTTAAACTACTCAGGGCATCAGGAAATCGGGAGAGGGGATTGTGGATGAGACACGCACGACGACGTACGGCACTTGGCCGAAAGGGTGGTGCGCAGTGTGCGACGCGACCTTATGCTCGCCCTTGGAGAGGTCGACGGAGACGACCTCATATGGGATGTTGTACTCCTTTGCGATGAGTGCCACGCGACGCGTGCAAGTGGACCGGGGGAATGCGTGCAGTTTGAAAGAGGTGCTCATGATAAAAGTGCAGATAGCTCAGAGTGCTGCTATAGCGTTGCTATTTGAGGTATTTCCGTCCGGTCTTATATATGTACTAGATTAACACCTTATCTATTTCTAGATGAGGGTCTATCGCTTCCCGTCGTAATCAGTCTCATGTAATGATACGTCGCATTCTTGATGTATTACGTTCCAGAAAATTCGACAGACAGGTGGCTCCATACGCTACGCCTACTGAAATGCGCTGGGTATGGCAATTATCCAGTTATATATAGCCTCAAATCAACACTTACTCTAGTGAGTGATGTCATCAGTGCATGGGTGACAGGGTCGTGCATACAAATGCCTTACAGATCCTCGGCGAAAAGATGGGACGTATTGCGCCGCCTATGCACGAGCGCCGTTGCTGACTGAGACTCATCTATCCTGCAACCTTCAGCGCTATCTTTGAGGTTAGCCTTGGCCATGGACAAGCGACTGCCCGTCTTGGCCTACGCCGCTACCTCTTTTCGGGTGGACCCATGGGGCACATGATAGACTTCCATCCTTATTTGAGAAGAGAACGACTCATGCGAGTCACACGCTGCCAAGTAAGGGTGGGAACTTGTAAGTGATGTCGGTCCGAGGAGTAGCTACCTGCAGCACGCACTGCAGCCGGCCGAACCAAGGACAAATTGCCTGAGGGATTCGTATGCCCAGTGAGGCACTAGCTAGGTTGCACCGCTACTGCCAGTGAGAGGACTCGCGTCGTTGATCCGAATGCGGCACCTTTGTTTGCATGGAATGGATTGCTGCGAGAGGAAAAGGATACTGCACTCCAGTAGGCTGGTCGATATTCACATTCGAAGATAGACACAAGCATCGTAGTGGAACGCTATATCATCGTACTCGAATTTCATGCACTTATAGTGTATCCCGCTTGCGAATTCTGTGCAGGAATCAGATTGTATATCGTATTCGGCCAGGTGTCTAGAATGCAGGCGCGGAGATGACAAACTGATACTAGTACGAGATAGAAAATGAATCAACAGGAAAGCGTGTCGGTGAACTTCGAAACACGACCCAGTCGGTTCCGGTTTCCTTTTACTGCGTGGCAAATGTCACGCGTCATGCGTCACGCGCCCTGTCTACACAATGTTCACTACAACTACAACTTCTGTCCTTGAGGCCCGTCCTTCACAGCTTGCCACGAGGGCCGCGCACAGAGTTCGTCCCACCATCTACACATACGTATCAGCGATCCTCGAAGCCTTATATCTGCATATATCTCACCTCTTGACATTGGGACGCTTATCTAGATTTCCGAGCTGGAGATTGTGGAAGACAAGAGAGCCGTACGGCAAGTGGAAGAGATCTGCGAGTGTAACCTCCTGCAGGAGTAAGAAACCAATAAGTAAAATACCGCGCTATGACAGCGAAGTTCTTGCACGACTTACATCGCCAGCGAGGTACTTTTGCTTGCTCAGAATAGCCTCATACCCGTCCAGCTTGATCTCGAGTCGAGCAATAAGTTCAGTCACGAGCACCTCGTTGGTCTGTTTACCGGAGAACGGCTTGAACAATTTCTCGTACGAAATCATACTGACAACTGGATCGAACTGCGCGTACTCGACGCTCGACGCTTGCTCGAACTTGGCGATCGCGCGGGGTTCGGTCGGTACCAGGGAGGGGCCAGACCCGAGCGTGTTGAGGTAGCGACCGATGGCGCGCGACTCGTACAGCTCGAAACCATCGTCAAACTATTCAGGGAATCAGGAAATAGGGAGAGGGGATTTTGGACGAGACACGCACGACGACGTACGGCACTTGGCCGAAAGGGTGGTGTTCGAGGTACGACGCTTGCTTTTGCTCTCCCTTGGGGAGGTCAACGGGGACGAACGTATAAGGGATGTTGCGCTCCTTTGCAATGAGTGCTACGGAATTCGTGTAAGTGGATCGGTGGAATCCGTGGAGTTCGAATGAGGTGCTCATAATGCAAGTGCCGGATTTCGAGGTGTATCCATCAAATCTTATATATGAGTTAGTTGGGCACCTTGCAGCATCTATGTCCGCTTGAGGGTACTTGGGTATTCTCATAATAAGTCTGATGTAATGATCGTTCGCATTCCTCTTGGCATTCCTAATACATTGCATTCCAGAATATTCGAACAATAGGTTGTTCCATGTGCTACGCCACGCCTCTTGCAATGCGCTGAATTTGACGGTGATCCGGTAATATGCGACCTGGAGTCAACACGTACTTTAGGCAGTCAAGTCATCACTGCCTGGCCCGGTGACCAGCGCTTCAGCGCTTCCGTCACGTAAATAACCTGCATAGTGCATTACAGATCCTCGGCTAAAACGACGTGACATATTGCGCCGGGTATATACTCGAGCGCGCATCTTGCTGCAGCTTCAGGTTGCTGACTGAGACCCATCTCACGACTGCTCGATCTTTGGGGTCGCCTCGGCCATGGAAATGCGACTGCCCGGCTGGACCTATGGGGCACATGACAGATTTCCAATCCGTATTATCAAGACAGAGTCATAGCCGATGAGAAAAGAAGGGCTCAAACAAGCCGCGCTGCTAGGAGGTTTACAAAGCAAGTTACAAAGGGTGGGAAGTGTTGTTCTCCAAGTACTGAGAGGTCTAGCCACTTGCAGCTATGGCGAGGCACGCAGTCAGATCGAGTCAACGAAAGGCTCGTATATGCCCCTTGGAACAGGGGCTTCTTTCTGATGCCATGAGTCACATAGTCAATGCTCGGCAAGTTAACAACTGGAAGACAAAAGCAAGCACCGTAGTGGGACATTGATGGGTCGTTGTGCGTGGGTCTACCGCATCTATTGTGTATCAATTCATCCAGCATGTGGTGTATGCGGATTGCGTGCAGGAACCAGAGCGCAGATCAGATTCGGTATACAGGTATCTAGTAAAATGTAGGCGTGGAGATGACAGGCTGGTATGAAATAGACGATGAGTCGTGAGTGATGTGCCTGAGAGAGAGCCTCTTGCTGTATCCAGCCAGCTGCGAAACGGAATCTTGCAATTTGCACAGGGAGTCCGGTAGGAGCCAGAATCCCCTGCTCTGGCGCACACGCCGTCTGAGGGATTCTTCCGGCGCCCCCCATACTGCCCAGGGGTGGGAGCGACTAGCACATGTGCTATCGCTGTCTTGTGCGTTTCTTTGACCTCCGCGCGCTACGCCTCGTGGGTGGAGAGTCCGAAGAAGACGTGACGGAAATGACGTCGAGCGGGTCGGGGACCTAGTTCCTGTCGCGTTGTGGGGGAGGTAGAGGACTCAGAGGGCGAGGGAGAATGAGAGGTGTTTTCGATGCGCAACCGTGCATGGAGGCACGAATGAGGAGCTCCGGGAGTGCATACACGCAGATGGGTATAGGGAGGGACACACCTGTACTGGGTCCTCGTGATTGGGGTAAACAGCGTGCATCTCGACGTTGGGTGAGGCACTCGCGGGAGGAGGCCAGCTCTGTACTGGACCCTGGTCTCGATCGTGAGCGGGACCAAAATCGGTGCTGGGCCTGTTGGCGATCGTCCTTACGAGACAACGACGCGTGATCGACTCTCCCCTTGCCCGCGGTGGAGATCGCCGCTTCCCGCTCGCATGGGGTGGACGTCGACGCTCTTCTGGAGGGCCCAGCGAGATACGAGCAAAACTGATGAAGAAGTCGACGCAACGTGGGGCAAAGGAGGTAACTTCGACAGAGGAGCCGTATTTGCTATCATCTTATGTGAGCAAAACGTCATCGACGAAAATCGCTGGATCAGGTAAAGTAGTTGACGCGCCTTCTTCGTCGTGTCTCTCGACGCGTCCTCATCGTCGAACGACCCCATCCACGCGTCGGGATTGTCTGGGTCTTCGGCTTCGTCTTCTTTGAGGCCGCGCTCTTGTTGCCATAGTGCATTAGGCGGGAAGAGTATGTCGGGGGAACGAACTTGGCACGAAGGTGAGGACGAAAGAGTTGTCACGTTTGGGTGGACGACCCCGTGATGGTCTGTTGGGTTTCGTCGGGAAGTGGGAATGCGGTCAGGAAACAGAATATGTGTGATTTCCTGGTGACTGGGAAAGAGACGAACCCTGTTGAATAAATCGAAGGGCGAGGATGACGCAGGCTCGTCGTATGGGCAGTAAACTGGTAGTAAGTGCGTTCTCCCACTCTAACCATCTTGCCTCGCGGCCACCGTTCACGGTGTGTATCACCTCACCGTCAATGGCAGTCCTCCTTTACGATCGTGTCAGGCAAGGTCATCGACGCCGACCTCACTACCTCTGTAGGTGTCATCAGGGGCTCGCAGAAGAGTGTCATAGGTCGATACACCGATGCCCACGGGACATTCAACTAGCTCAACTTGCCAATGGTATACACTGTACAGCCACGCACCACAACACACCGTAACGACCATTCCGATCATCTCATCCTCCCGCATCCCCGGTGCCGCCCATTCGTGGAGACTTCAGACATATTAGGCTGGATGGTCCCTGGTAAGTGATGAGCACTGATACAGGTACAATTAATCGGGGCACTAAGATTGCTTCGAAAAGCTGGAGAATAGAATCGTCCAACGGTCCATGGACCACGATCCCATTTTATAGATTATGTTTCCTCTCGTTCCTTTCTCCAGCTTCTCCAGACGAGCTCGGGGCTACGCACCTGTGCTTGGAAACCGTTATCCACACGCTCTCAGTAAGCCAATCAAGTCTTACCTCTCCGTCCAAGCACTCCCCAAGCATCTGACCCGGCCTCACAATTCCCGCTCCGTGGTCTCCGGCCATGATCCCATCGCTTCATCCTTGCAGGGGAGAACCCTCTCGACGTTGTGCCAACTCTATAAATGTACTCTGTACCTGTAAATCTTTGCTGCTGAATTACTTATCTGTTTTGCACGGGACTCTCGGACCACCTTTGGTGTTCCGGCAACTTCCGACAGCACCTCTCAATGCAGTGACTTACTGAAGTCCACGAGGCGGCCTAGTGCAGTCCTTAGCGCCTCATCGATAAGAGGCTTGCGCCGGGTGTACCAACACCAGCTTTCCCTCGTCCAGCAAACACCTCGCATACACCCAACATGAGTCAACCTGCGGCTTCTGTTTCTGCACCCCAGACTCCCGCAACAACAACCTCTTCCGACATCGAACGCATCTTTGATGCTGCTCTGAAGTCCTATAAGAAAAAGACTAAGAAAGACCTGAAGAACGACGATCTCTTCAAAAAGCTCGAAACCTGCGATTCTCCGGCTGCGATTCTCACCGAGTTCCAAGCCGCTCAGTTTGAGACCGGGAGCGATGACAGGTTGAGAACGTGGCTCGTTTCGACCCTCAATGTGTTATGTGCCTTCTCCGATACGCTTGGCGAAGGTGTCAGTTTGGTAGTTATCGATACCTTCGTCCCTCTGCAAGTGATAACACTCTCATTGAAACTTGGTAGGCATTTCCACCCGCCAAAACAATCTTTGCTGGCGTGGGTGTTCTCCTTTTGGTGAGTCGCCTCGTTTGCTCTCTGGTGAAGTCGCTTGACTCGTTGATCCCCCTTAGGCGGCTAAAGGCGTTGCTGCGAGCCGAGACATCCTCATCGACATCTTCGGACGCATTGAAGGTTTCTTCGTGCGACTCGAGATTCTTACCAAGGTCTCGCTAACTCAGCCGATGACCGACAAAATGGTGCAAATTACGGTGGAAATACTGGATATCCTTGCGACGGCCACTAAGGAAATGCAGCAGAGTGTAGGGAGTGAGTCCGACCTTTGCCTTAGATTTCACGAGCTTGATATCGTTTCAGAGAAATTCCTCAAGAGGGTGGTGGGGTGGACGGACCTGGAGGATGGGATAAATAAGCTCGATAAACTGACAATTGAAGAGGTCGCGATGATAAGTGCGCAGCTCCTGAAGGTCGCCCACAACACAGATAACAACGTGACGGAGGTCAAGGAGGGCGTGAGGTGCATCGACGAGAATGTCCTGGCTGTCAAAAGCGGAATACAGCTCACCAACGATAACGTCAAAACGGTCGGCGAGAAGGTACAAGCGATGGGTGACGGTAGGCAATCTTTTTAGTGATTCATCAGCGCCATCTCTGACTTTGCTCACCTAGTTGGCATGGTAATCGCAAAGGACGTGAAGGTAGTCCTCGAACGAGTGGACAGCGCGAAGCGTTCGTAATCAATCCATCTTCGCTGACAATTTAATTTCTAACAAGTCCGCAGGGAACCAATTACGAGAGGACCTTAAGAAATGGCAATCTCCACCAGATCCATCCACAAATCACAATATTGCGGGTGATCTTCAACAAGACGGAACCGCGGAGTGGTTCATCGACGGCGACAAGTTCCTTAAATGGATGGCGGCTGGTTCTCTGTTCTGGGTTCACGGAAAAGGTACGTTTCGTTTATCTGTGAACTCGGCGACCTCATGGACGACACGTTTCGTAGCGGGCTCCGGGAAGAGCATCCTATGGTTCGTTGCTTAAATATCGCAGTGTTTACAACCTTATTAATGTCGAGTAGCTCCGCAATCATTAATCATGTCACGATGCTGTGCAGGGCCGGATTGGCTTCGATGGCCTATTTTTATTTTGACTTTCGAGATGCCGACAAGAAATCCCGCCGCCACCTTCTTTCATCTCTCCTCGTCCAACTCTCTACTTGTTCTGATACCTTTTGCGACATACTCTCCTGTCTCTACGAGACAAACGACAGCGGTGCCCGTCATCCTGGCGATACAGAGTTGACGCAATGTCTCAAGGAAATGCTCACCCTTCCCGACCAAGGCCTAGTTTATCTGATTATGGACGCCCTCGATGAGTGTCCCGACACGCCTGGCGTCCCATCCGCCCGCGAAAAGGTCCTTGATCTCATAAAGGATCTCGTCGGCCTTCAGCTTCCTAATCTCCGTATCTGCGTAACTAGTCGACCGGAGGTCGACATAAGCAATGCACTTGGGTCACTCGCGTCTGAGACAGTTTCCCTTCAAGACGAACTCGGGCAGAATAAGGATATTTCCGACTACATCAAATCTGTGGTCCACTCTGGGTCCGGTAAATTTATGAAGAGATGGAGGCAAGAGGACAAAGAAGATATAATTGAGAAACTCTCAGAGAGAGCAGACGGAATGTAAGTGCATATAACTCCGATTATGACGCTTGTTGACCGCATCAAACAGGTTCCGATGGGTGTTCTGCCAGCTGGAAATGCTGCGAAATTGTCTTCCGAAGAATGTCCGGCGCATCCTTAGAGAGTTACCTGCGTCTTTGGACGAGACATACGAGCGCATGTTAAGGGAAATCTTGGAGGTCAACGCAGACGATGTTTATCGTCTTTTACAATGTATCGCGGTGTCGACTCGACCGCTTGGTGTCAATGAGCTTGCGGAGGTTCTTGCGCTCAACTTTGACGCGGCCTCGGAAGGGATACCAGTGTTGGACGAAGATTTGCGATCGGGTGACGAGGAGCAAGACGTCCTGTCGACGTGCTCGAGTCTAATCGCTGTCGTCAATGATACTCGGGGAGGTCGCGTTGTACAATTTGCCCATTTCTCGGTGAAGGAGTTCTTGACTTCGGGTCGCCTTGCCCACCTAAAACCTGACATCTCTCGCTTTCATATCCGTCTCGAGCCAGCCCACACCGTCATCGCCCAGGTTTCCTTGGCAATCCTTCTCCATACGGATTACGACGATAGGGTCCAACGTACATTTCCCTTTGGGGACCAAAATATATCTCCCCTATTCTTCTATGCTACTCAGAACTGGGTAGACCATGCCCATTTCGGGAACGTATCGTCACGTGTTGAGCATGGAATGCGACGTCTCTTTGATCCAACGAAATCACATTTCGCAGCATGGCTCAAATCAGGTTACTACCGCGGCAACGAATGGAGGTCTTTCCGAGACGGAGAATTTTACACCTTCTCGAATACTAGGCGCGATGACTTCATTTCATTGAGCGAAGACGATGCTCCGCTTTGCCTATACTATGCGGCGTTGTGCGGATTTCGTGACCTAACTAAACATTTCATCGCCATGTGCCCACAGCATGTAAATGCTAGGGTTGGTCGTAACGAGAGTCCGCTGGTGGCAGCATTGTATAACAGACACTTTCAAGTTGCAGAGCTACTCCACCAGCATGGCGCAGTCCTGCCTATCGGTCACAAAGGTCGCACTCTACTACACTCTGCATCGGACGAGGGGCTGGTGGATGTCGCACAGTGGCTACTAAACATCGGCGCAGATGCGAATGCGCAAGAAGATGGCCGCAGGACTCCACTCCACTTTGCAGCGGCAAAAGGACACCTTGAAATGGTTCGAATCTTACTGGAACGTGGTGTAGATATCAATGCTGCCGCGGGTGAGGATAACCGCACTCCATTGCATGAAGCATCACAGGGTGGACACATTGACGTGGTGCGGCTATTGATCCAGAATGGGGCGGATGCGAGGACAGACTTTCCGAGCTTGTTTCTTCTAGCATCATCATCGAGGAGTGTCGATACCATTCAGTTCTTCTTCCAGCTTGGGGCTGATGTCAACGCACGGTATAGGAGCCACCAAACACTTTTGCACCTAGTGTCATCCGAGTGGGGAGATGAAGCTGCACAGCTATTAATTGAGCACGGAGCGGATGTCCACGCACGTGATCAAAGCCAGTCGACGCCCTTACATCTCGCGTCCGTGTGGAGAGTCAATACGCAAACTGCAGGGCTATTGATCAAGCATGGGGCGGATGTGAACTCACGGGATCAAAGCCAGTCAACGCCATTGCATCTCGCGTCGTCCAACGGGGGTGCTGACATTGCAAGGCTATTGATCGAGCACGGTGCAGATGTCCACGCACAGGATCAACGCCAGTCGACTCCCTTGCATCTCACATCGTCCACAGGGGATGATGGACTTGAAACTTCGCTGCTATTAATCGAACACGGGGCGGATGTGAACACACGGGACGGGAGCCACCAGACGGCTTTACATCTGGCATCGTCCAGTCGGAGAGGAAGCCAAACTGTGCAGATATTGCTCGAGCACGGGGCAGATGTCTACGCACGGGATCAAGGCCAGTCGACGCCCTTGCATCTCGCATCCGGGCAGGACGCCGAAACAGTGCGGCTATTAATCGAGTATGGGGCGGACGTCCATGCACGGGATCAAAGCCAGTCAACGCCCTTGCATCTCGCGTCGTCGTACAAATTGGTGGATGCTGCCATTGCACGGGTATTGATCGAGCACGGGGCGGATGTCCGCGCACGGGATCAAGGTCGGTCGACCCCTTTGCATATAGTGTCTGCGGTGTCCTTCGAGTTCCACGTGCGATACCTATTTACTGAGAACGATGAGACACCTTTGCACGAGGTGTCATATAATAGGTTGCCCGATGCCTACTTGCGCGTGCTCCTTGAAAATGGTGCAGATATTGATGCAGAGGACGATCAAGGTCAGACTCCGTTTCAGATTGCGTCGTCAAAAGGATATCACGAGATGGCACAGTTCCTCTTAGACCATCGTGCCTGTATTGTGTCAAAAAGGGTGTAGTACTCCACAGCTTGCGTGTCTACATTACCCTACTTCACCGATACCAGACCAGAGACCATCTTCGTTGTTGATTAGCTTTTGAGATGCCATGCTTATGTGAAGTGTTGTAATAGGATGTACTGTTTGGCACTCGAAAAGACATGACAATAGTGCTCTCAATTTGTCCGAGATTGTAGGTGATACTGTAGTGTGAACAGGTTCAGTGGTATTTTCGTTCCAATGCAAGTTCCAGAGGCAAGGTCACGACCATGGAGGTCAGCGCCGCACACTGATTAAGAAGCGGCTGCATCATCGATCTAAGTCTAACGGACCGCTCCTAGGTGCGGTGAAAGAAATGTTCTTTGGTCCTATGCAGCAGTCAAATTCTGTAAGAAATTGAGTGGTGTTGTGCAAGAAAGGAGTCTCCGAGTCACGGCGTCCGTCACGGTCTGCTTGCTCTGCCTGCCAGTGATCTCTCATTGTCTCGTTCAGTCTCAGATAGCACACGACGAGGGAGGAAGACATATGGTTCACATTAAAGCTAGCGCGATATATGGTAATTTAAAACGAGAAAGTTAAAATGGGTGTAAGGTAATAATAGTTGTTTGGTATTTCAACGTTCAACCGCTACTAATTTCTTTTCTTAACACCGCCGCTACACCGATGGCGAACGCAGCACCAATAATAGCACACTCCACCTCCGGTGTGATCCTCGTCCCCACTATCTCCGGTTCCATCACGACAATAGTCGGCACCGTCGTCTGTGTCCCCGCCCGCATCTGCGTCGAGATCGAGATCGCCATCCCTCGTCCGATTTTGCGTCCTCGTCACGGGCCACCATCGTCACCATGATTATCGGCATTGGCACCCAACAACGGAGACCACCGTTGCCAGCGCCACTTTCGCACCACCAACAACAGAACAAAGCTCCCAACAAAGAACCGAGTCCGCTTGTTCCTGCGACCCCTTCACACCATCCCCTTCCCCTTCATTATACTTTTCTGCTCCGGCTGATCTGGCTCTGGATCCGAAAGGGCCACGAGCCCCGTACCCTGAGAGGTTTCCCGATGAACGTGTGCCGGCGCACGAGTCTGCAGTTGCTGCTGATTCGGCATGCCAGTGAGTTTAGATATCGAGCTGGTGAAGGTGGCGCAGAAGGTGGCGGGGGGACTGTAAGTTATGAGACGGGTATGGTGTGGCAGTCTTGCCTCGCATTGCCGAGGGGCTCTCACTGCCAAGAACCGCGAACAAAGACCTGCGCCGCATCGGCCTGTGTAGCTGTCGTGGTCGTTGTTGTGCGCTTATTCGCTGGCGCCGGCGCGGCCTCTATACACGAATTCTTGATCTTGCTCTTTGTCTTAGTTGCCGGGACCGGGTAGGTGCAACAGCGGGGGCAGGGGAGGGGGTGGCATAAAGGCCACCCTGCTGAGCAATCCAACCACGCCATCCGCCCTTCCGCTTCGGGACAGATTGCCTCTCCGCGTTTTGGCGTACAAAAAGCGAGAAATTTATCCACTACAAAACGGACACGCAAGTCTCTGCGAAGAGATCGAATGTCACGTCCGGGTACCTGTGCCAGATAATTCAGAGAGCGTCGCATGAAGGAAGAGACACGCGGCATACCGTTTCTCAATGCAGGAATAATAATACTGCTTGCGGCACCGCTCGCCCGCATACGGCGCATCGAGGGCCGGGGCCTTGTTCGCTGTCAATGGTGACAGAACACCAGCGATCCCGATATTGACAACATCCGTCGGCGTTTCTTCGGTCAAGCATCGAGAAGTACAGGCACGGGCGCGGATACTATGTGTGTGTGCAGGTCGTTTTCGCCATTTTCGCATTTATCGTCACCGGCACCGTCGTCATCTTGTTTGACCCGATGCTCGGGCTCACTTTCATCTGGAAACAGTTTATGTTGCCTCTTCCTCTCCCTCTCCCTCTGAACTCTCCGAGTAACGTGGACGCTCCTCGGCGAGTCGACAACGCCGTCCATAGCATCGCTCGGCCCATGTCTTTACCTTTGCCCAACCCCGATGGCCTCAAAAAGTCATCGTCGCCCGTGTTTTCTGCAAACAACAGACTCACGACGTCTTCCTCTTCCCCACCATCCATCCATAGTCCCCGTCCATCGCGCGCGAGACTTCCAAGCGACGATCAACTGGCGACCTTGCATGATCGTCAACCTTGCTAGTACTGCCCCCGCCAAGCACAGACGAGTTGATCGTTCCATCCCAACCTACTTGCCGACACCAGTATCTGTGCTGACGATTGTACCACTGAGACTGTGTCCAGCGCACTAATCAACCCTTCCGCTGCCGCCGCTCACACTGACACTCAGAGAAGTAATGTCGGAGTCCAAGCCTCGTTCTGGGCTCACATAAGCGTGGTCCAGAGTCATCCTGGCGTCGGCACCGGCATCGTCGTGCTGGGGTATGGCTATGGGAAAGCCGAGCACGGTCCCGCCTAGGTGGTTATGCGTGCCCGAAGTGTGTAACAAGCGTGGGGAGTAGGAGGTGTAGGTGAGGGCACGACGACGCTGTCGTTGTCTACCCCATCCGAGTCCGTGAGGCCCATAGATATGTCGAGGTTGAGGTTGTGATCCAAGTCCGAGTACTGCAGTCCAGGGTCATAATCATATTTAGTGGCACAAGCACCGCTGGCCGCGAAGGGGGTAGGTTCAGCGGTAGCGCGGGGGGGGATCATGCATGCCGGCTGCAGACCCTCACAGCTTCCAGATCGCTTGCCGTTGCATCTGTTGCATGTTGCAGTCGTCTGAAGGACTGGGCAATGTTTGCAGGTGGCTCAGTGCACGCAGCGGTATGACGATCTCTGTGTGGGCAGGCGATTACCATATTTAGTATGTACATAGTGCAATGTCTGTAAGGTGTTGGGCATAACTCTTATCAGGGTCATGTGAATGATTCTGGAGTGTTCTGGGGTGCTCCACATCAGGTGTCACATGTCACTGAAAACATGATATTGTGGACACCTCTACTCATCACTTTTAGTCAAACAGACATGGGTGTGTCATAGGGACCAGTTTTCCACATATAAGGAGAGGTGAAGACAACCCCTCTCCCCAGTTCAATATACTGTGTTTTGCCTTGTCTACACACTTTGCTCTACACTCTACACTCTATGCTCAATACCTTTGACAAAGTGAGCATCCATGCCTGTGTGCTGTGCCATGTGCTGCACAACAGTCTTCCACAACAACTTTAGAGAGATGAGGATGAAAGAAGACAAGAAGGATGTTAGCAATTCAAGAAGACCAGGATGGGGATCCCGGTTGTACTACGGCTAGCTTATATACAGTTATGTGCTGACTTTAAAGTGCAGCTTGAACTATAGTATAAGTTGTGAACCCTAATACAGCTATTCTAGGAATGAGTCATGTCCATGAGCATGTGATATATAAGACAATAAGATGCTTGACAGTGTGTGAGCCATCAGGCCAACTATGATCCAGCCTCTGTCCATGACGAATTACTCCTTACATTGTAGTCATCACTGATAAGTAAAGGACTTGTGGGCACAAGGAACCAAGTCCTGTGCTGCAAAAAGGGAAGAAGTCAAAGGGCACCAAGCACATTGCTCCTCAGGCCCCAGTTCAGGTAAGACATTTATTGTTATATCAAACTAGGCTAATACTTTGGAGTAGACTGGCCTCTGCATCCTTCCCCATATCCTGCTTTTCTCTTGATGGTTGAGGCCAGTGCACCTCCAAATCAAGTAAGTTTTTTTTCTTTACTCCTCACTGACTCTTACACTCATAGGTGGAGTCTGCACCCTCCAAACTGGACCTGCCTCCTCTTCCTCTTCCTCATTGTCACATTATCCCTACAAGTTGTTGTTAGTTTAGCTAGTTAGAGTGAAACCTGCTTACCTTGCTCACATTACCCTCCAGCTCTGCCCAAAGTGCTGTTAAAACCAAATAAGTGTAGCAGATGACTATTGGCTATGTCAAGCAAGCTGAAATTGAAACGGGCTTGTCTGTCATGGACTACATTGGAATTGGACTGACACATCGGTTATGACTATGATCATCAGCTTATATTAGTCATGGACAGGGGCTGGAGTATCATTGTAGCACTGACTCACACACTGTCAAGCGTCTTATTGTCTTGTAGTATCAGGTGCTGATGGACACTACATCATACTAGGATAGCAGTACTAGGGTTCGTGACTCATACTATAGTTCAGACTCCGCTTTAAAGTGAGTCTTACCAGTATAAAAGTTGACTAGTAAAGACCAGGGATCCCCATCCTGGTCTTCTTCAATTTGCTATCTTGTCTTGGTTTCCTTTCTTATTCAGTCTGCCTTTCTTTGTCATCATCTTTCTCTATCTCTTTCTCTTTCAACTCTTCTCTCTCATCATCGACTTAGTGGAGGTGCTGTCACGCCCTTTTCACTCCAAGGGGACCTAGTGTTAGTCAGCCTAGTGTCTGCAAACACCAGTCATGTGTTGCAAGCCACCTCAGTAGTCCAAGTCGGACAAATGGTTAGCAAACCGTTACATTAAGACCAGGATCCCATCGTGGTGTTGCAAACTACAACAAGAGAACTTTGGGCGGCAGAAGGGCCCTTTGAGGCATACAAACTACAAGGACTGGTATGAAGGGAGATACCGGAACGATTTATCAAGGCAGCAGAGTGGTGTGTATATAACGGTATCGAGCGATATCACGCTAAGTCAACTGCACCAGAAGAATCCAGCACAGAATGCTGGTACACAGTTGAGTTCAATTTTGAACATCTTTGTTGGGTGGAAATCCGTTGGATTGAGAACCTAGAAATTGGGGGACATTGGCAAGCCTTTTGCATTGCCGGAGAAGACTTGGGGCTCAACATCACTTCACAAGACGCTGCTGATCAAGATTGATTGGATCAAACTAGAAGGCCCTGAGATACAACAGACAAAACCCCCACAACACAAACAAGTACACCATCAACGGCTAGTGAAGCAAGCACCATCCAAGTATGATCACCAGCACCACAAAGAGGAAGCGATCAAATTATCGCACTACAGTCAGCTGAGTCATTGCATATACAAGAACCAGTCATGAGTCGTACGATGACCATGGAACCACCAGCAGGCATGATCAATCCACACATGGGGCATATGGAGATGCCAATGAATCCAGATGATGTGGCTCTGTATAGAGCCATTGGATCCGACCAACCCGATCCACCAATGCAACAAGAAAGACGACCATCTCCAAGAATACCATTTGGATGGCCATGAGGAGGACAAGGACCTGGAGGTGGACCGTTTGGAGGACCACCAGGAGGAGGCGGAGGACCACCAGGAGGTGGAGGACCACCGGTGGGACCCCCAATGCACATATAGACCAGCGATGGCTTACATAGTTGATACCCCAGCCAACAGTGAGAATATTCTGTGACTGATACTCCAGCCGACGTCGGCCGACGGCAGAGACTCCGCCATCATTCATACTCCAGCCGATGTCGGTTGGGGGCAGAGGCGCCGCTTTATGTATAGACTTCAGGATATGATGATGTTGACTATAGAAATGCCATTTTAAGTCAGTAGATAGCCCTCGCTGGTCTATATGTGCCAATACAACATTTGAACATATTCACACATTCATTGAATTCTTCATGTTGTTCCATTTGCCTAGAACCCTCATGCATACATCTAATTGTGTCTAGAATTGTTCAAACACCTTCTGAATACCCATGTAATAGACCAATTGGATTTTCTGAAACACTCCTAATGTTTGATCACTCCTGGGTGCTGCTGTATATATATCAGTAGAATAGGATGTCCTATACAGCTTTGATATGATGCAAACGTGCTGGGCACTCCAAACAAGCTAATTATGAAAGTTTAATGACAAGAACATGTTTCACTTCTTAAGAATAAAAGATGAATTTGATCGCTTCCAGTCACAGTCGGAAATGCCGACGCCATATAATATATAGCCTTGACATCATTTTTGGTGACATGAGTTGAAGGAATGATCGTTACTCAACGTAGAAGTATTGGCTAAATAGATGGAAGTACATCATGGAGTTCATAAACTAAGACAGGAGAAGTCCTTCAATAATGTAGTGCTTCAATGGAGTATCTGTAATCGGAGACAGCGCTTTATTTGAGCTTTTGGATAGCTTGTCCCATGCATATGCTTGGTGTGATGCATATGCTTCATGCCCTTTAAGCGACCCCTGGGAAGCGAATGCCATGAGATCCCTCCATGTATCAGCCTTAGATTGAAAGAAAGTGGGAACCCATAGTGCTTCATTATGTATACTGTCTTGTTCTTCCAGCCATTGTTCAAACTGTGCCTTTGCACGGAGCCAGTGAACTCGTTCAACTGATCGATGTGTGTGAGTAATGAATATGTGCTCGTTGGTGCAAATGATGCCTCACAGTCATTCATCCATGTTCCATCGTCTTCTGTGGTTTTACCAAAGCCCCAGATCCATGATTTCTGCTTATTGCGCTGTCCTGTTGTTTCAGACCCAAGGACTAATGTTGCTACACGGAGGTCTTCTTTCCGGAGCGACGGAAGCTCCACCATAGTGTTAGTAGCATTGCGGAGGTTCCAATAGGCATCGCGTGCCATGCTATAAATCTGTGCATGCTCAGTGAGGGTAGTGTCAACATTGTGAATGGCATTCCAGGCACGTGTCTTTGTCTGTTGAGTGTTAGCAGGTCGAACATGAGTGCGGAAGAGGGCCGATTTGAATCCCAGAGTAAGACGAATTTGATGAATAGCATCATTAGCTTGAGCATGGCGTAGCTGGGCTTCCTTCACTGCAAGGGATTTTGCATTATGTGAAACACACCATTTCCATCCGAATGAGGATGGAAGAGTGATAGGAATATCTTCAGGGCTTCCAGTGTCCATGTTAGAGCCATCCTGTGCCATCGGAGAATGGTGAGGAGAGGATGAACTGCCATCATCATATGTGTGGTCAAATTCATCATAATCATCCAACGGTGATATCAGAGGATTATCAACTAGCGTGGTGTGAACCAGGAATGTATCTGCCTGATTCTCAAAGACATTGATGAGTGTTTGGAGGTGGCTCCGCTTGTTTTCAATGATCTGCACATCATCAACAGAGAGCTCTGTTTTGTGTGTGCGAAGCTTATGCTTGATAGCCAATCTTAATCATGGGTTAGCATGTAAGATAGAATATTTTAGACATCCACCTACTGAAGTTCCTGGATCCTTATACCTGATGCAATCCACGATGTTTGACCATGTGTTGCAGAATCACTGCTCTCTTCTGAAATAAGCCTTCGCTGAGTCTGTGCACCAGTTGGAACTGAACACATATATTAGAAGAACACAGAAAAGCCATAGTCGATGCACATACATTTTGCTGTGGCTGTATCATATATGTCCATTGCAGAGGAGTCTCTGCTTCTCTTTGATTGAGCCTTTCTCTCTGCTTTAAGCCATCTCTTTGTGTTAGCTTGAAAGCATTCGCTGAGAGCTTGAAATGTCTCAGCACTGAGATCCATGCCAGCTTCCAAGCGCTTCCAACGTGCCAGAAGTGATGGAACTTTCAGACATATTGGAACATCAACATTAAACACATTAGATATAGACTCCACATACCAATCCGAACCAACTTCTTCCAATTGGAATGATTCATGTGGGAATCTAGGACCTCTTGTCGATGAACCAGAGACATGCCACGGACACTCCGTGAGATGTTGTTCAGTGGAGCCCACAACGTTTCGATGATTTCTCCGTCAACTTGCTTTGCTCCAGGGATATAGCTTGGTGAAAATCTGGGTAAGCATGAATCCTGATGGCCATGGATGTGAAAGAGGCCAATGCCAGTTCGGAGTTCCAGGGATGTAGACAGAGATAGCTCAGGGCTTCTTTCCACACGCTCCTGAAAGTGAACGCCATATTGACACATAATGTCATACATCACCAAAGCCACAGGGATATTTTCCATGTTGTATGAAAGAGCGTTGCAAAGGCTATAGTCCATGTTGATCTGTCTAAAGGTGGTGATGATTTGTCTGCAGTATCAGATTCAGAAATAACTGTACAAACCTCTCCCCTTTCTGGAAGTCTACTACGGATGTAGGAATGAAGAATCCATGGCAACATGAGGTCGCTCCGATGCCAGTGACGTCAAGGTGCAGTCGGCGGGTGTTTGCCTGTTCAATGGCCTTGTATGTATTACATGTGCTTGGCTAATGAACTGTAAGTGTTGACCGTCTTAGGAGTATATCATCTACCTGAGCGATTTCTTTTCCAGTGTTGAGATGAGCCTTGTATGAGTTTGGATCTGTCATGAATGCCATCCCTGCCAAGAGCGGCGTTTCTGCCTCCGTGGTCCTGCATTTCATATGCTCTGCAGAGAAGTTACCATCCATTATGAAGGTACAAATAAGTTGATTCCTATGAAACAATTACATCAATCAAAGGGGGGGAAACAATGCAATGGCAACATACGATGTGTATCGGTCCTGCCAATCCACCGGAAGGTTGATCCCAGGCTGTGGGCACGCAGGGCAAAATATAGCCATGGATCCATACTTGAAAGGCTCATTCCCATGCTGATGCCCAAGTCCACTTTGCATCCTATTCTGTAGGTCACGCCATTGGCGAGACGCCTGTTGGAGCTGTTTATATAGGTTCTGCATAGGCGTATCAGAACTGGAAATGAAGAATATGTCAACATACATACCGAGACATGGTCAGGAAACATCCGATTTGTTATGTGTTGCAGCTTTGAATAGTATTGCTGCGCTGTAGTCTTGCATTCAAGATTATCTACCAAGAAGTCATCAAGAACCGAGAAAGTGAATGCGGTTTCAATTTGCTTTCGGCTTGAAGGAAAGAGGCCAGCATGCAGAAGCTGTTCGTCTCTGGACACAGCATTTGGGCAAATGCAGAATAACACCTCCATATCAAAGACACCAGATTGGTGAACCATTGTGAGTAGTGGGTTTCCAGACACTGCTGTGCGCACGCGATGAGTCCTCTTCTCAGTGTCATCCAAGTCAAAGAGTGCATCGGCAATGCCGACTGAGTCCCTCGCTAGGTTGCAAGACGGTTGGTTCTGTCCCCTTGGCAGAGGTGCCGATGGCGCTGGCTGCTCATCAACATGTTGCAACAATGAGGAACGGGTACGCGTTTTTGGAAGGTGTTGCTGGGATGCCTGAATTCCCTGCTTCCAGGTGAGTATAAATTTGATGTAAGGTTGGAAGGCAGCCTACCTCCACTGTCATAGGGCATGGATCACCATCGTGCTCAAGACATAGCTTGAACCCTAGAGAGTTCAGAGATATTGATGAAAAGTGGGTACCAGTCCAGTGATATATCCGATGGAATGGGGACTGCTTGTGTAGATGAAGGCAGCATGCAATGCAAAGATAGCTTTCTCCAATACAGTCACCACATTTGACGGCCATGGCCTTGCTACACAACGAACACTTGGGTAACTTTGTCAGACCCTCCATCTCAAGTAGAATATGGAGGTATCTGCTCCGAGTGTCATGTAGCCACTCATCCATAGGTGTCTGTGAAATGATTAGATATAATGCAATGTCAGCAGCCATTTTGACATGTACCTGTGCTTGTATGTTCGTTGCCTGCACCGGAACATCTTCTGGAACATCTTCCCGTCCCTCTATGATGTCTGTACTATCATCACCATCCGCCTGAACATCTCTAAGGGGGATTGTCTCTTCATCATCACTTGATCTGTGCCCAGATGTGCCATCGGGTTTAGTGTTGATGCGTGTTTGGGCCTTTGAGCGAGATGACTGGCCTCTCTTCCCCTTGGATGACTGAAATGGAACTTCCTTCTCTGTGGTCCGGAGTCCCCGCCTGGTTTGTTTGGTCTCTGTCACGATCTCAACAATATTTCGCAAGGGGATTGGAGCAGGGGTCTTTGGTGGCATAATGTTCACAGAATAGATACGACGATGGGAATATGAGAATGGCGATCACGATGCAAGACAGCATACATATTGGTGGCGCTTCCATGTGCTCAATGTCAAGTATTACACAATACATGGATAGCATGTTAATTGCAGTAAGATAAAGGTGCATTAGGTGTTCAGTTCTCGATGCTCTCAGAACTGACATCTGAGTCTAAGGACGTCTCTAATGTAGTGTACTGTGTTGATGGGGAAAGGGAATGATCATCTGCCTCTCCTGTAATCGAGGAGATGTCAATTCCCTCAGCTTTGCATAATGCCTCCATCATGGTGGTGATGTTCCGCAGATCCATACTCATGTCCTCAGATTGATGTATATGATCCCCATCCTGTATTACATGAAAACAATAAGTGACCATAATACCTAACAGAACGATACATACCACTTGCATATCAATGGGTTGCACCTGATCGTTTGATCGGAATCCTAAGCTGATGGTTTCAACATCAGAGTCTGACCCGCACATATCCTCCTCATCGAATGATTGTTCATCAGATGATGTGCCGTCCAATGGGTCAGAGAACAGGAGGAGTTCACTGGGATCGGGGCGGCGCTGCTGACGCTTGTTCACCTTGCGCCTGATAAGAGTGATGTCATGGGCATCACTGGGTTCCTGATTGGGTGGTACTGATGTGTGCATAGTGGAGGCTTGCTTGCCTTTGGATGTAGAATTGTGCATGATGTGATGGGGATGTGACCGTATCAAGGCCATATAAATAACTATTCTCAAGTCGAGCATCCAAGATGTAGAGAATGGAAGATAGATTGATCGATCATGTTTTAATCTACACATTTGGTATGTGTGCCAAACATCGAACCGGTATGTGTTTCATATCATGAAGGCCATGAAATGATTCGAAACATTGCTTGAAACAATATATTGTATGCAGTATACCATGGTTCTCTGGTTGTTCAGTGTGACACCACCACATGTATCGGATAATAGCCTCATATAATGGACACAAGGTCAGCATATATTGCTTCTCTAGTGTAAAGGAGAAGCCGACATATGGTGGTAAATGATTGCAACATTCCTACTTCAAACAAATTAAATGGTCCTCTTTAAACCCTACCCAATGATGATCCACGCGAGTTGTTAGAGCTCATCTGGCCACTGGTGTGACTTCTGGTGGAGTCGCCGCTTCCCCTTCCTCTGGCTTGAAACACATGTTGAACATGGAATGGAATCAAGTGTAAATACATACCTTCTTTCTTGCGCAGCAGATCCGATGCGGAGATGGAGTGTGCTGAAGTGTTTTAACGCACATTGGAAATATGCAGCGTCTCCATTTGAACACCAGTCAATGAGGGGGACTGGGAGCTCGGAGACACCGACGTGGGATGCTCATAACCAAGAAGGGTCTCTGGAAGGATGCCATTGCTGTTGCAGATGGCATTGAGCATTGCCTCTATCCTGTTCAGCTGTCGGCGTGAATCTTCATTGAGGGCTATCGATACAGTGATTAGAAGCACATAGGCATATAAACAGAACAAAGGAGCGCTCACCTCTTCCAGCTGCAGATGATGCAATGTGTTATCAGTGAAGATCGGTGATGCCAATGGACTACACACCTCCTTGCATTGCCTCAAATATAGGCATTTCCGTCGCCTTCTTCGTAGGTGTATCATCATTAGAGTCACATACTTCACCAGACGAATCCCGTTGGGGTGCCTTGCGCTTTCTCAAAGGACCAGCCATAGGAGGAGTGAAGGGGGCTGTTGATGGTGCTGCTGCTGCCACTGGCTGAGCCTGTGTCTTCTTCACAGGCTCCTCGACAATATGTGCCTTACTATTCTTGGCAGCTTGCGTCAACAGTCCGACAGGGGAGGGTGCAGATCGAGGCGGTGCTTTCACTTCCACTGCAGGAGCCGATGAATCGTCAGGCTCCTGCATGGTTGCTTTGAGAAGGTAAATGTTGGTTGGGATTGTGAAATATAATGCACACACACCATCAGCATCACCGCTTCCCCCTGCAGTGCCACCCTGCACAGCACTTCGCTGTGACTCAGATGGTTGGGGAATGGAATGTAGCCACCACATCTTTTTAGGATGTTGCCCACCCAGGTAGGAGCTGAGGTGCGTCGCATACAAGTAGCGATACCATGTAGGATTGTGCATCGCAACCTGGTCACAGATGTGTGCAATATTTGCTTCTGTAAAGATATCCCAACGGGGTTTCCGTTGGTCTGTGGAAGCTGCCTTCCACTCGTTGGTCATTACCGGGATAATAGGATGAATGCGAGGTATATTCGTCTCCCTTGAGTCAGACGCCATATACGGCGCATATTTCGAGCTGATGAATGCCTAAATCACCATATTATAGATGATATGTTCTGATTATAATGTTGCTCACTATCTCCTCTGAAACCTTTTCGTTTAAGTAGTCCACTTTCTCAGGACTAGGACGGTGCTCTGCCACCCATCTCACTGCTTCCAAAAGCTTGGCAGCTATATAGAGCATGTAGTTCTCCAACTTAGTTGATTCTTGCTGACGCTTGGGAGGCATTGTGGGGAGGTAGCAAGATTGTCTCATAGGCGCACAATGTTGAAGTGAGGTGCGCTCCCGCGTGCAGCGCGACAGCTTCGAGGTGTCGGCCACACCGCAAGTGCGTGTGCCCGCGAGCTCACGTGACTAGTGCGCGTGTGCCCGGCGGTGGATGCACACCGTTATGGTCTTGAAGCAGTACAGATGAGCTACGGTCTGGGACTTGTGGCACTATCGATGTAGTTACTTTATAGTTGTGGACAAACTCTTCTACAGTAGATAGTTACCTAGATACACTTTATTATGATCAGGGGCAGTCCTTGTGCCCCACAATGAGACTCGTCTTGTGATGTACATTGCGAGCTCTCGCACTCTATGTCATTCTCTTTATTCACCTATAATTACACTAGCCTACGATGTATTTAAGCACACGTTGTACGCACTGGCACACCAGTTTCTCACTTTACCTCTGGTGTGCCAGGCGAGTAGTTCTATTCCTTTTCCTCAAATATAGCTTCTCACTTTACCTCTAGTGTGCCCGTGTCATCCCCTTGGCTGCTATTTTGTCGCACAAGTCATTACATGCCTTATCTGGCCTTATCTATGGCCGATCGGCTCCAATTAGCGAGGCCCCCTTCACAGCCAACTTGTAAACCTCATATGGCCCAGAGCAGCAATGCCGCCATTTCTGTCCATGTCAGACTGAACTAACACAATGCCCCACAGTTTGACAGATGGTGATGATAGGTTGATGAAATCGAGATAGAGGCCCCATATGTGAGACAATAAGGTTTGTACAGCTTCCCATTCAAAGCTGGAACGACATATCTGATGCATCCATAACAGATGGCTGGTACCCTAATATGGTGCACAGTTATAATTAATAAACCCATTTCCCTATTATGCTGCACTACGGCTCGATTCACTAACAATGCCCCCCAGGTCCACTCGCTCCAACAAGCGTTCTGGTGCAGGTGCACCACCTGAAACCCCTGCCCCCACTCCTCCAGCCCGCTCGGTGCAACCGCCGACGTCGACAGCTGTGGATTCTTTGTATGGATTTCTGGCGAAGGTCCCATCTCCTGTGACACTTCCTTCGTCTTATTCTGCTGCACAACAATTGGCAGCAGCACCGATACCTACACCTCGAGATGACCCATATGCCTTCCTTGAGAAGGTTCCATCTTTGGTCACACTCCCCCCATCTCCAGCCGCTCCCTCATCTTATTCACAGCCGGTTCAGGGATTGCAAGGGGTACGATGTCCTATTTCCCTTTCCCTTTCTAAAAACCATTTTAAACATATATCTGATGACGCATGGTAGCCTCAGACACACTCCTGCAATGAGAGGATCACAGTGTCGGACCCGCTGTCTCTGTCTGCTTCCTCCTCACATGTATGTATTTGATTCATCATTTGATTTCATTGTGATGATGATACTTACACATTCTGTTCAATCACAGGACTCAGATGCGATCATGGAGCTCAGCACTCAACCCAGTATTGTCAGCCTACCTGAAAGTGGCAAGTCCTCAGAGCATGGCGTGGTACGTGACAAACATTCACAGATGAATACCCACTTAAGCATGCATTCTTAGCGTGCTCAAAATGCCGAATTGCTTGCACGTCGGCTTTCCCGCACACCTCCTATCAACAAGATCGATGCAAGTCGCGTTCCCGAAGTATTGGAGGAAAGGCTGAAAGCAGCACGGCGTATTCTTGACATTCAGTTAGAAGAATTGGCTGACTTCAGGAAGGAACTGAATCGTTTAAACGATCAAGCATTACAGCATATGATTGTAATTGAGAATGTAAAGGACAATTATCTGAAGTGGTAGATAGCACAAACAAAGCATGTACATAATGAATGAGAAAATTGATGTCTTGTCGCTCTACCTGTTGTGCCCGCATTCATGTCTTATCTAACACTGATTGACCCCGATCGGCAAGGCCGCCCTTTCATGATTCAGTCTCACAGTCTGCTCCACAGATTCAGATCTCAGTGCCTATGGGTCATGGGCCATAGAATACTCTAGTCTCACTGATACCCGCATGTACTTCAAATATCCACCTATTAATGTTTGTCACTCAGAAACTAAGCCCCGAAAGACGACTCACTTTCGAATGCATTCTGGTGGCCATGCTCCTTCTCAGACGGCACCGCTGCCGATGCATGCAGGTGCTGTTCTTTAACCAGCGGCCCTCTCTCAAGTCTCCCATGCCTGGCTGACACACTCTGTAGTGGTACCAACCGCACGTCCTCCTCAGGCGGCACCGCCACAGCATCCTCCTGTTTCCAGTGGCATTGACCCTTTTGCCTTCATGGCAATCGTGCCATCTCGGGTACAGATCCCTCAGGGTGAGAGATCGACTCAAGTCACTTGCTCAGCTGCTACGGTCTCGACTGCTCTATCCCCCTTCCCTTCCCTGTCTCAGCTGGCGACACTTCCATCGCATATGGCAGCAGGAGATTCCGCCATCTCATTCTTGGCAAATGTGCCATCCCCAGTAAGGTTCCATTGTCATTGTTACATGTTGTCTCACATTTAATTCGACGATTATATAGACTCTATCCGTTGATGCAGATTCTATGTTCAATGAGGTATATCACATTCGATTGGCACTACTATTAACAACTGCCTAACAACATATTGTAGTCTCAAGATGACATTGACAGAATCACAGCATCAGACTCATCGCTACCTGTATGTGATCATGTTTACCTTAAACATTTGACTTACAAGCTATTTGCAAACAGGATTCAGACATTCAGGAGATAAGCACTCCAGAGGATGTCTTGACGTTCCCAGAGAGCAGCATTGCCGCTTCATATGCACAGGTATCTGATATTTACATCACAGTCGTTTGTGTATTCATCTAACTGTTTATCTACAGCGCTCCAGAACTGTGGAGGTACTTTCGCGCCATCTGTCTCGTGCACCCCCTGTCAACCAGATCAATGCACACCCAGTTCCACTCACCTTGGAGGAACGGTTGCACGAAGCGGAGGTTGTCATTGACCAGGCACTGGGTAACTTGGAAACATTCAGGTCGGATCTCAGTGATTGTAATGACATCCTATTACGACATACTCTTGTTCTTAGTAGTGTTAAAGAGTACCTCTACCCTTAGTGATACGATCTACTTTGTACATGGCTTTTAAAGATTGTAATCATATTCTATTTTGACATGTACCTGTTCTGACCGAACTCATACACTGCCCATGGGATTATGTGATCATATGCAGGCTGTATAAAGAACTACTCTCAAGTCAGGCATTCCGGATGTTGAGAATTGATGATAAATTGCATCAATCTATCATATTCACAAGTTTCATATCGATCACGTTGCATTCTACACATTTTTTGTGTGGGCCTCACATCCAATACGTGTTTGAAACCATTAAAACCCTATTAAATGGCTCAAAACATGACTAAAACGATGGACCGCATGCGGTATCCGTAGTATACAATATGATGACATCATATGTATGAGACAATGCCCTCAAACAGTATACACAAAGTATACATATATTCCTTTCAGTCAAAAGGAGAAGCTGGCAATTGGTTGTACATGATTGCAATATTACTACTTCAGAAAAAAAAATCGTCCACTTTATGCCCGGCCCAATGATGACCCACGCGAATTGTTAGAGCTTGTGTGCCCACTGGTGCGACCTCCAGCGGAGTCACTGCTCCCCCTACCTCTGGCTAAAGCACAAGTCGGATATCAGATGGAATCAGTGAAACGAATTGAATACATACCTGCTTTCTTGCGTGGTGGCTGCGACGACCTGGTGCTGGAGTGAGACGATGTGTTTGAACGTGTATCAGAAATGTGGAGCGTCTCCATTTGAACGCCAGCTGAGGACTGTGACTGGGAACTCGGAGAAGCCGATGTAGGACGATCATAACCCAGGAGGGTCTCCGGAACAATGCCACTGCTGTTGCAGATCGCAGTGAGCATCGCCTCTATCCTATTGAGCTGTTGGCATGTATCGTCATCTAGGACTGTGTATACAGTGGTTAGATACGCATATATCTGTAGGCAGAATGAAGGGATGCTCACTGCGTCCAGCTGGAGATGTTACAATGCGTGAGTAGCTAGGAGCAGCGATGCCGACAGAATACTCACCTCCTTGCATGGCCTCAAATATCGGCACTGCCCACCTTGGCCGAGGGTCATCGCAAGAAATCTTACGAATCCAGCAGAACAAGCAGGCGGTTCTGAGCTGCCCAGACCGCCCATACCGAGCGGAGCAAACTGTCTCGCCACCTTTCTTGCAGGGCCCACACATTTTCTGCAAGAAACACAATCGAAACATCACTGTTATACTAAGGATGAAGACATACGTCACCCGTCGTGCTAGGGGGTGGGGGTCTGTTCTGTTGAGGGGGGGATGCACCCTCCACAAGCACAGAAGGGACGGCAATGCCAGGAGGCATCTCCGTAGCCTTCTTTGTAGGTGTGTCGTCGTCATTGAAGTCGTGTGAGGAGTCAGAAGAGTCTCGTCGGGGTGCCCCACGCTTCTTCGAAGGACCGGCTACAGGAGGAGTAACGGGGGCTGTTGATGGCGCTGCTGCTGCCACTGGCTGATCCTGCGTCTTCTTCGCTGGCTCTTCGACCACACGCACCTTAGCCTTCTTGGCAGCACGTGTCAGCAGTCCCACAGGGGAAGATTGTGAAGGTGCAGAGTGAGGCGGCGCTTCCGTCTCTACAGGTGGAGTAGATGGAATGTCAGGCTCTTGCATGGCCACTTTGAACAAATGATTTATTCAACAGAACTCTGCAATTAAATGAGCACGCACCATCGGCATCGCCACTTTCATGCACAGTGTCTTCCCATACTCGAGACGATTGGGGAACGGAATGTAGCCACCACAGCTTGTTTGCATGTACCCCGTTCAGGTAGAGGGTGAGGTTTGTTGCATACAAGTCCGGAAACCAGGTGGGATTGTTGACCGCGACCTGGTCACAGATATATTGAATGTTTACCTCTGTAAAAATGTGCCAACGGGGTCTTCGTTGCTCTATTGATGCCGCCTTCCACTCGTCTGTCATGACCTGGATGATAGGATGAATGCGAGGTATTTTTAGCTTCTTGGACTCTGGGTCTGTATAAGGCCCATATTTCGTGCTGATAAATCTCTAAATGGCCATATTATAGATGTCATGTGTCAGTTATAATGTTACACACGATCTCATCCATCACCCTTTCGTTCAAATACTCCATCTTCTCAAGAGTGGGAGGGTTTTCGGCCACCCATCTCACTGCTGACAAAAGCTTGGCAGCAGTAAAGAGCATATGGTTTTCCAAACCAGTGGTTTCTTCGAGAGGTTTGGTGGGCATGGTGTGGATGTGGGGGACCGTGTAACAGGCACACAAGTCATTACATGCCTTATCTATGCCCGATCGACTCTGATCGGCGATGCCGCCACATGTTGTGCACTCTCGTGCAATGCTCCACAGTTTGATGTATAATTCCGAAGACATATGTCAACATGTCAGATAGGCTCATAGGTGAAAAGAACGGCCAACCAGGGCCAAATAATATGACGCATATGTAGTACTTGATACGGTAGACAGCCCACACAGCGTCAAATTAATAAATCTGCTCCTTGCAGTTCTGGCATTTCATTCATCTGTCAAGTGCGATGCCTCCCAAGTCCACGCGTTCGCAGGCTCAACCAGGCTGTGTTCCTTCTACTTCCCACCCTGATCTATCTCAACAAGCGGTGCAACCAACACCTCACACCTCCCAACTGGCGGGTGCATCTATACCGGCTCCGGCGGCAGTGCCGTCTCTACGTTCAGCTCCAAGGGAACAGGGAAGCGTGCGCATATACCCATTATACTAATATACCCATCATTCTAACATGCCTTTGGATGTGCTCTCAGACTATGTCTCAAGGTAAAGTTCGCTTCAATCAGATTCCCGACCGTGTTGTACAAGATAAGCGTGTTCCAGACACTCCAAACGAGGTTTGCAACATACTCATGCCAATTGGAGCGGCCTAATTATTTCTGTAACCTCAGGATGATATAGAAAGGATCACTGTGTCGGACTCGTCGTCTGTATGTATTATATTCACCCTTAAAGATCTAATTTACGATAAATGTTCACATAGGATCCTGAGGATGTGGATGTGAACGTTCCTGATGATGCCAGTCTCCCTGAGTCGCACGGCATTTCTGCCGCTGGTGGTGAGGTATATAACGATCTCATCTCCCCTTGATACACCTGATAAAATGTCTATAGCCTTCCAGACATGTGCAGCTCCTTGCACATCGCCCATCTTGGGCAGGTGGTGCACCCCGTGTTCCAGTCAACTTGGAAGATAGGCTTCGTGAGGCTCAGGAGCTGGTAGACCAAGAGTTGAATGACTTGGAAAGACTGAGAGCGGATCTGAATCGGTATAATGACATTTTATTAAACCACATGCTTATTCTTCGAAATGTGAGGAACAACTATCTTCGTTGGTAAATGCTTTTTGCTTCTTACACATGTTTGTAATGGCATCTGTCGTTTCTCTTCTACATTTATATATATTGCAGAGGCCCCAGCAGGTCTGCAACTTGCCCTTGTGTTGCAAATTTGTAAAATGAGCAGAATTGCCGCCACATGAGCATGTGTTACGCTGAACCTTATCATAATCATACAAGGAAGCATACATTGCTTCTTCAACGACGTGGAGGCGCCACAGTCCCGGTAAACGATCACACAATGTGGCTAATTCTGAAACAAAACCATGTGGGCTCTAAGCTCTTCCCAGTGACGGTCCACACGAATTGGTGGTGCTTGAGCGACCCCTGGATCAGCCTCTGACAGAGGCGCCGCTTCCCCTGGCTTGGAACACAAGTTAGACAATGGGAAGATGGGAGAGACAAGCATTAACACGCACCTGCCTTTCGTGGCGGTTCCGATGAAGTACTGGAGTGGGCCGATGTGTTTGAATGCGTGTCCGAGATATTGAGCGTCTCCAAGTGCATCCCAGGTGAGGAGGGAGACAGGGAGCTGGGAGAGGCTGAGCGACGACGCTCATAGCCTGGCAGAGTCTCAGGAATGATCCCTTTACTTGCACAGATACCACTGAGCATTGCCTCGATTCTATTTAGTTGGCGTCGTGTGTCCTCATCGAGCCCTGTGGATAACAATGGTATGAGCATAGGCATATGTAAACGATATACAATGAAGCAAACCTCGTCCAGCTGGAGATGGCACAAACTGTGTTCAGTCAAAAATAACAGAGCCTGACAGCATACATACATCCATGCATGGCATCGAAAATGGGGACTGCCCATGGGGGCCTCAGCCTGTGGCATGTCCTCTTGCGACTGCGACAGAACTTGCAGGTGGTCCTGAGACGTCCAGAGCGCCCATATTCAGCCTCGCATGTTGGCTGATCAGCTTTCTTGCATGGCCCGCACCTGCCCTAGAAAGGAGGTGAGTGAACACTGATAAGGACAATTCAAACAGGGTTATACATCGCCCGTGGTAGCAGGCACCTTTGGTCGAGGGGGGGATGCACCCTCCACAAGCACAGAAGGAACAGCAACGCCAGGCGGCATCTCTGTTACTTTCTGTGGTGTATCTCCCTCGTTGGAATGGGTTTCCACTTCTGGAGAATCCTCAGGTGGCGCTGCACGTTTCTTACCTTTCCCAGCATATGTGGACGTCGAAGGACCGGCAGGAGGAGTGATGGGCGCAGCAGTCGGTGCCTCCACTTTCTGAGCACGTGAGCGTGTCAGCAGACCAGTAGTGACAGGGGGAGGTGGGGGAGGCGCCGCCACTGAAGGAATAGATGGAACAGATGGAATAGAAGCAGAAGTGTCAGCCATGGTCACTGGATGCAATGTGAACAATCTCAGCTATGTTACAGATCTCGGAATAGATGTGCACGCACCATCGTCGCTTCTCTGTGCTGCAGAAGATCGTGTAGAGCCAGGGAGGACCGACCATTGCTTTCTAGCTGACGCATCTGCGACATATGTGCTGAGATCAGTTGCATATAAATCAGCATTCCATCGAGGGTTTTCATTGGCAACCTGATCACAGTATTGCTTGATGTAAGCGTCAGTGAAGATGTGCCAATGGGGATTCCGTCCCCCATCTGATGCCGTCTTCCATTCCGCAATCATGATCTGAACAATTGGATGAAGCCGAGGGACGTTTGCATTCGATCCCACTGCATACGGCGTATACTTGGCACCAATAGAACGCTAATCACTCTGAGCTTAATATAACTTTTCAAGGAAATGAATACTCACGATCTCCTCTGTGACCTTTTCATTCAAATACCCCCATTTCTCAGGCAGGGGAGGGTGTTCTGCGATCCATTTGACCGCTGTCAGAAGCCTCGCAGCCCCATGAAGCAACATTATCTCCACAGAACTCAGTTCTTCTTCCCGAGGTTTTAGAGGCATTGTGAGGAATGTGGGAGAGATCGTATGAAAGGGTGACAAGCAGAGTGTATACCTTATCTATCGCCGAACGGTGCCGAGCGGCGGCGGCGCCAATTCTGACATTGATCTCACACAACGCCCCACAGCTTGACAGGAGGCTGATGATGACTTGATATGATCTAGATAAACAGCCCATATGTGCGAATATAAGGTCTTTACTGGTTTACGGCTTCCAATGCATGCTGGAACGGCATATCTGATGCATATGTAACAGATGGCTGGTACCTTATATGGTAGACAGTCCCCACAGTTGTAATTAATAAATCATTTCCCTATTGTGCTGGACCACACAGATCGACATTCACTAACAATGCCCCCCAAGTCCACTCGCTCCCGAAAGTGTTCTGGTGCAGGTGCACCCCCTGCACCCCCTGCACCCATTCTTCCAACCCAATCGGCAGCACAGCTGCCACCAGGAGCTGAGGACACTTTGTTTGGCTTTCTGGCGAAGGTTCCATCTCCAGTGTCACTCCCCTCGTCTCACATGCCTCGTGCTCCTGCAGCTGGATCAGGTGCACCCTCTCCCATAGCTCAAGCGGCGGCAGCCCCGAAACCTACGCCTAGAGACAACCCCTATGCCTTCCTTGAGAAGGTTCCCTCTCCAGTAATGATGCCCCCATTGCAACGCGGCCAGGGATCTACCACTGCAACTGGTGCTATTACTACTCACTCGAGTGCTGCCGCATCTAGAGACAACCCCTATGCCTTCCTTGAGAAGGTTCCCTCTCCGGTAACGATGCCCCCATTGCAGCGCAGCCAGGGATCTACCACTGCAACTGGTGCTGTTTCCACTCACTCGGGTGCCGCCGCGTCTCCTGTCCTTCGTGTTCAGAATCAGACGGCGCCTCCTGGTTCCTCATTTGGCGGCATCCCCACTTCTGACTTGCGGTCGGTTCAGGTATCGCAAGGTGTATGCATATATTTCTTTTTTCCCTTCCCCTTCCCCTTTCCAAACCACTCTAACATATCCTTGGATAATTACTAGACCCCATCCGGAAATACCTTGGTCTTCAATGAGCGGACTACAGAGGCAGTATGCAATTAACCCCTAATCCCAGTTGACATCTATCTAACAATATGTGGCAGCCTCAGTCTCCTCCCACTGACGAGATTGAGAGCTTCACAGCCTCGGACCCGCCATCTCCCTCCCCCTCACATGTAAGGATTTGATTTTATCTTTTGATTTGATTGTGAGAATTAATAGTACATGTCCTGTCGATTACAGGAATCGGATGTCATCATGGGCCTTAGTGCTCAAGGAAGCGTCATTGGCCTACCTGAAGGCGGCGATGCCGCTGAACGTGACACGGTATTTTCACAAACATTTCCCAGATACATGCCACTTATTTGTGCGTCCATAGCATGCTCGAAATGCCCAGCTGCTTGCACATCGGCTTTCACGCACGCCCCCTATCAACCAGATCAGTTCAAGTCACATTCCTGTGATGTTGGAGGAAAGGCTGAATGCAGCACGGGACATCATCAACAACCAGTTGGAGGAAATGGCCGACTTCAGGAGGGATCTGAATCGTTTGAATGACCGGGCATTACAGCATGTTATTGGACTTTATAATGTAAGGGACAATTATATCAAGTGGTAGGTAGAATGTACAGAACGTGTATATTATGAATCGAAACCGTCGACGTGGTCTTCAGCGTGTTGTGCTTGCATTCAATCCTTATCTATTTCCGAATTGCCCCTATCGGCGACGCTGCTGTCACTCTACTCCACAGATTCAGATCGTGGTGTATATGGGTCATTCGCCATCATATATTCTAGATTTACTGATGGCCCACAGGTGTACTTAATATACCCACCTCTCACTGTTTGTTGCTCGGAAAATATGCCCCCAAAGACGACTACCTTTCGAATGCATTCTGGTGGTTATACTCCAGCTGCCCACTGTCCTCCCACTAAGACAGCGGGACCGCCTACAGACACAGGTGCTGTCCTGTTAAGTGCAAATGTGCTTCCCTTCCTGGCTGATATACACTGTAGTGGTACCAACTGCACATCCTACCCAGGAAGCGGCGCTGCCGTCCCCATCTGCTGCTAGTTGTAACAACCGTTTTGCCTTCATGGCAATCGTGCCATCTCGGGTACGGATCCCTCCTTCTCCACAGGGAGAGGGGTCGACTACTGTGACTCGCTCAGCTACTACGGCCCCAGTTACCACACCGGCCCTCCCTTCTCTGTCTCAACTGGCGACGCTCCCGTCACATATGGCAGCTGAAGATTCCACTATTTCATTCATGGCAAATGTGCCATCCCCAGTAACACTCCCTCCTGTATGTATATTTCAATTCTTATTGTTATATCCCACCTGCCGTTCAACGATTTATATAGACGCTATCCATCGATACAGCATCTATATTCAATAAGGTATATCACATTCAATGGTCCATACTATGAAGAGCAATCTAACAACATATCACAGCCTCAAGATGACATTGACAGGATCACAGTGTCAGACTCGTCACCACCTGTATGTCATTAGCTTTATCTTAATTACCTAACTTACAACCTATTTATGATCAGGATTCAGATGATCAGGAGATAAGCCCTCCAGAGGATGTCTTCGCCTTTCTTGAGAGCGGCATCGCCGCCGCATATTCACAGGTATGTGCCAATTGCATGATATTCGTTAAATATTCATCTATCCGCATATCCCCAGCGTTCCCAAACTGTTGCAGCACTTGCAGGCCATTTGTCTCGTGCACCCTTGGTCAGCCACATCGACTCACGGCGCCCAGCTTTACTCACTTTGGAGGAACGGTTGCACAAAGCCCAGGATGTCATTCACCAGGCATTGGAGGACTTGGAAACATTCAGGTCAGATCTCGCTGATTGCAATGACATTCTATTTCGCCATGTACTTGTCCTTCGTAGTATTGAAGGGTTCCTCTACTCCTAGTTAGTGTTACTATCTGCTTTGTGCCGAGATTGTAAGGATTGCAATGACATTCTATTTGATGTGGAGCCGTTCTTCACAAATATGTCGCTAATGAGAGGTTATCGTTTGCTCCAACAATATGTAGAGCGGCACTGGCGTCAAGCGAAAGCACGTTGCAATATCTAATCGAGACATAACATATCTGGCCACATTAATATGATCCTCATGGTGCACGACCAGAATAAGGTCCACAACTGCAATGTCCCTCACCATAGTCTATGATGTTTCATGTGAAACACAACAGAGCATGTTATATTGCATCCACATGCATCAGGTCATAGTCGTAACATGTGCCATATGATCATACGCCACATTGATTCATCTTCACACCACATCGTATGTGTAGACACTGCTACAGACCACTATATCTTCCATGTTCTTACGTGTTGGAATGAGGTGTCATATGATGTACTATGCGTTCTACCTACCTTCTGAAGCACTGAAACACTGGGATTGCACATTTGATTCATTGCATGTGCAACGGTGTATGTACTAATCGCACAGCAACAGGTTATGAGACATGTTGCACACTTATGTGTATTTGATTTCTTACTCATCAGAAGGTACAAAGACTGTTGCAATCGGAGACACTTGTATGTATTCTAGAATGAATGATATTCACTACAATGTGAATATCTGACGTCTGGATCTTATGATATGAACACACAGATCATATATAATTTGCTCATCTTGGTCCACATCAGAACACTTTCATCTCTTTTCATCCTTGAGACATATTCAATATGCACGCTTCATATCAGGCTGACTCCATGAGTGGAGCCTCTGACCCCCAGGAGGCACGCCTGGGAGAGACAGTTGATGGAGGCTTCACTGTTACTCTGCAAGACACCAATATTCTGCAGCACCATCTTGACGAGTTTCAAAATGGTGATCCATCCCTTCGTACCCAACTCATTGACAGGGTTATGGGAGAGCTATATCGCCTCCGCCCTGTCAACACACCCTTTGATAAGAAGGATGCTAGAAATGTGAGGCATTCATTTACCATCGTTCAAACTTCCTGATGTCTTATCCTACATTATAGAAAATTCAGAAGTGGTTCTATAATCACTACAGCCACCCAAGGCGTGAATACATCAAGTTTACCCGCAGATGGTCTGCTAGGAATGCCTTCTATCAGCTCAATCGAGACGAGGTTTCCGACCTTGCGAAGATGCAGTCTGGACTAATGCCAGGACACCCACAATTCCTAGGAGCCTTGCAAAATGCAACGACCACTCTCTGGAATGATCTAGACGATGACCTTCAGGAAGAGTATATGCAAGCGGCCAAGGACTGGTCGACGGAGGCTCCACCCAAACATATTCAATCCAGGTGAGCCATCACATCATGTCGATCCACTCACTCATATCAGCTCTACAGAATGGCCAGTTCCATGCGTAAGCGGATTATTCAAGACTTTCAAAGCCAACTGTACAGGACATGTGGGATTCGATCCCTTGTCCTTACAGCATATGAAAGCGAAGATCACGACCTCAAGATTTGCATGTAAGCAATTCTAAACATGTATATGGACGCCACATTGACTAGTGAGATTGCTACCTGAAGGGACAATGTGCACAGTGTCTTGAAAGACGGCAAAGACTTCAAGGAGTTCTGCCCAGACTGGAAGAACACCGATATATGGCAGGAATGGAGCAAATTCGGTTACAAATGCTTTTCTCAAGGTTTGCAAACTCTTGCTGCCTATATACGATGATCTCATGATTAATTCAGATACAGATGAGGGTGTTGTAGAGGAGGATCGTGAAAACATGACCACAAAGCCTATCCCTGTTCATCTTGATGCAGACGGGTTCCCAGAGCTTCCGCCCACTACATCAAATGATCCGCATAAGACTAAAATAATCCAGTCCATGCTTAGGGAATATTGTACCGCACATATTCGTGAGATACATTTCAATTTACTCATAGATATATTTCTAACATATATGAGCAAGGCTTCATCACTGGAAAGAAAACACCATTCATTTCATGGGGTTCTCTGGCTGTGAAACCATCATCTTGGGTCGATGCAGAATGTACCCCAGATGGCTTCGAGTGGAAGGACCCTTCAAAGATCAAGGTTGGAGAGATCTTCCGTTTGCTGGATCATTGGAGGGGTCGTATAGACCGTGGCCTGCAGGGCTTGGTTTGGGCACCGTCATGCCCTCTCCTCCAAGATGAAGAACATGCACCCACTCATGGGGGGAAGCTCCGACGGCCCATAGCCCTGCCTGAGGAATATTCTGACGAGGAAGTATTCATCCTTCCACAGAGCGATGATATTGAGCAACATGAATCTGATTTAAGCGACCATGAGGGTCCATACAGATCATCCCCAGTTCATGACCCATTCGAAGAGGGAGCCATGGACGATGATGGTGAATCTCATCCAGATGAATACAACTCCTGTGAGTATTTTATCTTTTTACTTGACTTGGGACATATCTCATATGTTTCATTTAAAGCGCCTTCACATGGTGGGCAACCTTCTACAAGCTCTTTGAGCTATCCGAATGTTTCCACATCGGGTAAGCCTCTCCATGACATCTTATATATGCAGCCGATACATCTCAAACAATTTATCAGATGTTGCTGGACCATCACGTCATTACCAGGGTGAGAAGAACAGGGATGAAGCCATTCCTAAGCGTTATCGAGTGAAAGGAGAGTGGTATATTGAGATTCCAGAGAAACCAAAGTAAGTGGACTAGACCTTTAGCTTGCCATTGGATATTGAACCACATGAAAGGCCGCATGGGCGGAGGTAGCAGTGCGCTAACACTAGGCACAACTTAGGCACACAGGTAAATAACATCATAAGCAATCATTCATTTACATGCAGACAATATTGTATCAGAAATGCAGCACTTCTGTTTATGCCTCATGATTGCTATAGGTGCTGGAAGATCCTACTATGAATTATGTACACAAGCATACATGCTCGTCATTATGCATATATTAATTCTCCATAATAAATGTCATTGCATTTGTTTATGCAAGCCACGGGTTCTCAGGGGCGGAACTGGATTCATGATTGGGGGACACTGATGCATATGTAGTTGAGGCTTTCTTTCTTTTCGATGCAGAATGGTGCATGATGTGATGGGGTGTGACCGGAACAGGCCATATATATAACTACTCTCAAATCGAGCATTCGAGATGTAGAGAATGGATGGTAGATTGATTGATCATGTTTCCATCTACTCATTTGGTGTGTGGGCCCAACATCGAATAAGTATGTGTTTCATATCATTATGGTTATGACATGATTCGAAACATCGGCCTCATGCAATACCCACAAAAGTAGCATATAATGCTTCTCTATTCCAAAGGAGAAGCCGACGTATAGTGGTACATGTTTGCAACATTCCTACATCAAAACTAATATATTGTCCGCTTTACACCCTGCCCAACGATAATCCACGCGAGCTTTTCGAGCTTGTCTGGCCACTGGTGCGACCTCTGGTGGAGTCGCCGCTTCCCCTTCCCCTGGCTTGAAACACGGGTTAAACATTGAATGGATTCAATGATACAAGTGTAAATGCTTACCCGCCTTCTTGCGCGGCGGTTTCGACATGGAGCTGGAGTGCGCAGAAGTGTTTGAATGTGTATCTGAAATGTGCAGCATCTCCATCTGAACGCCAGCCGATGAGGGAGAATGTGAGCTCGGCGATGCCAAACTAGGACGCTCATAACCAGGGAGGCTCTCTGGAAGGATGCCATTACTGTTGCAGATGGCATTGAGCATTGCCTCTATCCTGTTCAGCTGTCGGCGTGTATCTTCGTCGAGGGCTGTGGATACAGTGGTTAGAAGTACATGTGCATATAAACAGAACACATGAACGCTCACCTCTTCCAGCTGCAGATGATGCCATGTGTGATAAGCAAAGAACGTCAACGCCGACGGACTACACACCTCCTTGCATCGCCTCAAATATAGGCATTTCCGTCGCCTTCTTTGTAGGTGTCTCATCGTCGTTGGAGTCAGATACTTCACTAGACGACTCCCGTTGGGGTGCCTTGCGCTTCTTTGAAGGACCAGCCACAGGAGGAGTGGAGGGTGCAGGTGCCGGTGCTGGCGCTTTGACTGGTCGAGCCCACGTCTTCTTCACAGGCTCCTCCACGATGCACGCTTTACCTCTCTTGGCAGCTTGCGTCAACAGTCCGACAGGGGAGGGTGCAGATAGAGGCAATGCGTCCACTTCTGCTGCAGGAGCGGATGGATTGTCAGGCTCCTGCAGGGCCGCTTTGCGGAAAGTAAGTATTGATTGGAACTGTGCAACGAAATGCACACCCACTGTCGGTGTCGCCGCTGCCCAACGCGGTACTTCCCTGTGTAGCACCTTCCTGAGCTCCAGACGATTGGGGAATGGTATGTCGCCACCACATCCTGCTGGGATGCTCGCCATGGATGTAGGAGGTGAGGTCCGTCGCATACAAATGAGGATACCATGTAGGGTTTTCTGTTGCAACCTGGTCACAGACGTATGCGATAGTTTCCTCTGTAAAGATATCCCAACAGGGTTTCCGCTGCTCATGGGAAGCTGCCTTCCACTCATCTGTCATAATCTGGATAATAGGGTGAATACGAGGTATCTTATACTTCCTAGATTCTGGATCCATGTACGGTGCATATCTCGAGGCAATGAATGCCTAAATCACCATGTTATGGATGCTATGTTTTGATTATAATGTTACTCACGATCTCCTCCAAAACCATTTTGTTCAAATAGTCCTCTTTCTCAGGCGTAGGAGGGTTCTCTGCCACCCATCTCACTGCTGCCAAAAGCTTGGCAGCCTTATAGAGCATGTAGTTCTCTAACCCAGTGGACTCTTCGAGAGGCTTGGGAGGCATCGTGGAGAGGTACAGGGATCGTGTCATAGGTGCACAAACCATCACATGCCTTATCTATGCCCAATCGGCTCCAATCAGCGATGCCGCCCCATGTTGATCACTCTCACCCACTGCTCCACGCTTTGATGAACATTTCCCAAGCGATCAGTTCACACGTCAAATAGGGCCCTATGCGAAAGGAAAGGCCAACTGAGACCAAATATATGACACATATGTAGTACTTAATAAAGTGGACGGTCCCCACAGTTTCAAATTAATAAATCTGTTCAGTGCTGCTCTGGCCCTGAGCTCATCTGCCAGGAGTGATGCCCCCAAACTCCACACGTTTGCAAACAGGTCTTGGTCCTGGTATCCCCCCTCATCCACCTGCTTCATCTGAACCACCGCCACTGCCGACCGCTAGAGGAGCATATGCACCACATGGGTTTACATCGGTGATACCGTCTCCAGTCTCACTTCCGAAAGTTCCACTAGATTCTGCACCTGCACCTGCATCTCGTGCACCTACAGGAGTGGCAACGACTTCCTCTACCCCTGGCTCCAATCCATTTACCTCTATGGTGGAGATTCCATCTCCTATGGCGCTCCCCTCCTCCCAACCAGCCGGTGCACTTGCACCGGCGCCTGAAGCCTCTTCTTTGCTTCCTTCAAAGCAGCCGGCGGCATTGCTTTCTACATTTGCCCCACCAAAGCCGTCAAAGTACCCACTACGATGCATACTACCAGGCATGGAACAGGGAAGTGTGCGTAGCCATTCATTGTATTAGCATAACCATTCTAACATGTCTTTGGACGAGCTTCAGACTATGGCTCGAGATGGAGTTTGCCTCAATCATATTCCTGACCGTCTGGTACAGGATATGCATGTCCCAGACACTCCAAGTGAGGTATGCGATATACTCATGCTGATTGGAGTGTCCTAACGATTTCGGTAGCCGCAAGACAATGTTGAAAGTATCACTGCATCTGACTCTTCATCTGTATGTATTTCAATTCACCTTAATAATCTAATTTGTGATATACGTTCCAAAAGGATTCTGAAGATGCAGATGTGAGCATTCCTGACGTTGTTAGTCTCCCTGGGTCGAGTGCTTCTGCCACAGGTGGTGAGGTATGTGACGAATTTATTCCGTCTTCTATACGCCTGCTCAGATGTCTGCAGCGTTCCAGAACCATGCAGCTACTTGAACAGCGCCTACCACCTACTCCTGCTCTCAACCAGAGCGACGCACGCTGCATTCCAATGTCTTTGGAGGATAGGCTTCGCGATGCTCAGGAGTTGGTGGAACAGGGGCTGGAGGATATAGCGATCCTCAGGGCAGATTTAAATCATTTCAATGATGTTCTGTTGCAGCACATACTTGTTCTTCGCAACGTGAGAAACAATTATCTTTGTTCGTAGTCATTGTGAACTTCTTTCTTATGAATGAAATATACTGTATTATCTGTGCGCGATGATACATGTTGGCGGCTCCAAATGTTCTCTCAGTTATCCATGAGAAAATAGAAGAAGAGCAGAATTGCTGCAAAGACTGAAAGTTATCATAACAACAACAAACAAACATATATTGGTGCTACATGATCACGAAATGTCTACCTCAGAAAGAAGAACTTGTCAGCTTTAAACCCCTCCCAATGATGTGTCACGCGAATTGGTGGTGCTTGTGCGACCACTGGTTCGGCCTCTGACGGAGGTGCCGCTTCCCCTGGCTTGGAATGGAGGTTAACCTTTGAGACAATGGGAGAGGGCACTATAAATACATACCTGCTTTATGCGGTGGTTCCGAAGAAGTACTGGACTGGGCAGATGTATTTGAATGTGTATCAGAAATATTCAGCGTCTCCATATGCATGCCAGGCGAAGACGGAGATAGCGAGCTTGGAGAGGCCGATCGACGACGCTCATAGCCTGGCATGTTCTCAGGAATGATCCCCTTGCTGCCACAGATACCAGTGAGCATGGCTTCGATCCTATTGAGTTGGCGATGCGTATCTTCATCGAGTCCTGTGGATAAAGATGGCATTGAGTGTAGGCACATGTAAATAGCATGCGGTCATGCAAACCTTGTCCAACTGGAGATGGCACAAACTGTGAGATGAAAATGAGAAATCCTTGCAAGGTACATACCTCCATACATGGCGTCGAAGAGGGGGATTGCCCATGGGGGCCTTGGCAGATGGCAAGTCTTCTTCCGACCATGACATAACTTGCAGGTGGTTCTGAGACGTCCAGAGCGCCCATATTCAGCCTCGCATGTTGGCTGATCAGCTTTCTGGCACTGCCCGCATCTGGCCTAGAAAGGAGGTCAGTAAATGGCAAAAGTGATACTCTAAATGAGATCATACATCGCCCGTGGCAATGGGTGGAGCAGGTGCCTTAGGCCAAGGGGGGGATGCACCTTCCACATGCACGCTAGGGACAGGAACGCCAGGCAGCATCTCCGTCGCCTTCTTCTGTGTGTGTTCTTTATTGGATTGAATGTTTTCTTTTGGCGAGTCTTCAGGTGACACTGCACGTTTCTTGCCCTTCCCAGTATATGTGGTAGTAGAAGGACGAGGAGTTGGTGTGGTGGGTGCAGCAAGCGGCGCCTCCGCCTTCTGAGCACGTGAGCGCGTCAGGAGACCAGTGGCGACAGGGGGAGGAGGTGGTGGTGCCGCCACTGCAGGCATCGAGGGAACAGGGGGACCAGAGGCTGATGCATCGGCCATGGTGACTGTATACGATTTGAGAATGTCAGTAATGTAACAAACTCTCAGAATAGATGTGCACGCACCATCATCACTTCTCTGTGCTGCAGAAGGTCGGGTTGAGCCAGGGAAGACCCACCATTGCTTTCTAGCTGGCGTCTCCGCGACATATAGGCTCAGATCGGTTGCATATAAATCCGGGTTCCATGTGGGGTTTTCAGTGGCGACCTGATCACAGTATTGCTTGATGTAAGCGTCAGTGAAGATGTGCCAACAGGGATTCTGTCCACTATCCGTCACCGTCTTCCACTCAGCAATCATTATCTGAAAAATAGGATGAAGTCGAGGGATCCTTGCATTCGATCCCAGTGTATACGGCGTATACTTGGCACCAATAGAACGCTAATAAATCTGAGCTTCGTGTAACGTGTCAAGAAAATGAATACTGACGATCTCCTCATTGACCTTTTCATTCAGGTATGTCCATTTCTCAGGGAGGGGAGGGTGTTCTGCGATCCATTTTACAGCTGTCAGAAGCCTCGCAGCCCCATGGAGCAATATGACCTCCACAGAACTCAGTTCTTCTTCTTGATGCTGCATAGTGAGGAACGTTAGGGGGATTATTGTAAGCTGTCACCTTCAAACGTATGGCTTGTCTGCCGCCGATCAGCTCCGAGCAGCAATGCCGCCATTTCTGGCCATTTCAGACTGAACTCACACAACGCCCCACAGTTTGACAGATGGTGATGATAGGTTGATGCGATCGAGATAGAGACCCTATCTGTGAGATAATAAGGTTTGTACAGCTTCCCATTCAAAGCTGCAACGACATATCTGATGCAAATGTAACAGATGACTGGTACCCAATATGGTGCACAGTCCCCACAGTTATAATTAATAAAGTCATTTCCCTATTGTGCTGTACTACGGATCCATTCACTAACAATGCCCCCCAGGTCCACTCGCTCCAAAAAGCGTGCTGGTGCAGATGCACCTCCTGAAATCCCAGCCCCCACTCCTCCAGCCTGCTCGGTGCCACCGCCAATGTCGACAGCTGGGGACCCTTTGTATGGCTTTCTGGCGAAGGTCCCGTCTCCTGTCACACTTCCCTCATCGTACTATACTTCAGCTAAAACAGGTGCACCTTCACCTGCAGCTCAACCGGTGGCAGTGCGAACACCTACGCCTAGAGATGACCCCTATGCCTTCCTTGAGAAGGTTCCCTCTCTGGTAACACTCCCACAACTTCCCCCATCGCATCATGGCGAGGGGTATACCATGCCAACTCGCACTGCTTCTTCTCGCTCAGGACCAGCTGTGTCTCCTGCGCCTCTTGCTTCCCCAGCTCGTAGCAATCCCGCTTTTGGCCTCACAGCAGCGGTGCCATCTACAGTCAGCCTCCCAGCTTTGCAGCCAGTTCAGGGATCACGAGGCGTACACATTAATCTATTTCTCGCATTCCCTCTCACCATTCTAAAATCTATTCTGACAATATACGGTGGCCTCAGACACCCACATGCGATGAGAGTGAGAGGATCACAGTGTCGGACCCGCCGTCTCCTTCCCCCTCACGTGTATGTATTTGATTTCATCATTTGATTTCATTATGAGGATTAAACTACATGTTCTGTCAATTATAGGACTCAGATATCGTCATGGAGCTTAGTGCACAACCCAGTGTTATCAGCCTACCTGAAAGTGGCGACACCGGTGAACATGATTTGGTATGTGACAACCTCTGCCAGATGGATACCCACTTACTCGTGCATCCATAGTGTGCTCGAAACGCTGCATTGCTTGCACGTAGGCTTTCCCGCACACCTCCAATCAACCAAATCAATGCATGTCGCGTCCCCATAGGATTGGAGGAACGGCTGAATGCAGCACGGGAAATCATTGACATTCAGTTAGATGAGTTGGCTGACTTCAGGAAGGAACTGAGTCGTTTAAATGACCAAGCATTACAACATATTATTGTTCTTGCAAATGTAAAGGACAATTACCTCAAGTGGTAGATAGCATGTACGGAGCATGTATATTCTGTTGTGTCGCCAACTTGTTGTATTCATATACATGTCTTATCTATCTCCTATCGACCCCGATCGGCAATACCGTCCTCCTGTGATTCAGTCTCACAGTCTGCTCCAGAGATTCAGATCTCTGTGCAAATGGGAAATTCGGATTGGCCATACCATTTAGGACCATCTAACCACATATTGTAGCCTCAAGATGAGATTGACAGAATCACAGTGTCGGACTCCTCTCTACCTGTTTGTAAATTACTTTTACTTAATCACCTGACTTACGAGCTATATATGAACATGATTCAGACATTCAGGAGATAAGCACTCCAGAGGATGTCTTGAAGTTCCCCGAGAGTGGCGTCGCCGCCGTGTATGCACAGGTATCTGACTTTTGCATCACCTCCCTTTGTATATTAATCCAATTGTATATCTACACTGTTCCCAAACTGTGGCAGTACTCGCACGCCATCTGTTTCGTGCACCCTCTGTCAACCAGGTCGATGCACACACAGTTTCGCTCACCTTGGATGAACGGTTGCACAAAGCCGAGGATGTCATTGCCCAGGCATTGGACAACTTGGAAACATTCAGGTCAGATCTCATTTATTGCAAGGACATCCTATTACTACATACACTTGTTCTTTGTAGTGTTAAAGAGTACTTCCACCCTTAGTGTTACTATCTACTTTGTACATGGATTTTAAAGACTGTAATGTCATTCTATTTTGAAATGTACCTGTTCTTCATGGTGTGACAGAATTTGTTCACTGCTAGTGAGACAATGTGCCTTGCAAATATGTGGCCAATGAGGGTTTGTCTTGTTCTCCCAAAATATGCCCAGTGGCAATGCCATCAAACCCTGCACCTTGCAATTTCTAATCAATAGAGAACATCTCTGGTTACATTAATGTGATCTCAATGGCGGCACCGCCGCAATATAGACCACAAATGTAATGTCCCTCACAAACTTCCTATGATGTTTCATGAGAGATATCACAGAACATGTTTTATCACATCTACATGCATCATGCCACACCTTTAACATGCACCATATGATCAAGTCCACATTGATTAATCCCTCACACCACAGTGTATGTTTAGACGCTGCTACAATACTGCTATGTGGTCCATGTTCTCACATGTTGGAATGAGGACTCATATCATGTGACATACGTACTATGCATTCCAAGATACCTTCTGAGAGACTGAAACACTTGCAGTGCTCATTTAATTCATTGCATGCCACAGTATTTGTGCAAATGGCACTGTTATGAGACATGATGCACATGTATGTATGTTTGATTTCTTTACATGTCAGAAGATATTTGAAACTTAGGTACACAGGTAGATAACATCATAAGCAATCATCCATTTACATGCAGACTATATTGTATGGGAAATACCGCACTTCCTTTATGCCTGAGCGAACATGTCTGGAACACAATTTATATTAGAAATTCCTATGAGATCCCTATTCATGCTGTTTCAAGAGTGATATTTTGAATAAAAATGGCATTTCCATAGTCAACATCTCCATAACCTGATGTTTATGCCTAAAGCGGCGCCTCTGCCTCGAGCCAACATCGGCTGGAGTATGAATGATGGCGGAGTCTCCGCCGTCGGCCGACGTCGGCTGGAGTATCAGTCATAGAATATTCTCACTGTCGGCTGGAGTATCAATTACGTAAGCCATCACTATCCCATGGCTGCCCAATGCCCATGCCCCAAGCACCGCCACCAGGAGGACACCATGGGGACAAGTTGGTGGGAAACCCACCTATCATTTTTACAGGAGATTGCTCTAAGGCAGAGCAATTCATTACCCAATGGCAACTTTACAAGGGAGTCAATATCACCAATATGCTTATGCATAATCCATACCAATGAGCTATGTTCTTCCTCACTTACATCCAGGGGAACCTCATTAACGAATGGGTCAAGGGAGTCAATGCATGGCTATGCACTCAAGTCACAACACAAGGATGGGCGACGACAGACGAATGCCTATGGAACAGAGTCATCAGTGCCTTCAATAGGCAATATGCTGATGTTTTAGAGCAAGAAAAGGCTCAAGCAGAGTTAGGGAGAGGCCTCTGGATGCAAAACGGAGATTTAGACAGTCTCATCACAAGATTTGAACAATTGGTACGCCATGCCAATTACGATGTCAACCAGCCGCTGGTTCTGTGCATATTCACAGATGCATTGCCGCATGCAATGTATGAATATATATTCAAAAATGTACAACCACAGGACTATGAAGGCTGGCGAGAAGCGTCGATACAGCAGCAAAAGGTGTTTGTCCACATGAAGAGTTGACTAGAACAATTCAACCTGAGGAAGAATGTGCCAACCAGTTTCAATAATTGGAAAGCAAACAACTACAATAACACCAAACGGTGGCGTCAACCCAATATCCCAAATTTAACAGATCCAAATGCAATGGACCTGTCACCAGGAAGAGCACATCTCGCTCAAGCAGAGGATTATGAACCAGGGAGGAATCATTACCAACCGCCAGAGGGAGTAGGACGAGGAACTGGTACACCAATAGGACAAAGGAAAGTCCTCAAATGTTTCAATTGCAACAAACCAGGTCACTTTAAAAGAGATTGTTGATAGCCCTTAAAGCCGAACCCATTTTACCGACAAAACCAAGGATCCTCGCATACTCGACAAACTGATACAAGTGAAGATGGTTTCTATGCAGCTCGCAGCATAGTCAATGATTGTAGCATCATTGAAGGATGCACTCCACAACAAAAGGCTCAAGCCTGGTTAGAAGGAGTTGCTGAAGAACCTGATGAGGTTAAAGATCTCGTTATGCAACAACTGTGGAGGCGAGAGGATTTTCAAAATGCCTGAACCCAACAGCCTGGGTGAGGGCTCTTCGTTGTTCACATGCTACCGTTCTATGCAAATTCCAGTGTCGATCCATACCAGTTACTTCATGGCCGATAAACAAGCGCTCGTAGATTCAGGGGCAACCAATAACTTCATGCACCCAAATTTTGCGACGAAGATGGGGTTAGGGATGAAAGAGCTCCCAACACCAGAAAAATATTCAATATTGACAACACCACCAACAAATCAGGGAAGATTACGAATTACCTTGATCTAGATGTATACACTAAAGGAATCCACAAAGAAATGTGCTTCCTCATCACTGATATAGGAAGCGAAGATATACTACTAGGATATCCATGGTTGGCGTCCTTTGAACCAAGATTCAGTTGGAGACATGTGGTTATCGATGAGCGGGCACTCCCAGTTGTTATCTCCTCCATCAACCCCCATATTATCAAACAACAGCCAGTAATCGCAACAACACTAACAGAGGAGGAAAAACACCATATAGTTTGCACACTTGAGTCACAATCCTCCATTTGTGGAGTATCTACTGAATTAGCGATTCAAGCCAGACAGAACCAAGTAGCAGCCGAAGTCCCAAAAGTCTACGAGCAATTTGCCAAGCTGTTTAGTAGTGAAGCATCATCTCGGTTTCCGCCTTCAAGGCCATGGGATCATGCCATTGACTTCAAACCAAATGCCCCAGACACACTCCCCTGTAAAATCTACCCCATGACACAAGAAGAGGACAAGTCACTGCTCAAGTTCTTACAGGAACAAGAAGCTAAAGGATACATTCATCCCTCGATTTCCCCCTATGCATCTCCTTTTTTCTTCATACAGAAGAAGGACAGCAAGCTGAGACCAGTACAGGACTACCGGTGGATCAACAAAATCACGATCAGCAACCAGTACCCTCTCCCACTCATTACAGACTTACTCACAGATCTCAGCAGCACCAAGATATTCACCAAACTGGATGTTAAAGACGGATATAACAACATTCGGATCAAGAAGGGGGACAAACACAAGGCAGCATTCAAAACCAAATACAGGTTATGGGAGCCGCTTGTCATGTTTTTTGGGCTCAAAAACTCCCCAGCTATGTTCCAAAACATGATGAATTACAAGTATCAAGATACTATTGACTATTGGAATGCCAGGGGTACTGCGATCTGTATATATATGGATGACATTGCTATTGCAACCAGCACAAATTTGGACAATCATATCAAAGCAGTATCGGCAGTATTCAAAGTAGCGGAATGCTTAGACCTTTATTTCAAGCCAGAAAAATGCACTTTCCACGCCCCATGTATGGATTACCTGGGGGTAATCCTTGAAAAGGGGATAACACGCGTGGACCCCGTTAAAATCACGGGCATCAAAAATTGGCCCATGCCCACCAAAGTTAAGGACATCAGATCTTTTTTGGGCTTCTGCAACTTTTACCGACCATTCATATGAGGATTTGCACACATAGCACGGCCACTAAATGAGCTAACACAGAAAGACACCAAATGGCTATGGATGGAGCGATGTCAAAAGGTGTTTGATGAACTACGAAGAAGGGTCACCAGCGAACCAGTACTGGCACACCTGGAACTAGACAAGCAGTTTGAACTGGAGGTTGATGCATCAGGTTTTGCAGTAGGAGCAGTACTCCTACAAAAGAAAGAAGACGGCAAAAAACACCCCATTGCCTACTTCTCAAAAACCCTCAACAAAGCACAGCATAACTACAACATAGCAGACCTGGAACTACTTGCAGTCGTAATGTCTCTAGACAACTGGAGATCCTTCTTAGCCGGCTCGCCACACAAAGTCATTGTCTATTTGGATCACCAAAACTTGTTATACTGGAAAGAACCACACAAGATTAGTAGATGTGTAGCCAGGGAAGTACTTCGACTATCAGAGTACAACATTGAAATTTGTCACCTCAAAGGAACAGCTAATGGACGAGCAGATGCACTATTGAGGAGACCTGATTATGATCAAGGCATTGAAGACAACACAAATGTAACAGTGTTACCAGAACACCTCTTTGCGAGGACCACTGTAACCATTGAACCACAACACCGTCAGGATGAAGCACACCTTAAACCATGGGTCGATCCGCACCAACTTAAGCAACTCAACGGCATGTGGTATAAAGAAGGGCGAGTAGTTGTAACAGATGAGTTGCCAGGCAAACGTCAAATCATTCAAGCACACCACAACCCACCAGTACACGGACACCCAGGCATCAATAGGATCATACAAATTGTGGAATGCAACTACTGGTGGCCGCAACTACATCAAGAAGTCACCGATTATGTACGAGGATGTGCAGATTGTCAACGCCACAAAGTTAACAATCGACCAACCAAGGCCCCGCTAAAACCCATTTACCCCAAACCTGAAGCTGTGCCATTCAAGACTATCACATTAGACTTCATTACTAAACTCCCTGAGTCACAGGGATATGACTCCATTCTCACTGTAACCAACCATGACTGCACCAAGGCAGCCATATTCATACCGTGCCAAGAAGAGATCAATGCAGAAGAAACTGCTGCACTCTATATACGACATGTATTTGTGCACTTCGGATTACCCCAGAAGGTCATCAGCGATCGAGACCCTTGTTTTGTGTCAAAATTCATGCAAGAAGTATGCTGTATTACAGGGATAGAGCAAAATCTGTCAACAGCGTATCACCCAAGAACTGACAGGCAATCGGAGCGCTCAAATCAATGGGTCGAGACCACTATTCGATTTATCTCTGACCACCATCAGACAAATTGGGCTCCTTATCTCCCCATCGCACAATTTGCACACAATAACTGGCCTAGCGAGACCACAAGGAAGTCTCTGTTTTTCCTTCTGATGGGCTATCACCCACATGCTGATTGGATGTCGGCATCATCCCCATTACCACAGGTCACATTGCACCTCGAGCAACTGAAACAGGCATGAGATATGGCGCAACAGGCAATGATTAAGGCCCAACAATCATGGGTCAAACACTGTGATACGCCCAAGTACAAAGAAGGAGACCAAGTATGGTTAGAAGGCAAGAATCTCTGTATCAATCAGCCGACCGCCAAGCTTGCGCCCAGAAGGCATGGCCCTTTTAAAGTAATCAAGGTACTATCACCGGTCAGTTATCAATTGGCCCTTCCCACACTGTGGAGCATTCACCCCGTGTTTCATATCAATCTTCTCACCCCGTATCACGAGACAATAACCCATGGGCTGAACTATCAGCGCCCGTTACCGGATTTAGTCAATGGGGAAGAAGAATACTCCATGGAGAAGATTCTAGACTCACAGAAGTTCGGCAGAAGATGGTGTCTTCAATATTTGGTCAAATGGGAAGGCTACCCTGACTCAGACAACATGTGGGTCGACAAGGATGACATATTCGCCGATGATAAGGTGCAGGAGTTCAAAGCTTCAAACCCTGCCAAGGAGATACATATAAGGAGCCTCTCATTCGCTAAGTCCCAGCATCCCTCAGCTCTTCAGCATTCTCACCTTCTATTACAACATGCCTATCGATATATGTCATCCAATGGATGCTCAGACCTTGCCGACGAGACTACAGCTGGAGCATATGCTGACTCCGCTGCTGGGCATGAAGACGCAGTCATTGACTCTGTCTATGACGACATCAGACGTATGGCTACCGAGCGGACAACCTTGATCCTCAGAGCTCAGGCTATCCCTTTCGAACCACGACCCCCCTCACCAGCAACCGACACTATGGCCGACACTTTCCAACAACTCACCCTCGCTGATGCAGCCGAATCTCGCACTGCAAGTAACTCCGAACACATCCTTACACTTCGCGTGCCCGAAGCCATCGTCACTGGGGATGCTGACAGCACGAGAGTGGCATCGGGAACAACTACTGGAAGCGAGGAAGTGGCACGACCTGAAGAATTGACAATGACAACAGGCCAGCTTGCTCCCTCTAGCCCGGTGTCACCCTCTGATATCGGATTCTGCGCTCAATGCCATGGACCAAGAGAATACTGCCATGGCCATGAGTCTCCAACCCCCACTCCAGTCCCAGCTCCAGTCGCTCCCGTCCCTGTCCCCGCACCGACCACTTGCACCAGTGCAATGGCGCACTTTCACCTCACTCGTGAAGAGGCCATGTCTCTGGCAGACAACATTGCCAACACCCTCGAAGTCTGTTGTCAAGATTCCCCTGAAGTACCGCCTCCCTACCCCGAAGACCGACAAACTGCCGAAGGGATGGGTCTACGACGTGGCTGAGGTCAAAGAGGAAGACCACGCCAGCCCATCGCTGTACAGTACACCGTGCCGCCCGCTCACCCACGCCATGCAAACAGAGGCGCTCAAGCATCGCACCGACCCCTATTGCCAGCTGTGCAGGGGTATGAAAACAACCAAGGGACAAGTTACATCCCTTTCACTTTCTTAGATGCCACAGGTCGATCAGTTCCCGCCAGGTATATCAAGGTGCACATGACCGACAACCCCTATGTCGAGGCGTGGATGACAATGGATGGACCTGTTCATCAGGGAGAGATCCATGCAGCTGCAGTCCACGACTGAGTTGGGTGAACGCTGGAGATTGGGCAGGACGAACTGCGTCTACTCGACCGCAGTTATCAGGACTGGATCCTGGTCGACGAGGCCGTCGCTCATGTCAGTGACTGTTCATTGATGGCAGAGGTGATGAGGTGGCGGGGACTGCAGAAGCGTATGAAGGTGGCACAAGAGTCGATTTGACAAGTTGAAGATTGACTGTTCGCAATGGCAGTAGACTAATGGGTGTGTCGAGCACGGCTGGAGGAGGCATGGGCCGTTCATCGGATTGAAGAAGAGATGAGGCAGGATAGGCAAGTTACCACACTCACTGCATGGTCGGTAGAACGTGGGCATTTACCCTGAAAAGGGGATAATGTCATGGACTACATCGGAATTGGACTGACACATCAGTTATGACTATGATCGTCAGCTTATATTAGTCATGGACAGGGGCTGGAGTATCGTTGTAGCACTGACTCACACACTGTCAAGCGTCTTATTGTCTTGTAGTATCAGGTGCTGATGGACACTATGTCATACTGGGATAGCAGTACTAGGGTTCGTGACTCATACTATAGTTCAGACTCCGCTTTAAAGCGAGTCTTACCAGTATATAAGTCGACTAGTAAAGACCAGGGATCCCCATCCTGGTCTTCTTCAATTTGCTATCTTGTCTTGGTTTCCTTTCCTATTCAGTCAGCCTTTCTTTGTCATCATCTTTCTCTATCTCTTTCTCTTTCAACTCTTCTCTCTCATCATCGACTTAGTGGAGGTGCTGTCACGCCCTTTTCACTCCAAGGGGACCTAGTGTTAGTCAGCCTAGTGTCCGCAAACACCAGTCATGTGTTGCAAGCCACCTCAGTAGTCCAAGTTGGACAAACGGTTAGCAAACCATTACATCATCAAGGACAACTCAAGCCTGATGCAGAGATAAATCACATGCTGAAACTAACCAATGTGGAGCGTGCTGAACACAATACCTTTATGCAAGGTAATAACAGCGGTATCACACTAAAGATCAGTCTGAGTGAGAACCAAGAGGACAAGTTGGCTCTACTCAGGACACTACAGGGTGTCTTATATACTACTAGGGATGAGTCACTTACTAATCTACTGAGTAAGTACTAATGACTACCAGCTGACATGTCGTGTATCTATACTTAGCACTTCTATTGTGATTACTGATCACTATGTCATAAGTGCTTACTAGCACTGATGCATCGCCCTAATAATAGAACAATGCTGACTGAATCCTAATACAGCTTGTAATCTATATTACCCTATTGTTCTACAACATTCCATAACATTCCAACCAATCATAACGTACACATGTCTGATAGTGAATAAGGCAGGTACTTCCCAGGATCACATGCCTTTATGACAAATACAAATGCACATGTTGGGCATCATGTGACTAACCATCTTATCATATCTAATGATAAGGACTTCAACACAGAAAACAGAAAAAGATATACACCTCCATGACAATAAGTATGTATGTATTTTATCTATAGCAGTTATGACACAAGTAGACTATGCAAGTATGATTACCATATTAGGTAGCTACATAGTGCAGAATAGTGGGCATAACACATATCAGGGTCATGTAAATGATTCTGAGATGTTTAGAGAAGGACAGGGGTTTTGAAAACCCTGAGGGTAGTGTTGAGGGGTATGGGAGGGTAGGGGTAAGGGTAGGGATTTTCCAACCCTCAACCTACCCTTACCCCTCATGGGGGTCTCGGGGGTACCGGGGGTACCGGAGGGGTAGGTGACAAATCGTTCTGGGCTGGAAAAGTGAGCCAAGTGAGAGCTCCAAGAAAGGCTCCAAGTCCCTCAAACTCCTCAATCTGTTTATTGGTGCCAGTATTTACTCATCCCCCCTCCCTTATGCATGTATTATATATTTACAATGTCAGTAATAAGGAGGAGTTTCTTTGGTGTCACTGGCATCAGACCTCAGTAAGATGCTCAGCAAGGTTCTGAGCATCCCCTTGTCCACATTCCCCAATCCACGGCACCTACATGCACCCTTAGCAATTTATGTATATTATGTATATAACAAATTCGATTACAAATATGGAGTTTCATGGCGTGCAGATCGGTGCACAGCATCTTATATTGATAATCACTGTTGGCTAGATTGTGCACTCGTACGGATGCTGCATGTGCACGCGGACCTAAATACTTAAGAAATATATATACCCTGATGCTAAAAACGTCTGTGCAAAGTTTCACGCAGCGCAAATGCATGCATGATCTGATTTTATGTGAAACTGTGCTCACTACTTACTCTAAAGCCTGAGGGTTTGCTACCCCCACTACCCCTGCTCAACCCGTACCCCCAGAGGCTGAAAACCCGTACCCCTTACGAGGGTACGGGTTTTGAAGGGGTAGGGGTTTGGGTTGAGTTCTAATACCCCAGGGTTACCCCTGTCTTTCTCTAGAGATGTTCTAGGGTGTTCCACATCAGGCATCACTGAAAATGCAATATAGTGGACACATCATCATAGTTATGCACAGGGACATGGTGGAACCATAGGGACCACTTTTCCCTATATAAGGAGGGGTGAAAAGACACATACCCTCCCCAGCAGAATATCACTTGTATTCACTTGTGCTCTATACACTGCGACTAAGACTATCAACACCTTGCACTAAAGGTGAGTCTTCTATATCCTGCATGCTGCACCATGTGCTGTGCAACAAGTGCCTCATACCCCTGCTGTGAAGCTTGGTAGGTATCCAAAGTGAGCAGGGATTGTCTGAAGGTGGGCACTGGTCAACTGGTTGACATCAACATCCTCAGCTGGCAACTGATGTTGCTGCTTCACCTTGGACTTGGTGCACAGGGCAGGGGCAAGTTTGGAAGGAGGAAGACAACAACAATGGTCCTCCTGCTGCCACTTATAATACCACTGCCACCACCAACAACCCCCCAGCTGGCAATGACAGCAAAGATAACACTGACAAGGGCTTGCTTGGGTCCCTCCAGTGGGATGAGCTTCTTTCCTGGGTCAAGAATCATGCCATCAAGGTGCAGGGGAGGCATGCAATGAAAAAGGTATGTCCCACTTGCTCTCAAGTTCCCTTGCTGACACATTGTATCTACAGATATCATCAAGGCAATCACTGCTGCCCTGAAGGCTGAGCAACCCACAAAGGAGGAGATCAAGGGCATAATCAGTGAGGTAAGTGTGCATTGCTGCAGCTCATTAACTTACTGATATATTCCCTTTAGCACAAATCCAAACACAACACAAGGGCTGCTGCATAGCAGCCCTCTATTTTTCAATACAATCACATCATGTGCAGCTGATTCTGAGATGACATCAACAGGGGGCTTGTTTTTTTACTAAATATATATACATGCATATTTTTGATTGCATTTGACTAATGTGTGAGTTGAGTTTGACTGCTGCATGACTACTACTTGACTTGAAGTCAAGTAATAGTCACAATAAAGTCAGGTAATAGTCAGTAATAAGTCTTTCCTTTGTAATCTTTGTCTTGACTTCAAATGACTTTTCTCTGACTTTGTTTGACCTATAATTGACTATTCTGTGACTCTTAGCTGACTTTCACACAACTTTGTGCTGACCTTAATTTGACTTCTATAAGACTTATATTTGACTTATAGCCAACTTTCAAATGACTTTTCAAGACTTTTAAATGACTTTTCCACAACTTCTTTCAGACTTTATCATGACTTACTGTATGTATGACTTATATCTGACTACTTCCTGACTTTTCTGTGACCTTGATATGGCTTTATATTGACTTCATATTGACATTTATATGACTGTATCCTGACCTTCTGAGACTATTATTTGACTTTTGTATGACCTTTCATTCACTTTTAGATGACCTTATTGTGACTTCTTCTTGACTATTACTTGACATTTATTTGACCCTTAACTGACTTGAGTTGACTTGTATGTGAACCTTAACTGACTTTTGACTGACTTATGATTCATTTTTGTGTGACTTCTATATGACTCTCTTGACTTTCATGTGACTTGTGTATGACTTTGACCTAGCTTTGACATGACTTTTATTTGACCTTTATATGACTTTACTTTGACTAAAATAGTCTGCATTTAGTCAAAGGAAAGTCAATGACTTTTACATGACTTTTATGTGACTGTACATAACTTTTCATGACTTTTTGTTGACTAAAACCTGACTTTTATAGTCAAATTAAAGTCAAAAAAGGCTGCATTTAGTCAAGGAATAGTCAATGACTTTTACATGACTGTCGACTGACTTTTTGGCAACTTTCTTTTTACTGAGGGTGATTGAGCAAGCTGCAATACAATAAGCATCCTCAGCCTGAGGTAGCACTCTCAAAGTTTCTTGGCTTGTGAGATTATAATTGTACATGGCAAGAGGGACTGTCAATGGTGCCATCCTCCTCCTTCATCCTCCCATTGCCTGGAGTGTGACCATGATAGTGAATAGCAAAGCAAGGAATCCATAGATGTTCAGCAAAATCTCCTCTTGGTCCTCTAATTATTGTAATATGGACAACCACTTCAGTAGTACACCATCCTTGGGGGAAATTTTTTCAAAGAATAGAATATCAGTATGCATAAAAGTGAACAATGAGAGCATACCTTGAATACGTTCACAACACAAGCAAATTGGTATTGTTATAACCTTTGTTGCCACTTGGTTCACCATATGAGACTTCCCTGTTCCAGCAGATTTTATGATGCTTGAGAATCTTGCATAAATGTCCTCTCTCTGTTTGTTAAGAGAAGTTGAGATGGACTTTATAAGCACCTCTGCAGTGCACAGCAAGGTGTCACAAAATGACACAACACATTTACAATGTTTTCATTAAAGCCCACCTGTAAATAGAGTTATGACATAGAGAAAGCCAACATGGGCCCATTTACTAAGTGCAAGCATATGTAATGAAAAGCATGCATATATAAAGAATGGGCTGATGACTCAATTAACTAAATGTGGGCATTTATAGGGAATGGGCCAATATAATAAGCTGCTGAATTATTGGGATGGGGCTGGGGACTTTCTTATCAGTTTCTTTGAAAATGGGCCAGACACAAATGGGCCCAGCATCTCTGTTGAGAGGATCTGCTAATAGCTTTTAAATGGTGCACACTGCTCTTGAGAAAGTTGCTGAATGCTTTGGCTGGGTTATTTGTATTACTTTTAAAACTGCTGCCAATTGTCTTGGATGGGGCCAGCATTTCTCATGAGAGGTGCTGCTGATCACTTCGAATGGGCCACTATTTTAGATAAGAATATGGTTAACATGGCATTGAATTTGATATTAGTTTCATCTGTAAAACAGGGTAGGTGCTTACTGTAAATGTGTTTGGAGCATTCAAAGTGTTTGGGGGAGTGTTCCCCAAACACTTTGAACACCTCCCACTTTACAGATGTTCAGTTGCTTTTCTCGCTATAAAATGGGTGCAAAAGCTGTACTAGTTTTTATGCCACTCAGCATCTGCCCCTACAACCCAAAGATCAACCTAATCTTCAATCACAGGGGTACTCTCACATGAACATAAGGTTTATTACCTTAACATGTGTATGAGGCCTGTATCAGTTTGTCTGTGGAATTCAAGTCCAATGACAGCCTGTATCATTTGACAGTCACTGCATTGATCACTGCTTTGCTCTTGTATGTATCATCATCACAGAATGCAAATAATCGATTTTAATTGGCTTTGGCACAAACATGTGGCCAACATTCTGACAGAAAATTGCAAGATCACTCCCTTCACATTTATGAGTACAGCTAGAAGAATTTTCACCATGACCTCTGTACACGCTCGTAAGTGTGTGCATGTGTTCGTGTGGCAGAAAGGGGGATTGTGTACACATAATAGTCAGCCGTGGCTTGAATGATTGATAGCCCAGCTGACGATTAGATTCTTCTATACTTGATAGCCCAGCTGGTGCCAGCCGACGTTAAGAATCTTTCATATTTGATAGGTCAGCTGACGGCAGGCGATCTGCTCCACAGCAAGGTGAGTTTATGAGTATATGTAAACGCTGCATTGAGGTCATGTCATTCATAAACATATTGAATGCATAATGACAAGTTTCGAACGACATATTAGTAAGTATAGTTGGAATGAAACATATAACACATCAGATTTGGTAGTACTTGTACATGGATCAGCCAAGCTGTCATCAATGGCACAGAAAAAAGTACAGCAATTCATATTTTGGGATGCTGTTGACTGTAGAAGTAGTGGTGGGCCACCCGAAGACCAGTCTAATAAAGTATGGGGCCTCTGTCCTAATGGTGTAATGGATAAGGACGAAATCTCAATACTATATAGCATTAGAAATGATGGCATGATGATGCAGATGGACTGGTGGAACACTTTGAGCAAGCAGAAATGTGGTACTTTTAATTGGGAGTATATCCAGAGATTAATTAGAGCCCGTCCGGCGCACATGTTGTCGCACGAGATACCAGCCAAAAAGAAAAATACTATTTTTTGTTATCGCGCCCGGCAACGTGACCGTCCAGCAAACTTTGCCGCTGTCACGCGCGAAAATATCGCGCACAACAACCCTGCCAAAAATAAATATGACTCTAGGGTCGTTTTTTTCGTTGTCGCACTTGGCAAAATCTCTTCAGACGTGACTGTGTCCCTTCATTTACGAGGGACATTACGTGATCAAAGAGCATCGGCATGCCCAAGTCAAATCTATATGGGCTCACACGTGTGCAATGTGTTTATGTATGTACAGCAGTTCTTACTACGGGCGAATGAAGTCCTACGAGTCCTACGAGTCCTTGAGGTGTGAATGGCATGGAAAGAGATGATCAGAGCAAGAATCAGGGCAAGAATCAAGGGGCCTCGAGACCACAGTAACTATTGACTTGCTTTCAAATGTATCTTGAGTGCGAAGTCCGATTGTTCATGGAGACGTACACGGTGGCGATCGTCGGGTTGACTGTGATGCATTGAGCGACATCACTGAACTCATTGTCGGATAGACCCTCGTTTGATTCTATGAGGGCTATGGCGACTGTGACGTTAGGATTTGTGTTGACGCCGGTATGCTGAGGTCCAACGGCCACCTCGGCTGGGCGCAGGGTCGTGGCGACTTCGCGCATGGCATTTGCCAACGTGTCTGCAGCGACGTTCATCGAACTTGCCATCAAAGACATGCCCTCGCCCGCAGAGACACGGCGTACATTGCAACGCTCTGCGCCCGTTGTGCCGGTTCCAGCGCTCCTGACACGCTTACGATGTTCTCTTGCCACCTTCCCTAGGTTGTCCTCCTGTAGAGTAGTTAGCTACCTCCAATTAATAAACTCGCTATGTACTACTTACTTCGTCATCTTCGTCATCATCAGCGGTGTGTGGCTTAGGGACTGTCATTGGAGTTGGTGTTGATATCTTTACAGGCTATATGGTTGGTTAGAAGTATGCGTGAGCGTCGTTGGGAGTCAGACTTACCTTGTTGAAGGCTTGGTTGGGGGTATCGTCGTCTGAGTACTTATCGTTCTCCCAGTTGAGTGGGGAGCGGGGCCTACGGCTGAGAGTGGTATCTTTGGAAATACCCAGGAGGACAGGATCAATCCGAGAGTCGAAGTCGTCTCCGGGGGGAGTAACAGGGGACGAGTGCCGAGTATATGAAGGGCCCGGGGTTTGGCCTGCCCAGAACGCGAACTCACCAGTAGCACAAGTGCCGTCGATGAGGTCGCCGAGCTCGTCGAATAGAGGGAATCCCTTCTTGCGGAAGGGTTTCGCCTTGTCGTGACTCTGAAGGGTAGGGGCAAGTGAGAGGAACAAGTCAGTCCCGCATATATATGGGCCAGGTGTACCTTGAGGTATTCATCCCATACAGCCGGAAGCGCCTTGACATGCTTCGTTGCATTGTCCCAGCCAAATCCCGATAGATTGCGGAGCTCCTTGACAATATCATATTCCTTTTTGAGCTGTAGAGTGTCAGATACGTGCATACATGGACATAATCCAGACGTACCTTTTGCCATCGGCTCTTCAGAACAGTAATGGTTTTGTGCGCACCACCGGACTCTTCCTCGCTACCGGCTAGCGCTGTTTCGCATGCGACCCACGCGGTTGACTTGGGGTTGTTGTCACCCCAGCGGCCAGCCGCCTTCTCCACAGTCATGGTCTCAACCAGCAAGGCGTTGTCGGCTTTGCTCCATCGGCAATTTCCACCTCCGGTTTGTTCTTCTTTTACTTTCCCTTTTTTACTTTCCTTTTTGGTGTCCTTACCCATTGTGGGCTCGTGGGTAGATGAAGGAGGGAGAGGAGACACACGCGACGCGTCTGAGCGGGAGTCCGGAAGTCCGGAGTCGATCACGTGGCCGGCGCATGGTGCATTGGCAGCAGCATGTAATTACGCGTTTACTATGTAGTACACAGCCCAATGGTAGTTTTTTTACGCACGGCGCGCTCCCCTGCCCCGGTGTCTACGCTGATATTCGTTCCACATGGCAAGGGCAATCGCATCCCTGTGTTCAGCTGCCCGATTTTGTTCTTCGCTACCGACATCCTGCTCAGCCAATTTTGCGGTCCTGCGCTCCATCTGAGCCATTTCCTCGTTAGGTCCAGTCGCCGTTTCCATTTCGGTATCATCCAGTATATCGGCAGGGTCATAGGCACGGATGAAGTTGTGTATTACCGCCAGTCCGCTAATCAGTTGGGATTGAGTCTCGGGCGAATATTCCTGTGCGACCACGAGGACCTTGAAGCGTCGCTTGACAACCCCAAATATGCGTTCTATGACGTTGCAAAGCCGTGCATGTCTGTAATTAAATAGTTCTTTGTGGTTTTGGGGTCTGCACATGGTCATCATCCCGCTGCGGCGCTGGTGCATGTACAAATTAGGACTGGCCTGTGGATGCTAGAGCCCCACTCCTTCAGATGGTATCTCACACCGCGATAAGGGACCAGCAGTGCGTCACAGTTTCCATACCCGGCATCAGCTAGGTAGTAGTGCCCGTCGGGTATCCTGAAATCTTGTCTATGCACGCTTTCAAATACACGGCTATCGGCTGCGCTACCTTCCCATCCGGGTAACACATAAAGAAACACCATCTCCATGGAGCACGCTGCGAGAACGTTTTGAGAGATCTGGCCTTTCTGGTCGCGGAATCTGACTCGCATCGACTCGGGGACAAATGCTGGGATGTGCGAACTGTCTATGGCACCGATGCAATCCCTGAAAAATGGCCAAAAGTCTACGGACTCTCTGATCTCATCTGAAACCGGGGAGTTACACGTCGGAAGCTTGACAAAAGCACCGTAAATCTTCTCCGACGTAAGCGCATCCAAGATCCGATGAATACACCTAATGCGAGCTATCATTGTGGCGATTTACATAGACGGGAACATGAGATTCATACTTTGTAATTGTATCTGCACTCCGTTGAAAAGGCTCTTGGAGCGCGCAATTTGATAAACCCCGATGCATGTAATGTAAAAATATGGCTAGCTGTTCCTCAGATGATACATGCCGGGTATCAACAAGGCCCGCGTCTGTTCCAAGGACACGAATAAGCTTCTTGAAGACGTGTTTACGGAGGCCCATCTCGTTATAGAATCTCCGGTCATGCCCGTCGACCAGTTCGTTGAGCCATTGCTGACCCGATAGCCGAGATGTGTGCACAGGTATGCGATTGAACCGAGTCAAATATAGTAGGGCCGCGTCCCTGCTTGTAGCCAAAAACAGGAAGCTGGCCGCGGCCACGAGGTTCACCAAATGCAGGAGTAGTTCCTCTGCAGGTGTCATTTTGAGGACAGTATATGTGCGACTGTCTTTCGAGTATGAGATAAGATAAAACAATCATGAGATAAGATCGAATCTGTGTTATGCGTCACGCTTAGTCAGTCACGAAGCCAAAAAATCAAAATCAAAATCTGATGCGACAAAAAAGGCGTTCGGAGACTTGGCAATATATTTTCATTTTCAAACGCGACAAATATCTACATGTCGTGCGACAGAGATCGCACGCGGCAATATCTCGTGGTTGATTTGCACCGGACGGGCTCTTACCTATTGTGTATATACAAAGGTCTAAGGACATGGGGGGCCTGATGGCAGTAGTTTGGAATGCAGCATTGCTGGACATGTAAATTCTATGTGGTTCATTCTAATTATTCTATGAATTGAGAATGGATTCAGCATCATAGTGATGTACTAAAGAGTTTCTAATTGGAGAAAGGGTGTCAGCAGAGCTTCTGGAAAGCTCCTCCCAGGCATGCATCTGATATGATGCATATGCTTCATGACCTTTCAAGATGCCCTGTGCAGAAATACCCATAAGCACCCTCCATGCCTCTGCCTTGGAATGAAAGTATGCAGGGATCCAGTCAGCTTCATTATGAATGCTATCTTGTTCTTCCAACCATTGTTCAAATTGTGCCTTGGTGCGCAGCCAATGCACCCTTTCAACTGCCATACATATTAGCAAAGTATGCAATATAATACATACAACCACTTACATTCATCCATCCAAGTTCCATCATCTTGTGTTGTCTTACCAAAGCTCCAAATTCAAGACTGCTGCTTGTTGCATTGGCCAGTCTTCTCAGATCCAAGGACAAGCATTGCAACATGTAGATCTTTGGGAAGAAGCTTCGGGAGGTCTGGACCACTGGGGAAGGCAGGGTGGAGCACCTGGTACACATCCCGTGCCATACTATAGATGTGTGCATTCTCATGCACAGTTGTATCAACACTTTTTACAGCATTCCATGCACGGGTCTTCTTTTGCTGAGAGTTAGCAGATCAAACCTGAGTGCGAAAGATAGCAGACTTGAATCCAAGAGCGAGATGAATCTTGTGGATTGATTGATTAGCTTGGGCAACACAAAGTTGGGCTTCCTTAGCTGCAAGAGACATGTGACGATGGGCAACACACCAGTCCCACCCAGCAGATGATGGGAGTGGGATTGGAAAGTCCTCAGGGTTAGTTTCATTCATCCCTGAGCCATCTAAGGTTCCCCAGCCAGAATGGTGTGTGGAGTGTCGTGTAGCGGATGACTATCGGCTACGTCAAGCAAGCTGAAAATTGAACGGGCTCGTCAAGGACAACTCAAGCCTGACACAGAGATAAATCACGCACCGAAACTAACCGTTGTGGAGCATGCTAGACTTGATACCTTTGTGCAAGGTAATAATAGCGGTGTCACACTGATGATGAGTCTGAGTAGAAACCAAGAGGACAAGTTAGATTGGTTACTATAGAAGACAAGAGGAATGTGCACCTGAGTAGAAACCAAGAGGACAAGTTGGTTCTACTCAGGACGCTACAGGGTGTCTTATATACTACTAGGGATGAGTCACTTACTAATCTACTGAGTAAGTATGAATGACTACAAGCTGACGTGTCGTGTATCTATATTTAGCACTTCTATTGTGATTACTGATCACTGTGTCATAAGTGCTTACTTGTGCTGACGCATCACCCTAATAATAGAACAATGCTGACTGAAACCTAATACAGCATGTCATCTACATTACCCTATTGTTCTACGACATTCTATGTCCTTCTAACCAATCATAATGTACACATGTCTGATAGATGATAAGGCAGGTCCTTCCCAGGATCACATGCCTTTAATGACAAATACAATGCACATGTTGGCGTCATGTGACTATCCATCTTATCATGTCTAATGATAAGGACTTCAATTCAGAAAACAGAAAAAGATATACGCGTCCGTGACATTACCCCCCTCCTTAGGGATTAACGTCCGTGTTAACTTCTGTAAACTGGTTTGGCGACTGCCAAGGCAAGGATGCGTATAAGAGTGCTGCTATTTTTCTAGGTGCTCCCGGATTTCTGGAGTGGAATTCCGTGACTTTTTCCGGTGCATGTGCTAGATTCTTAGCTGGTTCCCATGTATCCTCGCCCTCCCCATAACCTTTCCAGCGAACAAGATACTTGAGAGTCCGACCGAAGAGCTTTGAATCTCTGATATGGTCGACTTCATATTCTTCTTCGCCTTCTACTGTGATTGGCTCTGGCGGGGGTGGCACTTGCCCATTGACTTCGTTCCCTTTGTAAGGGCTAAGGCGGTCTACATGAAATACATCATGTACCCTAAGTGCAGGGGGAAGTGCAAGCTTATAATCGACATCACTTCTAACTTCAGTGAATTCGAAAGGGCCCAACTGTTTTGGTCCAAGCTTGGACGACTGTTGGTGAACCTTTATTTGCTTTGCTTGCAACCAAACTTTATCCCCAATGTTAAACTTGTATGGCTTCATACGTTGTTCAATGTCTGTTTGCATTCGCTTTTTACTTAAGCGAAGGGCTGCCTCTGCATCTTTCCTTACAGACTGTAGGTGCTGAAGACGCTTGTCTAGAACTGGGATTCCTGTAATATGGCCTATAGGAATTGTGAAATCTGGCATATAGCTGTATAACATCTCAAAGGGTGTATGCCCTGTAGCTGAATTGAGCCTGCTATTGATCACAAATTCCGCCGTAGGTAACAGGTCTGCCCAATCATCCTGACGCTTGCCAATAAAGAGACGTATATAACCTTCAACTTCTTGGTTTTTACATTCTACTTGGCCATTTGCTTGTGGATGATAGGCTGTAGTAAGACCTGAGTCTATCCCTAGTCGCTTGTAAAGGGCACGCATGCTTCTTGCCGCAAATTGGGGTCCCCTATCACTAATGATTTTCTTAGGGATTCCGTGGAGCGGGAAGACTTGTTCGAAGTAGATGGATGCAACTCCATCAGCTGTAAGTTGTGTTGTTACAGGGAATAGATGGATCTGTTTCGTATAATGATCCACTATGTTAAGGATAGCGTCCTTCCCTCTTGACACTGGAAGGGGTCCAATCATGTCTATGCCGATGATTTGCCATGGACCTTCCGGAACTTCTTGCGGCTGAACATGCGCTTTAGGGTGTATGTCTTTCCTATAGCGCTGGCATTTATTGCAACCTTCTACGTATGCAGAAATAAATCCTGCCATGCGTGGCCACCAATAATAGTGGCTAACTAGTTCTATGGTTCCGTTTTTACCCGGGTGACCAGTGGTTAACGAATCATGACATGATCGTACCACGTCCTTTCGTAATGGCCTATCATCTGGCACATATAGTCGCCCTTTGTAATAAACGAAACCGTCGTCTTCTTCCCACATCGCTACACCGTTTGTGAGAGCTTTTGGAGCGGTCTTATCTATACTTTTAAGACCCTCTATAACTTCTGCTTCTCGCAAACTCGCCCAACGTATGTGATCTCCAAGGGAGTCTACTTCAGGACAGAAGTGAATTTGTGCAGCGTCTAGGAAGTGCTGTGGTCCTAAAACCTGGACTTGGCGATTGTCGTCTCTATCAGAAACATGGTCTTTTGAAAACCGACTTAATGCATCTGCTTGCATTGATTCCCCTTTGCGATAGATTACTTTAAAATCGAAACGACTTAGGTAGAGTGACCACCGTGCTTGTTGTCGATTTAAATCTCGCATTGTTGCCCACCATTCTATATTCTTGTGGTCGGTAACGAGCTCAAAAGGGATTCCTTCGAGGAAATGTCTCCAATCCTCAAAAGCTCTAATGCAACCTAGCATCTCTCTGTCGTAGATTTCGTAGTTACGCTCTTCTTTACTCATAGAGTCAGAGCGATAAGCTACTGGGTGCCAAAGACCATCTGCATGTTTCTGAGACAATATGCCTCCCGTAGCAAATCCTGAAGCATCGACTTCAACTCGCGTGGGCAGTTCTGGATCATAGACCTTAAGAATAGGTTCGCAGCAGAACTTCTCCTTGAGCCAGTCGAATGCCTTTTGCTGTTCTGCATGCCATTGCCAAGGCATGTCTTTCTTAGTGAGATCATGGAGAGGACGTGCTACCGTAGCAAAGTCCTTGATGAACCTCCTATAAAAATTGGCGAACCCTATAAACGCCCTAACTTCCTTCAGCGTCGTGGGTGTAGGCCAATCTTTAACTGCGGCGACCTTGCCAGGGTCCATCCGCACTTCTCCGGGTCGAATAATCATCCCTAAATACTCCATTTCCTGTTTCTCAAATTCGCACTTTTCAGGCTTTAAATAGAGGTCATACTCTTGTAGTCTCTTTAGCACCTCGTGTACAATCTTGCGATGGTGTTCGAGATCACGGCTATAGATGAGGATATCATCCATATAGACTGCAACTTCAGCCTGTGCGATTAGATCAACTAGGATCGAATTCATGAGGGCTTGGAAAGTAGCTGGGGCGTTGTTAAATCCGAAACCCATAACTGTGGGTTCGACAAGTCCCCTATTGGTTACTATTGCTGCTTTCCATTCGTCTCCTTTACGGATTCGAATGTTGTGATACCCCCATCGAACGTCAAACTTAGTAAAGTATTGTGCTCCTGTAAGCCTATTGATAATATCTGAGGCGAGCGGTAATGGATATCGGTTCTTAATAGTGATTTTATTAAGACGCCTATAATCCTGGATGAGTTGCAAACTTCCGTCTTTCTTTTTGATAAAGAATACGGGTGAGGCCATTGGTGACTTTGATGGTCTCAAATATCCTTTTGCAAGGTTCTCTTCCAAGAATTTATCCAATGCTTCCTGCTCTATTACTGACATGGGATATGTTTTGACTTTCCAGTGTGTTACTGCGTCTGGTTCTAAGTCAATGGCATGATCCCAAGGCTGATGCTTAGGGAGTCGATGAGATTCTTCCTCTGAGAATACTTTTGCGAAGTCACGATAGTGTATAGGGATCATCTCGTTAAACGTCTTCTTTCCTTTGGCTGCTATAGCTTTCTCAGCAATTACTTGCGAATAAGTGAAGCCTGCTAAACAGAATACGTCATCTTGAGAAGTTTCCAATACTTTCTCTGCAAGGAGACGGCGATGTTCCATTCGGTTCGCCATAATGCGCGTCACCTCCACCTCAATTGGTTCAGGGCCCAATCCCTGATCTGCATTAAGGCTCATTGTGCCTGCTTGCCAATCTATGGTAGGGTTCCGATGTTGAAGCCATGGTAGACCCAAAATAACTTTTTCTGGTCCTAAGCTAGTTATGAAGAAATCGAATTTTTCTTCGTCTTGACCAACTTGCAGAACAAGTGAAACTTTATGGGTTATGCTGCCTGCTTCGTTTAGAGTTCCGTCTATGTTATGAAGACGAATCTGCTGAGCCAGAGGAACCTGCCACATCTTTTGGCTATCTGTGTACTTTTTGTTGATGAAGAGCGCTGTTGCTCCTGAGTCGACCATAGCTGCTACTTTTGTAGTACGATGACATCCTTTTAATATACACGAAATATGGAAATGGGATTTTGCATGTTTTGTTTCGGGAATAATTACAGAATTGAGTGCGGCATCAGAAGACTTCACTTGCTGCACTGCTTCGACTGGAGCAATAGGAACAGTATATACATTGTTCATCTCCGAGGCAGATGTAGATAGGGTTGATACGACAGAAGAAACGCTACTACTATCTAACTTACAAGCAGAAACTGAAAAACTATGAGTACATGAGTCTGAAACTGAGTCATATGGTACTACTAGGGAACTATCTGCAGCTATTGATAGTCCCGACACTAAAAAGACGCTTTCAGAGCTTTGATCTGTTCGTCTTTTTCTTGGATTTTTGCCATAAGCTGGGCCAACAAGTCTGCTTGCATCTTGTTATCTTTGGCCGGCGATGGTTTTGAGGATGATGAGGCGGCTGCCGTGGCCGCTGGTTGTGATGATGTAGACGGGGTTGAGACCGTTCCGTCGGTGGTAGCTTTTGCCGAGGCAGACTTGCCTGGCTTCCCAACGTACTTGGCGAAGCAAACCGTAGATCTGTGGCCAACTTTGCCACAGTGGTTGCATACGTCTCTTTCGTGTCCTCCGTCCTTTTTTGTGTGTTGTGTTGAACCGCACCCATAACACTTCCCTTGCATGTGTTTCATATACGAGGCCCTATCCTTTTTAGGGCCGTTGCTGTTGTTGTTGCCGGTGCTGCCAGTGCGAGTGGCATCTACCTGCATTGCGTTAGGATCTGATGATGCCCCAAAGGGCGTGTGGGAAGTGGTATGGCCTTTCTTCTCAGCTTGGCACTGCCTATAACGCTGGTCTATAACCTGCGCTGCAGCCCTTACTTCGTCGAAGGTGCCTATGGGTCGGTCTGTAAGTGCCAATCCGTCTTTTACGAACTCAGAAAGTCCGTCGTAAAAACGCTGGCGGTGGTCGGCATCTGACCATCCTGTCTGACCTGTGTGCTGATCGAACTGTGCCATATATTCTGGCACAGAACCTTTTCCTTGTCGTATTTTCTTCAGCGCCTCCCGTGCTGATTCTGCTGTATCAAGAGGGGCGAACCTTCTCGAGAATTGGTCGACAAATGTCTGCCAAATCCCACCAAAGGGGTCCCGGCCGTGCTGCAATTCTTCCAAATGGGGGAGAGCCCATGTTCGTGCGTCGCCTTCCATTAGATTCAATACTGATTGAATCCAGCTGGTTTGGTTTATAATCCACGCATTTGTGGGTTGATTGAAGGTATTAAGTGGGTCTCCCTGCGCCTGTGCGTAGTTATTGAATGCAGCGAGGAAATGTCTAGCTTCGACACTTCCTCCCTTGCCATCCCATGCTTTTGGTTTGGGAATGACATCCCGATTGCCACTTCGTCCTCCCGGCCTTGCAGCTAGTAATGTAACCTGCTGCGCTAGGAGTCCTATAGCATTTCCAATATCCGCAACTAATCTTGTGAGGTCGTCTAAAGTGGGTAAGGGAGCGGGGACAACAGGTGGTAATCCACCACCTCCACCTCCTCCACCTCCTCCTGGTGGTCCGCCTCCTGGTGGTCCGCCTCCACCTCCACCTCCTCCACTTCCTCCTGCTGCTGGGTTTCCAGACATACTTTCGTCTGAATCCGGCTCGTTGATATCCTCGTCCTCGTCTGAGTCAGATGCTCGTGGCCCCCAAGATGTGCTGTCTAATTCCTTCCTTTGTTCTGCTGATAAATCTGCCCAATCAACAATATAAGCTGAGAGATCTCTAGCTTTTGCTTTATTGTTCTTCGATTTGGCTGGGAGATTCTGTCCGCGAAGCTGAGCTTTCTGCCTGGTTTTCGCCACTGTTTACTTCGGTGGACGAAAGCGTGGGCTCTACTACAACTGCAGTGAAATATGAGGATTGGGAAGGAGTAGTGATAAGATTGGGGTTGTCTGGACCTGCGAGGGATGATGAAGATGAAGAGGAATGAGCAGAGTGTTCGTACTCGTGCTCTCGAGTCTCGTGGGGATGAAGTAAGTCTCTTTCTGAATAAAGAGCTGGTCTAATATTGACGTTTCCTTCACCAGTCCACTCGTGTGTAAGGAAATGCGTAAGGTAGAAGTCGTGTACTCGAAATGGGGATGTTCCTATGTATCTGCCGGGTCCACCAAAGTCTCGTTCTAATAGATGATATAAAAACCGGTTTGCTCGGATTTCACTGTTGATATGTTCAGCGAATTGTACAGCTGCCGGTGATAGTTCCTCTCCTTCGTCTTCCTCAAAGACGTACTCGTCTTCAACAAGTGTGCTAACCAACGATTCACTAGAAACGTTGGGCGTATGATTGATCAAAGTGGAGGATGATGACAAGGGAGAGACTGGCAATCGACTTGGTGCCGGTGGTGAGGGTGTACGAGGGATAGGTGATGGTGTGCAGGTAGGAACATGTACTTCGAGTGATGCGTGTGTCGATAGGGGAGAACTTCTCCTTCGACGAAACGTGCGGTATGCCTATAATAGGCGGGAAATGATGGTGACCAGTTTGACGAAACTGGGGTGAACTGTAGTGCAGGGGTACGATCGGCGCGTAACGCTAACCGAAAGGTGAAGAGCAAATGTCTATCAAGCAAGACCAATACACCCTGATCGATGACACAGGGCGCGAGGCTGCGGCAATAAAGACAAAAGCAGGAATGGGGTTGAAATGAAAAGCACAGGAACACAAGGCTGTCTGCCGCAGTCTCCTTGACCTATTGGCTGCCTCTCACTCCAAAGAGCTCTCACAAGTGTTCTGGATACAGAGGGTAGCTGTCACATATACAGGTCTTTCACTGTATCGGCCGTTCTGCTCTGGTCCCCAGGCGCACAGGTAAGGTGTATGTACTAGGACTATTTGTGCACTAGCCACCTAAAGGAATAATGGATATGTGTCGCTGGTGAGCGAATGTGTGTCAAGAGCAAAGTATAGAACTTGTCCTAATGTAGCAGATGACTATCGGCTACGTCAAGCAAGCTGAAAATTGAACGGGCTCATCAAGGACAACTCAAGCCTGACACAGAGATAAATCACGCACCGAAACTAACCGTTGTGGAGCATGCTAGACTTGATACCTTTGTGCAAGGTAATAATAGCGGTGTCACACTGACGATGAGTCTGAGTAGAAACCAAGAGGACAAGTTAGATTGGTTACTATAGAAGACAAGAGGAATGTGCACCTGAGTAGAAACCAAGAGGACAAGTTGGTTCTACTCAGGACGCTACAGGGTGTCTTATATACTACTAGGGATGAGTCACTTACTAATCTACTGAGTAAGTATGAATGACTACAAGCTGACGTGTCGTGTATCTATATTTAGCACTTCTATTGTGATTACTGATCACTGTGTCATAAGTGCTTACTTGTGCTGACGCATCACCCTAATAATAGAACAATGCTGACTGAAACCTAATACAGCATGTCATCTACATTACCCTATTGTTCTACGACATTCTATGTCCTTCTAACCAATCATAATGTACACATGTCTGATAGATGATAAGGCAGGTCCTTCCCAGGATCACATGCCTTTAATGACAAATACAATGCACATGTTGGCGTCATGTGACTATCCATCTTATCATGTCTAATGATAAGGACTTCAATTCAGAAAACAGAAAAAGATATATGCGTCCGTGACACGTCGGGTTAGTTGTGCATCAGGTTCAGATGTTCCATCTGGCAGGATTGCATTATCATATTCGTTATAATCACAGATGGAGGATAGGTTTGGAATGTCCAGATTATGTTGATGAAGAATGAACCCATCAGCCTGAAGTTCAAACCTATCTATGAGCTTTTGAATGCAGTCCTGCCGGTTGCAAAACATTTGGGCTTCTTCTGATGTCTGCTTTGCCCCATGGATCCTCAACTCGTACCGGAGAGCCAGTCTACATACATTGTTAACACAAATGCAATGATCACTGCATGGATGCACACTGTAGGTGCTGTATACGGATACCAGATGCAATCCATGACATTTGCCCATGTGCCAAAGGATTGCCACCTTCTTCTGAAATAAGAATCTCTTGAATGTCTGAAGGAGATGGTCCTGCACATATGTGTTTGTATGAAGCCTGTTCAATCATGTTCATGTGCATACCTTTTAAAGTGGATGTATCATATATATCCATGACGGACAGATCAACATTCCTGTTCAACTGAGCATGCAGATCTTGTGTAAGCCATTGTTGGGTATGCTTCTCCAGGCAGATGCTGAGTGACTGAAAGGCTTCAGCACTCAACTCCAGCCCTGCCTGCAGTCATGTCCACTGCTTTAAGAGAGATGGGACTGGCAAATGAATTGCAATGTGAGCATCAGGTGAAGATAATAGAATAATATAACTGACCGATGCAAACCATCTTCTTCCAGTTTGAGTGATTCATGTGAGCATCCAGCACCTCTTGGCAATGGGCCAGAGACATGCCCCGGATGCTCCGAGAGATGTTGTTGAGTGGTGCCCATAGCATTTCAATGATTTCTCCATCCACCTGTTTTGCTCCAGGTATGTAGCTTGGTGAAAAGCAGGGTAAGCAAGAATCTTGATGGCCATGGACGTGAAAAAGCCCGATGCCAGTGTGCAGCTCCAGAGAGTCTGGGATGGAAAGCTCAGGACTCCTCTGCACTCTCTCTTTGAGGTGTACTTTGTATTGGCACATGATATCCTACATCACCAATGCAATGGGAATGCTTTCCATATTGTAGGACAGAGCCTTGCAGAGGCTATAGTCCATGTTGATCTGCCTGATTGGGGTCATGAGAATTTCATTGACAGAAATCAGGCTTTTGATTGTACACACCTCTCCCCTTTCTGGAAATGAACCACCAATGTGGGCACAAAGAATCCATGACAGCATGCAGTTGCTCCGATACCGGTAACATCCAAGTGTGGTCAACTTGAATTTGCAAGTTCAATGGCCTTGTAGGTGTTACATGTGCTCACCTTTGTGATAGTGAGCGAGACATTATTAAGAACAAATAAATGTACATACCTGAGTGATTTCCTTTCCACTTTCCAAATGCTTACTGTATGGATTGGGATGGGCCATAAATGCCATTCCAGATGAAAGCAGTGTGTCCTGTTCCCCTGATCTGCATTTCATGTGTTCTGCAGAGAAGTTTCCATCCATAATGAATGTACAGACGAGTTGTGTTCTGTGAAACAGTCATTATTGGAATGGGTGTGATAGTAGCATCTCATACAGAGTGTATCTGGCCTCCCAATCACTAGGAAGATTGATACCTGGTTGAGGGCATGCAGGACAGAATATTGCCATAGATCCATCCTCAGTTGGGCCGCCCTCATGGCCAAGCCCACTTTTCATTCTGGTGCAAATGTCATGCCATTGGTGAGATGCTCGCAGAAGCTGCTTGTATAAATTCTGTGTTTATCTGTAAGGGCATGGAACGATACACCATGATGGTGACAACATACTGGGACACTGTCAGGGAACATCCGATTGGTTATGCTTTGAAGCTTAGAATAGTATTGCTGAGCAGTGGTCTTGCATTCCAGATTATCTGCCAAGAAGTCATCCAGCACAGCGAAGGTGAATACAGTTTCAATCTGTTTGAAGCTTGAAGGGAACAGTCCCGTGTTAAACAATTGCTCATGTTTCTCCACAGCATTGGGACATATGCAATAAAGTATCTCCAAACTAAAGATGCCAGATTGGTGAACCACTGTCAGGAGTGGATTGCCTGACTTTGCCATTCGCATGCAATGCAAACCCTTCTTGAACTGATCCAGCTTTGGCTCAAATAATGTTGTGGAGAAACCTTGCAGATCCTTTGAATCATCCTGAGATGACTGAGGTTCAAGTAGCCTATCTGGAGGATAACATTTCTCAAGCAATGGCTTCATAGAAGAGGAGCATGTATGTCTGGTGCTGTGATCCCTGCTCTGTTCTGCCTGTGATGCTTGAATTCCCTGAGTAGAGTGTGTCAGAATTCAATGTCACAAAAAATGGTGAATGTGTACCTCTACAGTGAGTGGGCATGGATTGCCATGATGCCCAAGGAAAAGCAGAAAGCCCAATGAATGCAATGATACTGGGGTAAAGTGTGATCCAGTCCAGCAGACCAGCTGATGAAATGGTGTGTGCTTGTGCAATGTAACACAACAGTCCCTACAAAAGTAGTTCCCTCCCAGACAGTCAGGGCACTTGACTTCCATTGCAGCATCACAGGATGAACATGTAGCAGCCCTGGTCAGCCCTTCGTTCTCTAGCAAGAGATGTAGATATTGTGCATGCATTTGAAGCCATTGTCCCATAGGTGTCTGTCATATGGTCATAAATGGGATAATACAGAGGGCCACATGAAGCTCACATTGGACGGAGAGGCACCATGATCCACATCGCCAACATCTTCAGCATCTTCTTCTGGGTCAATGGAGCTTAGTGGATATGTTTCCATGGTTTCATTTGATGGGAGTATCTGCCCTGCATCGGTAGGTTCTGTGTAGTTGGGATATGATGTCTTTGACAATGTTGCCCATGTTTGCAATTGTGGCAGTGGAATCCTCTTGGAAGTGCGGCTTGTCCAGACTCCCTGGGGAGTAGGAGCGGCAGAATCAGCCACCAGTGGAATCCTCTCAGAAGTGCGGCTTGTCCGGACTCCCCAGGGAGTAGGAGCAGTAGAATCGGCTGCCTGGTTCAATGGGATCTTGAAATGGGTCTTTGGTGCCATAGCGAAGTGTAAGTGAATAGTGCGATGTCACAAGGTAGAATATGAGTATATGAGGTGGTGTATTGTCTTGTAGTTCATGCATTGATTAAATACAATGGTGTGGAGCACCTGCCAATTCGATCACAGCATGAGAGAGCCATCATTGAATGTATAGAGTCTCATCATAATGAGACAAAAGAAATAATATATATGTGATACAGGTTATGTTCTAGTTTCCATCATTCGTTGCACCCCTTGATGCAGCCGGAGCAGCCACTTGAAGTTGGGGAGAGGATGATCCAGATGGATGGGCAGGAATATTACACAGGATAGATGGGACGTCCAACCCAGCAGCCTCACATAATGCACTCAGCATTGCCGTTCCCCTCTCCATATCGATGTTCAACCTATCCATCTGTGCGACTACATCATCACGCTGATTCACTTGTGAGCTATTAGATGCATTAGATGATTAGGCACATACCATCGGATCATTGGTATCCAATTCAGGCACTGCCCTTGTTGGCACCAAGCTGATGGTTTCAACATTGGTATCAGAACTGTAAATGTCATCCTCATCAAATGACAATGCATCGGAGGAGGGACTTTCAAGTGGGTCAGAGAGCATGAGGGGTGACAGGCGGGAATGCCAGTGAGGGGACTGTTGTGAATTGTTGTCGTTGGTTCTGTCATCAGACATATTCACATGGTCTGTGGAAATGATGAGTGAAGTGTGTCTGTGTGCAGACTCATCAGAAGTCATGATGTATATGCTTGGAGGTCATGGGTGTGACATTTAAATACCCTGTCTTTTGAAACAGCATCGAAATGATTCAAGGAAATCACATCTTTAAACATGTTTCACATATCTGTATTCATGTAAATATCTTAATTTGTCTTTTGCACATGTATCAGGACTTGTATTGAAACACAGCCTTACCAATATCACATGATACTCGGACTTTCCGGTGGCACAGACATCACATGAGACATATGTGCAATCTTTCAACACTTTGATATCAAATACATGTATATTAAACAAAGGCAACGCAGGCCCACTTAGGCAATATCACCCAAATGCCTACGGGTGGTGCGGCCCCTTGGCCCCACGCTTCTTTCACCTGCACTGCAAGTGACCCACCCACCTATTCAACAGGGCAAATTAGTATATGTATAAGATTTAATTGAAATAAATACCTGTGTTGTCAGATCTTGTGCTTGAACGAGTGGATGCTGTGGAATGGGTGTCTGACAATGCAAGGGAAGAGATCCCCAGGCCAGGTGACAAGCCGGACTGGCCACTAGATGACAGGGATCACGGTTGCAGATGAGGGGCAGTGACGGCCTCAATAGTGGACACATCGACATGCAGGATCCCAGCCATTGCAATATTGAGACTGATGAGCTTTGCAAAGTGCCATTCCATGATGTTGAGGCACTCCAGAATGGGGTCTGATAAAATCTGTCAGTTGGGCGCAAACAGTGGAAGCTGCAAGCCACTCACTAAGCACAAAATCAGGCACCAGCTTGGCCCAGTCAGCAATAGGAGAGCACTTCTTCTTTTTGATGGCACAGCTCTTGCAGGCCATGGTACTTGGGTCCTTTTGTTGTGACATGCAGTCTGTAACGCCCAGGGCGATACAGGGACCACAACATGCCTATGAATGTGGTCTGTGGAAAGTGTCTTGCAAAGTGTAAATGATTGCACCCACCTCATCAAATGAAGTATGCACCACCTTGCACATCTTGCAAGGAGGGGGGGACGCATGGTCAACTTCCACACATGGGACAACAGATGCCTGGCCCACCTTGCGAGGGGTGTCCTCATCGGCATCTGTGCCTGCCTCCTCATCCTGAACAGCAAACAGATTGTCATTGTTCTCAGACTCAGGGGTGTCAGCACGATGCTTCTTGCTTTTTGATGGGCCAGCTGATGGTGGCAGTGGAGCAGCTGGAGCAGCTGGAGCATGGACAGGTGTCTTTCCTTTTGCAGCACAATGTGAGGAATGTGAGCAGGTAAGAAGGGGAGGGAGAGCAGGTTCCTCTGGAGTGGGGTCTTCCATCATTACTAGCAAGGATGTAATGAGGCTGAATGAATAGACAGTAAATGATAGCTCACCATCTTCTACCGGAGCGGCCGAAGGAGGGGGTGGATGTGTCCACCACCAATGCTTCTGCGCAGTCTCCCTCAGATATGTGGAAATATCAATGGCACTTAGGTCAGGATGCCACTTAACATTCAGGGAGTTTGAGCACTGCTGTTCACATCCATGAGTGATCACTTCGACAGTAATGGCCTCCCAGTGAAAGGGCCGGTCACCCTTCCTGGCCTCTGTCCATTCATGACCCACATGTTGTCCAGCAGGATGGAGTCGAGGCAGCTTGTTACTATTCACATACTTGTCATAGATGGTCTTGACTGTACGCTACAGAACTGATTAACATTTTTGTGAATAGATCAATATTAAATCAATGCATACCATCTCCTCAGTCAGCTTTTCAAGCCAGTATGCCTTGTGCTCCTCCATAACAGGTGGACAGACTGTGTGTTCCTGAATGGCGGCATACAACTTGGCTGAAACAATGAGTAGCCTCTCCTCATCTTTGGTGAGCTCATTCTCTAGTTTCTTAGGCATGACTAAGAAAGACGATAGAATAAGGGTGGGTTAGACCACTATGCAAATACACCAAATCCATAACAATGCAGTGACACCGTTCTCATGTGAGCAGCCTGGCCACATCTACATTATCAAGGTTCCTGTGATTGGGGCACCAAGTATGCGATTATGACATTTATCCTTACATGGATGTTCCAGAATCTTGTTCACACATGTTCCAAACATTTGTTGCTAATAGATTCCCATGTGGAGCAGCTATCTACCCAGACAGGCCAGCCCATGATGTCAGCCCACACATCAGTTGCAAGACAATCAGGCCATGTAAAAATGATTCACATGTAATGTAGCACAATCATGCGAGTGTTGTAGACACATTCCAGGCAACAATGAAGTTGGCTCAACTGAGTTGATAGGCTGTATCAGTATGAGATCAAAGTGATTGATCACACAATATTGGACTGCAATGAGTATCAGGTTCCCACATGAAATTGCTCAAAACTGTCCTTGTGAATGCTAAAACACATCTGTGCTCCAATGCCCCCACAAACATCTCGTTCCAAAACACGTGGGGCATCTGGCCCACCCAGCCGTCGTGCTCCATCTGGTGGGCCAGAGGGATCACCTGGCAATTTTATGTTACAGGTTCCCTCCCCAGTTGTGACCACTTCTGGTACAGCCACACTTGTTCTCACTGGGCCCTCCATGCCAGCAGTTGTCTCAGAGCCTTTACCCACTCACACACCAGAGCAGCCGAGTGAAGAGGCAATGCCGGTATGCCATCACCCCTGCTCAGGTCCATCATTATGCTAATGGGTCGTTTTATTGTAGCCTCTGCAAGACATTCCCAAGAGGCCCCCTTCATCATTTGGGACCTTCTTGGAGAATATGCCTTTATCTCAACGTGTTTATCTGGTCAACCCTAGTCCAATGCCTGTAAGTTGTCATTCCTGTACCCACCATGTGTGCAATTTCACTTCCCCTCTGTAGCAGCCCAGACCCTCCAGTAAAGATACAGTGCATATGCATATATCACTGCTAACTGTACTAACATTGTATTGCAGGAGGCAGTCACAGCTGTAGAGCATGACGATGAACATGCAGATGGTGACGGCGAGTCCGACACTGACAACGACAATGATAACAATCATGAAGATACTGATGATGTGCAGGTAAGTCCGGCCATCACATCAACCTATATACATATATCTGACAATCATACTAGATCATTGATGCTATCATTCCACCCGACAGACCCGCAGAATCGTGCAATGCAGTCCCTCCAGGGGCAATGGTCAATGCATTGACAATGGCTGCCGTGAACACCCAGCTTGTCCGCATGGAGCACCACATTGGTAAACTTAAGAGGGCCCTCAATAGTTTGCAGGGCAAGCTTGCTGAGGCACATAGGCACAACCACCAGCAGAACAATCACTTGCATAAGGTAGACATCCACATTGAGCATATTGTTGATAACTATCTTGATATTTTGCCCATGTAGTCGTACACAGAATTGGCCACTAAATACACAAATATGTATATGAATGGTTTTATTGTCTCTTTATGCGGACTGCCCATTGGATTGGGTGCATCTGCATGTAGTGTTGTGTACCTCTCCTTGTGGCCTCTTCATATGCGTATGGGAAATGTGCCTGTATCATTGCCGTCAAATACCTGCTATTCTGCTTGTATTCACATGACAATATTCACTGTCTCAACATGTAGCACTGTATTCAATGTGCAAAGTATTTAATCACTTCAGATTATTGTTTGACACACATTATCATCTCCAGACAATCCACACTCAATATCCATAATGGCTGATGCACCCCTCCCTGGAATTGCTGCTGGCCCTCCTGCAACATCCCCTATTCCAAATGCATGTGCCCACTTCTTAATTGCCAAAGAGGATGCAGATATTCTAGGGCAGTATCTGGATGAGTTTCAAAATGCTGATACAGGTTCCCATGCAAACATCATACAGAGAGCAATGGCAGAGGTCTATCAACATCACCCTCCAAATGCCTCATTTGACAAGATGGAGGCAGGCGAGGTATTCTCTGCTCCAGTTAGCTTGCAATGACCATTATTCTTATTCAATACAATAGAAAACTGCTAGAAACCTTGGCAGGAGGCCGGCAAGCGAGTTGACATCTGGCAAAGACAGCAGCAGCGAGGAAGACAGGGAGCATGCACACACGGAAACAGAGGTCGTTAAAGGTGGTGGGGTCGACACAGGGTGCTGCTGGCTTGCACGGCGGGGCTTGTGTTTAGGCTATGGCTGAGGCTCGGCCTTTGGTACACAGCACGGCACATCGACAGCAATATCCACTTTGTCATCAGTGTAGTATGGTTGGCGCTTGTTTGGGGGTGTGCTGCCCTGGGCACATGCTGTCGTTTTTTGTGTGGGCTAGTCGTCGGTGTGTAAACATGGTGTTGTTTCCCCTTTCTGTGCGGCAAAACACACAGCATCACAGGTATGTGATGGTTTGAGACTGTGTGTGTGCATGAGCATTTCATCGTTGGCGATGTGATGACAGCCTCCACACTTGTGCTGTCGCTTAAAGACTTGGTGCATGGCTCTCTCTGCAGTCGACACATGCTGGCACTGCCCATAGGCGGTACCTGAGCCTGTGCCAAAGCTGACGCCTTTGCGGCTATGTTCAGATTTGCCATGTTGAGGGTGAATGCCGTAGTCTTTGCAAGCCACTTCTATGTTGTCCGAGGGGTAGAACTGTGCCACACCAAGGAGGAAGAACGAGGGTCCAGTGTTCGACACAGAGAGTTATTATTGCAAGGAGGAAAAAAGGCGAGGCAGTAGGAAAAAGATCGAGAGCGCAGCAAGGAGAGCAGGGTGCAGGGCATGTAGGTAGATTAGTGTATTAAGGATGGAAAGCTGAGCACCGCGAAGGAGAGCCTGAGCATAAGCACGTAGAGAGTGGCGAAGTCACGGTGCTTCTTGATCGAAAATGGCGGCTATGTCGCGTCGGGTGTGGCCAACCGGGCCGAAGTGTGCTGATGAACGTCGGATTCACTGACTATTCACTGGCCCCCCCATCATCGATCCCTTGGCGAATTTTCAGGGCGTGGTGGGCAGGTAAAAATAAAAGAGCTAAGGAAAATGAACCCGTTGAAAAGCGGACGGACAGGTGGCCGCACAGAGGAAGAGGATATGGTACGTGCCGCCCCTTCGTTCACTCAAAGACTCGGACCAAGCTCTACAAGACGCTCTATGTTTACGTTCGTAGGTCACTCAGGCTCAGACCGGCCACCAACGCCTGGTCGAGTTACATTGGTACTAAGTTGGCCTGATCCTTCTCCTTCGCCCCCTCTCCTCTGTCCTCGTCATCATTGTCCACGACTACCACGATTTCTTTCGCCGGCTTCTTTTTCTTTTTCTTTTCTCTCTCGGACTTTTATTTGTAATACCAGGTCCATACTGTTTGCTCTCAAACGCATTCTGTAGTGCATCAATTCATTCGAGCCGGAATTGTCCCCTGCGTGTGCTTTCCCCTTACCTTAGGCCCGGCGATCGCATATGCGGGGCCGTTACTCGGCTGGCGCATAGTCTGACTTGCACACGCCCAGCGGGAGAGGCGCGTGCGCGATGAACTGTGTTGCCCATTTCCAACCCCTTTCTTTAACTCTTGCACGCTATGCCGGGGGTGGCGGCGGGGAGTCAGAACACGACGTGAAGGAAATCACGTCGGGCGGGGCCGGAAACCCAATTACTATTGTGCCGGAGTGGAGTGGGGGACTCGGAAGGAAGATGTATTGGGGCGGACATACTTGTACTGGGACTCCAAGGCCACTTGCAGTTATGACGAGGCACGCAGGCCGAGTCTCGTATATACCCCTTGGAAGAGGAGCTTCTTTCCGATGTCATGCATGTCATGAGTAGTCCAGATTTTGGTCTTAGTTACTTGTCCCGGTATACTGTACAAGTGAAATCAAAACAAAAAAGTCATCATGCGAATAGGATTCAAGAGCCTAGGAGCGCACGCAAGACCGGATTCGAAAGCAGAACTAATCTGAGAGTGTTTATACTTCAGGTTTGGGAGTGAATATTCTATTTCCTCAATCACTTCTCAAATGTCTCCCTCGACAAGGAGGATCGTCTTTTCATCTTCCGCGAACACAACGAACTTAAACAGAGCTTTGAGGTAGGAGAGCATCCCGTCAACCAACGATCTTGAAATGAAAAGGACTTCCAATCTGTACAACTCACTCTGAGGCAAGCACATTGGAGAACTTCTCGAAACTAGCCCAGTCGGTTATTTTTTTATGGAGAGCGGAGGGGGAAATGGTGCGACCAAGGGGCCCAGGATAGTGCGGCCCGGCAAGTAGTTTTCCGAGTTTGCAAGTGCCACGTGCCCTGTCTACGACAATATGTCCACCGCTGATCAACCGTGTTCACTACTGCCTCTGTTCTTAGGATCTTAAGGCCCGTCCTTCGCAGCCTGCCACGAGGGTCGCGCACATAGTTCGTCCCACCATCTACATAGAAATATCAGCGATCCTCAAAGCCTTACACCGACGTTTATCTCACCTCTTGACATGGGGACGCTTATCTAGGTTTCCGAGCTTGAGACGGTCGAAGACAAGACTGCCGGACGGCAGGTGGAAGAGATCTGCGAGTGTAACCTCCTGCAAGAGTAAGATAGCCATCAGAACAACGTCACCCTCACACATTTCCTGCGTGACGTACATCGCCAGCGAGGTACTTTTGCTTGCTTAGGATAGCCTCGTACCCATCTAGCTTGATCTCGAGTCGAGCGATAAGCTCCGTGAAGAGCACCTCGTTGGTCTGTTTACCGGAGAGTGCCTTGAACAACTTCTCGTAGGAAATCAATTCGGCAACAGGTCCAAACTGCCCATACTCGACACTCGCAGCCTGCTCAAATTTGGCGACTGCGAGAGGTTCGGTTGGTACTAGCGCCGGGCCAGATCCGAGCGTGGCGAGGTAGCGACAGATGGCGCGCGACTCGTATAACTCGAAACCATCGTCAAACTACTCGGGGCATCAGGGGTTAGGGACGGTGGGATGGAGGCTTGAATAAGACACGCACGACGACGCGCGGCACTTGGCCGAAAGGATGGTGCTCGAGGTACGACGCTTGCTTTTGCTCCCCCTCGATGAGGTCAACAGTGACGTACTTATAAGGGATGTTGCGCTCCTTTGCAATGAGTGCTACGCGGTTCGTGCAAGTAGAAAGGTGGAATCCGTGGAGTTCGAACGAGGTGCTCATGATGCAAGTGCTGGATTTCGAGGTGAACCCATCGAATCTTATACTGTATTCCGCTTGAGGGTACATTGGTATTCTCATAATCAGTCTGATGTAATGATCGTTCGCATTCCTTAATAATGCATTCGACTCGGAACAATACGGTAGGTGGTTCCATGTGCTATGCCTCTTGCAATGTGCTCAATGTAGCAGGGATCCGGTAATATATTATATATGGCCGGGGTTCAAGACTTACTCCAGGTACTCGTGTCATCAATCATCAATATATCAATGCGCGGGTGACCAGCGCTTCAGCTCCGTCACGTAAACACAGTGCATACAAATCCCTTACAGATCCTCGGCACAAACGACGCGTGTATACTCGAGCGCGCTTCTTGCTGCAGCTTCAAGTTGCTGACTGAGACCCATCTCACGACAGCCCCTCTTGGCACCCGCAGCTACCTCTGTTCGGCTAGGCCCATTGAACACAGGATAGACTTCCAATGCGTATAATAAAGAAAAGTTATAGCTAATTGTTCCGTCACGGTATCGAACCATTCGAGAAACAAAGGCCCCAAACAAGCCACGTCGCCAAGGAGGTTTACAAAGTATTTACAAAGCAAGTTACGAAGGGTGGGAAATGTCCTCTAAATACTAGCCACCTGCATTTAGTTTGGGGCACATGGTTAACCGCGTCAATGACATCTCGCCTGAAAGACTGGTACAGTATACCCCTTGGAACAGAAAAAGGAGCTTCTTTCCGAGGAATTCGACAGGGCCCTAAAAGAACCAGAGTCGTTGACGTGAATTTATTAGCTTCGCTTGCATGCCATGGATCGTTGCAAGAGGGAAAGGTACCGCACTGTGAGCTAATTCAATGTCGTGAGTTGCCTAGTCGATACTCGGCAATTTCACAACTGACAAACACAAGTATCGAAGTGGGACATTGATGCAGTGTCGTGCTCGAATTCCCTCGTCCAGCATATGATGTATGTAGATTGCGTGCAGGAATCGATGCGCAGTACAGGTAAAAGTAAAATACAGGCGTGAAGACGACAAACTGATGGTACGAGTTACTAGAAAATGAATCGTGAGAGAGGAGAAAACTGGCTTCTGACCTCTTAAACCATGAGCCTGAGAGAGAGCCTTTTGTTGTAACCAGCGAGCTGCGAAACGGAATCGTGCAAATTGCACAAGGTGTCTGGCAGGAGCCAGAAATCGCCGCTCTGGCGCACACGCCTTCTGAGTGATTCTTCCAACCCACCCCCTACATTCCAGCGCACAGCGCTCAGACGCGTAGATCCCTCCACGGATACTAAACCAGCACTCGACGGTGAGTACAGTGAGAGGTGAGAGGCGGCCGGGGACTCACGTATAGCTTGGTGGAGAACGGTCGACGTCGAACGGTCGTAGACATCAATAATTATCTCTATTTGTTCGGCGTTCTCTTGACTTGTGAGGGGAGGTCGCTGCATTGCCATCGTGAGTCAGGTTACCTATGCAAGAGTGCCTCTAAGTCTGCGTACCATGTCGAGTAGCCTATTGAGCCGATCCATGCGGTCCTTGTCCTTCCGGATGGCATCGACTATGAAAAGCTCCCACTGATTCCAATCTCCAAGCTATCCAACGATCAACAATCGGCCAAGCTGTCTAGCAACCAGTAACCAGTAAGACTCACCCCAAAGGATTTGTGACACGCTTTGATGCGTGTCTGCGCCCTTGCGAGGATTTTGTAAGCGGAGTGATCTTCAAAACTGATTAAATTGAATATCTTCAATTCCGTCACTGCGGCGACGGCCTCCTGTAATCCAATAAGGGTATCCTGTAACACGCTGATCATCGCGTGCGCGCATCAGCAGACAGCTCAGGTGATGGCGAATAAAATCCCTCTCACTCTTCAAGAATAACAAGATTGTCTGGTGTGCGATAAGCGTCTTTTTCAAACTCGGTGACAAGCATGCGACAGAGCGAAATGAGTGCAACTGCCTGGGAATGGAATGGCCGTCGGACCTGCCCGGCCAGCTTCAGAAGTTCCATGTACGATTCCGGGACATCAATATCTTTTCCGGTGAAGTTCTGTAGGCGTCAGTCAGACTATACTGACCCACGAGGAGGTATTCGGCCCACGTTAAGAAGCCCCAAGAATTCTTCATACTTCGCGCGGACTCGGTCCATTGACTCAGCTCCGTCATCGTGCGTTGAGTTCAAGAGCTCCACCAATCTCAAAAAATGTTCAGTTAGCGTCTGGTGGCGAGTGCTCAACCTCGGCCAGGTGGATTGGACTTACTGAGCCGCGGCTACCCAAACGGGCGCTGACCTCAGATGTGTAATAGTTGGCTGATCCAGGTGCGAGGTCTGAAAAGCCAATTTCGTCACGCCTTGCACGAGGAGGCCAACCTTCAATGTGAACGCTGTGACGCCCTGGTCGTCCAGTATGTCGGGACGGTCAAATGCGGGGTCTCAAAAAAGGAAATACTGACAGGGGGAATGGCGCCTGTGGAAATCTTGTCAAGTAACTCGCGGAGATATCCAGTCATCATGCGAACAGGATTTGGGAGCCTTGTATTGTACGTAAGACATAATTCGAAAGCAGAGTGATGAGACTATACTTCGAGTTTGGGAGTGACGATTCTATTTCCTCGATGACTTCTCTAAAAAACGTCTTGTCGTCGTGAGTCCGAGCTTCCTCTCGTTCCGCTTGGCGTAATGAGATGTCTACTCCAGAAAACAAATTCTGTCACATTCCGTTAGGTAGTACGATCTAGACTTAATGTTAGTTCACAATACCGTGAGCTCTGTGGTCGTCTCGAGGTGATCTAGTGTGGTCTATAATTCTTCGCGGTTGGTGGTCCAATTATTCACAGATATTATGCAGTCCTGGACTGAATCTCCCTCGACGAGATGGAATGTCTTCTCGTCTTCCGTAAACGCAACCAACTTGAACAGAGCCCTGAATAGGAAGAGATCCCGTCAACCAACGAAATTAAAATGTTTAATCTGTACGACCCACTCTTCTACAGGGTCAAGCGCGTCAGAGAACTTCTCGAAACTGGCCCAGTCGGTTCCGCTCTCGGTTTTCTTGATGTGGATATTGATCGCGTCGCAAAGGTCACGTGCCCTTTCTACGAGCATAAAGGACACCTGTGTGTTGCGTCTGAAGGATACGACATCGCGCGCCACGACCTCAATCAGGTATTTGATGACCTCTGTGGCCGGGTAACCTTCGGTGGTGGGCTTGGTGAACGTAGTGAGCATGGATATCGGTACAGCCGAGGGGGCACCCGAGCCAGGGGTGCTTGCGCTGCCCGCCTGAATGAGCGGCTTGGAGGAGGTGGGACGAGGAGGTCGGGGACGAGGAGAAGTGGGTGGGGGTGCTTTACGATCAGACATTTGCACGTAGTAGTGGGTGGGGAGGGTACTGCGAGGTGGGGAGAAAGGGTACGTAGTCTTTTATCATAGGCAGTCGGCACATAACGCGGACCTATCTGATCAAAATCGAGCCAACCGCAAGCTCAGCGCAACGTCTGGTAATATTACGATCAGTAGTTTGATCAGCCTGAGTTGGAAATAGTGGTGTTCTCCACACGATATGTCGTACGAAGGAACGCCGCGATGACAGCAGAATGCTGAATGGAGCAAGACAAACAGCCTCGCCCCGTCCTCGAAGTTCCTCGGAAAGTTCCAAGTAACGTTCCTCCGAAATCCTCGCGGTGTAAATGACGTGCATATCCCCAAAGTGCAATGGAAGAGGCTCTGAGCGATTGGGGTCCCGCTGAAAAGATGTCACGATTGTCGCTTCGAAGGTGATGGTAAGTCTGATATGCCCATGACGTAGGAGCTTCGTTCTGGACCGCAAGCCTTGAGGCAACGACGTGGTGCCTTGACTATTGTTGTCTGTCTGCGGTGAGGCGGGGTATAAGTGACGCTGTAACCACGAGGTCTATTCTGTGTGAGGCCCGACACTGCGCAAACGTCCTAGACTTCAGCAGTTTGGGTCAGTCAGTATCAATCGCAAGAAATCTCGAGAAATTGCTCGTGACATAATGCGACATGTCAAGCAGCGCGACGTGCCGCAAACTCAGCGCCATTGATTCAGTCCCGCCAAATAAGGCAAGTGCGGAGGTTGGAACTTGGAACGAACCAGTTAATTATCCTATCTCCGTCATCATGATCTTTCTATGTTCTACACGGTTCTATATGATAAGACCTTTTGGGCGTCGGGAATACGTACTGGTGACGCCATAGACAACAACCTAAATGCCCACATAAGCATGTGGGGCTATCGTCTTGGCTATCGTTCACTTTTGTGTACCACTGGCAGGCAGTGCATCCCTCACGGTATCATGGGAGTTCGCGACACCGTTTTCTATGACCCTCACACTTTCCGCAAACACTTCAAAAATATAGGTCGAGCCTACCGAGAGCAAGCGACCACTCTCATCGAGATGTGTCGTCTCTACGCCGAGGCCTCTCCCCAAACTTACACAGAGGACGACCGTCTTCAGAAGTGAGAATCTTCCGTGAGTTTTCTGTACGTGCAATACTCAATCCCGCTTTAGTATTTTTCGACTTGCGGATGCCGCATTGAGCGCCGCGGGAAAGGCTAAAAAGGGCAGGACTCCTCAAGCCGCAGACGCTTTCCTATGTGTTCAGGATGAGATCATACGGTTTGGTTCCCCTCCTCCTCGGAAAGAGGCTCCGGGCGATCATCGTAAAAAGCTTCCTAATACGAGCACTGCTTTAGCAAATGCCGCCAAGAAGGATGAAAAGACGACGACCTTTCTTTCAAAAGTCAAGTCGGCATTTAAGGCTCCCGTGAGTCACCTGTCGTGCTCGGTTTACCGTTCTCAACGCGAAGCTAGCTTCCCAGCGGACCCGTAAAGAATGTAAACTTTGTGATTCTGGAGTCACCCCACGAGCGACGCAAAGATCAATTGATTATTAACCGTCAGTGATCTGTTTATTATCCTTGTTTCCTAATATTCAAGTCCTTGTTGCAGAGGAAATAGACAACTCTACGACCATCTCAGAGATCATATGGAGGTTTAGCCGCTACCCCGAGGAAAGTGGCAAGAGAATTACTGCCAGACAGAATCCCCATTTCTATCTTGAGCTATCAAAAGATGCCACACGCTATGGTATTAAATTTCATAAGGATTCTTTACAAGACGAATTTGGCCATGGCCTTGAAAAAGGCGGTACCATCTACGTACTCGTCGACAAATCCTGTCGCCTTTTCCTCGACGCAGCCAAACCATATATACCTCGTATATTCGGCAACCTATGGAAACCCCATCAATCGGTTATCTTTAAAGGTGGATACTCTCCTAGACGTGCAGTGGGCTTCACCTGACATTAACTTCAAGATGTCGGTGGCGTTTTGGAATCAGAAGACATCGTCCTTAGCAAAATTGGGAAGAGGCAAGACTACTGGCATCGCCCCTCTATTACCGATTCGTCTCAGCGCCGTGTTTACTCGAACGTTGACAATCAAATTATCAAGAAACCGGTTGGGAACTGGCGTGCTTTCCTAGACGCGGCTCTGAGTTCTCAGAGTGTTGATCTCATGATCAGAGACCAATCCAAGCCGCTCCCTCCAGAGGACTCGGGCTGGGTAAGTTGCAGGCCATGTCGAATAGTCCGCATAGCTCATCCAAAGACATTGATCAGAAACCGCTCCCTTCTCCGGAGCCAAGTAGTGCCGGGGTACCATCACTCGAAGAGCAGACAACACCTAGGCCATCCACCACGCACCTATCTCAACTAGAATACTCAATCCCAAACACCAGCGATTCCAGTATAGGTGGCAGCACACTTGCTCTTTCAACCGAGTCGTTCAGTACTGCCGTTAATACGTCTGATCCCTCTCTTCCCATGCACGGGGAAGCGGTCCACGGTTCCCAATCCGTCGACCGCGGGATCTCCCATGCAATATCTGGACAGTCCGCCATCCGCCTTCACCAGCCAGGATACTCATCCCCGCACACCAGTATTCCAAGTGTCAGCCGCGGCACACATTCTCCTTCAACTGAATCGTTCGAAACAGCCATCAATATCTCTGAGGTTCAACTTTCCACGCAACCAACAGTTGTCATACATCCCCGATCCGTCGACCGCGGGATCTGCCATGTGGCATCTAAACAGTCCCCTGTGCGCCTGCCTCACCCAGAGTGCTCAATCCCAAACACCAGTGTTTCCAGTATTGGCGACAGCACGCTTTCTCCTTCGATTGAGTCGTTCGAAGCGCTCGTTAATACCTTTGAGGTTACTCCTCCCATTCGTGCGGCAGCGGCCAAAGGTCTGAGTCCCCAATCCGTCGATAGTGGGCTCAATGAGGCAAAGTCTAGACAGTCGATTGCGATCCAGCCTCTGCAAGAACCCCCAAACCCGGCGACCAATACCCCCAGTATCGGCGGCAACTTGAACACGTTGTCCCCTCCTTCCTCAGAATCGTTTGAGACGCTCGTTAATACCTCCGAGGTTTCTCTTCCCATGCCAGTAGCGGCGAGCAAACCTCCGTATTCCGTCGACAGCGGGATCATCGACCAGACAACACCTAGACAGTCGGTCACGCGCCTGCCTGAGTTAGACTACACAAACCCAAACACAAGCCTTGGCGGTAACACGCTGTTTCCAAGGTCAGCTGACTCATTCGAAACGCTCGTTAATACCCCCGAGGTTTCTTTTCCCACGGCAGCGGGCAAGCGCCGCCAGTCCGTCGACAGCGGCATCGACTTACAAGTGGAAGTAAAAACCCCTGACGACCTCTCAACACCCCCAACGTCGGCCCCACCCGCAAGCCTACTAGTGACGATACCGTCACCATCACCTGCGCAGGGTCGAGAGCTGCAGTCTGCGCATCCAGTCCGGAAGTGGGAAACGCATGGAAACTGGTTCAAGAAATACAAATACGACTATGAGACCGAAAGCTGGATCCCCCGTGAGTCTTAATCACGGCCGTAGAGCGGTTCTCACAGCCAGATCCGCTCAAATATCATCGACCCTGGCACCCGTACGCACGAACACGCACACCCACGCATATGTATCTTAGCCATTGAATATACCTCACATGTCACACTATCCTCTAGAACAACGCGCACAAAGAACAGAACGTGCACACAACCTACGATTTGAACCCTTACTGATACCCTGCCACGACCCGTCGAGGTTACCAACGCTGCCCCCGACGGCCTGGGGAATGATGCGACAACCACGCAGCTTCCGGCTACTTAGGTCCTCTTCGCCAAGGCCCCATCATAACAATTCGACCATCAGAAACATTCTGAACAGTTTGAAACAATATACTCGCTTATCACTCGCTTGTTTCCACAGGTCAGGCTCTCGTGAGCGACGGGCACGACCGGGATGTTCACAATCGGCCGAAACTTATCATTGTCCCGAGGGTGGCACTACGGCATATTTTCCCCAGATCCTTTCGACTTGAGATTTCTTGGTACTGTTACAAGCCCTGCTGACAAGAGCTTGAGTTCTTCCTCGTGGAGCAAACTCCGAATTTGGAGGTTTGTCTTTGTTGCTATATGGACGGGGCTCCATATAAAGGCCACTGGGACTGACTAGGCTGTCGGTCCATCGCACCGCACCCTTTCTTCTCTCACTCCTCGCAGCTTTTTCTCTCAAGAGTAATCACCAAGCACACTATGCGCGCGTACTACTACGACAATACCTCCGCCGACCAGCGTCTTGCACACGATTCAGGAGAACCCGTTGAGCTTGATCGTCTTCGCAAGCTCGGCCTTACCCTCTTGACCGTCCCTCTGGACACAAAGGGAGGATGGGAGCCCGTGATCGACAAAATGGCGACTGAGCAAGGCTGGGACAATCGGGACGTCATGAACGTAACCAAAGAAGGACTCGGCGATCGTTTCGAAGAGATGCTCGACAAGTTCTTTACAGAGTGCGTAAGACCCTCTACGGATCATGACCTCACTATAACAATCGTAAACTAAATCATGCATATCTAACAGGCACATGCATGACGACGCGGAAGTCAGATATATCCTTTCTGGCTCCGGTTACTGGGACATACGAGGTCTGTAATACGTCCGCAAGTTGCAATTCCTCGCTGCTTACTCGTGGCCGCGGACTCGCAGAGTATCTCACAGATCGATGGATCCGCGTTCAGGTCCTTCCCGGAGATTTTATTATCGTCCCCGCTGGCATTTATCATCGCTTTACTTTGGATGAATTCAATCAAGTCAAGGCTTTACGCTTGACTAAGGTCCGTTCTCAAGCCCTCTCTCAAGCTGATGGTCGTCGCGTCGGCCCTAACGTCCTTGGTGTCTGTTTAGGGCGAGCTTCCGTATTCTTCCACAGCGCGGGGTTCAAAGACAGATGCCAGCCGCTTCCGTTCTCAATATCTCGACAAGCTGAAGGAGGTTCTTGTACAGTAGACGGATGTACTAAGGACCACAACGCCGGAGTGGAACTGTCACTGTACCAGACGTATGTCGTAACCGAAAAGCGAACTTGAAATTTCCATTTGCCTACCACTTTCTTCTTTCGATTCGCGGTTCCAAATCTGAACTCGGTTCGGCTACTGAAGGAAAGGAGTGAGCAATGCCTTTGCTTCGAGCCACAACAGTCCGAGCTTTCGCCATTGGCCGACTGACTCCACACTGGCATCATTATGCCATACTCATTCCACTATCTTCTGAACAATGGTACCAACTGTATCAATGCGCCGTTCAGAAGACCCGAGCGAAACACTGACGTCTAGTGAGTTACCAACAACGACTGACGCGGCTTCCTTCGGCTTGGGCTGAGGCTCAAGGCTCTTATAAATGTGAAAGTGATCTGTGGCAATAGTGTCAGTACTAGGATAATGAGAGGTCAATATGACGACTCGGAAGACTCGCATCGGCGTACAGTGCTCAGCAAACGAACCATTGGCTCCGAGTCTTCTGCCACAGACCTTACTATAGCTTGTGGTCGCTTCAACTGCCTAGCGGCCTGTTGTGCAGCCTTGTTCCTTATTGCACTCACGCATCGCAGATCATTCGGTTCGTCCGAGTCCACGCCGAAAGCGTGAAAACTCCTTCTTAAAATCTTAAGATAATAGAGTGGCGTTTACTTAATCATCCCCGATTCAAGGAACAAAGTATGCCAACGTTGGAGTTAGTCCTGTCCGCGGCACTGCTCTCCACGGTGGACATCGGCGATCGTCGGTCATCTACAGACATGTTAGGGAAACAGAACCCGAGGATCAGAAGACATCTTGACAGTGTCCGCTACATCCCTGCCGCGGCTACTGCGGAATATTCAAACCCGAACTCTCAGCCGCCTTGCTAGCCTCGGCGATAGCAAGTTGTTTTCTCTTCAACTGTACTATACTTCTGAGGTTTCTCTTCCCATGGGAACACGTCCGTCCCAAATCCGCCCGTCAGCAGCGTCATCGACCTACAAACTGCCGATGCCCACCCCACAGCCGCACCTTCAAGTTCCGCCGGTGTACTAGTAGTAACGATATCATCACGTCCGCCTGAGCAGGATCACTCGATCAAGAACCGCGAGGACTGGTTCCAGAAATACGTATATGATTACGACTGTGGTACCGGACGCCGGAGGCCCCGTAGCCACAGTCGTCACCATGGTGCGGTTATCAAAGCCTTGAGCGAAGCCAATGCCGCGGCATTGAGGGATGAAGAGACGAATGCGGCGAGTCCTTGAATACCACCGACCATTAATTATATCCCCCACCGTCCACCACCGTCCACCACGCTCCAGAACGGCGCGCACAACTAAGGAACAACGAAATGCCCAACCTACAATTTGAACTACGCTACTGAAAAAAGCACGAGCCTGCGAGCCCGTGCCACAATTGAACTCAATCCCAGAACATCGAGCAACATATGCCACTTGACACATCACCCCGTCCTACAGCATTCAAAATCACGAAAAACTCTCAAAGCGTCTTTCACTAACAAGTGCGCACCTCTATGGAGTAACCTTTACGATGTTCTATCCTGATATGACGGGACACTTGCACCATCCACCGTTAGAAATTGAACGTACCTCGGGCCACGCTCTTCGTCGTTGCCTGGCAATTGGTACTAGCGTTCGAGCCCACCCGCAGGGTTACCATGAAGGGGACAGCGATCCACAGTAGTGATACAGGCCCGCATGTGTACACTATGAGTCCGCAAACGCAACAGTGAACCCAGGCCACGCCTCGGTGCGTTGTTACGTACTGGAGACCGCACGCATTCCGTTCAACGGATGATGCCAGTGGCACGCGTGACTATGTCGCGATCGTGGTCCACGCTCAAGATATCTGTTGTAATCTGCCGTATCGGATTATATTCGATGGCTTCGATCGTATAGGTAGGTACACACACGCAGATGCTTTGGAGGGGGGGGGGTTGCGAAGACGAACTGTGAGCGATGCAAGAATTATATTTTGCGATCCAAAACAAAACAGATTTGATTCTCTTTTCTTCCTTGCATGTGAATACTATAAACTACGCGTACAACTTTTCTTTTTCATAGAACTCCGTGTAGGTTTAAACGACGGTTACTGGGTGGCCTGAAAGTCGGCGAGCTGTACAGAACTTGTCAATGGCCGACAACGGCCGACCCTCTATGTAAAGTATGTCGAGGGCCGGCAACAATCCAGCAGCCATCTCCCCATCGATACCTTCCAGTGCAGAAGCAATGTACTCATCGCTTCCAGATAAATCCACTGTCTGCAGAGCGCTGAATGCGACGAGAACTTGCACCCAGTCCAAGTTGGTAGGTGTTCTATCTGGAATTCGTCCCGAAAAATTGACAGAAAGATGGCGCACATTGGAGAGCAGAGTGGAGAATTGGCTGAACACCTGGAATACATGCGAAAGTTGCCAACGTTGGCCCTCGAGTGAGATGAAAATCGCAATATACGGAGGGTGTTTGTAGGAAGCCCTGAAGCCGATGTGTTGGGGACTGACATCCACGTCTACCCAGTCGAAACTGGTTAGCTGAGGGTCTTCTGAGCGGTTGATGAACTTGAGAACTTGGGAAAATTGCAAGTCAACGGATGAGTTACGAGGGTACAGGTCAAAACTGTTGAGCCGAGGGCAGTCGCTTCGAGCCACAAGGTCCTCCACGTAACGGATATTAGAGTCAAAGTCAATGGATGTGAGAGCAGGAAGGACAGTCCGGGTTCGTGTTGCAGGAGCCGGGTCTAGTTGATCAGAGGAAAAGGTATGCTGAGCGAAACTAATGGAAAGAGATGTGAGCCTGCTCAACGGAGCCAGGCATGTAACCAGTGTCTCAGGTGACATGTAACCTTCCGGCGGAATCCTGGAAAGATGGAGAGTGACAAGGTCACGAGTCGACAAAAGGAACTTTGGCAATTCTGGGAGGTGAACGTCCTCAAGGTGGACTTCCTGTAAACGTGGTGCAGATCCACCCAAGAACCCGCGTGGAAGGACCAGCCCAGGCCAACTCTTCCTTGAAAGCCGGAGTTTTGTCAGCATGGGAAACGGCTTCTCTATTACTGTAGCCAGCTTCGCCAACTGAGATTCCCTTATATGAAGGAAGAGTTGGTGTACACGATCGGAGTTCTTAAGTGCTGCGAAGACCCCATCTTCATCGTCAGGAGCTCCGCCACGAAAAATACCTTTTCCACGGCCCGCGATATAGTCAACAATGATAGGAAACGATGGCCAACAACCCAGAAATGTCTTAGCGTGAATCCCGTTTGTGCAGTGAAGATGGACACAGAGGCGGAGTGGAAAGGCAAACATGCACGAGTCGGTCCCATTTCTATGCGCTGCAGTCAGAGATTCCAGATTGACGGATCCTATGGGCGTCGAATATCTCGAGCAGCACATCATCTTGGAGCATGTCGATCATTGCATACTATCCGTCGCTCTGGCCTTCGCCGCAGCCTAGTCATATTCAATGCTCGCTGCAGTACATTATTGTTATTTGATGACGTACCTTGAGCCTGTGCTTTCCCTTGTATCTTGCAATCGCTTTGAGAAACTGCCATTCCTTCACTTGAGCTGAGTAAGTTTGAAACTAGAGGGCAAAAGACAGCAAGTGAATAATCGTGATAGTAATGGAGGTTGCCCTTTAGGGGCCTGGACTTCGGTAATCTCCGTGAGTGCCAAGACTCCCCCCCGCGCTAGTCCGACACCCGCATCTTTTGTTGGAAAACTTAAAGTAGCCGATTCCGACGACTTCTAAATCGTGGCCATCGCACACGACCAACTACCCAGCGATATCGACACGACTGGAACATACGTCCTCATTCTTGGCTTCTTTTCCCCCAGCCCTGAAGATCATCCCTTCGATTCTTCTGGACAGACCGAAGGTGAAGCGGATATTGAGTCACCCAGCGCCTTTTTCCACCGTTCTGAGCCTGCACATCCGTACAGTTGAGCCAACGTTCACCGATTCCCGCCCTGCAGAAATTCATCAGCAGTCTACTCCCAACAACTTTCGTAGGTTAGTACGTGGCTGTGACTGGCAGTCCTCGCGGTGAGCTTGTGCAAATGAGTGGTGTGGTGTGTTGATATCATTGGAAAGAATACGCGCTGGGTTATACGACTTCAAGGGAACGAACTGGGACGTACATCGTCATCCCGGCTATATTTGATGCAGGGCTGACGGGCATGGCCCCTACTTCAGGACAGGAGCCCAGTCGATGTGCGCGCGTCACTGATTCAGGGCCAAGTCAAAATCTCGTGCGTATCCAATTTGACGCCTTGAATTCCATTCTGATTTGAACTACTTCCTGAAGGATTCTTGCAAGCTAGCAAGGGACGCTGCATAATCTTCCCGAGTGGAGTAGCGACTCAGCTTGCGACAGAACCCAGTAAATGCGGTCGTCCGACAGCCTGAAGCCGATGTCAAATATAATCCTCTCTCCCGACCGCGGATCTCGTGAATGCGTTGTCTCCTGAATGAACCTCAAGATCCTGCCCGCATTTTTCTTGGTAGGGCCCTATATCTTGCGATATGGGACCATCCGACCATAATAACTGATGCCCGACGCCGCCCGCTCCCAGTTGAAGCGATAACATCGGTCCGTGTGTTGAGGAGAGCGCAGGGGGCCCCGCATGGGCACTGCACGTTCTCTGCGGAATCGGGTGATGTAGGTATAATTCCCAGTCTGTATCACCTATGTCCGATACCTATGTACGACAAACATGAGTGTTCTTATATTTTACGATCCAAAACAAAACCTATTTTTAAAAAAAAAATTCTTGCATGTGAATATAAACTACCTGTACTTCTTTCGTCTTTCCATGAACTCCCTGTGGGTTTTAACGACGGTTACTGGGTGGCCTGAAAGTCGGCGAGCTGTACAGAACTTGTCAACGGACGACACCGGCCGACCCTCTATGTAAAGCAGGTCGAGGGCTGGCAACAACCCAGCAGCCATCTCCCCATCGATACCTTCCAGTGCAGGAGCAATGCACTTATGGTCGCCATATAAATCCACCGTCTGCAGAGCGCTGAATGCGACGAGAAATTGAGCCCAGTCCAAGTTGGTGGATGTTCTCTCCAGAATTCGTCCCAAAAAATCGACAGAAAGATGGCGAACATTGGGGAGCAGAGTGGAGAATTGGTTGATCACCTGGAATACATGCGAAAGTTGCCAACTTTCGCCCTCGAGTGAGATGAAAATCGCAATATAGTAAGGGTGTCTGTGGGAAGCACTGAGGCCGATGTGATCGGGTCTGACATCAACGTCTACCCAGTCGAAACTGGTTAGCAGAGGGTCTTCTGAGCGGTTGACGAACTTAGAAATTTGGGAAACTTGACAGTCAACAGATGGGCCAAGATGGTACAGGTCGAAACTGTTGAGCCGAGGGCAGTCGATTCGGGCCACGAAGTCCCCCACATAGTGGATAGCACAGTAAATTTCTATGGATGTGAGAGCAGGAAGGACAGTCCGGGTTCGTGGTACAGGAGCCGGGTCTAGTTGATCAGAGGGAAAGTTATGCTGAGCGAAACTAATGGAAAGAGATGTGAGCCTGCTCAACGGAGCCAGGCATGTAACCAGTGTCTCAGGTGAAATGTAACCTTCCGGCGGAATCCCGGAAAGATGGAGAGTGACAAGGTCACGAGTCGACAAAAGGAACTTTGGCAATTCTGGGAGGTGAACGTCCTCAAGGTGGACTTCCTGTAAACGTGGTGCAGATCCACCCAAGAACCCACGGGGAAGGACCAGCTCAGGCCAACTCTTCCTTGAAAACCAGAGTTTTTTCAGCATTGGAAATGGCTTCTGCAATATGGTGGCTAGCTTCGCTAACTGCGGCTCCCTTATATGAAGGTGGAGATAGTGCACACGATCGGAGTGCTCAAGCGCCGCGAGGATATTATAATGATTATCGTCAGGATTAATCAAGGGAGCAAAAATGTCCTTGCGATGGGTGTAGTAAACAATGATAGGAAATGCCGGCCAGCAACCCAGAAAATTCTTGACAAGAATCCCATTTGTGCAACGAAGATGGATACAGAGGCGGAGTGGTGAAGCAAAGATAATTTGTCGCCATCTCCGGCATACGTGCACGAGTCTATCCCATCGCCATCTACGGCAGTCAGAGATTCCAGATTGACGGATTCGATGGGCATCGAATACCTCGAGCAATACATCGTCTGGGAGCACGTCGATCATTGCATATCCGTCACTCGGGCCTTCGCCGCAAGTCAATGCTCGCTGCAGTACATTATTTGATAACGTACCTCGATCCTGTGCTGTCCCCTGTATCCTGTAATCGATTTGAGAAACCGCCATGCCTTCACTTGTGCTGATCGAAGTGAACCAGAAGGCAAATGACAGCGAGAGCGAACAGTCGTGATGGTGCTACAGGGGTCGACTGGGCTTCGGTAATGTCCGTGAGTGGCTCCGAGTCTTCGCTCCATGACGTACCCATGCGCTGGTGCTGACATCCTTGCCTTTTGTCAGCGAATTAGCCGATTCCGACAACTTCTAAATCGCGGCCATTGCACACTATCAACTGCTCAGCGCTATCGGCACGACTGGAACATACTTCTTCAATGCTGGCCCAGGCCTGAAGAAGATCATCCCCTTGTATTATGCTGGACTGGTCCGACAGGCCGAAAGTGAAGTAGATATATACGTGATCCTTCTTCTGAATGGGTTGGGTGTGAACTCAAACGAGCATCTTCCCGCTGCCTAAGCTTCTACGCGCGGCGCTTCACTGCTTCAGAGGAGGTTATGCGTTACACGATGTCGTATCAAGCATCATTTTCCGACTCTTCTCGGCCAACTCTACCATCAGGCCTCCCTGCACTAACAACCCCGCCGGCCTTTGTCACTTTAGCGTTGACGCTATCGAGAGGGTGTCAGTAGTAAGCGTTGGCCGACATCGACCATTACTGCGGGTGTGGCGAGTCTGGTGAGTCCGGGCGTGCAAATAAGGCTTCGTGAGTCCAAATTGTGAACCTTGTCACCGACATGAAGTTCAGGTTTTTAGGTGGTATAGATACGCAAAGATTCTAGGTTTATGTGATTCGAAGTGTCCCAAACTTGGATTCGCAGGACAGTCACGTGATCGATAATCGCGATTCGAGACTAGTACAGTAGGTTGACCTACATACGAAACGATGGAGTATTGAAGTACCGCTGTGCCCAGATTCCCTACTCTGCAACTGCAGGGTATCCGCGTCATCTCATTTGTGGAAGGTAGATGCGATGCTGTGGATTACGTGCCGGATCGGAGTGCAGACATTATATGTTACAGGTATCTGGTATCTGGTAGAAATGCTGATGCGGCGAGCTGATAGTATGAAATGGAACGAAGTCGTGAAAGGGAGAAAATAAAATCCGGCTATCTTAAATGATGAGCCTGAGTGTACACCTCCTGTTGGAACCGGCGAACTGTGAAAGAGCTTCGTGCAAGTCGCATGGGGTATCGTTGGGCGGAAGCACGAACTCGCCGCGCTGGCGTGCACGCTTTCTGAGTGATTCGTCCAATGCTCCTGCAACAGTCCAGCGCACAGCGCTTAGACGAGTGGATCCCTCCACAGGGACTAGCAGTGCATCATGGTTAAAACAATCAATGGCGCAAAGGGCGACCTGGGACTTACACGTAGTCTGGTAGACATTTCCTAAAGACGTCGGCTCAAACACGTAAACAGTCAACTCTATTTGATTTTGAGCTGTGGGAGAAGGACGCTGGATTGGCATTGTCAGCCACCCCCAAGCAAAGGGAAGGATGTAGCAACTGCGCTTACTTTCTCGAGTATCTTATTGAGCTGACTCATGCGATCCTTGTCCTTCTGAATGGCGTCAGAAATGAATACCTCCCACTGGTTCCACTTGGCAAGCTATTCGATAATCGACAATCAGCCAAGCATGCTGGCAGCCGAGGCAAGACGCACCTCAAACAACCTATCGTGACACGTTTTGATGGGCGCGCGCGCCTTTTCGAGGGTTTGGTAAGCGGGGTGGTATTCTAAATCATCTAAATTGTATATCTTCAGTTCCGTGGCTGTGGCGACGGCTTCCTCCAATCCCTTAAGGGTAGCATTCAATGCCCTGTTTGTCACGATCGTACATCAACAGACGGCTAGGATGACACGCATAGTCGACGCACCCTTCAAGAAGAGCTAGATTTTCCGGTGTGTGATTCTTCTCTAGCTGCCACTCCGTGACAAGTGTACGGCAGAGCGAGACGAGTGCAACTGCCTGGGAATGGAACGGCCGTCGGACCTTCCCGGCCAATTTCAGGAGGTCTATGTAGGCCTTCGGGATATTGAGGTCTTTAGCGTTCTGTAGGCATCAGTCAGACTATACTACTAATCCATAAGGGATATTCGCGCACGTGAAGAAGCTTCAAGAAGTCATCATACTTCCTGCGGACCTTCTCCATCGACCTAGCTCCATCATCACGTGTCGAATTTAAGAGCTCCACTAATCTTTAAAGGGCTCAGTTAGCTCCTGGTGCTCGGCTGGACCCCAACGGGGAAATGCACTTACTGAGCTGCAGTCGCCCAAACATTCCCTGACCTCAGGTTATTCACTGTGTTATTGTCCAGACCTTCCGTGTGAAAAGCCAATTTCGTCACGCCTTGCACGAGTAGCCCTGTCTTCAATGTGAAATCTGTGAGAGTCTAGTCATAGAGCACGTCAGTCAGTTAGGTCACGTGCAGCTAAGGGAAAGCATTACTGGGGAAATGGCACGAGTGGAAATCTTGTCAAGTAGGTCGCGTAGGTTTTCAAGCATCTTGAGAACGATTGGCGGGACCCTTGAAGGATATGTCAGACCGAGCTCGAAAGTAGTACCATATGAGAGTGTACTTCAAGTGTGGGAGCGACGTGAAGGCGCGATCTATTTCTATAATCACTTCTTCGAAAAATGTCTTATCGTCGTGAGTCCGGGCTTCCTCTCTTTCTGCTTGGCGTGACAAAGCGTCGACATCAAACAAATTCTGTCACATATAATTAGAAACATTCTGGAGTTAGTGTTGGCTCTCATACCGAGAGCTCCGTTGACGTCTCAAGGAGGTTCAGTGCATTCCATATTCCGTCCCGGTTGGTGACCCAATGATCCGCAGAAATAATGCAGTCTTGGACTGTATCTCCCTTGAAGAGGTGGCGTGTCCTTTCATCCTCCGTGTACGCAGACAACTGGAACAGAGCACTGAGTGAGGGAAGAAATCCCGTCAACCAGCGATTTATAAACACAAAGTCGTTGCAACTCACTCTTCGGCGGGGTCAATCGCGTCGGAGAACTTTGCGAAACTGGCCCAGTCCAAGTCGGTGCCGGTGCCAGTCTCCGTTTTCTTGATGTGGGTGTTGATTGCGTCGCAAATGTCACGTGCTCGGTCTACGAGTATATAGGACACCTGCGCGTTGCGTCTAAAGGACACGACATCGCGACCCACGACCTCGAGCAAGAATTTGATGACCTCTGTGGCCGGATAGCCATCAGTGGTAGGCTTCGTGAGCATGGTGAGCAGCGACGGTGGCGCTACAACCGTGGCGCTACTAGCGACAGAGGCGCCACTCGTGCTGCCAGCAACGCTAACAGCTTGAGAAACAGGTCGGGCCCCAGTTCGGGACCGAGGATTGGGGTTTGAGGGAGTTCTGGACGTATTGGACATTGTCCGTATCTGTGGGAATGGAGGGGTGTTGCGAAGTGGGGGGTAGAAGGGGTGTGCAGTCTTTTATCATGGTCATCAGGTCCAAAACGTGGCTCTATCTGATTCTGATCAGAATCGAACCAGCCGCAAGCTCAGCGCAAACATAGGATAATATTACGATGAGTGGGCTCATCCCAGTCTGAGTTGGAAATAATGTACAGTGCTTTGATGTGCCCTCCACACGGCATGTCGTACTACGAAGGAGCGCCGCGATGCCAGGAGAACGCTGAATGGAGCCAGGTTCAGTCAGCCCATCCTCAGGTTCCTCCTGAATTCCGGGCGACTTTTGTTCCGGAGATCCTCGGGGTGAAATAGGGTGCATAACCATCGTTCGATAGAAGAAGTTTGAGTAGGGCCGGGAAAAGTTCTTGAAATTACTGAATCGGCTGGCTCAGGTGACCATAGATTGATACGCCCATGTCGTAGTGGTCTCGGGATTTAAATCGCGACGTCCAGGCGATAACGCCAATACATTGAATTCTCCTCTAACTGAGTTGGGGTATCAGCGACAGCCTATTTAATTCCGGGTGAAGCCTGAGAGACGACAAATGGGGTACGAACATAGTCCTTTGGGTCAGTTAGGATAAATTACGCCAAGGTCATGCGACTCGCACGCTCAAGCAAGACCGTGCGGATTTTGTGGCTATGATGCGCCTCGGGGTAAGCCGGTGCCTAGCTCGTCGGCATCGCTTCCATCGCTTCTCTACTGTATCCTTTGTGAGACATCGGACGTGGAACCCGCATTCGTCATGATGCCACCGACCACCTAATATACACTTGTTAGCTATCCATTCGTATAGTCCTCCATTGTACTAATCGGTACATCCGCCGACTGGTGATATGGCAGTTGGCGACGCCATTTTCTATGACCCTCATACATTCCGCAAACACTTCAAAAATATAGGTCGAGCCTACCGGGAGCAAGCGACCACTCTGATAGAGATGTGTCGTCTCTACGTAGAAGCCTCTCCTCAGACCTACACCGAGGACGATGACCTTCGAAAGTGAGATCTTTACGACAACTTGCTGTGCGTGCAACTTGAACTCTCAATACCCCCGTTAGCATTTTTCGCCTTGCGGATGCCGCATTAATTGCCGCGGGATCTTCTGGTAAGAAGGAGACTTCCGAGGCTGGAGCTGCTTTTCTGCGTGTTCAGGAGGCGATGGAACAATTTGGCTCTCCTCCTCCTCGAAAGGATTTGGACGATCCAGGAAATCATCGGAAAAAGCTTCCCGATCCGAGAACTGCGTTAGCGACTGCCTCCTTGAAGGATGCACACTCGACGAGGGGTTTCCTCTCAAAAATAATCAAGTCGAAATCGCCGGCACCCGTGAGTTGCCTATCGAAGTCGAATGATTCGACAGCTCACGATACTGCGCCAGGAACCACCCAAGGGACCCACAGTGAAAGTAAACTTCGTGATTCGCAAATCGCCGCACGAGCACAATGATCAGCTGATTGTTCGCCGTTAGTGCCTCCTTGATCTCACCGTTTCCCATTATTCAAGGGGTGTAACAGAGGAAATAAACAACTCTACGACCGCCTCAGAGATCATGTGGAGGTTTAGCCGTTACCCTAAGGATTACCCCGAGAGATTCACTCCCAAACAGAATCCCCATTTTTATCTTCAGTTAGCCAAAGATGCCGCAAGTTATGACCGTAATTTCAAGAAAGGACCGTTGAAAGACTTTGCCCATTCCCTTAGGCAAGAGGACACGATCTACGTACTTTTGGACAAATCCTGTCGCCTTTTCCTCGACGCCGCTCAGCCTCATATACCACGTATTTTTGGTAATCTATGGAAGCCTCACAAGACGGTAATCTTGAAAGGTGAATACCCTTCCAGATACATAGTATAATCTAACTCATATGCATTCAAGATGTCGTTGGCAATTTGGAGTCAGAAGATATCGTCCTTCGCGACATTGGGGAGAGCCAAGACTACTGGCACCGCCCCTCTAGAGTCGCCGATCCCTCTCCGGGCCGCGTGCAGCCAGACAGTGACAGCGAAATTGTTAGGACTCCAGTTAAAACCGGGAGTGCTGTGATCGACGCGGCTCTGAGAGCTCAGAATGTTGATCTCATGATCAGAGATCGATCCATGCCCGAACCTCCCACGGACTGGGTAAGTCGCGAACATATCAATCCGCTCACTTGGCTCAAATAGACATCGGACTAGAAACCCTTACCTTCTTCAGAGCCTAGTGCCAGGGTAGAAGAACCCGGAGAGCAGACAACACCTAAGCAGTCAGCCACGCGCTTGCCTTACCCAGAACACTCAGTCCCAAGTGCCAGCACTCACAGCATCGGCAGCAGTACTACGCTGTTTGATACTTCAGCCTCAACTGAGTCATTCGACACGGCAATTAATGTGTCTGATGCTTCTCTTCCTCGCGGTGTACCAGCGGCTGGCAAACCTGTCCAACCCGAACGCCCGAGAGTATCGACCGTTAGCATTACCTCAAAATCCCGACGAACGGCGCTACCCGACGACTCGGACACAGCTACGCCACCACCTCTGCCTGGGTCCTGGCAGGAGTCAGTGTCACAGCCGCGGTCTGCGCCTCCTGTTCGGAAGGACCGGGGTAAGAACTGGTTCCAGGCATACATATACGACTATGCAGATGGAGCAGCTTCCTAAATCCAAGACCGCTTCCCCATGCTCCTTCTTTCTCTTGTTTTTCGTGTGGAAATTTAATCACAGCCATCTTTTCTTGAAACCTGATGTTCGTTTTCCGCTGCAATGTCTCTCTAGTTTGAGTTCTCGAAGTGCGCTAGCATATACGGGAACGCTCAAGTAATATAGTAAGAAACATTAACACTGCACCACTGCACCACGAGGCCATTCAAGTTGTCAGTAGGGCACAAAGATAAAACGGGTTCCTCTTGAATCCTCAGCGACGTTGTTCCGAGAATCCGCGCGGTGTGAATAGCGTGCACATCTATATTTGAATTGAGGAGGTTTTCGGCATCGGGGACAGGGGGAAGTGGCTGAAATAGCTCAATCGGTCGGCTCAGGTGATCACAGATTGATACGCCCATGTCGTAGTGGTCTCGGGGTTTAAATCGCCGACGTTCAGGTGATAACGTCAACAAAAATATACAGTACAGTATTACCCCAGGGCCTTGCCATGCGAGCTGCTCGCTCACGCAAGAAAGAAGTGCAGATTTTGTGGCAATGAGCGCCTCAGCCCGGATAAGCCGGTGCCGAGCTCGTCGGCATCGCTTCCATCGCTTCTCTACTGTACTTACTGTATCCTTTGTGAGACATCGGGCGCGTACTATTTGTCATGTCACTGACAGCCTAATATACACTTGTAAGTTATCCATTCGCATAGTCCTCTATTGTACTAAGCGGTGTATCCGCCGACTGGCGGTACTATGACAGCTGACGACGCCATTTTCTATGATCCTCACATCTTCCGTAAATACTTCAAAAATATAGGTCGAGCCTACCGGGAGCAAGCGACCACTCTTATCGAGGTGTGTCGTCTCTACGTAGAAGCCTCTCCTCAGACCTACACCGAGGATGACGGTCTTCGAAAGTGAGATCTTTACGACGACTTGCTGTGCGTGCAACTTGAACGCTCAATACTTCTTTAGCATCTTCCAACTTGCGGATGCTGCATTAATTGCCGCGTCTGGTAAGAACGAGACTTCCGAAGCTGGAGCTGCTTTTCTGCGTGTTCAGGAGGCGATGGAGCAATTTGGCTCTCCTCCTCCTCGAAAGGATTTGCACGCTCCAGGAAGTCATCGAAAGAAGCTTCCCGATCCGAGAACTGCGTTAGCTACTGCCGCCATGAAGGATGCACACTCGACAAGGCGTTTCCTCTCCAAACTCACGAAGTCGAGATCGTCGACCCCCGTGAGCCACCTACCGTAGTCGAATGATCCAACAGCTCACGATGATATGGCGCCAGGAACCACCCGAGGGACCCACAATGAAAGTGAACTTCGTGATTCGCAAATCGCCGCACGGGTATAAAGATCAGCTGATCGTTCGCCGTTCGTGCCTCCTTGTTCTCGCCGTTTCCCATTATTCAAGCGGTGTAACAGAGGAAGTTAACAACTCTACGACCGCCTCAGAGATCATGTGGAGGTTTAGCCGCTACCCTAAGAATCACCCCGAGAGATTTACCCTCAAACAAAATCCCCATTTCTATCTTCAGTTAGCCCAAGATGCTGCAAGTTATGACAGTAACTTCAAGAAAGAACCGTTAAAAGACTTTGCCCATTCCCTTAGGCAAGAGGACACGATCTACGTACTTTTGGACAAATCCTGTCGCCTTTTCCTCGACGCCACTCAGCCGCATATACCACGCATTTTCGGCAATCTATGGAAGCCTCACAAGACGGTAATCTTGAAAGGTGAATACCCTTCCAGATACATAGTATACTCTAACTCATATGCTTTCAAGATGTCATCGGCAATTTGGAGTCAGAAGATATCGTCCTTCACGACATTGGGGAGAGCCAAGACTACTGGCATCGCCCCTCTAGAGTCGCCGATCCTTCTCCGGGCCGCGTACAGCCAGACAATGACAGCGAAATTGTTAGGAGTCCAGTTATAAACGGGCGTGCTGTGATCGACGCGGCTCTGAGAGCTCAGAATATAGATATCATGATTAGATCGAGTAGGGATCGATCCATGCCCGAACCTCCCATGGACTGGGTAAGTCTCGCGAGCCATATCAACCCACTCACTTGGCTCAAACAGACATCGGGCCAGACACCGTTACCTTCTTCAGAGCCTAGTGCCATCTGGAAAATGTTAAATGTTAAAATTCAAATCCACCAAAGGAAGGCAAAGTTTGGCAAAAATTTTGCAAAATTGTAACACTCTTGCAAAATTTGGCGTAAGTGCGAACTTATAGAAAGTTGAAAGATTGGGTGTAAAAATGTATATACTGGGCCAGTTGTAGAATCTGTACAATGAGTAGATTTTGAATAAAATAGCAAAACAAACGGCCAAATTTATCATTGTCCCGATCGGGGCCGGGTAGCACAAGAACTCAGCAAGAACTTGAACTCGAAGAGCAGACAACACCTACAATAAGCAGTCTGCCACACGCTTACCTTACCCAGAACACACAACTCCAAGTGCCAGCACTCAGCATTGGCAGCAATAGTACGCCGTTTGACACAGTTCTTCAACTTCAACTGAGTCACTCGAGGATTCAGCATCACAGCCGCCACGGTCTGTGCTTCCAGTTTGGAAGGAGTGGCCTGAAAACTGGTTCTTGGCATACATATACAACTATGCTAGGGGTTCCTAAACCCAAGGCCGCTCCCCAAGCAACTTCTTATTCTTTTTTCTTATGTGGAAATTTAATCATCGGTACCTTTTCCTGAAACATGATGTTCGTTTTCGAAGTGCGTTTGTAAATGCAGTGCCGGGAGTGCTCAAGTAATGTGCACAGAAATATTATTACTGCACCACGAGGCCATGGTTAGTGTAGGGGGTAAAACGGGCTCTTCTTGAATTCCCAGCGACGTTGTTCCGAAATCCTCGCGACGTGAATAGCATGCACATCTATATTTCAATTTGAGGAGATTTTCAGCATTGCGGCCAGGGGGAAGTGGCCAAAATAGCTCAATCGGTTGGCTCAGGTGATCACAGATTGATACGCCCAAGTCGTAGTGGTCCCGGGGTTTGAATCCCAGACGTTCAGGCGACAACGCCATTACATCGATATCTCCTCCTTGATCTCCTCTAGCTGAGCTGAGGTATCAGCGACAGCCTAATTGGTTCCGTGTAATGCCCGAGAGACTACAAATGGGGTACGAACATAATCCTTTGAGTCGGTGAGAATAAAAACCCTTGGGTCATGCGACTTGTGGAAGTACGCAAGAAGGAAGTGCGATTCCGTGGCTGTGATGCGCTCCGGGTTAAGCCGGTGCCTAGCTCGTTGGCATCGCTTCAGTCGCTTTTCTCTCCCTGAACTAGGAACTTTTTGCGAGGCATCGGATGTGGACCCTTTATTCGTGATGCCGCCGACAGCCTAATATACACTTGTAGGTTATTCATTCGTATTGTCCTCCATTATAAGCAGTACCCCCTCTTACTGGCGACATGGGAGTTCACGACTCGGTTCGCGACGCTGCTACCTATGACCCTCACACATTTCGCAAACATTTCAAAAATATAGGCCGAGCCTACCGAGAGCAAGCGACCACTCTCATAGAGTTGTGTCGTCTCTACGCTGAGACCGTTTCCCAGACCTACACCCAGCACGACCGTCTTCAGAAGTGACGTCCTTCCATGAGCTGTCTGTGTGGCGTGCAATACTCAATTATCCTTTAGAATTTTTCGACTTGCAGATGCAGCATTGAGTGCCGCGGGAAAGGCTAAGCAGGGCACGACTGATGAAGCTACAAAAGCCTTCCTGCGTGTTCAGGATGAGATCACACACTTTGGTGCCCCTCCTCCCAGAAAGGATACACTGGGCAACTCCGACCATCGGAAAAGTCTTGCTGATCCGAGCACTGCTTTAACAAAGGCCACCGATAAGGATAATGAAAAGAAAGGCCTCCTTTCAAAAATCAAGTCGGCGTTCGAGGCCCCCGTAAGTTTCCTGTCGTACTCGGATCAGTGATCACCCAACCGTTCACAATGCGGATACAGGAATCCAAGGGACCCGTAAAGAAAGTAAATTTTGTAATCCTCAAATCACCGCATGATCGATTCCGCGATCAATCGATTGTTCACCGTCAGTGCCCTCCTTTTTCACGCATTTTCCATTTATTCAAGGAGTATGACAGAGGAAATAGACAGATCTACCACCACCACAGAGATAGTATGGAGATTCGGTAGATACCGTGAGAATAGCGCTGGGAGAATCGCCTTCAAACAGAATCCCCATTTCTACCATGGGCTACCAGACAATGCCGCAAGATATGGTCCTAAATTTAACGTTAATCCGTTGAGCGACTTTGCCTATGCCTATCATCATCAAATCCAAACGATCTACGTACTTGTGGACAAATCATGTCGCCTTTTCCTCGACAAACCACCCATACAACGTGTATTCGGCAACTTATGGAAACCCGACCAGACTGTTATCTTGAAAGGTGAGTACTCTCCCAGATGCGTAGAATGCTTCAACCCATGTGCATTTAAGATTTTGTCGGCAAATTGGAGTCAGAAGATATCGTCCTTTGCGACATTGGGGAGAGCCAAGACTACTGGTATCGCTCCGCTGATCCGTCTCAGCGCCGCGTGGAATCGAACGACTCGGGTGTTGACAGCATGATTCTCCAGAAACCTGTCGAGAATGGACGTGCTGTGGTGAACGCAGCAGTAAGATCACAGAACCTGGATCTCATGATTAGAGATCCATCCATGCCAGTGCCCGATCCCGCGGAATGGGTAAGTCGCGAACCATATCAATCTAATCAGTTAGCTCACGCAGACATCTGACCAGAAACGGTTACCTTCACTCACGAAACAAGAATCCAGAATCGTCAGCACTTCCACCCTCGGCAGCGACACGCTCTCCATTACTCCAACTGCAGTTAATCCGTCTGATTCTTCTCTTCTTATGCCCGTGGACCCACGTACCAGCCTACACATGAACGCTGAACTACCCCGGGCCCCCGGTGACATCACCCAAGGGCCCCAGAAGAAAGCACACTCAACGACTGAACTACCCCCTCTGCCTGAGCAGGGGTTACAGTCCGCGTCTGCGGATCCGGATGGGGCGAGGAGGGGCCGGCGTAACCTGGCCCAATTTTTCCCCGGATACGCATGGAGCTTTCTGAAACCTAAATCCTAGATCGCTTCCCTATGCCCCTTGCTCTTGTTTCTCGTGCGGAAATTGTCATGAAACCTGATGTTCGCTTTCGGTCGACATGTCTCGCTAGTTTGGGTTGTGGAAGTGCAATAGCTCTACTGTATGCAAGACTCATTGTTATATAGTGTTTCGCCCGGCATCTGCCACTGTCGATCAACCTAATCGTCAAGCCGCCAACACACTTTCACATGGTCATATGGAAGCCCTTCATATCTTACACGCGTATTAGGCCTGTATCATTTCCTGTCACTGCTTCACTCGTAGACTCAGCCTGGAACGCCTATCGCTTAATGGTACATACACATGGCTGATATTCTGACGGAAGATCGCTCCCATCACGACTTCCAGCAGTACAGCTAGGACACTCTTGGCCATCACTTGCTTGCGCCCACGTTACGTCCTTCTCCGAGAGAAATCGCCTGAGCCTCGTGGCTATGGCGTCTTCGGATCTTCACCTCGTGGGTGGATTCTTGTTTGCGTGGCGAGCATGAGGCCCCATCGCAGCGACAGCCACTGCACCGTTAGTCTGCACGTGGCTTCATGTTTGTGCCTATTAGGCACGGGGCGGTGCAAGCGCCCACTGACGAACACGCGTCCTGCGCGCGACTTGTATTTATAATGCCCCTCAAATCTGCTTAGGAGCCCCATACTATCCCCAAATGAATCCTCGAGGATGAGGTGAGGCAGCGGCAAGGGAAGCGGCGTGAAGCGATCGAGTGCGATGAATGTGCTTCACAAGACTCTCCTTGGAGATCGGAACCCTTCTTAGGAATTGTTCCTCGGACTCGGACTTGGTACGCTAGAGAACTTGTGGGTAGTGAAGTCGAGGGAAGCACTGCATTTTAGTAAGAGTTTCACTGGCAGCCTGAGGGTCCGGTGTCACGTGCTTACTCTCGAAAACTGCACGGCGAAAGCGCTCGCGAAAGTGCCTTGACGATCACCTTGTCACGGCGATTTACAGGTTTCTTACCTTCTTCGATTCCCATTTGTCAGGATCTCGATGTATCGTCTCGGGAGGTACCATCTCAACAAATGTCAGGTGGCGGACGGACGTCACGATGTCAACTCCAGATGGACTCTGATAATCAATATCAATCCTCGAGGCAATTCGTTCATCCAGTCTGGCCCAAGCTCGCCCTAAAGCTCCTAGTTTGGCTCCATTCTCATCAAGAATTTACGGCGGATGGGGCGCAAACGTTCGTGGTTAACGCAGACCGTATTACTTTACTGCTCCAGCATGTCCTCCCGCGGAGTTTTCGACGCATGCATCAATACCCGGCGAGATTTCTAGGCCGTTCAGTTTTCACCCTTCTTCTGGCGATGAGACAGATGAAGGTATAAGCACCCTACTCCATTTTCCGAGTGCTGGCAGTGCAGTGAAGGGTCCTTTCACGTTGTACCCTCGAGGATATCCCTTGGACCCACCAACCCACTCATGCTATAAGTATGACGACTCTGTGTCTGAATGTAACTGTCGCCACAGAACCCGAGATTTCAGCAGGCTCAAATCCATCATCCATCCCTCATATCCATTATTCATAATGTATCGTAGAACCAACATCGCATGTAAGTGCCGAGCCCTGCAAGTTCATGCCATGCTTGTTCCTGACCACGTGTGGTTTCTGCAGACGAACTTCCGTCCACCGTCAAGTCATTGAATGATAGCTGGCTGTCAACATACCAGAGCTCGACGGTTGTGGTGCGTGGGATCCTTCCTGACCATAGCGACGCGCCTTCTCACCGGCGCGCGGTACTACCAGGCAGGGTTATTTGCAATCGTCGAGGTGCAGCTTCTCTCCTTCGTCAAAAACGAGGCGAATTTCCATCGAAACGTCGGAAACAGCGCGAAGCACGCTCTTCTCATATTCACCTATCTCGCGCTGTTCTTCTGCATCAGCGCGGCAGTCAGCGGTCTGATACTCACGGACGAGTTCGGCGAGCTCCCTGTGCGCGCTTCCCGCAAAAGGGACCCCATACAGCAGGGCCTATTCGATAGTGGAACGTTAGACCTCCTGCAAAGCTATGGCGCCAAGCGCTCTTGGATATGGATCATGTGGCATTGTGAGTGATTCATATGAGTATTCACGACCCAGCCATTCCTCATCACATATCGCAGGGGTGTTCTCCCTTATTGCGGGAATCGTTTCATTAATCACACAGATTCTCATATATATTTGGCTAGAAGAGTCTAACTCTGTCAGAATCACCCTTTCAATCCTCACGGTGTTCGCCATACTACCCTTAGTGCACCTCATACCGATTCCTGCACGCTGCGGCAAACGCCGCAGCATTGTTAGCTATTGATTCACGCCGTAGGCCGATTCATTCATTTCAGGAGATGATGAACTTTCGCTTTCACTTTCACAATTGATCCCACATACCCGCACTACTCACGACCTTCACGCTTAATTCCGAACATGATGATTAGATATTAGATACTACACCCTTTACAGTAGAGGCTCTGGAAGCGCTCGGATATTTATGCTAACGTTATGAACCATGTACTACTATCGCACCCTGGGTTATGCAACTGCACGGTGACTTGCAAATCTGAAAACTGCACTCGATCTCCACTTTCCTGTTATCCTCTCCTTCCAAAAAAATTACTCTAGATTTATTAAGATGTGTAGTTGCGGGATCACACAAAATAAAAGAGAAAAAAGGAAATCTCTGTGTACTGGGGGGTCTAAAAAATGGTGCATGCAGAATTTACCTGCATCTGCATCACGAGATCTTGCCGATCTCATTGACCTCTTGGAATTCTGTGTGACTAAGGTGTTAGTACATGTTCCAAATGTGATCCATGGAAATTTTGGAGCCATGGATCCTATCCGATTAAATTGTAGATGAGAATCTTACCTTTGAGGCCTTCAGAGGTGACGAGCATGTGACAGATTCAATCTCCACTAAGGCACGATTTCCGTCGTCTTGCATGTTGCGTCGCGTCCTCCACAAATGCCGAAGTGCCGTGAACTTCCAAAGGTGTGACATCGCGTGACAAACAATTTGCAGAAGTGCGTGAAAACTTGGTCGTCTGCTGCACTTCTACACCACTTAATAATAAAAAAAGAAAAATCACTGTTCTATTGAGTGTACATTTCTCTACTACTATGTAAAATTTGAGGTACATACGATGTGTTGTTGAGGGTGTGGAAAATGTTTAGTACCTTTTTTGCAAGACCCAGGGACCGATAGTACGCCACTCATGATAGGCTTCAATTCAACCCAAATTCACAATACTAACTGAATCTGTACTCGGCGTTTTTTGACGAGCAAGAGTAGAGCGACTACAGTTGCCGGCTGCGCACTGGCTTAACAAGGTCGGAGGCGCCTTCCAGGTACGGTATCCCTTCTATTTAAGTCGTTGAGCTTGTGAAATCATGTCGGTGACACCGAAGGTCGCACGATTATCGGCGTTTCGTCCAGATGTGTGTTGGCTTTATCGTCAGGTTCCGATGGTGGGGATGAGATCCCGTAGGTGGGGTGGGACGAGCTCCTGGGGAATTTTAGCTATCTGATCGAGTGGTGCGCGCTTCGCAAGAGCTATCAGGTTCATGCGCAGCTCCGTTTCCAAGTCTCGTTCCTTGGCGGTGTTCTCGTCGGTTCCGCCCGGCCCAGCGCGTCTGGTGTGCAGCTCTTCCAGAAGATGTGCAGCATGCTCAAGCGCGCGCGAAAGGACGGCTGAGTCCTCTTTCATTCCCGCGGCCACCCATGCGTTTTCCGCGTCGAAGAGTTCGTTTGGCGCCGAGATGAGTGAGCCAAGGTCGAGTGGCGTTGCGGGTACAATTGGAGGCTCTAGGATAGCTGTTGCATGAGAGGTTAGGCCAGGCACCTCGGGATGAGTTACGGCGGTCTCAATTGTGCGGTGCCGGCGCTCTGTGATCTCATCAATTAGCACGGTGTCAACGTATTCTGTCAGTGTGGTGTTGTGAAGATCGGGGCTATGGTCACCAGTGGCAGGGGGTACGCCATGTGGTGGGGTGATGAACTCGGCGACGCTTCGCATGTACGCAAGGCCATCAAAGCCACCATAGACGACTTCGCGCAGCCAGCTTTGCGCGATAGCCGCGTCGTCCGCGGAGTGTTCCGAACGAGCGGCACTCTCCAAACTTGTACGTAGCGCAGCAAGCAGTTCCTCTTCGGTCCCCATCGCGGCTCCGGATGATAACGATAACCGGGCTGCGATTGTCGGAAATAAACCAAAATCAGCTGTGTGCAGTGACCGCGGTTGTTTCGAGTCAAGCGGAGAAGGGTGTTCTTCAGCGACCTCTTTCGCCTTGGCTCGCTGAGGGGCTGGACGAGTGATGGTCCAATGGCGATACTTCGACCTGGTGCCTCCCACCAGCGGCTCTGCCGCAGATGGGGGGTCTTTCGGCGACGGGGCGCCGGTCGGAAGGGGAGGGCTTACTTGAGAGGAATCGTGAATGAGGGGTGTGAGAAGGGGAGAAAATGGTGGGTCGGGAACAATGGCAGAAAGCACGCTGAAGGGGTCTTCCACTGCATCACCGAGATCAGTGTACGTGAGACGATGTGATGACTAGAACTCACTCTCAGTATAGTCTAGACTCCCATCGGCGGCATAAGGGGGTCCACCTTTTTCCATGCGCAGGCGTTCCTTCTTCGAGCGGTACCGTTTTCCTGGAAAGAATATTAGGCGCTAGGGGAAGACCTTGAGAAGGGAAACTTACCCTTTAGTTTCAGTGCCAACATGACCTCCGCCCAATCAGAACCTGGTGGGAAAACCCCGACGCCATCCTTGAACCCAGGGAGATGCCCGTCTGATTCTAGTGTTTCGGAGATACCTTCCTTCTTAGTAGCATTCTTTCCTCGCCGGTTTGGAGGCGGAACAGAGGCGGAGCCTACAGAGGGCGAACGACGTCCAGGTGTATCGGGCCCAGCGGTCGCCCCTCCTCCTGCAGCCCCGTCTTCGTCGGCGTCCACGTTGACGTCCTCATCGCGTTCAACCTCAATGTTCCAGTTCGTTTCATACTCGATGACATAGGAAGCCGCCTTAGAAATATGGTCAGATGCCCATGCTTCAATGCGTTCAGCTTCATTGTGATATATTGTTCCTGGGGGGTTGAATATTTTCGCGTTGGATATGACGAGGCGGAAGTCGTCCTAAAATACCTCTGAAATTGAGGGTGCGTGAGAACGGGAAAGAAAAGGACCGTACAGCGAATTCCTCCAGAGATCTATACTTCGACCTGGACACTTTATCAGCCATGGTACCGAAGTCCATTGGCTGTTTGATGACGTCCATGTACCCCGGCACCTTTTCCAGATTAACGGGCTCGAGAAAGAAAGCGTAGTCATCTTTCCTGGTAGGCATGAAGCAAATGCTGTGAGAGGGTGCTGGCGACTCACTTCTTTATTTTGGAGATCAACGACGTCAGAACCTCTTTCAGAGGCTTGAGTTTGACGGGACGGGGGGCTTTCTTCACCGGAGTGGTTTCAAGTAGAGGACTATTCTTCTTTTTTGCGTTGAGCTCCTTGAGAGCTTTCAACGACGGTAGGACCAGGGTAAGACCAGAGGAACTCGGCCCAGCGCGATTGGCCAAAGCATCGACATCGCTCATTCTATGTATACTGCCACACCGTGAGTATAGTTCGAGTGAAAACGCAACAAGAATATGAGGAAGTCTTTACATCTAGCTGAGAGCGTAGAGGTTGTAGCAGCGCTAAACGACAGGACAAGTAAACCCTAACCCACCGGTAAGGGCCTACGCACACGTGACACGCTCGGTGTTCCCATTTGGGTTTGCCCTGATCACCCTCGGCACCGACCCTAACAACTTCTTTTTCTCCGTGAACACACGACCCGACCTCTCCAAGCCATTACCAAGGTAATGAGAGCATGTGAGAGCTGCGTGTATCTTGGTGCATCGCAGCGTTTCCAATGCTACTTGCCTTGTCACTTCAGCTCCTGCCTCACATCCGCCATCATACCTGTTGCTGCGAATTCGATGGCGAGTTGTCTTACTTTTGCTTCTTTTCTAACTCAGAATGACATTTCTGTCACTCATAGGCGTGGTCAAATAGGTTGTTTAGCCAACGCAAGCGGTACACTTCCATTCAAGAGGGATGTGGGGAGGCCTCGAACGTTACCCGAATGCTCTTGTGCAACCGGATGACGTTTTTTATTTGAACCGTTTATATTCCGGAATGGACCCAGACCGGTGGTAACCCAAACTACTGCTGTATGCCGGATGACGTTTTTAACCCCACATTACCCCCACAGCGACGATTCTCCTTGCTACAGACATATGCAACGACTGCCGCAAGACCAGAGACAGGTCGTCATTCGGCTTTATGGCATCTGTCTCGTATCCAACCCTCAAATCGATGTCTCTTTCATTTATCACTCGCACGGACCAGTATCCGTCTTGGAACCCCGGTCTTGCTTCAAGTTTCCATTCAAGTTTCCATACTAGTCTAGGACAGGGCATCCCGAAGTTTGGTAAATGAAAAAACTCTCGCGTTCATCGGATCGATCCTGTACGATAAGAATCGTGACTTCCCTCTACCCTTGGCCAAGCAACTCAAATTTTGTTTTCAACTCCGAGGCTTCTGGGTAATTGATGTCAATCTCTGAAGAACGGCTGTCGCTTAGAACATATTATCCGACAATCTGCGCATGCCCAGCAAGTTCCTATCGCCCCCGCAATCGAACAATACTCTGCGCCTCCATGACTCATTGAGGACTTTTCATTGGCTGGTCGCGGCAAGAAGTACGTCTCCCTGATTCTTCCCCAGCCAGCCCTTTCCCACAAGCTTTTCGTCCTTAGTCGCCAGTCGTTCACTTTCGTCCTCTTTCCCTCAGACTGCTTGGAACTCATTTGTTACGGCCCCTGTATCTCTTCGCTCGGTGCTTCTTCTAGGGTCCGCTTTCGTGACTCGAGAGCAATGTTCTCAAAAATATATGTTTTGATCCGGTTGTACGTAGGTTTGCAGGCTTTATTGATGCTTCCGGAACTGGTCATGATTCAGTAATTTTACGACACCACGGGCGATTTGCTTCTTCTACCATATCGGGAAGGATTCTATCTGGGAAGCCTAGGTGTCTTTGTTCTGCAGGTGGCTCATAACGACCAACCAGGAGTAAAGGTGCGCTTTTGATTACTTCACACCCTATCGTGTGCCGATCTCGGAGTTAGCTTGGCCCAAGAACTGCTTGATTTGTTCAACAATTCCCGTCGGCAAGGCCTCGATCTCACGAAGCTTCCCGAGTTCTGAATAGCTATGTGCGAAACGTGGGTACCGCGTTCAACCAGGCGAAGCACCTCCTGACCGGTAACGTACAGTTTGTTTGACCGAACAGATCGCACTTCATCAGTTTCTCGATAGAACGAGTTATTGTTTAACCTCGCACCCAGTAGCGACTAATGAGCTTTCGCTTTAGTGGAGACTATTGTAATCCTTCAACATAGTTCCAGGAGGCGGTCTATGTTTCGAACTCACATTGCCTAGCCAGGAAGAGACAGCACAACTCTCAGGGTCCCCAGAATTGGATGGTTCCAACCCCCAACCCTCTCACGTGTCGACCTGTAACCTAAACTGTATAATGACAACTTTCAATCACCGCCCCCAGGCTTTCCGATTTCCGCCTTGGCCTTGAAGGTGATTGCTTTCCATGCCGTTACGGTATCACACCATCGCAGATCCTTTAATTTATAAAGATGTCCCTTACGGAAACCTTGAAAGCCTTGTTTCCTGGTAGTGTTGAACAAAAGGCTGCGGCCTCCCGCTTGGACCTAGTTACCTGTGGAAATATTACGCGCTGAGGAGATCCTAGTCATTTTATGGCCTAGTCATGATATTTTTCCCAAGCAGAGAATTTCAATGCAGCTGAGGGATTGTCCAACTTACTTTACCCGACCACGAGGCTCATGATGGGGTCCCGGAGCGCTGACCTCTACCACGAAGGTATGGTCCGAAGATCGTTGCTACAAAAGCCAAATGGGCATGTCTGCATGGGATTCTGGGAAAGTTTGCTGTTTCCGTACAGTACGTACAGGCATGTGAAATTTCTCCCTAACCGGGATTATCATTGCCCCTAAGACTGGCTCGACACGATCCATCGGCGGGTGAACGCGGATCCTCGGCCGCCGCATAGAATAAAACGCCAAGATCTGGGGTCTGGGACTTGGCAGAGGCTCACCAACTGCAACGTTGACAATGCAGTGGCCTTCGCGATTTTATTACCATTACCTTACTTAAATTGCGACAAGAAGCTCCGTCGACATGACCCCAATTAGCGGCTTGTCAGGGAAACGAGGGAGGTTAGCCGCGTAGGTTGACGAAGCAATGAGGATAGTAGTTCCGAAGAAACACAATCCTTCTCGGAAAATATGAGAAAAACAGCGAATTTTTTCCGCCACTGCAAAAAAAGGTCACTTTTAGCATGACATAGACTGTCACCACTTCCATGTTTCCTTACATCGAACCATGCTAAGCCAGACATTTTCTGACATGGTTGCACCGCCACTAAGCGCTAAAAGTGGGTTGAAGCGATCTAGGAGAGATCTGTGTCGCTTGATTTGGACATGCTCGTTGCTATAATCCCATATCCCCCCGACACCTCACCTCGCCCTTTGCGCTGGCGCAGACCTGCTTTGAGAGTTATTTCACAACGAGGTGGGTGACATCACGCCCGAAACGATGTCACAGCCAGATTCGAGAACCCTTGAGGAGCATCATCGGCGCTTACAGCTGGCCTATCAACACGGGTTTATTCTGTTGCTCCCTAGTTCGTTGGCACGACACACCATTTCCGTGTGCACTCGATCGTAATTCTCAAGATATGGTCCATTGTCGACTCCCATAATTGAAGTTGTAGGAACCTTGGTAAGATCCAATTAACCGGCTGGCGGGATTTCAGTGCCCCGCTTCGTGCTATCTTTATTCCATTCTCGCTTTGCTCTTCTTCCCTCTACCGTCACACCTCATTTGGGGCGAGGGTGGCCCTCGACTTCTGAAGTTTGCTGCTTTCCTGGTCTTTCGTGTCACTATCCAACTTGGATGCGTCCTTGGCCCGCTACCCCCCCGCGATCCAACCTTAATCGCACGTAATCAATCATTTCGCTCCTTCGCAGCAGGGCCGTCAGTTCTAGTCACGATCGCAACAGCAGACAATTGCCACCCTCCCCACAAATATCTACCCTCTCCTCTCTCGGAATCCTCCCTTCCAGAGTTCAAATCACCTTACCCGCCCTTCCTCCCACTGATCTAATTGCGTAATACACCCTTCGTTGCCGCCTATCGGAGTATCCAACCCTCCTACCATGATGGGCCGACAATTTGATGAAGCGGTACGGCCGAGCTCAAGTCCATCCACCGGGTCTTCGCATGGACACGCAGCGGACACAGAGATGGATGCTCCCGGACCCAGTGGCGCTTCAGGCGCCGAGAATACCCGACACACGGGCGAGAAGCGCAGAGAGAGCGACCCACCTCCGTCCCAACCACCCGCAAAGAAGAAGAGAACGCGCACGCTCACAACCCCGCATCAGTCTGCCGTGCTGCATGCACTCCTCGCCCAGGTATGAGACAGCTCCGATCATGGCGGTCCCCTGACTAACTAGACTGACTTGTGGCTTAGTCCCGATTTCCAACGACGGCTATGAGGGAAGAGGTTGGCCGGTCGATTGGGTTGAGCGCTCGAAAAGTTCAGGTGCGTCTAACCTTGCGCCTCCCCGCCCCATCGTGTTGATCGCTCACGCTCCACTATAGGTTTGGTTCCAGGTAAATCCTCGAGTGATACCTGTATGCTTGAGAAGGTCCGCCTGATGCCTTCCTTCACAGAATCAGCGCCAGAAAGCTCGGCGGCCGCGCAATCAAGATTCAGCCCCGCTCATGCGTCCGCCTCAGTATGGAGCGTATCCTAACGTGCTCTCGTTGACACCCTCCACGGGCGGCCCCACGAGTTTTCCGCACAATGAGGGTCAAACATTCTACATAGCGCCGCCCGCTCCTTTCATCCGTTTCAATGCAGGCCAAGAATCCTCTTCACGTGAAGAGACCCTCGGGTCATCGGTCACAGGTACGAGAAGCAGTCCGATTGGACATCTGTCTGGTCCTGGCGTCCCTGGAGCCAGCTCCCCATTGGCTCCACGATTCCCGCCGCCATCGCCCTTGGACTCCAGCCACCCAGCCCATCAGTGGCAGTCCTCAAATGACGCTGGCCCCGCGCCCTCACCAGCGATGCCGTCGCGGGAATTCACCTTCAGTCTCCCCTTTCCTCGGCTGCACGTGCCCGAACCCAGTCCTCAGAATATCCGCTTTCCACCGCCGCCGACCTTGAATCAGCACCCCGCAGCAGCAGCCCCCTCACCGCAGCGAGCGCCACCATCTTTCGTCACCCCACCGCGCCCGCACTCGCCCAACCCGTTCTTGGCTACCCCTCGCGGCCGCATACCTAAACTACATGTACCCGTGACACCGCAAGCGCGGCGGACGCTGCCGTACTCGCCGACCCGGGACGCGCGGCCCGCATTGCCCTTCCCGCCGCATTCCGCCGAGCGCGCGGTACATTCCGCCACGTCGGGCTCGTCGCGCGGCGGCAGCCCGCCCGTGCCGGTGCGGCCGCGCTCGCGGCGGTTTGATCCGGTGCGCGAGGCGGCAAGCGAGCGCAGTGGGAGCCAGGGCACGGACGTGTCCACCCCTCCGCGTGCTGATACCCCTCACATATTTTGACGCCCTCATTTATGACCTGTTTTTTTTTGCTTCTCTCGCTTTTTCCTGTTCACGGCAAAGGTTCACGGTCTTCCCTTATATTTCCATCTCCATTCCGTGCCGTGATCTGACGTCGGCGCCGCGCTATCTTCACTCGCTCTCTCACACACGCCCCTCTACCCTCTCTCGTTTGTCTGGTCGACCTATCATATAAATTGTAATGTCTATTCAGGGATTCTTCTAGATAACCTTACTACTCTACACACGCTATCCGCTTCACACACGCTCTTTTAGTCCCCCTATTCGTCTATTTGACTTAATCGATGCGCCCGTCGTTAACGCCCTCGCTGAGGAGACACGCGCTATTCTACCCTAACGTCCAGCACAATAACTCGTTCTCTCCCATGCTGGATAGGATGTTACGCCACCCCCTTCCTTTCAATTGATTAATTATCGTATATGGTCACTATAACTACCTGACGCCTTTTTGTATCGTTGCCAACAGACTTCCTGACCTCTGTAAGTTATGTGATTACTTCTGGGCCCCGGGCATAACTACTGTAACGCAGAGACAGAGCTCGTCTGGGTCATCCGTGCTCAGCAAGCGGAGGCAGTTGTGCTTCATGGGGGTATTACGCCCGAACGACGCGCCCAGCAGGGGGCCCGGGGGGTGTGCACAAAACACAACACATCGTCCATTTTGGGTCTCCTCTGACCTTCCAGTCAATCAAATAACCTCCTGTTCATGACATGTGTACATATGTACGGTAAAGCCATGACAAATCCCCCCCGCATGTTGCCCTCGACCCAGCCTACAAGGGGGTAAACGACCGCCACGAGGACGGCCTCGTGGTTAGATATCCTCACGGAAGGGGGGGTGTAGGGGTGCTACGGCTGCACGGGCGCAGAATCCCCACTTGCGCCTTGCGCCGTACCGTCGTCGTGCTTCGCGAGCCGGCGCTCAGCTGCCAGGCGCGCGCGAAGGCGTGCCTGGGAGCGCAAGCGCGCCTCGGTCGCAAGGTTATTTTCGGCACTGAGTCTGTCGAGCAGACACGCGCGGGCGCCTGCGCGTGGAAGAGGCCGACGAAATGTTTAGCGCCCTTCGTCGCGAGGCAGTTGATTGATGGTGGGGAAACCCACCTGAACTTTGTGCCCTCGTCGTCGTCTCCTCTTTCCTCACGGGAGAATAGTCGTTGACAGCTGATGCTGCGGCTGGTCGCCGCCCCGCGTAACTTCCCACACTGCCTCCCTGTCTGTTCGTAGTACTGGCGACAGAGCCCAAGCCATCGATCCCCGTAACTATCGCGTCCGCGATGCCCGGTTGCGGGCCTGGTAGGGGCAGTACTGGTTGAATAGAAGTCGGGAATCTCGGTGTTGAGGTCGATGATGAAGTCCGAAGATAGGCAATAATGGAATCGCGTTGGTTACGGTATCGGTGCCGTCGGGCGGGATTGGAGCGGGCGGGATTATCATTAATTGTCGGCGGGTCATATGATTCCGCTTTAATACTCGGACCAGTAACATCTAAATTAAATGGTTGTTGGCGACTCTCAGATGGTAAAGGAGCGCGCTCAGTGGAGTGAGTTGGGCCCGCAGATCCGTCGTCGTCGTGAGGTAGAGGCGGTGTCACAAGGTTATCGTCTCCAGGGCTCGGGAGGCTTTCTTCTATGGGACGCGTGCCGAGAGAGGGGGTTTGGGATGTGGAAGGTCCGTTGTGATGAATCTCACTATCAAGGCTCGGGGATCGTAACGACTTTGCCGGTGTCTCCAAAACGTCAGAGAAACTTGTCCGTTCATGGTGCGCTGTGACCTCGTCAGTTTGGGGGAGGGGACTGGGTGAGCGTGACGACGTAGCCCGTTCCTTTCCCTTGCAGTGGGTACGTGCCGGAGAGCGTGAACGGCTTCGCACCCTGCGGCCATGAGCTCTGCGCTGGACAGTTGGGTCCTCGGCCTCGGCACCGCTGTACGGACTGATCGATCTACGAGTATCGTCGTCGCGCGGGAGAGCACGTGGGGGTGGGGTCAGGTTACGTCGCCGGACCCTTTCTCGACCTGGAGGAAAATTCGAGTGGGAGCGCGATCGTCGGGGACCAGGTGACTGCGAGCGTGACGGCCTATGTTCCCAGCGGCGTGTACGCTCGTATAATGGAGGGGGGTGCAAGCCTGGAGGGATATCATACTTGGGATGGTCAGCTGAGCGCATCGAGCTCTGCGACGGTCGGGCGTACCTGTACGACCGAGTCATATACACTGAGATCTCTATACGGCGAGCGCAAATAACAGTATATCTCTGGAGAAAATAGACAGTCAGGTCGTGATCACAATGTGCGAAAACGGGGCAGACGGACCGTGAGCAAAATGTTCTGCATTAACGTGTCTTTCCCCAGGAACATATGATACGTCCATGTCAAGAAACTCTGCGAGCAGCTTGACCGCGCTTTCTGACCGAATGTCGATGGCCTTCATGAGGGATATCACGAAGGTGACCAGGAACTGCACGTCGACGTTGGAACCCTCGGACAAAGGATACAGGGAAGAAGACACACCTCTACGTCGGCATTCGGCCAGACGAGTAGCTCACGCCGCAGGAAGACGGTCATTCGACTGATAAGGTCTTGTGACGCCGTGAACTGTGCGGGGGTCGGGTATGGGCGGTAACGTGTATATTTATTCGACGCAACGTGCTGAAAATTAGAATTCAGTGGGCCTGGAGGCGCATATAGTCGACTAGGTTGGGCGTACCTTCGCGTAGAGGTCATGCTGATATATCCATCTGCGCCGACTGACCGCTCGGTCGAGTGCGTCTGCCTCGTCTTGCGCAGCACGGTCGCGCGGGCCCCACGCGCGTTCGCGGCGCCTGTGCATGGCAGCAATACGGGCTCCATCGGGGCGGGCGAGAGGGCGAGGGGACGTACGGAGGGGTGGCAAAAAGTGCTTCTGGTAGTCGTAAGTGGAGCGGATGCGGTGGATGAGGTGGTCACCGATGTCCTGTGCACACAGAGGGCATCGTCTGGATTGTCCTAAAGGAGAGGATGGTCAGCGAGTACGTCACCCAGAGGTGAAAATGGACACGTACCAGACCAGACCATCAGACACTCAAAGCAGAACTCGTGCGAACAGGTTGGGACGAGCGTACGGTCGACAATGGGTTGCAGGCATATCGTACACTGCTCTTCGTCAACTTCTCCCTCTGCGAGTTCATCGCTTTCTGCGACTTTGCTGGACATCGACGACGACGACGACGACGATTCCGCCATGCAGAGCGGGATGATGGGACATGTAAAAGCTTACGTAACGCTGTCAATCCATATACAGCCAGGGTGCACATGGTGACACGAAAGTCCAGGCGGTTTCCCATGCTCTCTCCTTAGATACCAACTAGATACAGTAGAATAGGTACTGTAACAGCAAATCAATGCAAGACTCCACAAGCCACAGCACGACTGTATCACGGACTACACGGGCCTCCACTGTCGGAGTCCCTCTTCTCCTGCGCGGCGGCTGCGCCATGCCCACGTCTGACAGATGCCCCATGGTCGGCTGACCATGTTGACAATTCCGCGGTTGTTCCATCGTTCCCATGTGTCGAATAATCTCATTGATCCATCAATTTATACGTGTACGTTGCGAAAGGAATAAATGGTTGCGGACAGCAACCGTGGCGTGGGCTGGGAATTGGACTCACTGTCGTCATCCGTTTGGCATTTAGCTGCTCGCCGACCATCGTGCTCTTGCAATACGCACGCATCGCAAACATCGCACGTGTCTTCGACGAGCGCATCAGCGTTCCCGCGGGCCGATCCTTCAGCAAGTGCAGGATCTCCTCCAGGTCTATGAACGCGTTCACTCGTCGAGTTCAGAAGGCTGGACGCGAGACGTACTTTGTACTTCAAACTCGGTGTTCTTTCTCATGGGCTGCGCTACGAGTCTTAGTCGTCCGGCCAGCTAGTCTTTCTCGACCGCGACCTCGAACCGCTCTGCTGTAGCACGCCCATGTTCTTGAGAAGTTGAGAGCAACGAGCCCACGCGTGGCCCGTATCATTATCAAAACCACCCATCACCATCACCTAAAGTCCCAGATCATGTAATATAAAAGCATGATGAATAGCAGCTGCGATTTGAGCCTCGTCTTCGCTTGAAGTATCTCATAGTCATACTTCAGTCTCTGCCCCCGAGCGAACTTGGAGATCAGCCCGTCCACGACTTCCTGGGTATATGGAAATGAGCAGGGGGGGATCTTAAGATAGAAGGAAACATACTAAGTTAATTACGGACGTCGACTTCTCGGCGTTTCAGGGACTACCTCGAGCCACTGAGGAAGATTCTCGAGCTGGCTTGCGCTCCATAGTGCGCTGACAGAGGAACGAATTGACGCGGGTCTGTCATTTAAGGAGGCGCATTGCCTTCTTGCTGCCATATGATCCTCCGATTCCTCCGTTAGCAATCGCCCGAAATTCCCCCATCCGAGGAGCATACAGGATGAGCACCCGCCATAAGGAGTGTCCGAGAGATAGTCAGAACGATGTCACTGTTTTCCCTGGGCATGGAATAAGGGCGTGGGTAGTGAGAAGATAAACCGTAATGGCGACCGTAGTCGTGCTGAGCCAGTCCCAGTACGTGGACAATCATGAAGGGAAACATCACGATGATCAAAGGCGCAAACCTGGCGAGAGACTGAGTGGTTGTGAGGCGACAGGCGCCATCAAGAGCAAAAACGGTGCTCATCGGTACCTGAGCGGATGTCAGGTGGTGACGCCGACGTTCTCCAAAATCAACATTGAGAAGAAACGGCCTCCCCAAGAAAGCCAAAAGCGAGGACGGAGGTAAAGTCAGAAAGGAACCAAATTGAAACGTGGATGTGTTATCTCGAGTTGAGCTGAGATAGGAATAAGTGATGGTGACAACAACCGTCGGTGCATGTCTCCCGGTGCTATAATCAAGGGCTGCAGGTCGTCTCTTTGAAGTGGATTCACTCCCCAATGCCAGCTAATACTTTCGCCCGATAACCCGGCTTTAGGGTTCGTGAGAACCCTCATGACGACTGGGATGTACATATGTAAATCCACGTACCACGGTCGTTGAAGTTGGCACCCAATCGTCGTTCCAGAATGTGAGCGTCGACGCAATCATCCAGTGGTGGAGTCGGGCTTACACCAAGAAATAAAGTAAGGATGATATGATACAGTGTTGGACTGGACACTCACAAGCAGTGATGCTTGTGCGTTGCCACACTGTGAGTAAAGCGCAGATCAAGCAGGACACTTCAATAGTACAGACGTATCTTTGAATCCGCATAGTGAATAGGTTGGTTGGTCCTAAGGCCTGTCTTTCAGATGTTCGGAAATCATTCGAAAGTTCTTCGAAAGTCACTATATATAGGGTGAAGCCCCGCCCATGAGGGAAAGATGAGTCGCGGGTCACTGGCAACCACAGGTTGCACACGGAAAAGACACGCGCGATCAGTGAACGGCGTCTGGCTGGCCCGTCGGAAAACCGTCATCGCTCGCCAAGCCTGGTTCATAAGAACTCCTATGGAGACACTTGTCAAGTAGCGGAATTGCAAAAGCGACCGTTCGCAGGGAATGATCGCATGATTCGCATGATAGGCCACTTGGGCTGATACAACTCGCATTAAAATTATATGAATCTGCATGTAGGTGGGCAGTCAGTGTGCGATGTTCAAAATATTCATGACACATGACTCACATCCACAACAAGTATTTATTTTACTTGTCGATTTCCACAACCCCTCAATTACGGACGCCAGCGCAGAACGAATCTTTCGATACGGAAAAAGCATGGGCAGGTGCGGAGGAGGATGATGACTTATCAGTATTCCTCCGCGCGCTGTATCACCACGCCGCACGTCTTCCCCGACAGCTACATGCAGAACAGACCGAGATGGGGGATGAATCGATGAATGGCCATGTGAGGCCGACGAGAATCCCGACAACGGGGCAAAAATAGGAAAAGGAGCTTAGCGTGAGCCCGGTGTTGACGCATTCTGAAGATGCCTTATTCCAGGATGCAGCATTGCTACTTATGCCCTTCGGGTCGCCGGTCACCTATGATACGTGATTCACAGGTCCGATAACGTGGATGCCTCAGGCCCCATTGAGTCAGTGCGCGCAGGGGGTTGTAGCGAGTTCATAATGGAAGTGAGTGTCGACTCAAGGGGAAGTGCAGACAAGAGCAAGAATGAATAGTAGTAACAAGAAACACTACAAAATGGAAACGCGAAATGGAAGGAGGGACGCAAACGTGGACAGTTAACGTAAGAGTAAGGACTCTGACGTGATCATTTTCGACGAGAGCGTAGAGTATGTACACGTGAGGTTAGAGGCCGAATCATGAGCTAACGATACTACGTTTGTCGGTGCCAGGCGAAGGAAGTAGCACGAAGACTATGGGTAGCATGGCGAATAGCGTAATGACGGAAAGGGTGAACCTAACGGCGTTCGACTCCTCGAGCCAAACATATAGGAGCACTTGCACGGTTGGAAGGACAATGCATCCAATGACAGATAACACCCCTGCGATGAACGGTGAGGAAGGGGGTTTGGAAACGTAGTCAGGTACGGGTACTCACAGTGTCGTGCCATCCAGATCAACCTGCCCTCGTAGCCATGTGACGAGGCTGCGTCTGATAACATCTCCTGGGGTGTCCGAGTCTGCGTAGGGACCACCTTCAGCTTGTTGGTGAGGATGAGTCCACTGACAGCCGCGCTGAGAGACAAGAATAGAGAACTGTACGCTAGCGCTAAGAGCATCTGCTTCGCCGAAGCTCCGCTTCTGCGGAAATTGGAGTCGTCTTTGAAGAAGAAGAGAAGGGGTGCCTCGACGCCTACAAATAACCCAATCTAATACACGTAAGGATGTGCGGAAGGGTGGGCACATATTAATTAGCCACGCACCACGGTTATCGAAGTCTGGTATGTTGACAGCCAGCTGTTGTTCAATGGCTTGACGGCGGATGGAAGTTCGTCTACAGAAATCAACACATGGTCAAGAACGAGCACGACATGATCGTGCAGGGCTCAACTCTTACACGCGATGTTGGTTCTAGGATACATTATGAATAGGATTAGATGCTAGTGGGTGAACTTGAGACTGCCGAAAATCTCGTCATACTTATAGTATGAACCAGGGAAGTTCCTCGAGGATACAATGTGAATTTGAAAGGACCTTCAGTTCACTGCGCAGCCAGCACTCGAGATAAGGTACTTAATGGTGTCAACTGACAAATACGCCCAAAGGAGGAAGGAGTAAACACCAGCACAGCAAGGGCGAGGGTAAATTGAAGTTGTAAAGAGAAAGACGAGACATCAGCACAGCAAAGGAGGAGATTGCAAAGCCGTAAATAGAAAGCAACTTACGCCCAAATAAAAGAGGAAGGGGTGAAGACCAGGCGAAGCCAGGTCATAGATGGAAAGTACACCTGAAGAAGAGACATCAGCACAGCAAAGGAGGAGATTGTAAAACCGTAAATGGAAAGCAACTTACGCCCAAAGAAGAGGAAGGGGTGGAAACCAGGCGAACGCCAGGTCGTACACTCTGAAAATGAGGAATGCAGCACAGCAAAGGGGGCTTACGCCACATCATGAGGCATCAGCACATTACTAAGTTCTATTTACGGCTTTGCAATCTCCTCCTTTGCTGTGCTGATGTCTCGTCTTTCTCTTTACAACTTCAATTTACCCTCGCCCTTGCTGTGCTGGTGTTTACTCCTTCCTCCTTTGGGTGTATTTGTCAGTTGACACCATTAAGTACCGTATCTCGAGTGCTGGCTGCGCAGTGAACTGAAGGTCCTTCCAAGTTCACATTGGAACTTCCCTGGTTCATACTATAAGTATGATGAGATTTTCGGCAGTCTCAAGTTCACCCACTAGCATCTAATCCTATTCATAATGTATCCTAGAACCAACATCGTGTGTAAGAGTTGAGCCCTGCACGATCATGCTTAAGGTAGCCGCCATGAAGGACCTGCAACCCCCTTAAAACCCCATATTTTGCTTATATCTCATTCAGTTTAAAATATTTTCAAAAAATAAAACCAACAAAAGAAAGATGGTCTTACTCTTGTTAACTTGTTGGTTTTACATTTTTACATTTGTGAAAAGTCATGGAGGAGATTGCAATTGTGTGGTGAAAAAATGGCCAGGCACCCACCTAAAGGGTTGTGGGTCCTTCATGGCAGCTACCTTAGTGATGGAAAGGTTCAGTTCTGAACCGTGGTTCAAACCTGAACCTAACTGAACCGAACACTAATTTAGGGTTCGAGTTCAGGCATTGACCCAAACTGGACCAACAGTTCCGTTTGTGGTTTGGGCAATTCTGAATCCCTCTGAACGTGTTCTGAATGCTTTCAAACCCCGAACCATTTGAGATGAAAGTGAAGACAGATTTTTTCAAGAACTAGCTAGACTACTGAATGTACTGACTCCTGTCTGAAACTGAGTCTGTGTGAGTGTCTGTTGCCATCGTGTAGGACACTTATGGTGTTGCCAATGCAGTGTGCTGTGGTGATTTGAACTCACATGTGCATGCAAGTGCCAGCATCTATGAATATCATCCTTGCCCACCCCAATTGTGTTTGCAATTCTGTGCAGAAGAGTTATTGTCATGTTTGCACTCGGCCTCACACTTCCCCTTCCCTTGCCCACCCACCCTCTCGCCCTGCCCCTCCCTGCCCCTCCCCTTTGTTCTGACCTACTCTTCATCCGCCCACCTCGCTGTCCACCTCTTGTTGTGGCCCACCTCTTGCCCAGCCCTTCACAGTCTGTTCATCCCACCCACCTCTTGCACATCCCATCTATCGACTTGTTCACTTCAGCCCTCTTGCCTCCCCCTTGTCTGTCTCGCCCTCGCAACTCACATTCACCATGTTTTTGTGGTCTGGGCCCTGCTCAACTAGTTTGCAGGTATGCCCCTCATAGCATATCCACTATCCACTCCCTTACTGACCACTTGTCTCCCACTTTGTTCTCCCTGGTCTACTCCCCACCCTCCTCTCGTCTGACCCTGCTCCTCTCGCCCTGCCACTTTCATCCCTGAGATCCACAATGCTGTTTTTTGCTTCACTGTGTGATGGATCGAGGCTGCCCTGGCACACACATGTGCAGGATGTTGGATCCAAATGATGAGAGCACACACACGAGCACCTGTACTTCCCTCTGTAGAAGTTTGTGCTGGGACAAGACACATTCCTCTTCGCCCAACCTGGGCCCTATGTGTGGAAGCTAACTCTCATGTTCTGCAAGTGCATGCACACCCATTGCCTTTCTCCCACAGACACAGCTGACACATGTTCTGCACCTGCACATCCATCCTCCTGCACCATGTCAATACCTATGGCAGTTACCCACTCGACCCACCCTTCTGCTCGCACTTCCAAGTTTGCTTCCCCAACCCTGATGATCTTGTCTGATGTGGCTGGCTCTGCCTTCGATCACCTTCACTGTGCTGCACTTTGTTGACTCTCTGCAACCTTGTTCTTGCAACTCAATCCACAAGCAAGGCACACCATGCCCTCAATGGTGTCACACACCCTGCACTCCCCCTGTTCCTGCACACAGCACTAGTGAAGCTTCATGCACTACTCGCCCCATTCTCTTGCTTGCCATCCCTGCCCTCCTCTCGCCCGTGTTCATCATACCCTACCCTTTTCTCGCTTCGCCCATCACCCCCTCATCAAACCCCGCCCTCCTCACGCCCCGTAATGCATCAAGGCTATGTGGGCCTTTGACTTTCTGACCCATTGCACCATCCACATGTGAATTCTGGGTCCAATCATGAGTGTGGCCTCAAACACCGGGTGTGTCAAGCGGGCCTGCCCACCACTCGGAGACTTGGTCAATGAAAATGATGTTGGTGATCCATTGAGGTTCACAGAGGACAGCAATATCACTGAGATCGCACACAGCATTTGGTGGATCATTGCTTCTCTACACTGTTCTAGCTGGGAGGGTTCCTTCATGAGGCCTTTGATGGCAACATGATGAGACAAATTACAAATAGTTCACAGTAGTTGATAGCTAGATGTTGTAATCAACTTTGTTTTGATGCATCATGATACCACCAAAGCAAGTCTTTAGTGGTACCTTACCCAGAAACTATGTGCGATTTTTTGATTACATAATCAGGTACCACCAAGAAAAGGGTTCAGCATTTGGTTTGGCATTTGGCCCCTCCCCGAACCTGAACTGGACCCTTTTGAACCTGAACTGAGGGTTCAGTTCAAGGTTCAGGAAAATCCCTGAACTGAACTGATGGTCTGGTTCGGGGTTCGGGAAAAATAGCCTCTGAACCAAACTGAACCAAACTTTACCATCACTAATCATGCCATGCTTGTTCTTGACCATGTGTTGATTTCTGTAGACAAACTTCCATCTGCTGTCAAGCCATTGAACAACAGCTGGCTGTCAACATACCAGACTTTGATAACCGTGGTGTGTGTGTCATGGACTGCCTCGGAATTAGACTGACACAGCAGTTATGACTATGTTGTCAGCATATATTAGTCATGGACAGGGGCTGGAGTATCATTGTAGCACAGACTCACACACTGTGGAGCGTCTTATTGTCTTGTAGTATCAGGTGCTGATGGACACTACATCATCCTAGGATAGCTTTACTAGGGTTTGTGACTCATAGCATAGTTTAGACTCCGCTTTAAAGCGAGTCTTATGTGTATATAAGTCGACTAGTTTAGACCAGGGATCCCTATCCTGGTCTTCTTCAATTTGCTATCTTGTTCTTGTCTTCCTTTCCAGTCTGCCTCTTTTTGTCAACATCTTCTTCTTCTTCTTCTTCTACTTTCATCTATACTCTCTCATCATCAACTTAGTGGTGGTGCCATCACACCCTTTTCACTCTATGGGGACCTAGTGTTAGCCAACCTAGTGTCCGAGAACACCAGTCACGTGTTGCAAGCCACTTCAGTAGTCCAAGTCAGACAAACAGTTAGCAAACCATTACATTAAGACCAGGATCCCATCGTGGCATTGCAACATACAACAAGAGAACTCTGGGCATCAGAGGGGCCTTTTGAGGCATACAAACTACAAGGACCGGTAAGAAGGGATGTACCTGAGCTATTCATCAAAGGAGCAGAGTGGCATGTAGTCAACAGTATCAAACAATACCATGCCAAGTCAAACACACCAGAGGAATCAGGAGAACAAGAGTGTTGGTATGCAGTTGAGTTCAATTTCAAACATCTCTGTTGGGTGGAAATCCGTTGGATTGAGAACTTAGAAATCAGGGGACATTGGCAAGCATTCTGCATTGCTGGAGAAGATTTGGGGCTCGACATCACATCACAAGACACAGCTGATCAAGATCAGTTGGATAGTGCAAGGAGACCCCAAGACACAGTTGACAAAACCCCCACGACATGAACAAGTACCCCATCAACAAATAGTGAGGCAAGCACTATTCAAATTCGATCCCCAGCACCCCAGAGAGGAAGCGATCAAGTTATCGCATTACAATTAGCTGAGTCATTACATATACAAGATCCAGTCATGAGTTGTACAATGACCATGGACCAGCAGGCACTATCAACCCACATACCAGGCATATGGAAATGCCAATGAACCCAGATGATGTTGCACTATACAGAGCCATTGGGCCAGATCAACCAGACCCACCAACACATCAAGAACGAAGGCCATCCCCCAGAATACCATTTGTATGGCCCAGAGGAGGACAAGGACCGGGTGGGGGTCCTTTTGGAGGACCACCAGGAGGAGGTGGAGGACCTCCTGGAGGAGGAGGACCACTGGGAGGAATTCCAATGCCCATGCCCCAAGCACCACCACCAGGAGGACATCATGGGGACAAGCTGGTGGGGAATCCACCTATTGTATTCACAGGAGACTGGTCCAAGGCAGAACAATTCATTACTCAATGGCAACTATACAAAGGGGTGAACATCACCAACGTGCTAATGCACAACCCATATCAACAAGCTATGTTTTTCCTCACTTACATTCAAGGAAATTTTGTTAATGAATGGGTCAAGGGAGTTAACACATGGCTTCACACTCAGGTCACAACACAAGGTTGGGCAACAACAGATGAATGCCTTTGGAATGGTGTGACTGGTGCATTCGACAGACAGTATGCCGATGTACTGGAACAAGAAAAGGCACAAGCAGAATTGGGCAGAGGCCTTCGTATGCAAAATGGAGATTTAGACGGTCTCATTATGAGATTTGAACAGTTGGTATGCCATGCCAACTACAATGTTAACCAGCCACTGGTCCTGCAAATATTCACAGACGTGCTGCCACACGCAATGTACAAATATATATTCAAAAACATACAACCCCGAGACTATGAAGGCTGGCATGAAGCATCTATTCAACAACAGAAGGTGTTTGTTCACAAGAAGAGTTGATTGGAGCAATTCGACCCGAGAAAAACAGCGACCACTGGGTTTAACAATTGGAAAGCCAATAACTATAACAATGCCAACCGATGGCAGCGACCCAACATTCCAAACCTTCCAGATCCCAATGCTATGGACCTATCCCCAGGTAGGGCACAACTGGCACAAGCAGAAGACTATGAACCAGGAAGGAATCAGTATCAACCATCAGAAGGAGTAGGACAAGGATCTACCCAATTGGTAGGACAAAGGTAAGTCCTCACCTGTTTCAATTGTGGCAAAGCAGGTCACTTTAAAAGAGACTGTCGACAGTCACTGAAGCACAACCCATACTATCAAGGACAAGGTCCTTCATGCACCAGACAGACAGAAGCAGAACCCAAGCCTACCCATGTAGTGCACAGCATTGTCAATGATCGTACCAATCAGCAGAAAGCCCAAGATTGGCTCATGGGAGTGGCCAACGAAACCAATGACATTAAGGATCTTGTCATGCAACAACTGTGGAGAAGGGAGGATTTTCAAAGTGCCTGAACCCAACGGCCTGGGTGAGGGCTCTTTGTTGTAACTCTGTATATATTACACACTACCATTCTATGCAAATTCCAGTGTCAATCTGTACCAGTTACTTCATGGCCAATAGGCAAGCACTAGTAGATTCAGGGGCCACTGACAACTTAATGCACCCTGGATTTGCGACAAAGATGGGGCTGGGAATGAAAGAACTCCCAACACCCAGAAAAATATTTAATATTGATAACACGACGAACAAATCAGGGAAGATCACACATTACCTTGATTTAGATGTATACACTAAAGGGATCCACAAAGAAATGTGTTTCCTTATCACCAACATAGGAAACGAGGACATGCTATTAGGATACCCATGGCTGGCCTCTTTCGAACCAAAGTTCAGCTGGAGACATGCTGTCATCGACAAACAAGCTCTACCAGTAATTATCTCGTCCATCAATCCGCAAATCATCCAAAGGCAGCCAGTAGTAGCAACAGCTTTAACAGAAGAAGAGAAGCATCACATCATTTGCACACTTGAGTCACAATCAGCTATTCGAGGAGTTTCTACTGAATTAGCTATTCAAGCTGGACAGAACAAAGTCGCTGCTGAAGTCCCAAAGGTTTATAATCGATTTGCCAAGTTGTTTAGCAGCGAGGCATTGTCAAGATTCCTGCCATCAAGACCATGGGACCATGCAATCGATTTCAAACCAAACACACCAGACACATTACCATGTAAAATCTATCCCATGACTCAGGAGGAGGACAAATCACTGCTTAAGTTCTTACAGGAGCAAGAGACTAAAGGATACATTTGCCCATCCATATCACCTTATGCATCACCTTTCTTCTTCATACAGAAGAAGGACAGCAAATTGCAACCAGTACAAGACTATAGGCATATCAATGATATCACGATTAGCAACCAGTATCCCCTCCTGCTAATCACGGACTTGCTCACAGATCTCAGTGGTGCAACTATTTTCACTAAGCTTGACATCAAAGACGGGTACAACAACATATGTATCAAGGAAGGAGACGAACACAAGGCAGCTTTTAAAACCAAATACAGATTATGGGAACCACTGGTTATGTTCTTTGGGTTGAAAAACTCACCAGCTATGTTCCAAAACATGATGAATTACAAGTACCGGGATGTCATTGACTATTGGAATGCCAGGGGAACTGCAATATGCATCTATATGGACAATATCACCATTGCAACCAGTACCAACCTGGAAGACCATATATAAGCAGTGTCAGCGGTCTTCAAAGTCGCAGAAAGACTAGATCTCTATTTCAAACTGGAGAAGTGCACATTCCATGCCCCGTGTATGGATTACCTGGGGGTAATCCTTGAAAAGGGGATAATGTGCATGGACCCTGTTAAAATTGCTGGCATTAAAAACTGGCCCACACCCACCAAAGTTAAGGACATCAGATCTTTTTTGGGCTTTTGCAACTTTTACCAACCATTCATTCGAGGTTTTGCCCATATTGCATGACCACTCAATGAACTTACATGAAAAGACACTGAATGGACATGGACCAAACGGTGTCAAAAAGTGTTTGAAGAGCTGCAAAACAGAGTTACCAGCGAACCAGTACTAGTGCATCCAGAGCTGGACAAACCATTCGAACTTGAAGTGGATGCATCAGGATTTGCAGTCAGTGCAGTATTGTTACAGAAGAAAGGAGACAGCAAAAGACACCCAATCACTTACTTTTCCAAGACTCTCAATGAAGCACAACAAAACTATGATGTGGCTGACTTGGAACTTTTAGCAGTTGTCATGGCTCTAGACAACTGGAGGTCATTCCTTGCTGGATCACCACACAAAGTAGTTGTCTACTCAGACCATCAAAATCTGTTGTACTGGAAGGAACCACATAAGATCAGCAGAAGAGTAGCAAGGGAAGTACTTTGTCTCTCTGAATACAACATTGAAATTTGCCCCACATAAAAGGAACAGCTAATGGACGAGCAGACACCCTCTCAAGATGGCCAGATTACAATCAAGGCACAGAAGACAATACCAACATAGTAGTACTACCAGAACATTTATTTGTTCGAGCAATGACAACAATAACCCCCCAACATCATCAAAACGAAGAACTCCTGAAGCAGTGGATAGACCCACACCAATTGAAGTGTATTAATGATTGTTGGTACAAAGGTGACAGGGTTGTAGTTACAGAAGACATCCAGGGCAGGTGCAAACTCATCCAAGCACACCATGACCCACCAGTACATGGACATCCGGGCATCAACAAAACCATACAAATTGTTGAGTGAAACTACTGGTGGCCACAAATGTGCAAGGACATCACTGATTATGTTCAAGGATGCATGGAATGCCAATGCCACAAAGTTAACAACCGACCCACAAAGGCACCACTATGACCCATATATCCGAAGCCTGAAGCTATGCCATTCAAAACCATTGCATTAGACTTCATTACTAAACTACCAGTTTTGCAGGGATATGACTCCATCCTCATGGTCACTGATCATGATTGCACAAAAGCATCAATCTTTATCCTGTGCAATGAGGAAATCAGTGCAGAAGTGTTATGGTTAGACAGACTGCTCTGCTTGGCTTGAGCTAGGGTACTGTGACAAAAGTTATTCTGTTGGATCCGGATCAACTGACTCTGCAACTTGTGAGTGACTTCGGACGAATGCAGATAGCCAGGATGATGATAAGGTTTATAGGACCCTATCGTGACAGTGTGGGACTCTATACCCTCACAGAATCGGTGATGACAGAGCAATGTCTGTGAGAGGAACAGTTGGGAAGTTGACTGGACTTATGCAACTCCTAGCCTAGAAGGTGTTGTGTGTCTGATTGATACAAGAACTCAGACCTAAGGTCTAAGTTCGCTAATGGTACAGTTTATATACTAACTACATGAGTCACTACTACTGAGTCATAATATTAGGATGAGTCACTTATGATGCTATGACTCCACTAATACTACTAGTCCCTGTAACAGTATGAGTCACTATGACTTGTCGTATGGAATGTGGTAGAATAGTCCGGAACTAATGAGGTCATAATCACATGATAGTCCCAACTCATGTGATACATTGACTCGGCTTAATCGAAACATAACAATACTCCCTTTTCAGGTGGAACACCCACGTTCCATATCCTGTAAGAGTTCAGCGACTTGTCCTCTTGCTTCTATAATACCTCTGCTATTAGCCTCTGCCATCCTCTCAAGCATGTTAGCCTGTTCAAGTCACCTTACACACTGATCCTTCGCCATCTGTGTTTGTCCCAACCACTCTTCCAACTGCTGTAAGTCATAGAGTAGGTTGGATATCTTAGCATCCAAACCTCAATAGTGTCGTACTTCGGCTTTGATAGTCTGGTCTTTAAGGGTGTGAAAACCGAGATCCACTTCGTCACGGTAGGGGTAGCGATGGCTAAGGAACCATAAATCCGCTTTTGAGTTACGAGGGCATCGATACAGGTCGAAGTATGGCTTGGCATAAAGGTAGTCAGAGTAAGGGGTGGGACTTCCCGCACGATATCCACAGACTCGCGGGTTGTCTGTATATTCGACCTTCATGAATTTGGCTGGCCAAAGATGGCCGTCAGGTCCCTTGATATGCATCAGCACATAATGGTCGCCTAGATTGTAGCTGTAACCCTCAGGGGGCGGCGTCCACGCTTCTCAAACTGGTGTAGCATCTTCCTCGTCAATCTCCGCCCTCCTGTGGGTATCTGTGTCAGCACATTGATGTCTTCCTCGAACCTCTGCTCTGGCATAAGCCGAAACTGGCGTGGCTTCTTGACCATGCATGCTGGATCTAGCAACTTGAGGTCCTTTGCGTAGCCCCCGTGTTTGATCAAGTATGGCCCCCAGATAGTCGAGCTGCAGAGGGATTGGCAATGGGGAATTGGAACATGTGGAGGTGGGGATGGAAGCAGGGTTAGTGGTGTCATCATTCGTTGGGGAACAGGGTTTGTCGACAAGCTTTTCAAGGAGTCGTACATGAGGGGTACTTCCTGCTCAGCCAATGAGTGTTTGAGGGATGGAGAACTCCGTGTATCGTGGAGCAGTGGGGTCAACGAGCTCGGGAGTACTGGCTGTGGAGCGATGAGGGGATTCAGTGGGAGTCCTCCAGCTTGAGGGCTCGAAACAGTTGATGGCATGCCAGGCTTCATACCACCCCTTGTCTGGATGACTGTTGGGGGGCGTGTCCTGAGGTCCAGCATAGCTAACTGTTGTTGTTGGTAGGGGACTCGGTACTCCAGCCTCGGGGAGGGGACTCTCGCACTGAGCATAAGGTAAGGCGGTGCTGATAGCATCTTGTGACATTGATGTATTGCTGTAAATCCACGAGTGTAGTGTGGGGGTTGAGTCTTTTTCGATGCTTTGAATCCTCCTTATATGTGTTATTGCCCTGGGATTTTGTTTCCTAAACTCCTCTAGGGCTTCATCAGCATGCATATCGTCCCAGTTTACCCACTCATTGTCCGAGTGTGGGTATCCCCTCCACTTGACTAAGTATTGCACTTTACGCCCCCTTCCATGACGCCTTGAGGACAATACTTGTTCCACTTCGTACTCTTCTTCTTCATTGATAAGGTCAGGTGGTGGCCTCGTGTAATTAGGACCATGGAAGTCCATCTCGATATATGGAGTTAGAAGATCAACATGAAACACATCATGTATCTTCCATGTTGTTGGTAGCATCAGCTGGTATGTGATGGGAGATAAGACTTTCTTGATATGGAATGGTCTGTGACGCTTCGGTGCTAGTTTGGCAGTTGGTTGTTCCGTTCTCAGATTACGCCCTTCTAGCCACACCTTATCTCCTATCTTGAACGTTTGTCCCAAGTATTTGGAATGTGCCCATCTTTGCTGGGCGATAAGCATAGCTTCTCGTACTTGTTGCCTTGCTTTTGTCCATTCTTTAATTCACGTTTCTACTCCTGGTAAGGAGTTGGGAAACACCATAATGTTGGCTCTGGGGTGATACCCCATTAGTACTTGGAACAGGGATTGCTTCGTGGTTTCATTATGCCAAGAGTTGTGAGCAAATTCTGCGAAGGGTAGGTACTTGCACCAATTGTTTTGAGCGAAATTGGTCCATGGTTGTAGCCATTGTTCTAGCCACTGATTGGACCTTTCTGATTGCCTGTCTGTTCGTGGATGATAGGCTGTGGATGCATTAACCTTAATCCCCATGCATTTACAAAGGGTTTGCATAAATCGGGAGATGAACCGGGGATCTCTGTCGCAGATAACCTTAGATGGTAGTCCATAACATATGAAGACATTCCTAAGATAAAGATCAGTGACTCCTTTGGTGTCTATGGTTTTGTTGCATGGGATAAAGATCGCCGCTTTGGAACAATCATGATCTGTTATGGTTAGAATGGAATCGTAGCCTTCTGATTGTGGAAGCTTGACAATAAAGTCCATAGCTATCGTCTGGAAAGGTAAGGCATCGATTTCTGGTGTTATAGGGTTCAAGGGCACCTTCCTTGCTTGTGTATTGACTTTATGTCTTTGGCATTCGGCGCATCCCTTGACATAGTTGTGTACATCTTTTGCTATTTGTGGCCACCAGTAGTATCTTGTGACCAGTTTTGTTGTTTGTGAGATCCCAGGGTGTCCATATGCCGGTAGATCGTGATGATCATGGATAATCTGTCGCTTTGTATCTTGTCCTAGAGTGATCACTTGTCCAGTTCCTTTCCACCACCGCCCATTAACCCGTTTCAGGTTATGTGAGTTTACCCAGGGTCTTAGGGTATTGAAATCTTGATCGTATGTCAGGGGCGTGGTAAGGGTGGTTAGGGCACATGCAAAAAGATGATCGGGTAATACTGTGATGTTCTCGTTGTCTTGTTCTCCTTGATCATAATCTGGGCGTCTAGATAGCATGTCTGCACAACTATTAGTATTCCCAGGTATATGGCGGAGTTCGATATCATATTCAGATAGTTCTAGAACTTCTCTGGCAATTCTTCAGCTAATCTTTTGGGGTTGTCGCCAGTATATGTAACGGTTCGCTAACCGTTCGTCCGACTTGGACTTCTGGAGTGGCTTGCAACACGTGACTGGCGTTCTCGGACACTAGGCTGACTAACACTAGGTCCCCTCAGAGTGAAAAGGGCGTGACAGCACCTCCACTAAGTCGATGATGAGAGAGAAGAGTTGAAAGAGAAAGAAGAAGAGGAAGATTGATACGAAGAAAGGCAGACTGGAAGGAAAGGGAAACCAAGACTGAATAGCAAATTGAAGAAGACCAGGATAGAGATCCCTGGTCTTTACTAGTCGACTTATATACACGTAAGACTCGCTTTAAAGCGGAGTCTAAACTAGATAATGAGTCACAAATCCTAGTACAGCTATCCTAGGATGACGTAGTGTCCATCAGCACCTGATACTACAAGACAATAGAACGCTCCACAGCGTGTGAGTCTGCGCTACAACGATAATCCGACTCCTGTCCATGACTAATATATGCTGACAGTCGTAGTCATAACCGAGGTGTCAGTCCACTTCTGAGGCAGTCCGTGACATTATCCCCTTTTCAGGGTAAACGCCCACGTTCTACCGACCATGCCGTGAGAGCGGTGACTCGCCTATCCCGCCTCATCTCTTCTTCAATCCTATGAACCGCCCACGCTTCTTCCAACCGAGTTCGGCATGCTCGTTGGTCGACCGCCATCGCAAATAGGCGGTCTTCCACTTGCCTAATCGATTCTTGCGCCGCCTTGATCCGCTTCTGTAAACCCCGCCACCTCGTTACCTCTGCTGTCAGCGATCGATCTCCGACGTGAGCAATAGCCTCATCGACCATAATCCAATTTTGATAGCTGCGGTCCAGTAGACGCAACTCGTCCGGACCGATGTCCGGCGTACGTCCAACCCTGTCGTGGATTGCTGCTGCATGGATCTCCCCCCGATGTACGGGTCCGTCCATCGTCATCCGCGCCTCAACGTAGGGGTTGTCCGTCATATGGACCTTGATGTACCTGGCAGGGACTGGTCGACCAGTTGCGTCTGTGATAGTGAAAGGGACGTAACTTGTCCCTTGGTTGTTTTCGTACCCCTGCACAGCTGGTGATAGGGGTCGGCGCAATGATTGAGCGCCTCTGTTTGCATGGCGCGGGTGAGCGGGCGGCACGGCGTAGTGTACAGCGACGGGTTGTCATGGCCTTCCTCTTTGACCTCTGCCACGTCGTAAACCCATCCCTTCGGCAACTTGTCGGTTTTCGGGATAGGGAGGCGGTATTTCAACGGAATCTTCACGACGGATTTCAAGGGCGTTGGCAATGTTGTCCGCCAAGGACATGGCCTCTTCACGAGTGAGGCAAAAGTGCACCATTGCACTGGTGCTAGTGGATGGTGGGGGGACGGGGATCGGTGCTGTGGGAGCTGGGACGGGAGTTGGGGCTGGAGACTCATGGCCATGGCAGTATTCTCGCGGTCCATGGCACTGATCGCAGAATCCGATATCAGAGGGTGACACCGGGCTAGAGGGATCAAGCCGGCTTGTCGTCGTCGGCGGTTCTTCAGGTCGTGTTGCTTCCTGGCCTCCAATAACTGCTCCCGATGCCACTCGCGTGCTGTTAGCATCCCCAATGACGATGGCTTCGGGGATCCGAAGCGTAAGGATGTGCTCGGGGTTATCCGTAGCGCGAGATTCGGCTGTGTCGGCAAGCGTGAGTTGCCTGAAGGCGTCGGCGATAGTGTTGGGGGATGCAGGTCGGGGTTCGAATGGGGTAGCCTGAGCCCTGAGGATAGATGCCGTTCGTTCTGTAGCCATTCGTCTGATGTCGTCGTAGATATTGTTGACGACCGCATCCCCATTGTCAGAGGCGGAGTCAGCGTACGCTCCAGCAGTAACTTCATCGGCAAGATCTGAGCGTCCATTGGATGACATATATCGGCGAGTGTGTTGTTGTAATAGATGAGAGCGGGTGTAAGCTGAAAGGTGAGGGGACTTAGCAGATGAGAGGCTCCTTATATGTGCTTCTTTATCGGGGTTCAAAGTTTTGAACTCCCGCACCTTATCATCTGCGAACATGTCATCCTTGTCGACCCACATGTTGTCCGAGTCCGGGTAGCCTTCCCATTTAACCAAATACTGCAGACGTTGTCTCTTGCCGAACTTCCGGGAGTCTAGAATCTTCTCCACGGAGTATTCTTCTTCCCCGTCCACAAGCTCAGGCACTGGGCGCTGATAGTTGGGCCCATGTGTTATTGTCTCGCGATATGGTGTGAGAAGATCGATGTGAAACACGGGATGAATGCTCCACTGCGTGGGAAGGGCCAATTGATAACTGACCGGTGATAGTACCTTGATTACTTTAAACGGTCCATGTCTTCTGGGCGCAAGCTTGGCGGTTGGCTGATTAAGCCGAAGATTCTTGCCTTCTAACCATACTTGATCGCCTTCCTTGTATTTGGGCGTATCGTGGTGTTTGACCCATGACTGCTGGGCCTTAATCATGAGCTGTTGCGCCGTCTCTCGTGCCTGTTTCAGCTGTTCAAGGCGCAATGTGACCTGTGGAAGGGGTGATGATGACGAAATCCAATCAGCGCGTGGGTGATAGCCCATCAGAAGGAAGAAAGGCGACTTCCACGTGGTCTCACTTGGCCAATTGTTATGTGCAAATTGTGCGATAGGGAGATAAGGGGCCCAGTTCGTCTGGTGATGGTCGGAGATGAAACGGATGGCGGTCTCGACCCATTGATTTGAGCGCTCTGACTGCCCGTCCGTCCTTGGATGATAGGCCGTTGATGGATTCCGCTCAATTCCCGTAATGCGACACACTTCTTGCATAAACTTTGATACGAATCTGGGGTCTCGATCACTGATGACTTTCCTAGGTAGTCCAAAGTGAGCGAACACGTGTTGAATATAGAGTGCCGCTGTCCCTTCTGCGTTGATTTCTTCCCTGCACGGTATGAAGATGGCCGCCTTGGTGCAATCGTGATCGGTGACGGTAAGGATGGAGTCATATCCCTGCGATTCAGGGAGTTTAGTGATGAAGTCTAATGCGATAGTTTCGAACGGCATAGCTTCGGGTTTGGGATATATGGGCCTTAAAGGCGCCTTGGTCGGTCGATTGTTGACCTTGTGGCGCTGACAGTCCGCACATCCTTGCACATAGTCCTTGACGTCTCCTCGTAATTGCGGCCACCAATAGTTGCGTTCAATGATCTGTGTTGTCCTATTGATTCCAGGGTGTCCGTGTACTGGTGGGTCGTGGTGTGATCGTATAATTTCGCGTTTGCCTTGTAGTTCTTTTGTGACGACCACCCGCCCCTCTTTGTACCAGATGCCATTTAAGCATTTGAGTTGATGTGGGTCAATCCATTGCTTAAGACGCTCTTCATCTTGACGGTGTTGTGGCGAGATGGTTACCGTAGTTCTTGCAAACAGATGTTCTGGTAATACTGTTACATTTGTGTTATCTTCGGTACCTTGATCGTAATCTGGTCTTCTTGATAATGCATTGGCACATCCGTTGGCCGTTCCTTTGATATGACGGATCTCAATGTTGTACTCGGATAGGCGAAGTACTTCCCTGGCTACACGCCTACTGATCTTGTGTGGTTCTTTCCAGTATAACAGGTTTTGATGGTCCGAATATACAATGACCTTGTGTGGGGAACCTGCTAGGAACGACCTCCAGTTATCTAGGGACATTACGACCGCCAGCAGCTCCAAGTCTGCTATATCATAGTTGCGTTGTGCTTCATTGAGCGTCTTTGAGAAGTATGCGATCGGGTGTTTTTTGCCGTCTTCCTTCTTTTGCAGAAGTACTGCTCCTACTGCAAATCCGGATGCGTCAACCTCCAGCTCGAATTGTTTGTCTAGCTCGGGGTGTGCTAGCACTGGTTCGCTCGTGACTTTGCTTCGTAGTTCGTTAAACGCCTTTTGACAGCGTTCTGTCCATAGCCATTCAGCATCTTTGCGTGTTAATTCGTTTAGTGGTCTCGCAATGTGTGCGAATCCTCAAATAAATGGTCGGTAAAAGTTGCAAAAGCCCAAAAAAGATCTGATGTCCTTAACTTTGGTGGGCATAGGCCAGTTTTTGATACCCGCAATCTTAACGGGGTCCATGCACGTTATCCCCTTTTCAAGGATTACCCCCAGGTAATCCATTCGTGGGGCATGGAAAGTACATTTTTCCGGTTTGAAGTAGAGGTCCAGTCGTTCTGCGACCTCGAATACTGCCGATACTGCCTTGATGTGATCGTCCAAATTTGTACTTGTTGCGATAGCGATATCATCCATATAGATTCGGATCACCGTTCCCCTAGCGTTCCAGAAATCAATGACGTCCCTGTATTCATAATTCATCATGTTTTGGAACGTAGCTGGTGAATTCTTCAGCCCGAAAAACATGACAAGTGGTTCCCACAACCCATATTTGGTTTTGAAAGCGGCCTTGTGTTCGTCTCCTTCCTTGATACGGATGTTGTTGTATCCGTCCTTGACATCAAGTTTCGTGAAGATCTTTGCGCCGCTCAGGTCTGTGAGTAGATCAGTGATTAAAGGGAGGGGGTATTGATTGCTGATAGTGATGTCATTGATGTGCCGATAATCTTGTACCGGCCTTAGTTTGCCGTCTTTCTTCTGTATGAAGAAGAACGGTGATGCGTAGGGTGAGATGGAGGGACGAATATATCCCTTAGCTTCCTGTTCCTGCAGGAATTTGAGTAGCGACTTGTCTTCCTCTTGCGTCATGGGGTAAACTTTGCAAGGTAGTGCGTCCGGCGCAGATGGTTTAAAATCAATAGCGTGGTCCCATGGCCTTGACGGTGGAAATCGGGATGATGCTTCACTGCTAAACAGTTTTGCGAATCGTTCATATTCCTTCGGGACTTCGGCGGCGACTTGGTTTTGTCCTGCCTGAATTGCTAGCTCGGTTGATACTCCTCGAATGGTTGATTGCGATTCGAGTACGCGGACGATATGACTCTTTTCTTCTTCGGTCATCGTTGTGGCGATTACCGGTTGCTGCCGGATGATGCGAGGGTTGACTGATGATATGACAACCGGGAGAATTCGTTCATCGATAACTGCGTGTCTCCAACTGAACTTGGGTTCGAATGATGCTAGCCATGGATATCCCAACAGGATATCTTCGCTCCCTATGTCGGTGATGAGGAAGTGCATTTCTCTGTGGATCCCTTTAGTGTATACGTCTAAATCGAGGTAATGTGTGATCTTCCCCGATTTATTTGTGGTGTTGTCAATATTGAATATTTTCCGGGGCGTTGGGAGCTCCTTCATTCCCAACCCCATTTTCGTCGCGAAATTTGGGTGCATGAAGTTATCAGTGGCCCCCGAATCTACTAGCGCTCTTTTATCGGCCATGAAGTAACTGGTACGAATCGACACTGGAATTCTCATAGAACGGTAGCGCGTGATGTATACAGAGTTACAACGAAGAGCCCTCACCCAGGCCGTTGGGTTCAGGCATTTTGAAAATCCTCTTTTCTCCATAATTGTTGCATGACGAGGTCCTTGACTTCGTCCGGTTCTTCCGCGACTCCCTCTAGCCAAGCTTGAGCTTTTTGCTGAGGGGTGCGTCCTTCGATGATGCTTCGATCGTCGACAATGCTTCGAGCCGCATATAGACCGTCTTCCTCTGTTTCTGCCTGTCGAGCTCGTGGCAGTCCTTGATTTTGTCGGTAAAATGGGTTTTGCCTCTGAGGCTGTCGACAATCTCTTTTAAAGTGACCTGGTTTGCCACAGTTGAAGCATGTAAGGACTTTCCTTTGCCCTACTGGCGTGCCAGTCCTTCGTGCCGCCTCTCCCAGGGTTTGGTAGCGGTTCTTTCCTGGTTTGTAATCTTCTGACTGAGCCAGCCGAGCCCTTCCTGGTGATAGATCCATGGCGTTTGGGTCTGGGAGGTTTGGAATATTGGGTCGACGCCATCGATTGGTGTTATTGCTGTAGTTATTTCCCTTCCAATTGTTAGCTCCTATGGGCGCATTCCTTCTGGGATTGAATTGTTCGAGTCGACTCTTCATGTGAACAAACACCTTCTGCTGTTGTATCGAAGCTTCCCTCCAACCTTCGTAGTCTCGTGGTTGTATATTTTTGAAGATGTACTCGTACATTGCGTGGGGCAATGCATCTGTGAATATCCGCAGGACCAGTGGCTGGTTGACATCGTAATTGGCATGGCGTACCAATTGTTCGAATCTCGTGATTAGTCCATCTAGGTCTCCGTTCTGCATGCGGAGCCCTCTTCCTAGTTCGGCTTGTGCCTTCTCTTGTTCTAATACGTCGGCATACTGCCTATTGAAGGCACCGATTACGCCATTCCAGAGGCGTTCGTCTGTGGTTGCCCATCCTTGGGTCGTGACTTGAGTGCGGAGCCATGCATTGACTCCCTTAACCCATTCGTTAACGAGGTTTCCCTGTATGTATGTGAGGAAAAACATAGCTCGTTGGTATGGGTTCCGCATCAACGTATTCGTGATGTTGACACCTTCGTATAGTTGCCATTGTGTGATGAATTGCTCTGCCTTGGAGCGATCTCCCGTAAAAATGATGGGCGGGTTGCCCACTAGCTTGTCTCCGTGGTGCCCTCCTGGTTGAGGTGCTTGTGGCATCGGCATCGGGATTCCTGCTGGTGGTCCTCCGCCTCCCGGTGGTCCTCCACCTCCTCCGGGTGGTCCTCCAAATGGTCCACCTCCCGGTCCTTGGCCTCCTCGTGGCCATCCGAATGGTATTCTTGGTGATGCCCGTTGTTCGCGAGTTGTTGGTGGGTCCGGCTGGTCTGGTCCTATGGCGCGGTATAGTGCTATGTCGTCTGGATTCATGGGCATTTCCATATGTCCTGTGTGTGGGTTGATCGTCCCCGTTGCTGGTTCCATGGTCATTGTCCGACTCATGATTGGTTCTTGGATATGTAGCGACTCAGCTAACTGTAATGCGATGACTTGATCGCTTCCTCTTTGTGGTGCCGGTGACCATTCTTGAATAGCACTTGCTTCACTTGCTACTGATGGCGTACTTGTTCTTGTTGTAGGAGTCTCGTCAACTGCGCTTCGGACTCTTCCTAATCGGTCCAACCGATCTTGATCTTCTGCGTCTTGTGGGGTAATGTCAAGCCCCAAATCTTCTCCAGCTATGCGGAACGCTTCCCAAGTTCCTCCGATTTCTAGGTTTTCAATCCAGCGGATTTCTACCCAACAAAGATGTTCGAAGTTGAACTCAACTGGATACCAGCGCTCTGAACCGGACTCTTCTGGTGCTCGCGACCTAGCGTGATATCGTTCGATACCGTTATGTACGTGCCACTCTGCTGCTTTGATGAATGACTCTGGTATATCCCGTAATACCGGTCCTTGTAGTTCGTATACTTCAAAGGGCCCTTCTGATGCCCACTGTTCCCTTGTAGTTTGCAACGCCACGATGGGATCCTGGTCTTAATGTAACGGTTTGCTAACCGTTCGTCCGACTTGGACTTCTGGAGTGGCTTGCAACACGTGACTGGCGTTCTCGGACACTAGGCTGACTAACACTAGGTCCCCTCAGAGTGAAAAGGGCGTGACAGCACCTCCACTAAGTCGATGATGAGAGAGAAGAGTTGAAAGAGAAAGAAGAAGAGGAAGATTGATACGAAGAAAGGCAGACTGGAAGGAAAGGGAAACCAAGACTGAATAGCAAATTGAAGAAGACCAGGATAGAGATCCCTGGTCTTTACTAGTCGACTTATATACACGTAAGACTCGCTTTAAAGCGGAGTCTAAACTAGATAATGAGTCACAAATCCTAGTACAGCTATCCTAGGATGACGTAGTGTCCATCAGCACCTGATACTACAAGACAATAGAACGCTCCACAGCGTGTGAGTCTGCGCTACAACGATAATCCGACTCCTGTCCATGACTAATATACGCTGACAGTCGTAGTCATAACCGAGGTGTCAGTCCACTTCTGAGGCAGTCCGTGACAGTATAGCAAGTTAGCATGATCTGTGTATACAGTAACTTTGTGAGGTGATCCTGCTAGATAAGCTCGCCAGTGCCTTAGTCCTTTTACTACTGCCAAGAGTTCTAGATCCCAGATATCATAGTTTTGTTCTGCTTCGGTCAAGGTCGTGGAGTAGTAGGCTATGGGATGTTTCTTTCCATCATCCCCTCTTTGCATTAGTACTGCTCCTAACACGAACCCAGATGCGTCTACTTCAAGTTCGAATGGTTTGGTCAGATTTGGTTGGATTAGAACTGGTTCCGATGTTATCCTTTGACAAAGGGTTTCAAAAGCCTCTTGACATCTCGGAGTCCAGTCCGACGGGGTGTCCTTTCTTGTGAGTTCGTTCAAAGGCTTTGCAGTGTGTGAAAATTGACAAATGAAGGGTCTGTAAAAATTGCAAAAGCCAAGAAAAGATCGGACTTGTTTTACTGTTGTGGGAATGGGCCAAGATCCAACCCCCACAACCTTGGCAGGGTCCATGCAAGTTACTCCCTTTTCAAGGATTAGCCCCAGATAATCGACCTGTGATGATTCCCACACACATTTCTCCGGTTTTAGGTAAAGGTCCAGTTCTTCTAATCGATCCAAAATTGCATGTACAGCCTCTCTATGGTCCTGGAGTTTGGCTGTTGTTGCAATTAGAATATCGTCCATATAAATAATGATTTCAGTGCCCTTTAACCGAAATAGTTCAGTTACTTCCTCGAACTCGTAGTCCATCATTGCTTGAAATGTTGCAGGTGTGTTGGTTGGTCCAAAGGGCATGACTGTTGGCTCCCATAACCCATACTTGGTCTTAAACGCCGCTTTATGAGTGTCTCCTTCTTTGATACGAATATTGTTATACCCCCATCTGATGTCAAATTTGCTAAAGATCCAAGCATCTTTGACTCGAGCAATGAGTTCTGGAATGAGTGGTAGCGGGTACTTGTTTTTGACTGTATAGTCATTGAGTTTGCAATAATCTATAACTGGGCAGAGTTTTCCATCTTTCTTTTTGATAAAGAAAAATGACAATGCATAGGGTGACTTTGATTGGCGAATATAACCCTTTGCCTTCTCCTCTTTGATCCATTTGAGGAGTGCCTCATCTTCGGCCTGTGTCATCGGATATATTTTACAGTCCAATGCTTTTGGTGCTCCTTCTTTGAGTTCGATTGCATGGTCCCAAGGTCTAGATGGTGGGAATCGATGAGATTCTTCTTCGCTGAAAACTTTCTTGTGGTGTTGATACTCTGATGGAACAGGAACTTCTTTGACATATTGTTGGACATTTTGCGCTAATTGAGTAGAGATGTTAGCGCTTCTGTGCCCCTGTTCTGTTAGTTCCAAAACAATTTGATCTTTTTCCATGTCCGATAAGGGTTCAGTGGCTATCCTGTTCAGGGATGTATCTGAATAGGAAATAATTGGTTTGATCCGTAGTGATCGCCAATCTAAAGATCGGATAACGATAGGAAGGTATTTTGTATCGATGACAGCGTCTTTCCATTTGAAATGGGGTTCAAACACTGCTAGCCAGGGATATCCTAGTATCAGATCTTCGAGTCCTAGATCTGTGACAAGGAATTGCATTTGTTGTTCCTTATCTCCAGTGCGAACTTCTAGATCCACATAGTCCTGAATAAGGCCAGCCTTATTGTTAGTCCCATCAATATTCCAGATCTTCTTTGGTCGTTCCAGTGCTTGGGTACCCAATCCTAGTCGCTTGATAAGTCTTAGGTCAATGAAATTATCAGTGGCTCCAGAGTCCACCAATATGCATTTGTCGGCCATTGCTTGTGACATGCGGAATGAAACAGGGATTTTCATACTTCGATAACGAGTGAGATATACAGAGTTACATTGCAGTCTACGAATTGCTCGCCCCCAGGCCGATGGGTTGGAGCTTAGGAAAAATCCTGACAGTTCTTCATGAAGACTTCTTGGATTACTATGTCCTTGTCTTCGTCATTGAGTTCTTTGATTTGTTCAATGAGCCCTTTGGCATCGAATGGTTTCTTGCTAGTGTTAGTTGCCTGAATTTGTACTTTGTCCTCTTGGTTTCCTCGAGCCTGTGATTGGCAAGGTTTATCCAGACAATTCCGGCTCATGTGTCCTTGCTTCCTGCAGCGGAAACACCCCCCAGTTGCCATTAATTTGGCGTGTTTGTCTTCTGTGAGCGTGCCCCTGGCACGGATATGTCCAGGGGTAAGATCCATGGCATTTGAGTTTTTCACAGAACCGGATCCTTGGCACCAATTTTGATTCGGACCTTGTTTGTTTTGGGGTACTTTTCCCTGAGGTACCTTGCCATTGAAGAAGGTTTGGAGATACAACCACTTTTGCTGCTGTTCGACCACTCCTTTGGTCCATTCTTGCCATGAGTTTGGGCGTCTTCCTCCTTGACTAATCATGTTGTAATGGAGCATTTTGGGGAGTCCTTCGGCAAACATAGTCCAGGTCCCTTTGGCATTAAGATCGTGTCCGGAGATGCAAGCAAGCTGTTCGAATTTGGCTATATAGCCATCTAGATCCCCATCTTTCATGCAGATTTCCTTGATAGCTTGCTCGGCCTTTTCTACACTCATGGTGTCTGTAAAGGCATCCTTGAATCAATCAATAATTGTTCTCCATAGATACTCGTTGTGAACCTGTGCTCCTCCAGCTAGTTGATCTCCTAGCCATTCAATTTGTGCTGCTACCCATTCTTGGATATTTGGGCCTTTGATAAAAGATAGGAATAGCATGGCACGAGTGAAAGGAGTGGTAATGATGTCAGCTCCCCAATTGAGCCCGTAATAGATGTTCCATTCCTGGAGGAATCCTTCAGTTTTGCTTTGCATTCCGTCAAAGACTTCTGGTTCGCATCCTACAAGCTTTCCTCCTCCAGGATTTCCCCCTCCTCCAGGAGGTCCTGGTGGTCCTGGTGGTCCTGGTGGTCCTCCTCCCATAGGAGGGCCTCGACTTGACCAATATCCCCCTCCTCCTCCAGGAGGTCCTGACAAAGGTGGTCCGCTTCCGAAGGGGTTAGAGGGTACTGTAAGTCTGCCAGTTCTGCCCAATATAGTTGCTGGAGGTACAGTGGTAGTTGCTGCGATTGAGGCCATTGTATTAGCCGGCATTGCTGCTTTGTAGACAATGGTTGGCTCGAACTTGGTAGTGGAGACGTCAGTGGGAATGTTGCCAGCCAGTTGTTCAAGTTGTTCTTCAGCTGCTGCTGCTGTGTCTGTGGCAGGAATTGCAATGTTTTCGTCTGGAGTGTCCTCGTTTTCACTTCCAAATCTGAACTTGTCACGAGGCTGTTCTTCTTCTGTGTCCTCTTGCCCGTCCAATGGTCCCCAACGGCTCCGATCAACTCGTTCTTCGTCGTAGATACGGAGGCCCAATTTGACAGGTGCTGGTCGTTCGATTGCAAATCCTCTGTTGTCAGGAAGTTTTCTAGTAACTCCCCACTGGAGAGCTCCGAAGTCAAAATCAATGGCGATGAAAGTATCGTCGTCGTTCTGTTTGTTGCTTGTGGTATAATACCCCCAGCTGTATTCTTTGTCCAGCCACTCGGCTTCTTTGAGGTATTGTTTCGGGACGTTCTGTTCCCCCCTACGTGAAACATAGGTGGTAATCGTGTTGGTTTGTGGAGTCGCCACAGTGGTACAGAGGTCTGAGTTAATGTTACGGTTAGACAGACCGCTCTGCTCAGCTTGAGCTAGGGTACTGTGACGAAAGTTATTCTGTTGGATCCAGATCAACTGACTCCACAACTTGTGAGTGACTTCGGACAGATGCAGATAGCCAGGACAATGATAAGGTTTATAGGACCCTATTGTGACAGTGTGGGACTCTATACCCTCGCGGAATCGGTGATGACAGAGCAATGTCTGTGAGAGGAACAGTTGGGAAGTCGACTGGACTTATGCAACTCCTAGCCTAGAAGGTGTTGTGTGTCTGATTGATACAAGAACTCAGACCTAAGGTCTAAGTTCGCTAATGGTACAGTTTATATACTAACTACATGAGTCACTACTACTGAGTCATAATATTAGGATGAGTCACTTATGATGCTATGACTCCACTAATACTACTAGTCCCTGTAACAGTATGAGTCACTATGACTTGTCGTATGGAATGTGGTAGAATAGTCCGGAACTAATGAGGTCATAATCACATGATAGTCCCAACTCATGTGATACATTGACTCAGCTTAATCGAAACATAACAAGAAGGGACGGCAGCCCTCTATATTCAACATGTATTCACCCATTTCAGATTACCCAGGAAGGTCATCAGCAATAGGGACCCATGTTTCATATCAAAGTTTATGCAGGAAGTCTGTCACATCACGGGAATAGAATGTAACCTGTCCACAGCATATCACCCAAGGACCGACAGACAATCCAAACAATCTAATCAATGGGTTGAAACAGTGATCTGATTCATTTCAGACTACCATCAGACTAATTGGGCCCCTTATCTGCCAATTGCACAATTTGCTCATAATAATTGGCCTAGTGATACCACACAGAAGTCCCCATTCTTCATTCTGATGGGCTATAACCCATGTGCTGATTGGACCTCGGCATCTTCCCCCCTGCCACAGGTCACATTATGCCTTGAACAACTAAAACAGGCATGGGATACAGTGCAACAGCTCATGATCAAGGCACAACAGTCATGGGTTAAATACTGTGATACGCCCAAGTACAAAGAAGGGGACCAAGTATGGCTAGAAGGCAAGAACCTCTGTATTAATCAGCCTACTGCCAAGCTTGTGCCCAGAAGATATGGCCCATTTGAGGTTATTAAGGTACTATCGCCAGTCAATTATCAGCTATCACTTCCCACACAGTGGAGCATTCACCCAGTGTTTCACATCAATCTTCTCACCCCCTACCACGAGACAATAACACACAGGCCTAATTATCAGCACCCATTACCGGATTTGGTCGATGGGGAAGAAGAAGATTCCATGGAGAAGATTCTAGACTCTCGGAAGTTCAGCAGAAGACAGTGTCTTCAATATTTGGTCAAATGGGAAGGGTACCCTGACTCGGATAACATGTGGGTTGATAAGGATGATGTATTTGCTGATGATAAGGTGCGGGAGTTCAAACAATCACACCCCGGCAAAGAGACACATATAAGGAGCTTTTTCATTGCTAAGTCTCCTTACCCCTCAGCTCATACTCTCTCTCACTACCTACACCAACACGCCCAAAGATACATGTCATCAAATGACAGATCAGACCTTGCCCATGAATACCCTGCTGGAGGGTATACTGACTCTGCTGCTGGGGATGGACAGGCCATCGCTGACAACATCCAAGAGACTATTGCCTGAGTGTCTAATGAGAGAACAGCCTCCATGCTCTGTGCTATCACAACCCCCTTCAAACCCAGACCTCAGTCCCCATCAGCTGCTTCCATTGCTGATGCCTTTAGGCAGCTATCCCTCTCAGACGCCTCCAACACTATCATTGATAATAACCCCAACCATGTCCTTATGCTTCGAGTCCCCAAAGCCCTCATTGTTAGGAATGCAGGCAGCTCGAGCATGGCATTGGGAACAGTTACTGGAGGCCAGGAAGAAGCATGACCTGAAGAACTGTCAGCATTGACAAGCCGGCCTTCCCCCTCTAGCCCACTGTCACCATCTGATATTGGACACTGCTCTCAGTGCAATGGCCCAAGAGAATACTGCCACAGCCACAAGTCTCCAGCCCCCATTCCAGTCCCAACACCAATCACCCCTATCCCTGTCCCTGCACCACCTGCTCACCCCCTTGCAGTGGGACACTTTTGTCTCACTTGTGAAGAAGCCATGTCCCTGGCAGACAACATTGCCAATGCCCTTGAAGTCTGTTGTGAAGATACCCCTGAAGTACTGCCTCCTTATCCTGAAGGAGGCCCTGTTGCCGAAGGGATGGGTCTACAACATGGCCGAGGTCAAAGAGGAAGACCATGCCAGCCCATCACTGTACACTATGCTGAACAGACCACTCACCTGTGCCATGTGCAGTGAGGTGGTCAAGCATTGCAACAACCCCTATCACTGTCTGTGCAGGGGTATGAACACAACATAGGAACAAGTTACATTCCTTTTCTTATCACAGACAAGACCGGCCAACAAGTCCCTGCCAGATTTATCAAGGTCTGTATGACAGACAACCCATACATAGAGGCAAGACTGGCCATGGATGGACCAGTGCATCGTGGAGAAATCCATGCAGTGGCTGTCATGGATTGAACAGCACCCTGACTGACTATTGGACCTGATGAGCTACGGCTGCTTGATCATGAGTACCAAGACTGGATGATTGTCGACAACGTGCTCGTGTGTCACAGATCGGCCTGTGACACGCCGGAAAAGCGTGAAGTTCGACAGCAAGGCAAAGGTTGGAGTGCTAGTTCAAAGAGCATGCACCTTTAAGAAGCAGAAGTTGGCAGAAGAAGCCAAAGAAGAAGCTCAGGCAGAGCAGCAAGCGCTGGCACATGCAGTGAGTACCCGGCAATATGCTATTGTGCAGTGCACTGGCAGTGTTACAGGCAGAGCAAGGACCATGTGATGGGATCACGTGATGATAACCCAGATCACAGAGATCTAACAAATAAGTCATGGGTCACGAGTTCGGAGCAAGACCACCAGAAGAAGTCATGTGACCGGGTCATGTGATGGATGCCCAGACCCAGAGGCCAGACTTGAGCCTAGAGGGGTCTAACCGGATAAGTGATGGGCAGCTGATGAACAATGATGACATGTTCTAGACAGGGTCTAGGCAGATGGTCTGCCAGTGGAAGTCTGGAAGGATCTGGAAGGATTCTGGCTGGGAGTTGGAAAGGTTCTGGATGGATCCAGGTGGGCTTGGCGATAAGGCCATGAGGCGCGTGGTGCGCAGAGGTATTTATCCTATTGGCCAGAGATACAGTCATGGGATGGACATGTGTTGTATGCCCCTGGCATGAGGTATGCCTTGAGGCTCTTATCTATGACTCACGGTCAATAAGCCCCTGTGGCTTGATGGTTGTTTACCATTGGACGATTACTATAGGGTTTCAGGTTCAGTAGGAGCCTGAATGTGTTACTTATACGGTATATAAGACTCTGCAGCTTGAGCAGTAGTCTTTAGCTTAGTTTCTTGGAACTTCCCCTCAAAGTGTTACTCAGTTAGCTCGGAGTTGTCCCTTCCTGTGTATTCCCTCAGCTTTCCTTTGAAACCCAAGCAGATACAGTCGTTGCTTCACCTTAACTCAGGCCGTCATGATCATCCACTTCTGTATATTATACCAGCATTCCTATCCCTTTCAGCAGGTGATAGAGGTCAAGATCGTCAAGTGTAGCCGTTGTCATTCATCAAAACCCCCTACACCTAAGTCAGGCAGTATGATTGGCAAATTGTAACATTGTGTCCATTCAAGACCGGTCATTGACAGCCGAAGTCATACACTGGAGGGCTCTGCAGAAGTGGTTCAAGACCATCCAAGAGTCGATCTGCAAGATGGAGGACCGACTGTTTGCAGTTGCAGTGGATCAGAGGGTGAGTTGTAACATGTTAGAAGCAGCATGGGCAGTGCAGAGGATTGAGGAGGAGATGCAACAAGACAGGCAAGTAAGTGCACTTACTGCATGGTCGGTGGAACGTGGACATTCCTCTTGAAAAGGGGATAATGTCACAGACTGCCTCGGAATTAGACTGACACAGCAGTTATGACTATGCTGTCAGCATATATTAGTCATGGACAGGGGCCAGAGTATCATTGTAGCACAGACTCACACACTGTGGAGCGTCTTATTGTCTTGTAGTATCAGGTGCTGATGGACACTATGTCATCCTAGGATAGCTTTACTAGGGTTTGTGACTCATAGCATAGTTTAGACTCCGCTTTAAAGCGAGTCTTATGTGTATATAAGTCGACTAGTTTAGACCAGGGATCCCTATCCTGGACTTCTTCAATTTGCTATCTTGTTCTTGTCTTCCTTTCCAGTCTGCCTCTTTTTGTCAACATCTTCTTCTTCTTCTTCTACTTTCATCTATACTCTCTCATCATTGACTTAGTGGAGGTGCTGTCACGCCCTTTTCACTCTATGGGGACCTAGTGTTAGCCAACCTAGTGTCTGAGAACACCAGTCACATGTTGCAAGCCACTTCAGTAGTCCAAGTCAGACAAACAGTTAGCAAACTGTTACAGTGTGGCTAATTAATATGTGCCCACCCTTCCACACATCCTTATGTGTATTAGATTGGGTTATTTGTAGGTGTCGAGGCACCCCTTCTCTTCTTCTTCAAAGACAACTCCAATTTCTGCAGAAGCAGAGCTTTGCATCAGTAAGTTGGCAGGCGTTCTAGGAGTTCAGGGAATGTTCCTCAAACACCTTTGAACCTGAACGCCAGCCCTTTTCTCAAACACATCCAAACACCCGATTTGGGTGCACCTGCCATATTGGGTGACATGTATCTTACCATATATAGATCTACAAATTTGAATATATCTTATTTTAGTAACCGCCCCTGATCTGGCAATGCAGCATTGAGCCTATTATGGTCTAAACTGTTTGAAATTGTTTGGAGTGTTCAGGCTCACTTAACTCCCATAGCAAGTTTACAGATGCGGTGAAGCAGATGCTCTTAGCGCTAGTGTACAGTTCTCTATTCTTGTCTCTCAGCGCAGCTGTTAGTGGACTCATCCTCACTAACAAGCTGAAGGTGGTCCCTACGCAGACTCGGACACCCCAGGAGATGTTATCAGACGCAGCCTCGTCACATGGCTACGAGGGCAGGTTGATCTGGGTGGCACGACACTGTGAGTACCCGTACCTGACTACGTTTCCAAACCCCCTTCCTCACCGTTCATCGCAGGGGTGTTATCCGTCATCGGATGCATTGTCCTTCCAACCGTGCAAGTGCTCCTATATGTTTGGCTCGAGGAGTCGAACGCCGTTAGGTTCACCCTTTCCGTCATTACGCTATTCGCCATGCTACCCATAGTCTTCGTGCTACTTCCTTCGCCTGGCACCAACAAACGTAGTGTCGTTAGCTCATGATTAGCCTCGCTCGACGCTCTTACCGAAAACGAACTCTTACGTTAACTGTCTGCATTTTCGTTCGCCCTTCCATCTGCGTTTCCGTCTTGTCATGTTTCTTGTTTCTATACATTCTTAAGTTACCCTCGTCTGCACTTCCCCTTGTGTCGACGGTTAGTTTATCCACTATTAATCGCTACATCACCGGATCACCTCTGCGCACTGACTTCATGGGGTCTGAGTCGCCAGGCACGACATCCACGTTGTCGACCTGTGAATCACGTATCATATATCATAGGTGACCCGAAGGTCGCAAAAGAACCAATACTGCATCCTACAATAAGGTACATTCAGAATGCGTTAGCACCCGATTGTGGTACCAATGTCACCGGGCTCACACTAAGCTCCTGTTCCTATTTATGTCCCCTTGTCGAGATTCTCGTTGGCCTCACCTGGTCATTCATCGATCCATCCCGGTGTGTTCCGCATGTAGCTAACGGGGAAGACGTGTGGAGTCAGACAGCACGTTTACTGTACTTTTTGAACTTCATACATTGCCTGCCCGCAGCCAACCTACAGTTCCCCGAGCTGACACTTCAACAATCTCGGCGGCTCGTGGCCGTAATGATCCGATCAGACGCCATTCGATGATCGTGCATGTCTTTGCTTTGCGCCACCTAGTACCTAGTACTGTGGCTGTGACCAGTGACCCTCTTGGGCGGGGTGGGGCTTCCGAGCCACCAATCGAATAACAATATCTTTCGAATAATTTGCAAACTTCTGACAGACAGTCCTTAGGACCAACTGACCAATTCTGCAGCCCGTAAGTAACACTGCTTGTAAGTGCTGAGCCCTATGTTGTTTCACGATTGCTTTCTTTGCCCGACTTCGCCAGTGGACGGTTGCATCGACGCTCACATTGTGGAACGACGATTGACTACCAACTTCAACGACCGTGGTGTATGGATTTACATATGTACATCCCGGTCGTCATGATGGTTCTCATGAGCCCTATGATTATCAGGCGAAGACATTAACTGTATACTTACTCTCCATAATCAAAACCAACTTCGATTTCCACAGATCTGACATGAAGGAGGTTCTCTTAGCGTCTATATCTGTGGTTGTAAATACGGCTTCGTCATCGTCTTTGGTGACTTACATCAAGCGCGCACTTCTAAGTGGGGATTGCAGCGCCACCTTGGCCAGCGGGGCTGCGAGTCATTTGTGTTGAAACGCCTCTCCGACGCGCATTCCAAAAACGACCGCGTCCTCGGCGTTATTCGTGGGGTGGAGGTGAATCAAAGCGGGACGGCACAATTGCACACCTCGTCGTGAGAAAAATGCTCAATCGTGTATTGAAAGTTAGAAAGACAAAGTATGCATTAAAAAGAAGAAAAAAGAGGTACATCCACACACGCACAACATTCCAACCCTTCTTACTAGTTATCAACCTTGCTTCCGCTTCCGTGCCTTTTTGGGCTTGCGAGCTTTCCGAACCTGGGACGCCTCTATCCGAGCGATACGACACGCTGCACGATTGACAGCCCTTGCGTCGCGTGTGGAGGTATTTGTGGGAGAGTCTGGGTGGAGAGCGATGTCGCGCTCTAGGTCGCGAATTTCTTCGCTAAGATCTACATTTTCAGGCTTCACCCATGGGGGTGGGGTCTTTTTTGGCTTCGGTGTTTTGGGCCCTCTCGAAGACATCAAGCGAAGTCGAGGTGGGAAAGAAGGAAGATGATGAGGCCTAATGGGAGGCGGCGGCGAGAGTCGCCTGTGCCTGGCGCGGACCATGGTGCACGCTTGCAGAATTGATATGTGCAGATGTGTAACAGATGGAACGGATGAGGACCACAGAGATGAGGACGGACACTGCACGACGATGCAGTCAGTCAGATGTGACGGTGCCGAGAGATTGCGTCACAGAGTCACGTGGTTTCCTAACGATCAATCACGTCACGTCACCCCACACGGGGTGACTAGATCTTGAAGCCAACAACTCATCATGATCAACGTATTAAGAGACGGACACACAATTTTCCGCACTCCATTCCTCACAGGCAACCTGGACTTGTTGTCTGGTTGTCTCTGTGGTCACTGAGTTCCTCTCATAATTACGGGCTTGTCCATCGTTTCCGTGTGTCGAATAATCTAATTGATCCATCAAATATGTGTACGCTGCGAAAGGAATAAATGGCCATGGACAGCAACCGTGGCGTGGGCTGGGAACTGGACTCACGGTCGTCATCTGCTTGGCATTTAGCGGCTCGCCGACTGTCGTGCTCTTGCAATTGAACACGCACGCATCGCAAACATCGCACGTGTCATCCGCAAGCGCATCAGCGTTCCCGCGGTCCGATCCCTCAGCAGGTGCAGGATCTCCTCCAGATCTATGAACTCATTCGGGTGTCGAGTTCAGAAGGCTGGACGCGAGACGTACTTTGTATGTCAAACTTGGTATCCTTGCTCACGGGCTGCGCTACGAGTCTCAGTCGCTCCACCAGCTGGTCCTCCTCCACTGCGACCTCGAACGCGTTCGGCTGTAGCAGGCTCGTGTTCTCTAGAGCGACAAGCCCATCCGCGGCTGTCATCTGAAACAGGGGTGTCGTAGGGGCATACTAATTACGGACGTCTACGTCTCGGCGTCTCAGGAGCTGCCTCAAACTACTGTACAGAGGAAGATTCTCGTGCTTGCTTAGTTGCTTGGGCTCCATACTGTAGTGCGCTGACAGAGATACGAGCTGACGTGGTATCGTCTGCAAGACTGTAAGGAGCCGCACTGCCTTCAAGCTCTTTCCGCCATATGATCCCCCGTTAGCAATCACCCGAAATTCCTCCATCCGAGGTGCATAACGGAGTGTCTGAGAGATAGTTAAAACCGTGCCACTGTTTTCCCTGGACACGGAAGGAGGGCGCGGGTAGGGAGAAAATAACCCACAATGGCGACTGTGGTCGTACTGCGCCGGTTTCAATACGCGGACAGGCCCGGGGAAGGGAAACATATTACGATGATCAAAAACGCAAACCTAGCAAGACACTGCCTCGCAGTGATTATGAGGCGACAGGTGCCATCAAAAGCAAAAAACGGCGCTCATCGGTACCCGAGCGGATGTCCGGTGTGCTATCTCAACGATATTCAGAGACACTGATGAGTAGAGTTGAGATGGGGATAAGTGGTGGTGACAAGGGTGCTACGGAGAATAGAAAGTCACGAACGGATGTTTGAGGTGTGGCCTCGCTTAATGAACGGACGACGGGAGCGAGCGAAACGGAGAGTCCGGAGGAGTGGCAATGGAATGGCATCATGATGTACTAAAAATCAATAAACCCTTACTGTAAAAAATGCGGCACAGCACCTCTCCAGGTTGGTCGGTTCGGGCTATGTAACCCACCTTCACAACCTTGAAGAAGCTTGGAATTTGAATGGCTTCATCCCGCGACGCACTAGGTGGGCTTCAACAAGTCACAAGTAAACTAGCCTTAGGTACTCAGAGAGATCTTACTGCAGAAAGAAAACAACCTGTAACGTCTCTAATGTTGACACATTGGCGGTGAAACTACTGTAGTAGTGTAGAGTAGTTAGATACATGTATGGAATGATGCAACCTAGATCCTACTATCATGAAGAAAACTAGTGCTTATAGGTTATACGATTATCCCCTTCAAATCCATCCCGGAGAAGGGGTCTCGTGGTCGTAGAGAGTATTGTATACGTCGATCAGTCTCGTAGCAGAAGTCGTACGATGTGGTCCAGGAACAGCACGGCGAACGCCATGACAATTGAGAGTGCGCCTTTGACAACGATAGACTCTTCCAGCCAACCGTACAAGAGTAGCTGCGCGATTACGGATATGGTGCCCACGATCAGGGAGATCATATCTGCGATCTGTGGGTGAGGAGGACAAGCCCGTATTGTGAGCACTGAACTCACAGTGCCGCATCGCCCATACCCACGATCGCTTCGACCTGGAGCCCCGTTGCGTTCCCCGTGCTGCGATCTCCCCAAACACGTTCGTTAGAACGAGTCCGCTAAGCGCCGCGCCGAGGAAGGAGAATAACGCGCTGTATGTGGACATTAAGAGAGCGTGCTTCGTGTTAGATCCATGGAGATTGGAGTTGCTTTTGACTACGGAGAGCAAGTAGAACTCGACGCCAGCTAACACCTTTGCCTGGTAACCGTAGGGTTCATGAGAACACTCATGACGACTGGGATGTACATATGTAAAATACACACACCACGGTTGTTGAAGTTGGAAGCCAATTGTAGTTCCACAGAGTGACCATCGATGTAACTGTCGACTGGTGGAGTGGGGCTTGCAAAAACAAAGGGAGTAAAGATAGAGCAGATTGATACAATGCAAGACAGCACTTACGGACAATGTTGGTCGCGTCTTGCATAACAAATAGATTGATTAGTCCTGAGGTGTGAGGACCTAGTCTGGCTGAAGTCCGAAGGTCATTCGAAGGTCATATATAGGATTGAGGCCACGAAGCCTCGTGGGAACAATGAGAGATGGGCATTGGGCACAGCCACGGCATGCGGCACATGTCTTCGCGTCATCCATCCAAGACACGCGGGCAACGATGCTGAATGGAGATAGTAGCCTAGATCTGTCAAGTGGTGAAATCGCGAAGGCGACGCTGGCACCTCGTAGGCTATGATTTCCTGATGGACCGCTCGGGCTTATTACCTTTTCGTATCAAAATTCTTCGTCAAGAATCTGCATGCAGGTTGGCGGCAGTGCGACATTCATGATTGACATGATTGACACCATAACCGTGCTGTCCGAACCACCCTCCAGCGCGAGCATCCACACTTGGTATTTATTTGAATTCCACAACCCTTAATTACGGACGCAAGTTCTTTGCTGTGGAAAAGCATGGGTGAGTGCGGAGGTGGACGAGGACTCCTCTGTACTGTGTTCCCCACGCGCCGTCCCACCAACTGAAGCCGGCGGTCAAGAACAAGCACGGCATGATCGTGCAGGCTCAACACCTACATGCGATGTTGGTTCTAGGATAAATTATGTGATGAAATACCAGTGGATGGACTTGAGACTGCTGAAAATCTCGTCATACTTATAGTACGAACCAGGGAAGTTCCTCAAGGATAAAATGTGAACGTGACTCTCAGTTAACTGCGCAGCTGGCACTCGATGCATGGCGTCAGCAACACCTGAAGAAGGGGGAAGAGGAGGGGTGGTCAAGCACCTGCACAGGGGAGCGGTGGCGGTGTTCAAGCAGCGGAACAGGAAAGTGGCGGCGGTGTTCAAGCTTCAAGCATCGGAACAGGAAAGTGGTGGCGGTGGTCAAGCATCTGAACGTTTGAACAGGGGTGCGGTGGCGGTGGTCAAGCACACACAATGTCAACTTGAAAGGACTGTCAGTTCACCGCGGAGCCGGCACTCGAGATATGGCGCTTAAATGTTCTTAAATACTGGCGTCAGCACCTCCCGGAGACGTGTGGGTCGCGCCCGGAAAAGGGAAGGGGGGTAAAAACCCTAACAGACTATGCATGTACTGTATACCGAAATACTATCTGGGACATCCTTACAGTATATGTCTTAGTAGTGACGAATGCGTGCAGATTTTATCAAGGATTTTATGCAACATGGCTACAATGACCCGCGCGTGTCGCGCGTAGCCTAGTAGGTTATGCCAAATGGTGCGAAACCCAAATGAATGATGGTGAGTATCTTTACCTGTTCGAATTCTTACCTTACAGTACCGTCACCATAGTGGCACCCTGCAGGCTGTGCTGACGCTGCCACGTCGTACTTTCTGGTCTAACCCCCCTTCCCTTTTCCGGGCCGTGCTGATGCGACCCACACGTCTCCGGGAGATGCTGACGCCAGTATTTAAGAATATTTAAGCGCCGCGGCCATATCGCGAGTGCCAGTGCCACTGCTCCGCAGTGGCCTGACAGTCCTTTCAAATTGACATTGTATCTTTGAGGAACTTCCCTGGGTTTATATAAGTATGACAAGATTTTCAGCAGTCTCAAGTCCATCCGCCAGCATCTCATCCTATTCATAATGTATCCTAGAACCGATCGTATCGTGCTCGTTCTTGACCATGCGTTGGTTTCTGTAGACGAACTTCCGTCCAAGTCACTGAACAACAGCTGGCCGTTAACATACCAAACTTCAATAACCATGGTGCGTGGCTAATACATGCCCACCCTTCCACATATTCTTAGGTTCATTAGATTGGGTTATTTGTCGGCATCGAGGCCCCCCTGCTCTTCTTCTTCAAAGATGACTCCAATTTCCACAGAAGCGGAGCTGCGGCGAAGCAGACGCTCTTAGCACTAGCGTACAGTTCTCTATTCCTGTCTCTCGGCGCGGCTGTCAGTGGACTCATCCTCGCCAACAAGCTGAAGGATGACTCTACGCAGACTCGGACGCCCCAGGAGGTGTTATCAGAGGCAACATCGTCACATGGCTACGAGGGCAGGCTGATCTGGGTGGTACGACACTGTGAGTACCCATACCTGTCTACATTTCCAACCCCCCTTCCTCACCGTACATCGCAGGGGTGTTATCCGTCATCGGAGGCATTGTCCTTCCAGCCGTGCAAGTGCTCCTATACGTTTGGCTCGAGGAGTCGAATGCCGTTAGGTTCACCCTTTCTATCATTACGCTATTTGCCATGCTACCCATAGTCTTCGTACTACTTCCTTCGCCTTGCAGCGACAAACATAGTAGCGTTAGCGTCCTCTAAGCACGTGCTCTATATGCTCAAGTTCCGAAAATGAACTCTTACGTTAACTGTCTGCGTTTGCGTCCGTCCTTCTATCTAGCGTTTCCATATTGTTGTTACTACTCGAGTGTTTATTCTTGCTCTCCTCTGCACTTCCCTTGAGTCGACGTTCACATCCATCATTACTCGCTTATCATAACACCCCTGCGTGCACCGACTTCATGGGGTCTAAGGCATCCACATTGTCGCAAAAACCAATGCTACATGCTAGAATAAGGCACCCTCAGAATGCGTCAGCGCTTCAGCACCCGATTGGGGCAAAAGGTAGTGGGCTCACACGAAGTTCTTTTTCCTATTGTTGTCCCTTGTCGAGATTCTCATCGACCTCACCTGGTCATCCATAATATTCACCCCGGTCTATTCCGCATGTGGCTGACGGGGAAGACGTGCGGCGTGGTTCGGACACAGAGTCATCATACTTATAGCATGAGTGGGTTCGTGGGTCCAAGCGGTATCCTCAAGGGTACAACATGAAAGGACCCTTCACTGCACCGCCAACACTCATAAAATGGAGTAGGGCGCTTGGACCTTCATCCGACTCATCACCAGAATAAGGGTGATCACTGAACGGCGTCGAAAACTCCGCGGTAGAACATGCTGGAGCCAAGTAACATGGTTTGCGTTAACAACGAACCTTTGCGCCCCATCCTCCGTAAATTCTTGATGAGAATGGAGCCAAATTTAAGCTTGAGGACGAGCTTGGGCCAGACTGGATGAACGAGATATTGTTATCATAGTCCATCTAGAGTTGACATCGTCCTCCTGAGACGATATGTCGAGATTCTGACAAATGGGAATCGGAGAAGGTAAGAAACCTGTAAATCGCCGTGACAAGATGATCCTCGAGGCACTTTCGCGAGCGCTTTACGACTTCCGCAATGTGAGCGAGCACGTGACACTGGACCTCACTCCTGAGTGAAACTCTCACTGAAATGCAGTGCCTCCCTCGATTTCACTACCCACAAGTTCTCTAGCGTACAGAGTCCGAGTCCGAAGAGCAATTCCCCAGAAGGGTTTTGATCTCCAAGGAGAGTCTTGCGAAGCACATTCATCGATGGTCACTTTGTGGAATGACAATTGGCTTCCAACTTCAATAACCGTGGTGTGTTTATTTTACATATGTACATCCCAGTCGTCCTGAGCGTTCTCATGAACCCTACGGTTACCAGGCAAAGGTATTAGCTGGCGTCGAGGTCTACTTGCTCTCCGTAGTCAAAAGCGACTCCAATTCCCAAGGATCTAACACGAAGCACGCTCTCTTAATGACCACATACAGCGCGTTATTCTTCTTCCTCAGCGCGGCGTTCAGCGGGCTCGTTCTAACGAACGTGTTTGGGGAGGTCGCAGCACGGGCAATACAACGGGGCTCCGGGTCGAAGCGATCGTGGGTATGGGCGACGCGGCACTGTGAGTTCCGCGCTCACAATACGGGCTTGTCCTCCTCACCCCCAGATCGCAGATATGATCTCCCTGATCGTGGGCACCTTATCCGTAATCTCGCAGCTGCTCTTGTACGGTTGGCTGGAAGAGTCTATCTTTGTCAAAGGCGCACTCTCCATCGTCATGGTGTTCGCCGTGCTATTCCTGGACCACATCGTACGACTTCTGTTACGAGACTGACCAACGTCTACAATACCCAAGGATGCTCCCTGCGACCACGAGATCCTCAATTTTCGTCATCCGCTATGAAGGCGATGGTTGTATTGGAATATTCCTCGTCGCGTCATTCTTCATGACATCTGTATTTACTATCGACTGTCAACATTTCCACATTTATTTTTTGGGAACTATTTGTATATCTGAGACAGTGTATAACACAAGACCAGTCGTGACGATTAACAACCTTGTTAGAAACATGCTAGCGACGTTGTAGGTCGTTTACATTAGGAAATGCCAAGTGGCCTATGACTCGCCCGGCCACTGGCTAGTTTGCCACTACGGACTTGTTGAAGCCCACCTTCACTCGCATACTATTCGTTTATCAGACAATAAATGACGTGACATCGGAACTCCCGTCACGATGTAGCTCGAACAGACAAAAATAGGTGTGGGGTGTATTCGATTGATCTGGACAAAGCTACATAAAAGCTCGAGCATGTGCTATCTCCGTAAAATATGAACTAGATACAGCAGACTAGGTAAAGATAAGACAAAGCAAGTCTTCCACAACGTGGTACGGCCTACGGCACTAGCACGGACTAAACGTCGTCCAATCCACGGGCTTCCATTCCCTCTTTTCCAGCGTACCCACGTCCGACAAATGCCTCATCGTTGGCCGGCCATGCGGACAATTCCATGGTTGTTCCATCGTTCCCATATGTCGAATAATCTAATTGATCGGTCAATACGCGTACGTTGCGAAAAGGAATAAACGGTCGCGGACAGCGACCGTGGCGTGGGCTGGGAATGGGACTCACGGTCGTCATCTGCTTAGCGTTGAGCGGCTCGCCTACCATCGTGCTCTTGCGACACGCGCGCATCGCAAACATCGCACGTGTCTTCGACGAACGCACGAGCGTACCCGCGGGTCGATCCCTCAGCAGGTGCAGGATCTCCTCCAGATCTATGAAAGTCAAGTTCAGACGCAGTAAAGCGATGAAGGACGCGAAACGCACCTTGGGTGTCAAACTCGGTATTTTTGCTCACGGGCTGCGCTACGAGCTTCAGCCGGCGCCCCGCCGGTTGGTCCTCCTCGACCGCGACCTCGAACCCGTTCTGCTGCAGCACGCCCATATTCTCTAGCGCGACGAGCTCGTCCGCGGCCGTCAGTTCCAGCACGCGCGGCCTGTGCTGTCATCACCACCACAGATAACGTAAAAATTAAAACGAACGTACGTGAACAGCCGTTGGGACTCGAGCCGCGTCGTCGCCTGCAGCGTCTCAAAATTATACTTCTCATCCGCCGCATGCTGGTCCACAATAAACAGATCATCGTTCGCCACATCCGGCTTGCGCAGGCGCGCGACGATAAACCCGCGGTTGAACTGCCCGACCACGCGCATAGACCCGAAATCCGCTTTAGAGAGTACGCGCGCGAGCGTCGCCGTGGCGTTATCGTTGTCCGCCGCCAGGTCCGCATGCCCCAGTTCCGACGTGCGAGGTGCAGGCTGCGGCGCGGACGTGGACGCAGCGCTGCGCTCGAGGTACGCGGTCCATGTTTTGGTGGTGCGCTCGAGGTCAAATGCGAGCGGCGGTGCGGCACCGACGACGGTGCGCACTACTTCGGCCTGGTTGCCGGAGACGGCGTCTTGCGAAGATGATGCGGTAGCTGCGGCCGAGTTGCCGGGCGCGGCGCTGGAGTCGTCCGGCAATAGGAGATCCTCACTCGATGTAGGGTCGGCGTTGTCGGCTCGTTTTGAGGCTGGTGCGCGCGCTTTTGGTTTCGATTTAGGCTTTGATTTGGGAGCTTCGTCTTCACTGTCGGGGCGGTCGACGGCCATCGTCTCGTCTACGACATCTGTCGATGGTGACGTCTTGTCCACGACTTCGCATTCGTCGTCGTCGTCTTCGTCAGCCACCTTCTTCGAGCTCCGCCTCACCTCCACGACCTCATCCTCGTCCCCTTCCTCTTCCTCCGGGCTATCTGCGTCTTCCTTATCCCGCGCGACGTGCACCCCATCACGAGCAAATCCAGCCAGCCGCGCACGCATGTTGATCCTCGCGTTCTTGCCAGAACTAGACCCGCTGACATTGGCATCCGCCAAAAGTGAGCGCTTGCGCTGCGGGCCTTCATGACCTGGTTTGAGATTCCACGATGCGCCGGTCGTGTCGAGCACCATCTGCATTCCTCTGCCGGTGCCGCTTGTATTGGTATTGGTGGACAGGATTTGTTCCACCCGCGCTGGTGTACGGCCGGGCCCGGCTAGGCGTTGGGACGCGGAGGTGGTGGTGGCTGGGGATGAGGTGGGTGCTGGGGAAGGGGAGCGTGCAGTAGCGGCTTTTTTGAGGGGTCGTGTCTCCTCGTCAGAAGTGGGATCTGGCGATGCTGAGCGCGGTCGTTTCTCGACTGGTGGGCGGGGCTCTTCTGCAGGTGGTGAAGCGTTCTCGGGTTCCTGCTCTATAGGAGGGCCAGCGCTATCATCCATAGACACTACCTCGCTATTTGGTTCGCCAGTTACAATGCCTTCGACTTCTTCAGCGCCAGCGGCGTCATCGTCGTCTGGTATGAATAAGGGTTGCTTTGCATTGCTTGTCGAGCTGCCTTCTTCTGTCGGAGGACTCGAAAGTTCCGTCTCCTTCTGGGCGCGCGCAACTTGCGTTGCGTTAAGCACAAAGCTTGACCGAGCAGTATCGAACTCTTCTGTCAGCGCCAACTGGAAATTCCTGTGATTGGTGAAATGCGATTATGAGCTACCAAGGCCCACCTTGAGGGACTCAATCAGATTGTTCTCGCTGTGCAGGAGGATAGTTCGCTTGTCTGGGCTAACATTGATGTCGCAAGAATCTGCATAAGAACATTCACATCACGACGAGTAAAAGTGATATAGCCTCGAGTCGTACCGGTCGGCAAGATGAAGTCTGCTATAACAAAGGGAGACTGGTTAGCATTGAACGTACGATAAACCTCGTTGATTGCCTTTTGCACTTTCGCCGGTGCGCATGGCCGGCCATTGATGAAGAAAAACTGGCGGTCAGTCCCGACCCGTCCAGCCCCGGGAGTGAACTTGGATATCAGCCCTTCCACGCGTATTTTTCTGTCCAGTATATATGACTCAGGGAGGCACGGTGGTGGAAAAAAACATACTGGTTAGGGACATCGCCATCTTCTCGACGCCGCAAAACTGTCTTCTCAGGAACTACCTCAAACGACAAGCGCAGGTCGACAAGATTCTCCAGCTGTTTTGGACCCCAGAGTGCGCCTACGGAGGCACGAATGGACGTGGCGCCGTCCTTACGGAGCTGCGCAGTCTTCTTTCTGACATAGGCTTCCCTGTTAGCCATCACCCAAATACTAAGGGCATGCAAGAATACGCACCCACCGTCAGGGGTGTTAGAGACCGTCAAAATGACGCCATTGTTTTCCCGTGTACATGGAACGAGCGCGTAAGCAGTGAGAAGATGCAGTGCCTTGCTAAACTCGCGCTTTGCATGGCGCTCGAACTCCTTCCGCCTGACGGGCAGAGGCGTGAATAAGCCCGTGATAGAGGCCGTTGTCCCGCGCTGCGCCACTATTAGCGCCTGAACAAGGCAGGGGAGGGACACGAACCTGACGAGCAACCTTTCCGCTGTGGCTGGTGAGACGACCCGTACTATCGAAAGCAAGTACGGTGCCCATCGGCGCTTGAGAGGAAGTAGCCGTGGTGACGCTGACGCTCTCTGATAGCGCACACAGCGAAGAAAGGGCCTCTCCACGAAAGCCAAAAGTGAGGACGGAGGTCAGGTCGGAAAAGGAGGCAAGTTTTGACGTGTGGTGTTTCAGCGCTGATCACGGCGAGTGAGATCGACATGGGGAATAAATTGGTTGGTTACACACCTATGGACTCATAGTCTTCCGGTGCGATACCACTCCCATTATCAATGACTTCGACGGACTTTAGGCCGTAGTCTTTAAAGCGGACCTCTGTAGCAGCTCTCTCAGCTAAAGGTTATGACGAAGAAATAGAATGTCACGGGCCAATGTTTGTTGCGCCTGCATCGAGGGCATTTTCCACAAGCTCTTTTGCGGCCGTCTGTAAGTCTATAACGACCTGACCAGAAGTAATACGGTGGACTGAGTGGGAGTCGATGGGCTTGATGGCTTTCTTTGAGTCTGAGCTCGTAGTAGCGCCTTCGGACATGACTATCGACGGCCTCGAAACAAGACGCTACCCATGTATCGCAGGATGAAAGCAACAGGTCGAGTGGAGTGCTAACGGCGATCATGAATGAGCGCGTAAATGGAAAGCGCGTCATTGTCACACAACACATGACCGTAATGGTCACACACCACGCTTATCATTCTTACCGCCGACCACCCGTGTCACTTGATGCTTGATGAACAAGTGTCTAGTCATTGTAATTTGTAGTTGGACGCCCTCATGCACAAATATAGGTACACACTAAAAGAATCTACGGTTGAGGCCCTAAAGGTCTTCTAGTACTGCAAGGTCGCTCTCTTCAAATCGGAAGTCCCAAGAATAATTGTCAGCTGAAAATGTCACTACCCATCGTGGATGTTCCTCTGCCTTGACCACTCCCACTGCCCCAAATAACAGGCCCTTGATGACCACAACATCATCCTTGACTACAGGTTCCCATGGGACAAGAAATCTTGGGTGGACTGAAATCTGGTTGCAGACGTTACGCTTGTACACACCGAGGATAACTTCACCTTCGTTGGGTGTCACAGTGCGGTGCTCCTCCGGAATGGTCCTACCTGTGGACCTTGCATACATTTGTAGTGACTTTTCACTGGACTCATGAGTGTTACGGAAATAGAACGGAATCGTTTTTTGTCGAATGACACTCTGAATCAATGGTGTGAAAATCCAATGGCCTGAATGTGTGAGTTCACTGACGTGCAACTAGTATGATGCAGACGCATGACTCACTTCCTTCAGGTTCAGGCATTGAGGCCCGTGGTGGATCACATTCGGGGTTAGGCAGAGGAGTGTGCGCTACTTCAGTTTGGATACCGGAGACGGCGTCGCGCGAGGATGATGCGGTAGCAGCGGCTGTTTTACTGGGCGCGACGCTGGCCGACGATGAGTCGTGGAGCTCCAAACTTGACGTAGGTCCGGCGTCGTCGACTCGTTTGGAGGCTCGCGCGCGCGCTTTCTGTTTCTGTTTCGGCTTTGATTTGGGGGCCTGGACTTCGCTATCGGGGCGGTCGACGGCCACCGCCTCGTCTACGACATCCGTCCACGGTGACGGCTTATCACCGACTTCTTCGTCCACCCCCATCTCCGAGCTTCGCCCGCTGGCATAGACATGCGTCAGATGTGGGCCTTCGTGGCCTGGCTTGAGATTCGACGACGCGCTGGTCGTGTCGAGCACCATTTGTACTCCCCTGCTGGTGCCGCTTGTATTGGTAGACAAGATTTGCTGCACCCGCGCTGGGGTACTGCTAGGACCAGCTAGGCGTTGCGACGCGGAGGAAGAGGCGGCTTGGGAAGAGGCAGGTGTTGGGGAAGGACAGCTCGTAGTAGCGGCTTTTTTCGGGGGTCGTGTCTCTTCGCCGGGGACGGGATCTGGTGATGCTGAGCGCGGTCGTTTTTCGACCAGTGGGCAGGGCTCTTCTTCTGCAAAGGATGAAGCGTTCTCAGGTTCCTGCTCGATAGGAGGGCCAGCACTATCATCCGTAAACGCTACCTCGCTATTTGGTTCGCCAGTTAAAATCTCTTCGACTTCTTCAGCGTCAGCGGCGTCATCGTCATCTGGAATGAATGGGGGCCGATTTGAATTCATTGTCGAGCTTTTCTCTTCTGTCAAAGGAAGTTCGGTCTCTTTCTGAGCGAGCGCAAGTTGCGTTGCCGCCGTTGCGTTAAGCACAAAGCTTGACCGTGCCGTGTCAAACTCTTCTGTCAACGCCATCTAGACATTTCTGAGAGGTTGGTGAAATGCGATGGTGAGCTACCAAGACGCACCTTGAGGGACTCAATCATATTTTTCTCGCTATGCATCCGTTTGTTCGGGTTCACGTTGATGTCGCAAGAATCTGCATTAGGACATTCAAGTTACGACGAAGATATGCAGGATAACTTCTAGTCGTACCGGTGGGCTTGATGCCTTTCTTTGACCCCGAGATAGTAGCGGTATCAGACATGGCTATCGAAGGTCTCGAAGCGAGATGCTACACTAGCCTGGCTGTACCGAGTGCCATGAATGGGCGCGTAAATTGAAAGCGCGTCATTGTCACATGGCACATGACCGTGATGGTCACACGTCGCACTTATCATCACCACCACCATGTCCACAGCAATCGATGAACAACTTTCTAGTCAAGAGAGACAGAGGATTTTTTCAGAGTTAAGGTCCCTGCGCCAGGATACCCAAGCGTTCCGCACAGAAGCGTATCGCCTTCGCACCGCCGGCAGCCTTGATGCGGCCACAAACGAAAGGTTACGTGCACAACAGCAAGAACTCGAGCAGCGAGGGACAGCTCTTATCACACAGTACGCTCGCTGCTACATCCCTCTCTTCTGTAGCGCCGTATACTTACGGGTAATAGGCTCAATCTCGGGCGCGAACGGAATGTGGAGCCGGACTCGGGTATGCGACGGCCTTCGCTTTACGGACATATCTGTCTCATCAGCGGTTTCCCTATTTAGCCAGCGACAACGCAATGGATGTGACATCCGCGAGTCAACCGCAGTTGACTGCTGGGAACTGTCTTCAGCTGCAGGGCTGAAAACGCAGTGTTTTTATTTTTGGGGGGGCTTTCGTCAAAGTGCGCCGTGGGGTTCATACCCATAGAGAATGTTGTTACGTGAGCACCAGTTGTCCCCGCACGCGCATTCGTAATCACCGATTCACTGACCAACAGCAGATCCCGATGTATTATTACTTTCATGCCTCCTTCAGCCGTTATCCCATCTTAGCCAATCGATTGGGCTATATTGTAAAAGTTTGCGCTTGCTACAAGTTCACGGAATATGCAGTCGCTGGCACAGCAGCCCACTAAAACCGATAGGAATTGCCTTTTGTCTCGATTAAGAAACGACATTCTAGCCATAAGCGCCGAAGATGCGTCTCAAGAGGTTTCTCGAATACTTTTTTACAACGAGGTTGTGACATCGTTTCTTGCGTGAGGTCACCCCACCTCGTTGTAAAATAGCACAAAAAGCAAGGCGAGCGTAAAGGGCGAGGCGAGGTGCTGGGGCTTGAATCGGCTGGCTCATCCGTGAGCGAGTTCTTGATCTAGTATAGTATGATTAATCACCGAGATGAAGGCTTCGATCATATTGCGGACGGGCTCTTGCTGAAGCTGTGCCCTATCGGGGGTATATGTAACCAGAGGGGTTTAAGCTTTTGAGGTATTGTGATGGGGAAATGACCTCGATCGTCAGGTATTTTTGAAAGCTATGCAAGTGCCGACTCACACCGTAAGCACGCGATATGAGGCCGAGATACTGTAAGATCGATCGTAAGCGGTAAATAGATACACACATGTACCGATAGGGACGGTCAGACTCAGTCTATAGGGGCTATCTCCCCTTTCCTAGCTACGCTACATAACTACACACACCTTGACGAGAATGACTAGAACACGGAAACATCGGCATGTGGAAGGTTCCTGTGTTACTAGGCTGTGGAAGGCTTCGAACACACCATGCTTGACGCCATGTGATATTCAACTCAATTGCTCTTGCTAAAGTACGTCTCGGTCCACCTAGTGGAGTACGTGAAGACCTTGTGCGAGCGGTTTGCCCAATTCGGTGCACGAGGTGCCAGTGTCATCTACCTGAGCCGCGATGATGGCGTTGGCAAGGGTGCCTGGCCGACGAAAGTTCAAGGCCCTCGTATGCCACCCATCGTAATCGAATCATTCAACCACTTACCATGCAGAGCCAGCTTCAAGTTCCCATTGGACACACAAAGAAAGTAAACTTCGTAATTCCCGAATCGCCGCACGAATGACCCGAGCGACGGGAATATCCTTTGATTTTTCGATATCGGATATCCGCCTTGTTTTCTTTCTACTAGGCTGCGCTTTCCCATTATTCAAGGGGCATAGCAGAAGAAATAGACATCTCTTCCGCCGCAGAGGTCGTATGGAGGTTTAGCCGTTACCTTGAGAGGAGTGCCGAGACGGAATACTGTACGTTTTGTTGGTAAATTTCACAAAGATCAATTAACACACTTTACTCTGGACTGTTCCTTGATGCCGCCAAACCCCATATGCTATAACCTCACCAGACGGTTCCAGGTTATCTTGGAAAGCGAATACTCTTCCAGGTGAGTAGTATGCTTTAACAAGATAGATTCAGAGGACATCATCCTTCGCAATATCGGGACGAGGCACTCACAAGACTGCGGGAATCGCTTTCGCTGGTCTAGCACCGACTCGTCTTATGACTGCGTCTTTTCAAGCGGTGACATGTGACATGTGACAACGAAATTGTCAACACACCGTCGGACCTCCAGCGGACTCTGGTGTGAGTCGCGAGCGATGTCAAACCTGACTTGGCTCACACGGACATTGGACCGGAAACCGCTCCCTTTACAGAGTTTCGTGCTAGCCAGGATAAAAGACCAGACAACTCCTCGGCAGTCTTCCACGCGCCTCGGGTAAAGTAGCCCAAACCAAATGCCAGCGCTTCGAGATGGCGGTAGTGCAGTACGCTGTACTACTACTAGGTACTTATCACTCGAGATGGTAGTTACTGTACTATAATACATCTGGTACTTCTCTTCCCAATGGAGACGCGCCAGCGGTGGGCACACAGACCCAAGCCCGAACGCCTGGAACTCCCAACCGCTGATCGATGATCACTCATACCACCATCGTCCGCTCCGCCCGCCGGTCTAGTAATACCATCATCAACCCCGCCGAAGTAGGAGCTAGACCTACTTTCTGCGCCTCCGGTGACTAGAAACCAACACACAAACTGGTCCAGTCGTATGTGGTTGACGATCCCCAAATCCGAGACTGATTCCATGCACCTTCCCCTGTTTCTCGTGCGGATTTCTTAGCACCTTTTCTCATTTCTGCTTTCGGCCGCCAGAATCTATGCCACTAGTTTAACTTTGTCGTAGCGGCGATCAGCCTGCTCCTTAACCGCCGTCAAGACGCACCCACCAGGTCATACTGTATGGGAGCGCCTCCATATCTAAACACGCGTATGAGGCATGTATCATTTTCTGTGTACCGGAGCGCCTATCGCTCACAAGCACGTAGAAGTAGCCAATATCCTGAATTGCTCCCATCACGACTCCGAGTAGTACAGCCAGCAAATTTGCCCATTACTTCTTGCACATCCTGCTCTAGACAGGTGTCATGGGTGCAGCTGGTGCAGCGTCTTCGGATCTTCACCTCATGGCGATTTTGCTTGCGTGGTGAGCACGAGGTCCTGTCGTAGTGACAGCTACCACCAGTGGCGCACAACACGCACCTTGTGCACGTCGTACAGCATATCTCCTTATTATAGGAGCCCCCTAGGACGACACGCGAAAGCGGGGTGAAATGGTGAACACAATGACCGTGCATCGAAAGACTTCAAGTGCTTAGCGCACTTTTCGGATTCAGACATGGTCCCTAGAGAACTGAGGTCTGAATTGAGGTCGTCCGTGTTGTATTACCCTCAGTCAGATGAACCTGCGCGACGCGACCAACAAACAGAGAGAAGCGGGCTTCCAATATTTGACAGCGGAGAAAAAGTTATTCGTGGAAAGATACCACGGCGTGATTTGCCGAAGCTTCAGGATTGGTTCCCTGAACTGACTCTCAAACATATTTAGCCTCAGGCCGTTACCTCAATAAGGACTGGATCCGCTTTCCCTGTACTTACTGCTTGTGCATGTCGCCCGCGGAGTTTTCGGCGCATGCATCAATTCCGGCGAAATTTCTAGACCGCTCAGACACCCTTCTTCTGGTGATGACAGTCTATGCACCCTACTCCATTTCCTGAGTGCTAGCTGTGCAGTGAGGGTCTTTCACGTGTACCCTCGAGGGAGTGTTGTTGAACCCACATATCTTATAAGCGTGACGACTCTGAACGGAACTTCCGTATCGCCCACAAACACTAGGCTTCGGCAGGCTCAAATCCATCCCCAGGTTGAAATCCATCGCCTTTTCGTGATGCTCAGTAAGTGCTGCGCCCTGGCCCCTGAACGATCGTTCCGTGCTCGTTCTTGAACTTGAACATGTGTTTTGTGCAGACAAACCCCCAGACGACGTCAAGTCGTTCGACGTCGATGGCTTGCAAACTGTATATAAGGCCTCAATGACGGTGGTGCGTAGAATGAAACACATGCCCACCCTGCCACATGTTCTTACGAGCTCGTATTAGATTGGAATATGTCTCAGCGTCCAGGGCCCCCTGCTCTTTTTCTTCTTGGACGATTCGAATTTCAGAAAAAGCACCAGCGGCGCGAAGGAGATTCTCCTGGCGTTGGCATTATGCGGTCTATTCGTCTCCCTCTGCGCAGCTGGCTCAGGACTCATCCTGATAAACGAGCTTGGGAAGTCCCCTGCTCAGACCCAATTATCTCACGGGGAGGCACCAGACTTGTCACGAGGCTACGAGGGCAGGGCCTGGGTGACCTGGCATTGTGAGTCACTACATTCGACCCCGCCTTCCTCACTGTGGACCCGGATCGCAGGGCTATTCTCCCTTGTCGCAGGGATCATATTTCCGATAGCGCAGGTCTTTTTATACGTCTGGTTGGAGGAGTCCAACATTGTTCGAATCACCCTTTCCATCATTACGGTGGTCACCTTGCTACCGAGTATGTACCTCATACCACTTTTGGGGGGCAACGGCAAACGAGACAGCATCGTTAGTGCTTGATGCACGACTTGGACTCATTTATTCATTTCGGAGATGACGAAATTCGACTTCACAATTGATCCCCAAACCCTGGACATGATGATTAGATATCAGATAGTGCACCTTTAGAGGCTCTGGAAGCACTCGGATATAATACGTTAATGTTATGAATCATGTAGTATGTGCTTATCGTTTCAAGGCGAAAACAAAATACTGTTGAATCTCTATACGCTTATACGCGCGACTAAATTCCCGTTTTCACCCCCGTGTGGGGTGCGAGGCGCCTTCCGGTAGGTACGATGTCCTTCCATCTATTGAAATCGTCAGTACTAGGTGACCCCGAAGCTCACATGATTACTGATGACTTCCAAGTTGGTCCTTGCATAGGCCGTCAGAATCTGTCCACTGGGACATATGATGCTCGGGACAACATGCCGTGGGTTGGATTGGGACGTGGGGACATTTTGGCTATCCGAGTCTGATCAAGCGCCGGTGCACCATGCATGCTTCGCCAAAGGTAGTATCGGGCCCATCACGGTGCCAAGCTTCGTTTCCGACTCTCGTCCCCTCGTCATGGCTCTTGCTAGCCCCACTAGGTCGCCCTCCTAGTCTTCTCTGCATGTAGCTATTGGGGAAGAGAGCGTGCAAATACACTACAGAGCAGTCATGTCATGTCCAGTGGCACCAGGCCCAGGCTCCATCTCGGAGTCCGCCCCCCTATGTTTTTCCGCGTCAAAAAAAATTGTTCAGCGCCGACGTCGAGTAATTGCGGTGTTGTTCTTCAGACAGCACAGTATGCAGGACTAACCGTGTAAGTCATGACAGCCATGAAAGTTGCACCATCCACACGCATGCGGATTCTTGATGGGAAATGGAGCCAAAATTTATATACGAGATATTATTAGACAATCAATCACGGACCACGAGATGTACCATTCGCAATTCCGCCACTTGAAGGGTACAAACCTACTGCCTCCATCCTGCCCAACGCATAGAAATCCATATGAACCAGGAGGACAGTTCTTGGAGCCAACCTGTGGCTGGGGATCTCAATTATATCGTATGCATCCGCCAAGAGTTCGCGTTACGGCCGCATGTCGTGATTGTTGGGGATCATCAGATCGGAGAATGTCCACGCCGTGGAGGTGCATAGGCCTCGTGTGCCACCCGGCGCGAAGACACGTGCATGGCTGTGACGTGTCATTATATACTCCAAGTCAGTGCTCCGTCCATTGGCTCAGTCTATCTCTATCCCTACATTCCTGCTCTATCTTCGCGTCTTCGACAAGAACGCGTAGAAAAGGTCAATGGTTATACCCAGATGGATCCACGTGACCCACAACGACTGTTGGCTGCCAGGTTCAACGATCATGGTACGCGATCTACATAATACACCGAACAGTCATGAAAATTCCCACGATTTTCATTCCCACGGGTTCCGTTTGTTCATAAAGGTACCAGCTGGTCTCGAAGTCCTCTTGCTCTCCATCGTCAAGAACAACTTCAATCTACATAGATCTAACCCGACACACGCACTTTTGTTGTCTACATATGCCGCATTATTTTTCTTCCTCAGCGCGACATTTAGCTGGCTCATTCTAACGAAAAAGTTCGGCGATTTTCCGGTGGGGGCATCCTGGAAAAGTGATTCGATTCTATGGCGCGATGGATCGAAGCTCTCGTGGATCTGGGTGATGCGACACTGTGAGTGTTTGTCTTCGTGTTCGGTCTTTTCCTCCTCACCCGCAGATCGCAGATATGATTTCCGTGATCGCAGGCACCGTGTCCGTAATTGCGCAGGTGCTCTTGTACGGTTGGTCGGAAGAGTCGATTTTCGTCAGAGCCACACTCTCAATCATTATGGCGTTTTCCGTGCTTTTCTTGGAGCACGTCATAGGGCTTCTGTTACGAGAATGATGAGATGAACAGTTACTTTACCTTGGCACATCTGCATAATACCATAGGTCCATACATATTTAGACGCTTTCTGCGATTTTGGGACCATACTCCCAAAAATTCCCTTATCTACATCTCTTACTATTTATGTTTATGTTTGACACGGCTCTGCTCCAGCTTTGTTAGACATCCTCCTACACACCAATGTCCGTGCGTTCAGTGATACTACGAGATGGCTCTGACCTGAGCCGGTACCATGACGGCCAAGAAACTGTGGATCAGAGCCATGCCTTATCATGACTACGGGGCTCAGCAGGGCCGTCGCGACCCAACCGATGGCGCTGTTCGCGGACACATAAAAGTGGAACGGGTGAAGGCGTGAAGAACACTTCACAGAGCCCGCGATGAGCTCGGAAGGTGGGAGAGACGTACCGACCATTGGAGAGGCCGAGGTATGTCATAAAGTTGCCACGTTGTCACTGGTAATCAATGACTAGTCTCCAATCAGAGAGGCGGAAGATTTGCAGTCACTGCGCTAGGAGGTTACGTATATAGCCATTGGCGACGCCCAGCTACTGACTAGTACGGTATTGGTGCAGACTGACCTGAGGTCAGGAAAGAGCAGTCTGGACCATGCAGTGGGAAGGAAGCAAATATTCGAACTGGAACAGCGCAGTGAGCACTTTTTTGCTACGATGTCACGGCTGTCGCGCGCGTACTGGGGCTAAACCCAAGGCTAAACCATTTCTCAGGACCGACATCAATGCTAACCGGCAAGTCATCAGTGACTAGTTACTAGTTATTGCTTGCGACACCACAAATGTTGTCATCATGATGTTGTTGGTCAATCCGTGATGCGACTGGTTAGACTCACGACTTGTCGCAGAATGTCCTGAGCTGGCGCCCCTAGGAGGACCAGTTGCTGAAGTGTGGTCAGTCCGCGTACTGGCAATCATGCGCCGTTACACCCGAGTAACTTACTGCGCGGGGACTGAGTGGACTTTACCGAGAGTTTTCATGGCTTCTCTTTCAGAGATTGACACAAGTTCCACTCCGCAGCCATTAATCACCTTCTTTTCGTTTTTCAACCACTTGTCGTCTTTCGTCTCTTTTCACCATCCAATCTACTCACACACTACTACGATCCACGCATCATGAGCGCTGAACAGCCCTTCAAAATAACCGTCCCAGATGATGCGCTTGCCCTGCTCAAGCGCAAGCTCGACGATACCCACCTTCCAGACGAGGTCAACGCCGCCGAGTGAGCCTACGGCACGCCGCTCGCAGATGTCAGGCGTCTTGTAAGTCGATGGAAGGACGGGTACGACTGGCGCACGCACGAACGCGAGCTGAACGCGCTCCCCATGTTCACGCGCACCATCGCGGTGGACGGGTTCGGCGAGCTGAGCGTGCACTATGTGCACCAGCGGAGTGCCGTCAAGGGTGCTATCCCGTTGCTCTTCGTCCAGGGTTGTACGTCGTCTACCATTCCACTCGCTGGGTCAGTATTAAAGTCGTGTGCTCAGGGCCAGGAAGCTTCCTCGAGGTGACGAAGGTGCTGCCGCTACTGACGGCGGGGTCTGATGATCACCCATCGTTCCACGTGGTTGCACCAAGTCTTCCTGGATACGCTTGGTCGGAAGGGGTGCTAGAGAAGGGCTTTCAGGCGAAGAATTATGCCGAGGTAAGCTACGCGATTTCTCGGTAGCGCGCTCAGGCTGACTACTGTACCGCCCAACCTAGCTCTTCAACAAGCTGATGATCTCGCTGGGCTACTCCGAATATGTGACACAAGGGGGAGACTGGGGTCACATTGTAAGAGCTCGATGTCATAGACAGTGTATCTTCAAATGACGCCAACCTTGGGCCTATCATAGTTGACACTTACGACGGGTTTTAATATGCCCATGTAAGCCGCCGTAACTGCATTCTAACCGCACTCTACCAGTCCTCATCCCCACCCTAACTCAGATGCGAACCTCCCAAACTCTTCGGAAATCCAATAGTTCTACTCAAATGCTTGATCGCGTCCTTCACGTCACGCGAGCGAGAAGCGATGGCGATTACCAAAAACTTCTTCGAGAACGGCATGGGTTACTTCGGTGAACAGTCCACCAAGCCGCAAACTCTCGGGTTCAGCCTCGCCGACTCGCCCATCGGTCTGCTCGCGTGGATATACGAGAAGCTCGTCGCGTGGACAGATTCGTATCCGTGGACCGACGACGAAGGTGCATTTAACGTCCACGTACCATATGGCGTCCCAACCGAACTGAACTGATTTTTGCAGTGCTCACGTGGGTCTCGATATATTGGTTCTCGCGCTCGGGGCCCGCAGCGTCGGTCAGGATCTACTACGAGCTGGCACGAGCTGCCGAAGTGATCAGTTTCCACAAGACGACCGTTCCGGTCGGCCTGTCCTTCTTCCCCAAGGAACTCGTCCGATTCCCGAAAGCGTGCGTTCCGACACTTTTTCCTCTGGCTATAGTCCAATTGATGGCGGGCGGCGGACTGTGTGCAGGTTGTTACGCTCGAAAGGAAGAATCGTGTTCGAGTCGGAGCATAAGGTCGGCGGACACTTTGCGGCGTACGAACAGCCAGAAGCACTCGTGGGTGACCTTCGGAATATGTTCGGCAGGTCTGGGCCTGCAGCAGGCGTCGTTCCGGGATATACTGGCTATTGAATGGAAAAGTTGGAATCCACAGGCCGCCAGAGAGTGACTGGCTACGGTCCTTTTCATTTATAGCTTGAGAACAGACTCCTAAATTGAACCACTGGCGTGATGAGAAAACAAGTGTTTAGCGCAACGTCAGCTCTAATTGCAGGAGGGCCTGCTAGGAGCTCTTCGCAACTCTGTTGATGCTACAGAGCGTGAACGCTATTGACAGTAACGATGGTAGGAAAAGTCACACTTGTCAATGGCATGGCATGAGTTCAGACGTAATTTCACCAATGGATCAATCGTATCGTCCGACCGACTGTTGTTAGTGTTGCGTTCCGTCAGCGTGTGGTCGGGGCTGTCATTCCATCGACGGAGTAATGATAGGTGGACCTTATCTAGAGGCAGGAAGACGGTGACGGTGACAACAAGCATTCGGCGAAAGGAACGAACACCAAGACAAGTACGAACACGTTGAGAGCGTACTTATAGACAAAGTGGCACGACGCCCTTGCGTCAAGAGACCAAGCGCGGAATTCTTCGATTGTTTTCACACAGAGTAGTAATGTCATTCCGGTATGTTGAAGTAGAGTTGTGTCTTTGCCAAAGTTGTGTATCTTGTGTGCTCAAGGAAGGCAAGGAAAGGAACAATCGCAGAGCGTGACGTTTATCGGAAAAGCGAGTACATAAATCAAACACGAAAGGACACCCAAGCAGAGAGTGCGTTGACGATATACGGCGCCTGGGCTCAACAGCCTGAGTGCATGGCGTTAGAGAGGAGAAAGAAAGCAGGCATCGTGATGAGGGAGGCAGAATATGTCAGAGAGCCGTTAACGAAGAGCAACATGAACAATTTGAAACTCTTACGCTGGACGTGGCAACTCTGTGGGAGAAGAAAAACAAAGTTGGAATGTAGAAAAGAGAGGGTGTCGGAAACCCCGCTTACAATCCTTCCGAGAATTTGTCGAAAAAAACAAAGATATGATGCATAATTTTGTAATGATCTAGGCCGAAATCAAGCCGTGCACTTGCCAGAGAAGACAGTATGAACAAGATGAGAAACGTTCGCAGAAACACTTTCCTTCCCTCCACGCAACTATGTTTCGAGCCTAGACCCAGGGAGATGGACTGACTGTTGCTGTAGTACAGTAATGCTTCCGTGGTGTAAGCGTAGTATGACGTCATGCCACTTTACTAGCTTTACTTCTGAGCCGCGGTCCGAAAAGCACCATGGCTTAGCGCTTATCTCCGACATACAACGCCCCGTTGTCAAACGAATTGTGGCCTTCGACTTGTTTGCGGATACTTCCCATCAACATGGCCTCAGAGCAACCTTTCAAAATAACCGTTTCAGATGACGCCCTCGCTCTGCTCAAGCGCAAGCTCGACGATACCCGCCTGCCAGACGAGGTCAAGGCAGCCGAGTGGGCCTACGGCACGCCGCTCGCAGATATCAAGAGGCTCGTTAGCAGGTGGAAGGACGGGTACGACTGGCGCACGCACGAACGCGAGCTGAACGCGCTCCCCATGTTCACTCGCACCATCGCGGTGGACGGGTTCGGCGAGCTGGGCGTTCATTACGTGCATAAGCGGAGTGAGGTCGAGGGTGCCATTCCACTGCTCTTCGTCCAGGGTTGTACGTCGTCTACCATTCCACTCGCTGGGTCAGTATTAAAGTCGTGTGCTCAGGGCCAGGAAGCTTCCTCGAGGTGACGAAGGTGCTGCCGCTCCTGACAGCAGGTTCTGCTGATCACCCATCGTTCCACGTGGTTGCACCAAGTCTTCCTGGATACGCTTGGTCGGAAGGGGTGCTGGAGAAGGGCTTTCAGGCGAAGCATTATGCCGAGGTAAGCTACGCGATTTATCGGTAGCGCGCTCAGGCTAACGACTGTACCAGCTTTTCAACAAGCTGATGATCTCGCTGGGCTACGCTGAATATGTGACGCAAGGTGGAGATTGGGGCAGTCTCGTAAGAGCTCCATATCATAGGCAGCGTATCTCACAATGACACCAATTGCGCCCATCATAGTTGACAAGTACGATGGCTTCCAAATACGGTCCTCAACACGTCAAAGCGCGTCATACCAATATGCCCATGTAAGCGCACTCCGGCTGCACTCCGCCAGTCTGACATCCTCACCTTAACTCAGGTGCGAGCCGCCCAAACTCTTCGGAAATCCAATAGTTCTACTCAAGTGCTTGATCGCGTCCTTCACGTCGCGCGAGCGAGAAGCGAGGGCGAATACCAAAAACTTCTTAAAGAATGGCATGGGCTATTTCGCTATACAGTCCACCAAGCCACAGACTCTCGGGTTCAGCCTGGCCGACTCGCCCGTCGGCCTGCTCGCGTGGATATACGAGAAGCTCGTCGCGTGTACCGACTCGTATCCGTGGACCGACGACGAAGGTGCCCGCCTACCTACCATATCCTAACTCAGCCTAACCGAACTGGTTTCGTAGTAATCACGTGGGTCTCGATTTATTGGTTCTCGCGCGCCGGGCCCGTAGCGTCCATCCGGATCTACTACGAGCTCGCGCGAGCTGGCGAAACGATCAAATTCCCCAAGACGACCGTTCCGGTCGGCCTGTCCTTCTTCCCCAAGGAACCTATCCAGCTCCCGAAAGCGTGCGTTCCGACCCCTTTTTTCTCTGGCCATAGTTCGACTGATGACGGACGGGGGTACGGGAGACAGTTTGTTGCGTTCTAAAGGAAATATCGTGTTCGAGTCGGAGCACAAGGTCGGCGGACACTTTGCGGCGTACGAACAGCCCGAAGCACTCGTGGGTGACCTTCGGAATATGTTCGGCAAGTCTGGTCCGGCGGCAGGCGTCGTTCCAGGGTGTACTGGCTATTGAATAGCTTGAATCTATGGGCTGCCAGAGGATGGTTGCAGTCCTTATCATCTAGACTGGGCTCAAGAACCAGGCTCTTAATTTACACGTCCCCTTATGTTAGTATGATAAAAACAACGCGTGTTCAGCGCGGTGTGAAGCATAACTGCAGGAGGGCCCGCCAGTCTATTGCAAACCTAATTTCGCTCGTAGATTGATCTTATCTCCGACTGCTATTCATGCGCCTGGGTTGAAATCGTGGCCACTGTATCATCTCGTTGACGGCGTGATGAGTGGCGGACCTTGGCGTGGAGGTAGGAAAAGGGAGACGGGGATCGAACGCGACAGCGAAAGGAAATGCTGAGATATTGCCAGTTGCGGGTGTGTGCGACTCCGGGGATCAGCGGAGCACCGAGAGCGGTGTCGGACCGGAGTGACCTCGCATGCGATCGCTTGCCACCAGTGTACGGCGATTTCCGCTGTAGTAATTCTAGTTCGTGCTTCCGAACCGCTGCTGATAACCTACAGTGGGTAGCCATTTCTTTTATTCATGGCCTATAGAAGTGTGAGGGTCGTTCATAGTTTCTAAGCATTTATATTCCGAGACAGTGCAATAGTACAAGATCAGTTGCATGTGAGCGAATTTAAGTATCACAAGTGGGCCGCCCGTCTGTAAGTACCGGGAAACAAGCAGGTTCAGAGAGTACATGAGTCGGTCCCTCCCAGAGCGCCCAAAGGTTAGTGCGTTATTAGGACATCAACTAATGTGATTGAGAAGCTCCTGTGGGCCGCGGCGGAAAGGCCGAAGATGTGCTATCCCATCATCCATGGTCGAATTCAGCTTTAAAGACCCCGCGGCTCGCATGAAGGAAGTCCAGGAATACCCTCGCATAGAAGGTTTCAATTGGTCAAGCCATATTGACTGCTCGACGGAGCGGGTAAAGGGACTTGAAAGGCTTCGAGCCGGGGGTACTTGTAGGACAATGTGTACGATGCTACAGCTGTTGAAATCGCAGGGACAGTGAATACCCAGGTGTATTCGGAGGAAAAAGCGTGGCCCAGGAGGGTCGTGGATGTGGTCTGGCGCTTTATGATGGATAGTGAATTTAAAGGCGTTCCATTTGGTACCCGCTGATAATCGTGGGTAGTTTTGCCGCCAGGGAGAGGGTGTAAGACGACGTAGTCGTAGGTAAGGTGGATGTGGATGCGCGCTAAGAGCCCAAGCTGCGGTGATTACGTGTTCGGGACCACACTTTCGCCCACATACCGTAACTTATGTCCGATGGCGAGCAGCGTTCTCAAGATATCCCGCCAACTGAAGGCGTGTAAGGGTGAGGGGGCACTCCCGCAGATCATTGCGGATATGAGCACAGCCTCTTAGACCTTGGTTTCCTGTCTCCTCGCCTGAGCGGCCTGATAGGTTAGTGCTGTACACCGTGGTCCATACTTGATGTTAACTCACGTCTATGTGTGAAGGGGAAAAGGAGTAAGCAATTGATGAAATAACGGGGCATCAGGCTGGTTGGCAACCGTTCTGATCTTCACAATCTGCTCCCACATTATTCTCAACATGTAGTGGCGGCCGTAGGTGTCTTGGGGTGCGGGCCCCTGTAACTTAGTGTTAGTGCATCAAAATTGACCTGCCTGCGCGGGAGATCTCACGGACTTCAACGCTGTGATGCATCACCTTCTCTTCTAGGCACCGCGTTTTCGTGTGGAACACTAATTGTCATCCCCACTTCTCGTTCAAGCTCGCTGCCGTGCCGCCGACCAGCTGATCGTCGTACTCTTCTCTATTAGAGAGCCTGAGAGCCACGGCTCGGGTCGATTATTGGTGTACTTGTTGTGGTAACCCCCTTGTGTACACAGGCCGTCTCTCCACGCTTTCGGTATGTTGGGTGCACCAGAATTTGAACCATGTGTAGTTCACGTCACGGGTGTTGCCCAGTTCACGACTACGACGTTCTGCAGACGATGGCCTGTCAATCGTTGGGAAATCCATTCCCAGGGCCCCCAGTCACCAAGTTCTAGCAACAGCAACAATGGAGACGAGCGAGGAAGTCAATGTGGTGTAAGCTTAAGGGCAGATGCTTCCGCCAGCTTATCTAGGAAGTGCTTCTCCGGGAGTATCCGAACGACCGGGTCAAGCTCAAGCGCTGACGCCGTGCCGTCACTGCCGTGCGGAAGGCCCGAGAAGCCAGGCGGATCATTTGTGCATGAATATCGGCTGGACTAGTGGGAAGGGACGAAGAAAACCACTAGTCAGAGACAAAACTACATAGACGATGTGCAGAAGACCGAAAGCTTCCACCACCAGTGGCAGGTGAGTACTTGGTTGACGTCACTCACAGTACGTTGCGGCGGAGCCAGATTGGACGCAAACCAACTTAGCTACGTTGCCACGGTAACTTATTACTTCACCCTTCTGTGATGATAGGGGGCGGCGTTTGCGTGTGAGACTTCCTAATTAATAACCGGCGGCGCCACAAGGTTCTTAACGGACAGCGATCCCGTAGCGATCCCGTAGAGTGAACACAGTAACTTAGCAATCAGATACCGAAACAATTGAATGGAGGTTGGGCTGGCTTGACAATGCGCCCAGGAGTTTGTCGGGCGCGTCAGGCGCCACGCAACCAGCTTCGGGCTTTGTATGCGGCGCGGGCTGAATTCGCCATTCTGTTGTCTGACCTCAGTCTATAGCATTGACGACCTCAGTTGGGTTTCATTTCACCCACCTATAATGTGCCGGTAGTGCAATCACCCACGGTGTATTCAAAACCTCGGCGTAATTCTTCCACGCCATGCCAGTGAGCCCACCTCGTGTTTCTTCCTCATGTTGTTTTGGGACGGACGCAATTGCGAGAGCTGCGAACGCTTTATAGCATATACGGCCTGGCTGTTCCACCACTCTACGGCCAGGATAGGAACTTCTTCGACATGCTGCACCGAGGTGGCGACATAAGGGAGACTACAGAAGGGAGGCTCACACTCCTTGTTCCATAAACACCTTTATTTATTTTTGCGTCTCATTGATCTATCTTTTGAACAGATAGCACGACAACAACCACACTTCTTGAGCGTAGTCAAGGCGCAATATAATATGACACGTTAAATTCGATTTATAGTTGATGGCTAGGGATGAATTGAGTGTTCTAAATGTAGCGTGTGTTCGTCCGGCGCTTACCGTAACGCAAGAAAGGAAGTGTACTGTAGCGATATTGTGTTGAGGAAGTATAGATTAAGGGCGCACCATATGAAACCTACAAATGACCGGAGAAACGCTCCAGAACGTGGCGAAACATTATACGAAAGGGGCGACACAAAAATAGCACAAGCGTTTGTTGAAATGAAATCCGTAAATACTAGCTCTCACGCGGCACCAGCAAATCGTAAGAGGGGGCATGCTCGTAGGGAGGTGGAGGAGGTTTGCGGGAATGCCAGTACCGTTGGGATGCAGCTTCACATTCAGCGATCTCTTGTACGATCCGCGCTCGTCCTGCGTCTGTGAGCACTACGTTCTGCCGCGGGATGCGACTGTGAATGATTAAGCGCCGAACGCAAAGAACGAGGAAGAGGAGTGCGAGAGTGCCTCCAATAGAGGCAAAGATGATGGTGAACAATTTGTGTGCATAGCTGGACGGAGAACTGGAGTGATATGCGGAACGTGATACGTGACGAGGATGTGGGATAGCGGCTTCTGCAGAGGACGATGAATGACTTTGCAGAGAGTTATAATCCGTCCCAGTGGTAGGTAAGGGTGCTGCGCGGCTAGTGCAGACCAAGAGTGAATAGGACTTAGTCGGCAATGAAGGAAAGCAGTTGAAGGAACTCACGTGGAACGAAGTGCTAATGATGAAAGGTAGCAGAAATAAATGACGCCTTTATACATGTGACAACGTGTTGGGTCAAAGATGACTCCGTGAGTGGGTGATCCGGCGTACACTCTATATACAAAGAGAGGGGGGCAGAGGGGGCAGGCAACTGAATGGGGATAGAAACAAGCGCACAAAAAGTCCAAGGTCCTGCGAATCAATGCGACGCAACAACGGGATTACGATCGATCATTATACCTTTGAGAAAAAAAATCCTGAGCGCTAGTACGGTTCAGGAACAGTCACCCGGCCACTTAAATCCTTGCTTAAATCAGTGTACATGCAGTGTTCCCAACTCCCAGAATAACACAATCCTGGTTTGAGAAATTCGATGTGGCGCAAAATTTAGTTGAAAACACTTCCACCTGAAGCCTGAGGAGGGCAAGGAGGAGGGTCAACTTAACGCCAGTCGCGGCCAACTACCCAAACAAGGTTTCGGGATTTTCCAGGTTTGCGATATCTAGCTGGCGCTGGTGGCTGTCAGTCCATCTGTCTTTGTCCGGTGCGCGCGTCAGGGTACAGTAAAAAGTGGTGGCGGATCCCATCACCGCCACTGTGTTATCGAGGCTGCGAGGCCAAGTGCTATTAGCGGTTACCATCGCAGATCGCCATGATCATGTGACCGAGGCGCGAAGTGTTCGTGCCAATCATCCTGTCCTGCTTTCCCAAGTTCTCCCAGTTCCAAAGGGTGAGTCCTGTGAGTTCCCACGCTTTTCTCTATAGTCGAAGATGAGGGACGGTGGAGGGTGGGACGTTTGGTGCCTTCCAAAGTAAGGTTTCTCATAAAATAAGCCTGAAAACAGATATAAAATCCTAAAATGCCGACAGTTGTACAGTTATCTGCGCCAGTGCCTCCCCCCAAGTGACCTGAAGCGAAACAACGGGGTGTAAGCTGCGCCTTCTCGGTAAGCTCTCTGGGAGATCCCGGTGATTCCGTCGGCCGACCAGAGTGGGGATGCCAATGTCTGTTCAATGAGTTTACTTGGAATCATGTCCGAACCTAAGGTGACTGAGACATGTTCACTAGCTAGCGGGCGGATGTAAAGGTAAGCATTCAATCCATCAACGAAACTGTACAGCACGCGTAATATAGGACAGAGCCCACCTTTATTGGATAGGTACATGAAGAACCCGGGACAGGTGTGCACTTGTTCGACTACTACCTTGCTCTTGAGGATGGGTAGATCAAACTTCTTATCGAAGAACCCGTCGGGGACACAGAATAAACGTGGCCTGTGCATCAACAAGATCGCACCGCGCTTGTTATTGAATTTCCACCGACCCTTGAAATAAACACCAGGGGTGCCACTGAGCACTGCAGTGAGATTGACCGCGCCTACGAGGGGTCGAGTTGGAGACTCACGCGCCGAAACCGGCTTGTACATCTAGCTTCTTCACTTGTCGAGAGTGTATCTGATACTGATCGGTCTCAGGAACCTCGAACGCGGGATAGTCCCGTGCGATATCCTTGACTTCTGGGTGCGTGAAAATGTTCCCCTCGACTTTCAGCTCTCCCGTCTTTTTGTCAATGACGCCAAAATCGCCAATCTATGGAAAGGGGGGCGATCCCCAGTTCGGGTGCATTGAAGTGGTGAACGGAATGGAGAGGAGGACTGACCTGGATGACCTTGGGAATATCCCAGTTTGCCCACCTGAAAGCCGCTTCATTGATGAGGTCAATGTACTTGGCCTGGGCATTGCTTTTCGTCCAGGGCAATACATGGTGAGCTAGGCGTGGCTTGAGAATGACTAGTAATAGAAAGAGTCATTTATATAAGCACAAGCCGTCGAAAGCCATATTATACCACCGGAGAACCATGAGGCAACTCTGCATACCTGGGTAAAACGAGGTTGATGGGCCCCCTGGAGATGGGTCTATTCTATCTCTAGACGAGGTTGTACTATCTGAGCGATGCCGCCGTTAGATGAAAAGGAAGAAGAAAAAAGGAGCACCCACCCCAACTTCTGGACTCTTCGGAGAATACCGCTACCATGGAACCCCCCGCCCCTGTTCTCCGAATGCGGTTTTTGGAGGACAACGAAAGCTTCGGGTGAGTGCCCTTGCGATGTATCACGATACTCGTGGGTACTCACCGCCAACATCACACGCAACCTGGGTAATCTCTGGCTCTGACCTTTGAAGGTAATCCACTACTCCGTCCGGTTGGAGAGACTCAAGAGACTATAGACATAAACAGAGTTGAAATGATTCTCATCGAGGACCAACTCACAGTCCAATCACCTATTCTGCGAATTCGATCCAAGTCGTCGTCGTGAACAAGAACGAAATCGCAGCCAGAGGCACGCTGCGCTGCCCATGTCAGAAATTCCGTGCGACGAAGAACCATCCTGGGTTCGCAGCACTCACTTCGGCGAAATATTCTAATAATACATGCAGAGGGTCCCGGTACTTTAAAGGTGGGATCAGTGTTTATATTTGGGCTAGAGATATAGAAAGATGAAATTTACCTCGGTGAAACTTGGAAACGATACAACTTCCAACTCTGGCTCACAGTCGGGCCCGCTTGGATCAGGACTGTGATCCGCCGCTCCTCTGAGTCTCGGGAAGAGCTTGAGGGTACGTGTCACGCGGTACCCTCGCACAAATATACATTGATCCTCAGGTAAGTCCTAACGGGACAGGTCAGAGGTTTTCCATATTTATTGACCCTAACAAATTCTGTGCTACATACTGAACCACTTGGGCCTTGGCATAGCATGGCCCCTTGAACGTGTTCGCGCGAGACCTGCCAATTGACCCTCGTGCTGACATCATTTGTGATTTGAACTCCAAAGGATGCCCTTGCATTCGATTGACCCTCGAAGAATGCGACATTAGTCCAAGATCTTGTGCGATGACGCCCAGTAACCAGGACTATGTCCCCCATCTTGTCTATACCTACCCCGAGACGCCGAGCGAAGGCAAGCCAGGTGTCGATATGCTTAATGATCCATTTTGAGAATCGCCCCGAGCGATAGTGTCTTCACGTTGAGCCGTCACAGGTAGAGATAGTACGGCCCCGCCCTTCCTCGTGCACGCAAACGAGACGTCTGCAATGCCAACTGGCCTGAAAAGACGTCAATGATAATAGGGAAATCTAGAACATGCGAATTGAGTACTCAGAGGCGAATATCTCTAATCCACCAGACGAAACAGCGACCCCAAACGAACAGAAGTCGTTCGGACTTAGCGTTCCACTATCAATATGATCTGCCACGCCAGGCCGAAGTGGTTCGTAATGCTCCGGTACCCCGAATCTTTCATGAGATGGATGGTCTGCAGGGAGCAGAGCATTGAATAGGCGGTGGAATTTGCCTTCGCGAATAAAACCGACGTCTCCGACTTCCACGGGAGTGTATAGTCTTCCAGGATTCGGCTCCCACAGTGCATGGCCAAAGGCAGGATACTTGATTCCAAGCTGATCGCGAAAAATATCATAGTGCGCCATGGAGGGAATGGGGCGGAGAGAACCACATTGCTGAGTCCACCATATTTATAAGGGCGTTACACACAGATAATCAAAACGGGCAATCCATTCGATTGCTCAAACCGAGAGCGCAAAAGTGAGGCAGTGGGGATTTCCAAACTCCTTAGCCCATCAGGCAAGCTCCTTGCCGCCTCCATCTCTCCATCATCAGGAATCCCAAGACGAACAGGATTCCCCACCACACGTGGTATCTGTCAGACTTTCTATCTACAGTATATTACACACTTACTGTACCAGCCGCGTTCTGTATTTTGAAAATGTGCTCTATGTGCAAACAAGAGGTTACCCCGAAGGCGCGTAGAGATCCATGGGCGGCATCGACGTCAGGCTGCGACAACCTTATCGTGTATCTCGTCTTGGGACGCCAGATCCCTCAACGCTTGGCGTAACACAAAGCTGTTCCTACGCCGAGCAGGGAGGTTATAGTAGGAGTGTCAGAGAACCGTTTAGTGCAGCAGAGGAAACACGAGACACGTCGAAGGTTTTGCAAAGTGAAGCTAGTGAAGTGCCGCATCGAAATGTGCGCGTGCGCAAGCTTGGTCACGTGGCTCGCTCAAAACGGGGGCTTCCGTTCGTGGGATTGGCCGAGTGGACCACCATGGCTTCTTTCTCCAACCTTCTCAGCTCCAACATCAAAGGCCTTGTTTTCGAAACACTTATCTTCCACTTGTTTTCTGGTGATACTACCTACCCATCAACATGGCCTCAGAACAACCTTTCAAAATAACCGTCTCAGATGACGCTCTCGCGCTACTCAAGCGCAAACTGGACGACACCTGCCTGCCGGACGAGGTTAAGGCAGCCGAGTGGGCCTACGGTGTGCCGCTCGCAGATATCAGGAGGCTCGTTAGTAGGTGGAAGGATGGGTACGACTGGCGCACGCATGAGCGCGAACTGAATGCGCTCCCCATGTTCACGCGCACCATCGCGGTGGACGGGTTCGGCGAGCTCAACGTGCATTACGTGCACAAGCGGAGTGAGGTCGAGGGTGCCATCCCGCTGCTCTTCGTCCACGGCTGTACGTACCTCATGTCCCATTTCTACCACCACGAGTTATTATTAAAGTCGTAGGCGCACAGGGCCAGGAAGTTTCCTCGAGGTGACGAAGATACTGCCGCTCCTGACTGCGGCTTCTGCGGATCACCCGTCGTTCCATGTCGTTGCACCGAGTCTTCCTGGGTATGCGTGGTCGGAAGGGGCGCTGGAGAAGGGCTTTCAAATGGAGCATTATGCCGAGGTGAGCGACATGTAGCTTCGCATGTTTACTCACGAATGACTATACTGACCCAACACAGCTCTTCAACAAGTTAATGGTCTCGCTTGGATACGATGAATATGTCACGCAAGGTGGAGACTGGGGACATGCGGTAAGAATGTCCCATTATAGAACGTCTACCCGATGACGTTGTAGAATTCATCGTAGGTGACCCTAACCACGGCATCCAAGTACGGTCCTAAACACGTCAAAGCGTGTCATACAAACATGCCCTTGTAAGCCGTGCCCTGGCTGTTCGTCCACTGTCCACCACCTGTTCTCATCTTTGTCCCCTATTGAAACTCCAACAAACTAGATGTGACCGGCCCAAGTTTCTCAAAAACCCCATAACAGTACTCAAGTGCTTGGTCACATACTTTACGGCGCGCGGTAGAGAGGCAGCAGCCGCTTCGCAGGACTTCTTCAAGAACGGCACAGGCTACTACGCTGAACAGTCCACCAAGCCGCAGACGCTCGGGTACAGCCTGGCCGACTCGCCCGTCGGTCTACTCGCGTGGATATACGAGAAGCTCGTCGCGTGGACGGATTCGTATCCATGGACCGACGACGAAGGTGAATTGAGACCCACTACATATATCTCATCCCAAGTTTTTTCACAAACCCAACTGAACCGGTTTCGCAGTGCTCACGTGGATCTCGATTTATTGGTTCTCGCGCTCGGGGCCTGCAGCGTCGGTCAGGATATACTACGAGGCCGCACATATGGAAAAAAGGGAGAGGTTTCCCAAAACATCTGTCCCGATCGGTGTGTCCTTCTTTGCCAAAGATATTATACATCTCCCCAGAGCGTGCGTCTCCATCGTGCTTTCTTATTCCATGTTGGGCTAACGAAGGGTGCATGCTTGCCGCGAACAGTTTGATACGTGCCCAAGGGAAGATCGTGTTCGAATCGGATCACGAGGCCGGTGGGCACTTCGCAGCATACGAGCAGCCTGAATCACTCGTGGGCGACCTCCGGAAAATGTTCGGCAAATCTGGACCTGCGGCTGGCGTCGTCCCTGGATGTACTGGCTACTGATCCAACATAGGTAATCGGGATAGTTTTGCAAGCCGGAGAGTGCTGTATTACTGGAATCCAAACATCTCATGTCAATTGTAGTCATTTTCTTGATGTTGGGCTCACTAAAGAGCCCCGACCCGGGCTGTCAGCGCCCAGGAGTATGACCTAAATGTGAACAGTTACTTCTACATTTATCTGTATTACACATTGTTTTTCAGTTTTACATCGTCATCACCATCAGGAGTGACCGATTGTGGCCATGGGCTTGTAAGGTTCCTCTAGATACTTGACGTCCTCTTCTGAGAGTTTGATATCGACGGCGTCTGCTCGACGCGGTCAGTTACTTTCGCCAGTTACGTTAGGGAACTGGCGAAAGGCTCACCAATCAGTTCTTTCAGTTTATCAAGGGACGTGGTGCCGACTATGGGGGCCGAGACAACTGCATGCATGCAGGTGTTAGCTTGGGTGACAAGGTCCTCCCCACGGCTGAAGACGAATGGGACCTACGAACCCTCTTTAGTCAAGGTCCACGCCAGAGAAATCTGCCCTATCCCCGCACCACGTTTGTTTGCGATTTCTTCGACGCTAATGGGAGCTCGTTATCTCCCACATGGAGGCTCACCGCCTGACCACTTTCTGGTTGCTGGGCTCTTTGAGGTACAAGTCGCCGTACCTGCTACACCTGGTAGCGTGAGTAAGGCAGTTCAAGTTCCAATTCCAGTGAATGGATAGCTCCCTACCGGTCGTTATCGGCACGGATACTACGCACCCCAAGAGGCCGTGTGAAAATGCCGCGGGCCAACGGAGACCACGGGACCGAAGCGACGCCAAAGTGCTGGAAGTGAGGCTGAGAACGACTGCGTGTCCAGGGGATGGAGGGGTACCTTGAGTGAGGGAATCATCTCGCGTTCTTCTTCACGGTATATGAGGTTGTAGTGGTTCTGCATCGAGATAAAGGGCGTGAGGCGATTGTTGATCGCGTAATCTGGTGAGGGAATGAAATATGTTTCTCCTTTTTGAACAGAAAATGTCTCACTCTGCATCTGGTGGACTGAATGGTGGGTCTTAGTGAGTATACGGAACGACGTGGGGTTGGAATGGGATACATTGCCAGGCCTAGCATGAACTCATGCCGAGGTAGCGTACCCAACCTTTCTGAACAACGTCGTGAAGTGCTTGCATCTGTCGACGCGAAGTCGATGTCGATTAACAAGCTGATTGACATGGTATCGTGGCCCATCACGTACCATCTCCTCGATGTGAGTGTCGTTGTCAATGCGATGACCTACCAAAACGCGTCACGTCAGAGAGTAACGCTAGCGACGAATGACGAACATTGTAGGACGTCGATATAGTCAAGCTGCAGGCGCTTCAGGCTGTGCTGGACTGCGTCAAAGATGTGCTTCCTGCTCAGACCGTACTGGTTGATATAGCCAAGGTTATCGGCAATTTCGTAATCCAAGATTTCTTCCCCAGGAGAATGGGAAACGTGAAGCTGTAGAATCGTACTTAGACGCGCATGAAGCTGAAATTTTGCACGCAAGCGCAGATCTTACCGACCTTGGTCATGACTACGATCTCCTCCCGAGGCAGATTCAATTGTTTGATAGCTTTGCCAAGTACGATCTCCGAGACGCCGTTGGAGTATGACTACATCTCGTCAGCCTTACACTGCGCAAAATAGATAAATTTGTTGCTCTTCGTAGCTCACGTTAGCTGTGTCGAAAAAGTCTGAATGCCATGTTCGTAACTGAAACCCGGCATTTTCGTCGTGGCTCAAGTCTGAGATCGAAATTGGAGGGGGCGTACGCGGATTTGATTTGCTCGATGCCCTCTTCCTCGCCGAGTACCCATTTCCGCCACTCAGGGTTGCCGTACGACAAGCATCCCAGGATGATTCTAGACACCTTCAGGCCTGATTTCTCGAGGGGAACTGATTCGCACGTCGTTAGACGAAGGCACGCTGGTAATCAGGATACCTGACTCACAGTAGGGGGCGCGGCAGTTGACGTTGAGGGGCATTCTTGGGTATATGCGGGGTATATGCGGGTGCAGATGGCGCAGAAGGGATATATATATGGTTCCACTCACTGACATAACCGGAGTGGACACGTGGATCAAGAGAAGTTCTTCCTGTGTGCATAAACATCTGTGGTATGAGTTACGTATATGGGAGCGACGCGCCGTCAGATCACAAGTTGACCCAATGTTCAACGAATTGACCCAAGGAGAAGGTATAGACAGCCAAACAGCAGTGAGACAACAAAGACATAGATAGATTATTGATGACACAGAAAGCAACTAGTTCGAGACACCTGTGAGTGAGTGAGAGAAACTGGAGCACTCAGGCTACGCCGAGCGCAGAAGCCTGTCGTTGGCGGCAACTTGAATACTAAAGTTCTGAATCCGAGTAGAGACGCCACAGGCAAGAAGCGGGACGAGAAGTGAGTCAAGTTACCACACCAGAGATAATATGTGACGACGTGTCGACTACCTTCGCGTTGACGTGGTTCCAGACGCAACGCATGACACAAGTGTCACTGCATAGACTGTACGTTTGTTAGGTGGATATGTTCCTCCAGACCTTATGCGAAGGGGTGGAGCACTCTCCAGGGATTTTGAGGTGGCTCAGAGGGAGGAACTCAAGGTAATATTTCATAGAAGGGAAAGACGTCATGTGAGTTGGTAACTCCGAGTCGTGAGCGAGTAAGTTAAGCCGGAATGGAAACCTCTTATTCAATAGGGTTCCTGGGTGTTGGCCATCTCCAGGAGAAAAGGGCCACGGCAATCTTGCGAACTGATTACAATGCGGCTAACTTAACGTTAGACGTGTGTCGCTCTTTCTCTCCACTTTCCTCCAACCGCTGCGAGCTTGCTTGCCAGCGCCGGGACATTTTAGTTTTGCTGCTAGTAATGGGATGGGACCCGACCTACCTTTCTCGTGGTATAATCGAATCACTCCACCATGGCAACCCTACGATTCGCCAACCATAGCTTCGAAATATTAGCCGCAGACAACGCGCTGCTCAATCGCAAGCTCGACAACCCACGCGCAGCCAAGTGGGCCTAAGTACTACGGTGCGCCACTCACAGACATCATGCGGCTTTCTAGCATGTGGAAGGGCAGATACGACCGTTGCACGCACGCACGAGCCGTAGCCGGACGCACACACGCACCATTATCGTGGTGGATGGGTTCGGTGGGCTGAGCCTGCGGAGTGCCGTAGAGGATAGAATACCGCTGTTCTTCGTTCACGGAATCGGGGGGCAGGGGGGCGGGCGGCATTGCAGCTTCGAAAATTGCACTGACGTGTAACTTACTTCGCTTGCAATAGTATTGTACCCCAGAATGTGTGCCTATCAGGGAGTCCGAGGAGTCCTCTATTTTTCGCAATCCCTCAAGCTTGTGAGGGGAAACGCTGTTTCTGGTTTTCTCCATGAAGAATGGGAGCCGGGTTACAATGTGGCTAGCCTCACCATCTGGTCACACATAGCGTCTCCAATCAAAACCACATTGATCAGGGAGCCACATACATCGAGCGGAGGCAATTTCTCTGTAAATCACTCCCTTTCCTCTGTTCTACACCTAGCTCTTCAATCCCACTCCGGATCTTGTTTCAAAACCTGACTTTGAGTGATTATTAGATGGACAGGAGGACCCACAACCTGAATCAAAAGTTTCGAGAATCTCCAGCGCAGCCAAAACTGATGATATCGGGATAACGTGTAGTAGGGTGAACCTAAACGCATACAGGTCTCTTTGCAATCTCTCTTCGGTGCTCTAGGGTAGCGGTCGCTGTTTCTGACTCAGATCCGAACTCCATTGCCAAGAGTCCGTTGCAGTGTTGTTGGCAACTCTCAGTTGAGCCACTGGCGACGTGTCTCTTGCAAATTGCAAATTCACTCTGTTTCTTTCTCTTTCTGGTGATTGGAAAATGGCTGGAAACAAGCAATACGTTTTCATCCTCCCTCCTTTGCTCCCTCCCCTGAATACGTTCCCTGCTTCCCCCCCCTTCAAATTACCGGCTATGCTTCGGGTGCGATTGGATCCAAGATATCGGGTCCCTTCTGACCCACGACGACATCTCGTCTCCTGGCATCTGCTTGCCGGCGGCGAAGCTATGCGGTTAGTGGGATCTTCGGGCCCGGATTCACGGTAGATTCCTGAATTCTATCAACTAGGACGACCCCCTCAATTGATTCAGCGACAAGTTCCCCAAACTATCGGCAAAAATCCAGCCTCCTGGATTCACACCTCGGCTCAAACGCTATCTCATACATTGGGTACCAGACTAGACACGCACTATCTATGATGACAACTTCAAAAGCTTCAAAGTGAAGACATGCGTCCGCTTTAATTTGCTCATCCCATCGAAGTACACTCCTGTTTGTCAGACAGACAAACCTTATTGACCTACCCGAATGAAGTCATCGCCACGGATGATCGGATCATGCGCATGTTATTTTCGTTCTCCGCATTCTAGTGTCGGCCTGTGTGCGATCAATTTAGGGTGTACACAAGGGGCGGTCGGGTGTTCAGTGTATTTCTCATCCCTTCACGCCGTTTTCGCGGACCCTACAGTGCTTCATGGTTTTCACAAAGTGATGGACTTGTCAATGCGATGGTGGCTTGATATCGCTTCATTTGTATGCCCACTGATGCAACAGTCTCCATCTGTGGTACTGTCAGTAGACACTGCAGTTGCGATAAAGGTAGATCAGATCTTTTGCTTCCGAGAAGAGGACAAATAAATCCGAATCCCGATATTTCTCGATAGAGCTGGATGTATTGACCAGGGAGGTGAGCGCTGTGGGCCATTACGAGATGGAGAAGGCAGGCTCACGTCCAGCTTATCGCCTCTACCTCGGTTAGCTGGTATTCGGTTAGGAGTCCAAAGTTAACCGGCTGATCCTGCTATAGACGATCCATTTGGCGTTCTCTCCCGAGTATAAATTAATTCCCTCGATCAGGCTCATGTCCTTCCTCTTCATTCGTCCCCCCCCTTCGTCCACTCCTTTCCGTCTCGGCCTAGTCCGATATCTGCGCCTGCTCATTGTCACGACCTCAACAGCTAGTTAACATGTCGTTCTCTGAGGAGGATAAGAGGTCCAATGACCTCGAGAGGCGCGACAGTGAGCAACTTTCTGATGTTTCGGTGAGTCATCCCTCTCTCTTTGCGCTGCTTTCTCCACCTAATTGGTACACATAATAGCGTGAGCAACTTTCTGATGTTTCAGTTAGTCATCCCTCTCTCTTCGTGCTGCTCGCTCCACCTAATTGGTACACACAATAGCGTGATACCACCGACTCCGACTACGATGACGATCCCAACTTGGACTCAACGGCCGATACACTAGAAGATGAGTCACCATACCCGGAAGTCCGGTCTGCTGTGGCCAATACGGACGATCCTACGATGCCTGCATCCACTTTGCGTGCATGGTTTCTTGGACTTATTTGGGCTGCCGTTATCCCCAGTATCAACCAACTATTCATCTTCAGATACCCTTCTGTTTATATCTCTGCGGTTCGTGGTTCATGAATGTTTTCAGCAGGCACCTCCAATCCATGCTGATTCGCACCCTTGATTAATAGTTCTTACCTCTGCTCGTGAGCTTCCCAATTGGCAAGCTCTGGGCACTCTACGTTCCCAACGTGACACTATTAGGCGTAGAGCTTAATCCTGGTCCTTTCACGATCAAAGAACACGTTCTCATCACGATCATGGCAGGGGTCGGAGAGAGACCTGCTTACGCCGTACGTAGCACATCTGTTCCACAACCAATTTAAGTATTTCTTACACCATGTTTAGGCCAACATTATTGCTGTCCAGAAGATCTTCTACAACCAGAGTCCCAGCTTTACATGTGAGTTGTCGGAGATCCGAGCTTCAAGAAATAGGACTAAAATTCTTTCACATCATAGACCAATGGCTTCTGGTGATGTCGACACAACTAATCGGTTTTTCGATCGGTGGTATCTGCAAACGTTTCCTCGTCTACCCCCCGTCGATGATTTGGCCCAGTACTCTCGTACAAACCTCCCTGTTCAACACTATTCACTCCCAGGAAACCTTCGGTACTCAGGGACTTGGTGGAATCTCGCGCGGACGCTTCTTCTCCTATGTTTTTATTGGCTACTTCTTCTACAGTCGGTTTCTGTTTCCTGATTTGTTGCCTTCCCATCGGGTTCTGAGCCCCCTCTTCCCTAGATTTCTTGCCGAGTTATCTGTTCACCGCCCTGTCCAGCTTCTCGTGGGTCTGCTGGATCGCGCCAAATAACGTGAAGCTCAACCAACTTTTCGGCACCACGCACGGCCTGGCCATGGGCGTGGTCACCTTTGACTGGGGTCAAATTTCTGCTTTTAACGGTTCTCCTCTTCCGACCCCGTGGTGGTCAGCTGCCAATGTCGGTATCGCTCTCCTATTGTTTGCCTGGTTCCTGGTCCCCGTTCTCTATGTGGGTGATATGTATTATCGCTTTCTTTCTTTTTTTGTGACTACTTCCCCACAGTATACCAACACCTGGTACAGCGCGTTCCTGCCCATAGTCTCCTCACAAACATTTGATAACACGGGAAAGCCGTATAACGTCTCGCGCATCATCAACGATGATGCCACCTTCAACATCGATGCTTACAAGGCTTACAGTCCCCTGTTCATTTCTGCATCCTTCGCTATTGCCTACGGCCTCTCATTTGCCGCAACCACTGCAACCCTCACACACTCATTCATATACTACAGAAAGCAGATCTACAATCAGGCCCGTCGCTCGATCGCTGAGCAGCCGGATGTCCACGCCCGTCTCATGTCCGTTTACAAGGAGGTCCCCAATTGGTGGTACCTTACTATCTTCTGTGCGTCTTTTAGAGAGCGAGACTCAGCGTGTAGCCTCTACAGGCACTAACGGCATTCGCAGTCACCATGTTTGGGTTCGGTGTCGCTGCCATAGAAATCTGGCACTCAGAGTTCCCTGTCTGGGCTTTCGTCCTCGCACTTATCATCGGTGCGTGACTCTTAATACCAATGTGTATTTTATACTTAGTTGACGCTCCTCCTCCATTCAGCATTAGTGTACACAATTCCGATTGGTATCACCGCTGCTATCACGAACCAGCTAGTCAATCTTAACGTCGTCACGGAGCTCATCGCCAGTTATCTGCTCCCTGGTCGACCGATTGCAGTGATGATGTTCAAGACCTGGGGTTATACCTCCTTGTTTCAAGCTCTAGCCATTACTGCTTACTTCAAGCTCGGCCACTACATGAAAATTCCTCCCCGTCCGATGTTCTTCGGTCAAGCTGTTGCTGCTATCGTTGCTGGCACTGCGCAGCTCGCAGTGCAGGCCTGGCTATTCTCCAACGTCGAAGGCATTTGTAGTCCCACCCAAAAAGACGGATTTACCTGCCCTTCGACCATGGTTTTCGGCAACGCATCAATTATCGTGCGTTACATCTTTCTCTGAGCCCTTTGTTCCTAAATTCTGATGTCAACACGACCCTTAAAGTGGGGTGTAATCGGCCCGCAGCGTCTCTTCTCGCACGGCCAGCTTTACTATGGTCTCGTCCTCTTCTTCTTGCTTGGTGCTGTGCTCCCGGTCATCCAGTGGATATTGCACAAGAGGTTTAGGATCGGACTCTTGAGATACCTGAATTTCCCCTTGCTTTTCATCGCGATGATTGGGATGCCACCCGCAACACCGATCAACTATGTGCCCTGGATTGTCACGTGCTTCTTGTTCAACTACGTCATCCGTCGCCGCTACTTCGGCTGGTGGTCCAAGTACAACTGTGCGTATATTTATTTTCTATTTGATATCCTGGGCCATCCACGAATTCCTAATGCACCTGGGATGGTAGATATTCTTTCCGCTGCGCTGGATGCGAGTTACACTATTGGTACGGTCGTCATCTTCTTCACTCTTCAATACCCCGAAAATGGCAGAATTGGCCTCAATACCATCCAGACTTGGTGGGGCAATACTGTGTACACGAAAACGGCTGATTTCCACGGCGTTCCAATCAAGACTCTCGCGGAGGGAAAAACTTTCGGTCCTAAAAGCTGGTAAAAGCATCAGGTCCTAGTATTTATCTCATCAGCATCTGTCGTCGCATCATTGATCACTTTCGGGTTACGTACGCGCACTACTACAATCGCAAGGCCTTGAGGCTTTTATCTGAAAGTGGCCGCCACATACACTATGCAATCCCTGGATTTTTGAAAATGACCAAATGTTTTCTGTAACATCAACAACTCATTGTAGACCCTTCAAATTGTACATAGCTGTAGACTATACGGCCCTCTATACCATCGTATTTTTTTCTTATTTGTCACTGAAATCATTAAAAGGACAGTGAGCTGGACCGGGAACGTCTTGTGAACTTGTGAGAAGTTTCTTTTTGTGCGAACGAGCCCTCGTTGGTGTCAAATTGAACTGTTGCGAGTTTTTCAGGCGCCGCCAGTGCCAGATCGTTTTAGTCTTGCTGCCAGTAATGGGACCCAACCTGCATATCTCGTGGTTTATTCGAATCACTCCGCCGGCCCTTTTAAAAAAAAATTCGTCACAGACAACGCGCTCGACGAGACCGGGTTCTGCTGACCACCCGTCATTCTACATTGTCGTACCGAATATTCTTGGGTACTGGGCTCTTGACTGGGCTAGTACCAGTATGCATGGTCGGAAAGGATGCTGGAGAAGGAGCACCATGCCTACGTGGAGATGAGAGCCCTTCTCTATGATCTTCTCTCTCATCTCAAGCTACTGTACAAACCGCGAACACTAAACCTCGTTTCGGCCTGTCCTACTCCCACTGGCAGAAGGGCCTCATCCTGGCGGTTCCGTTCCCCAGAACGTAAGTCCATACCTCTACAAATGAGATCGGTTGGTAGCGTGTACAAGTAAAGGTCGTCTTCGCGTCGGAGGTCGGGCTCGGCGCTCAGTTTGAGCGATCCAACTTGAAGCACCCGGGCTCGTCCTCTAGCTCGTCGAGTCCTCGGTGATCGGTGATCGATGAGCTCCCGCAACCTCCGGAAGATAATCGGTAATATCCGAGTCTGGGTCGGGCCAGCGGTAGGTGTCAGCACAGCAGTTGATATTGCGAGCTGCTCTCTTCCTCTTCAGACTTCCTGTCAGTGCTCTAGGGTAGTGGCTGCCGTTTCTGACTCAGACGTGAGCTCCGTTACCTCCGTTGCAGTGTTGTTGGCAACTCTCAGTTGAGCCAAGGCGACATGTCTCTGGTAAATTTCAAATTCACGTTGCTGATGGAAATGAAACAATCTATACGGTGACAAGATACTTCCGAATTTGTACCCTGCTTCCTCCCCCTTCCAATTACCGGCTACGCTTCGGGTGCTTCGATAGACAACAATTGGCCCCCAAAGATATCGTGTCCCTTCTGACCCACGACATCACTTCTCCATCTCCTAGCCCGCGGCGAAGCTACGCGGTACTGGGCCCGAATTCACCATAGATCCCTGAATTCTATCAACCAGGACGACCCTTTCGATTGATTCAGCGACAGGGTCAAAAATCTAGCCTCCTGGATTCACACCTCGGTTCAAATGCTATCTCATCCATTGGGTACCGGACTAGACGCACATTATCTACGAATGACAACTTCAAAAGCTTCCAAGCGAATACATGCACTGCTTTACTTTGCCATTGCTCATCCGATCGAAGTGCACTTCCTTAATCCGTGTTCGTCAGACTGACCAACCTTACTGGCCTGCCCGAATGAAAGCCATCACCGCGGGATGATCAGATTATGCGCTCTCGCAGTTGAACGGTTCCACCAATTTTCACCTTTCCTTTTCCTTTCTCTTACTGTTCTTTCGCTCACGTTATTTTCGTGTCAACACTCGATTTAGGGCGTTCATAAGGGGCGGTCGGGTGCTCAGTGTATTTCTCACCCCTACGCGCCGTTTTCGCGGACCCGCCGGTGCTTGTCGTGCGATGGTGGCTTGATGTCGCTTCATTTGTTTGTCCACTGATGCGACAGTCTTCATCTGTGGTGCTGTCGGCAGATGAGAAATTTCGAAGATCACGGCTGCAGCTGCAATGAAGATAGTCCATGGTCTTTTGCTCCCAAGAAGATGTCAAATAGATATGAATCTTGATATTTCTCAAGATCTGTCTAGCTGGATGTATTGACCACCCGCGTAGGAGGTGAGCGCTGTGAGCCATTATGAGATGGAGAAGGAAATGGCTCGTGTCCAACTTATCGCCTCCACCTCGGTTAGCTGGAATTCGGCGGTCAGGAGCCCAAAGCTAACCGTCGGCTGGCCCTGTTATAGGCGATCCATTTGGCTGTTTTCTCCCCCGAGTATAAAACAACTCCCTCAATCGGACTCATGACTTTCCTATTCTTTCGTCCGCCCCCTTCGTCCTCTCCTTTCCTGGTCCGCTAGCTGCGCCTGTTCCTTGTCAGCCAGTTAACATGTCGTTATCTGAGGCTGAGCAGGACAAGAGGTCTAATGACCTCGAGAGGCGCGACAGTGAGCACCTTTCTGATGTTTCGGTTAGTCATCCCTCTCTCTTCACGCTGCTCACTCCACCTAATTGGTACATATGATAGCGCGATACCACCGACTCCGACTACGATGACGATCCCAACTTGGACTCAACGGCCGATACGCTAGAAGATGAGTCACCGTACCCGGAAGTCCGGTCTGCTGTGGCCAACACGGACGATCCTACGATGCCTGCATCCACTTTGCGCGCATGGTTTCTTGGACTCATTTGGGCTGTTGTTATCCCCAGTATCAACCAACTATTCTTCTTCAGATACCCTTCTGTATCTCTCACTGCGGTTCGTGCTTCGTGACCGCTTTCATCAGTCGCCTCCAACCAATACTGAGTCGCACCCCTAATTGACTCGGACAGTTCTTACCTCTGCTCGTGAGCTTCCCAATTGGCAAGCTCTGGGCACTCTATGTTCCCAACGTGACACTATTAGGCGTAGAGCTTAATCCTGGTCCTTTCACGATCAAAGAACACGTTCTCATCACGATCATGGCTTCGGTCGCAAGTGGATTTGTTTATGCTGTACGTAACACATCTGCTGCAGAGCTAATTTGGGAATTTCTTATGCCGTGTTTAGTCCGACATTATTGCTGTCCAGAAGATCTTCTACAACCAGAGTCCCAGCTTTACATGTGAGTTGTCGGAGATCCGAGCTTCAAGAAATCGGACTAAAATTCTTTCTCATCATAGACCAATGGCTTCTGGTGATGTCGACACAACTAATCGGTTTCTCGATCGGTGGTGTCTGCAAACGTTTTCTCGTCGATCCTCCGTCAATGATTTGGCCCGACACTCTCGTATCAACTTCCCTGTTCAACACTATTCACTCCCAGGAAACCTTCGGTACTCAGGGACTTGGTGGAATCTCGCGCGGACGCTTCTTCTCCTACGTTTTTATTGGCTACTTCTTCTACAGTCGGTTTCTGTTTCCCGATTTGTTGCCTTCCCATCGGGTTCTGAGCCCCCTCTTCCCTAGATTTCTTGCCGAGTTATCTGTTCACCGCCCTGTCCAGCTTCTCGTGGGTCTGCTGGATCGCGCCAAATAATGTGAAGCTCAACCAACTTTTCGGCACCACGCACGGCCTGGCCATGGGCGTGGTCACCTTTGACTGGGGTCAAATTTCTGGCTTCAACGGCTCTCCTCTTCCGACCCCGTGGTGGTCAGCTGCCAACGTTGGTATCGCCCTCCTGCTTTTTGCCTGGTTCCTGGTCCCCGTTCTCTATGTAGGTGATATATATTATCGCTTTCTGTCTTTTGTTGTGACTACTTCCCCACAGTATACCAACACCTGGTACAGCGCGTTCTTACCCATGGTCTCCTCACAAGCATTTGATAATACGGGAAACCCGTACAATGTCTCGCGCGTCATCAACGATGATGTCACCTTTAACATCGATGCTTACAAGGCTTACAGTCCCCTGTTCATTTCTGTAACCTTCGCTGTTTCCTATGGCCTCTCGTTTGCCGCAACCACTGCTACCATCACACACACCTTCATCTACTACAGAAAGCAGATCTACAATCAGGCCCGTCGCTCGCTCGCTGAGCAGCCCGATGTTCACGCTCGCCTCATGTCCGTTTACAAGGGGGTCCCCAATTGGTGGTACCTCACTATCTTCTGTGCGTCTATCAGAGCGAGACTCAGCGTGTAGCCTCTACAGGCACTAACGGCATTCGCAGTCACCATGTTTGGGTTCGGTGTCGCTGTCATAGAAATCTGGCATTCACAATTCCCTGTCTGGGCTTTCGTCCTCGCACTTATCATCGGTGCGTGACTCTTAATACCCATGTGGATTTTATACCAAGTTGACGTTCCTCCTCCATTTAGCATTCGCGTTCGCGATTCCGATCGGCGTCATTTTGGCGATCACGAACCAGATAATCAATATTAACGTCATCGCGGAGCTCATCGCCGGCTATATGCTCCCTGGTCGACCGATTGCAGTGATGATGTTCAAGACCTGGACTTACATCTCCTTGAATCAAGCGCTAAGCTTTGTCGGCGACTTTAAGCTAGGCCACTACATGAAAATTCCTCCTCGTCCCATGTTCTTCTGCCAAATCGTCGCCACTATCGTTGCTGGCACGGCGCAGCTCGCAGTGCAGGCCTGGCTATTCTCCAACGTTGAAGACATTTGTAGTCCTACCCAAAAAGACGGATTTACCTGCCCTTCAACCATTACTTTCGGCAACGCGTCGATCATCGTGCGTTGGCATCTTTCTCTCTAAGTCTGATTTCTGATGTTAATATGACACTTGCAGTGGGGTGTGATTGGCCCGCAGCGTCTCTTCTCGCACGGCCAGCTTTACTATGGTCTCGTCTTCTTCTTCTTGCTCGGTGCGGTGCTCCCGATCATCCAGTGGATATTGCACAAGAGGTACAGGATCAGAGGCCTGAGATATCTGAATTTTCCCCTACTTTTCATCGCGATGACTGGGATACCACCCGCAACACCGATCAACTATGTGCCCTGGGTCATCACTTGCTTCTTGTTCAACTACGTCATTCGTCGCCGCTACTTCGGCTGGTGGTCCAAGTACAACTGTGCGTTTCTTTATTTTCTATTTGATACTCTTTGCCTTCCACGAATTCCTAATGCATCTGGGATGATAGATATTTTATCCGCTGCGTTGGATGCAAGTTACAGTATCAGTATGGTCTTCATCTTCTTCACTCTTCAATACCCCGAAAACGGCAGAATTGGCCTCAATACTATCCAGACTTGGTGGGGCAACACTGTGTACACGAAAACGGCTGATTTTCAAGGGATTCCGTTCAAGACTCTCGCGGAGGGCCAAACGTTTGGCCCTACAAGCTGGTAAAAGCATCGAGTTCTAGTGTTCATCTCATCGGCATTTGTCGTCGCTTTATCGCTTTCGGGTTACATACGCACACTACTACCCTCAACAACTCATTGTAGAACTTAAAATTGTACATAGCTGTATACTAGTAAATGTCATCGTATTATTTTACCATTTGTCACCGAAATCGTTCAAGGGGCAGTGAGCTGGACCGGGAACGTCTTGTGAATTTGTAAGATATCCGAGCGTTCCTCAGGTGTTCTAACCATCTCCACGGCAATCCTTCGAATTGATTACGACGTGACCACACGGAACTTCTCGTTCATCTCAAGCAACTGCACAAACCCCGCTAGAGACACTGAACCTCGTTCAATTTCGGCCTGTCCTACTCCCAGAAAAACCTCACTGCACACAGTTCCGTTCCCCATAGCGTAAATCTGCGCCGCGCCTTTCTTCTTGCGATGATCGGTTGGTGGCGTGCACAGGACGGACATGTTCACGTCGGAGGCCACGGTCGAGCTCGGCGCGCACTTCGTTGGCATCCAACGCAACTCCAAGTAAACCCGAAGCGCACCCGAAGCGCTCGTCGGCGATCGCACGCGACCTGCGCCGGAAGTTCTTCGGCAAAATCTATCCCGGGCCGGAGACTAGACTGCCGTTAGGTTTTTGTTTTTGCATGCACAGCACAGCACACCGGTGTCATTGCGAAGAACCATGAGAATATTCCGGCATGCGAGAGAGGATCGCAGTCAAAACGCCGGTTTTTACAGCAGCACTGTATGATGTCGAAACGCGATCATTTCAAAGTTGGAGACTGACTCGGAGGAGACAAAGTTTGACATTGACAGACCGAGTCGATGGCGGCCGGCCGGCCGATTGTCGAGAATCGAGTTTAGTGTGCTGTCTTGTAGCTGTTGATTGCTACTGTATGCGACGTCCCTAGTACATCGATCTCTCCCCTCCGGACCATCATTGGCTCAGGACACGTTATTAGTCTTCGATACAGCGGTCAGAGGTACCCCAGCATGTCTTTAGCTGCACAGTCTCGAGGCTTAATACTAGTAACGCCGCAGCCTAACACCTTATCCGATGAGAACGTTCCTCGCCATTAACCAAAGGGCAATGCAACCATGTTCCACACGAGCCACAAACTATAGAGGAGCCCAGCATGTAGCTGCCATGGTAAGGCGCGGTAGGGACTGCGTTAATAATAACTGGAACAAGTACGCCTACCTCATGGGGGCTGTCACGGTCATCATAGCCTTCATGACAGTAGGCGTACTTTCCCCAAAGGGGGATACAATAACAACATGGCTCACCGACGTCCGGGAGGGGGATCGCGTCGCGACGTGCGTGCGAAACGCGAAACGTCTGGGCTGAAATGTAATCTTGACGTCTACAGCGAAATCCATATTAGGGGGCCCCTTTTCTCAAAATTAGCAGACAAGCCTTTAAACTCAGGGTGGCGCGGCAATTATGCCGGGCTTTTTTCCCACCAAAAAATATTTGTAGTAATTAAAGAAATGAAAATTCAACGGATTAATGAAATTTTGACCAAGTCGAGCTTATTGGTTCAAGCCCCCGTTCCCCTCGAAAAAGAAATTTTATCCATGGTTGTACAGAGCAGACAGAGCGAGAGGGTGCGAGCAATCATGAGTACTCACCCAAACAAGTCCGAGTTCTCAGCTTGAAGCTTGAAACTCGAAGTGAAGCTCGCGTTTTGTTGACAGGGCTGAAAAAATCTATATATTTGTAGCACTACTGTATAACCGTATCTACATTAGAACTTGTTGTTGTTGTGGTTGCAGTCTTTGCCATCGTGTTCGCCGTTGAGGTCGTGGCTGTCGTGGCTACTGTCACAGGCGTGGTTGTTCTCGTACTGTGGGTCCACGGTAGCCTTTGCCCTGTGTTGCCGCTGCTGCATTCATCATTGAAGTCGTCCTCAGGGGCTTGCAGTGAGTGGTGAGGCGAGGCAACCGGTGAGTCGTGACTGGGGTTGTGTGTGTGAGCAAAAGGGAGGGGCAGTGGCAGAACGGTTAGACTCGGAGGTGAGATGGAAAAAAAAAAGGGCGTACACTGGTTCCTGTGAACTCACGGACCTCCGAAATGCCCAAACCTCTTCTAGCAATGGCCAAGAAATCCCGACACCGACATCATATTGCACTGCAAACAACTTCTTATTTTTCATTTTTATTTCTGTCTTGAAGCCTGAAGCTCCAGCCCCAATGAGTCAGGGAGGCTCTGGAGGGACATGGAAAGACCCATCCGTTTGAGCTCGTCGTGATGGCGGCCAACTGTGGGAGATGGGATATGGACAGGGGAAAGGACGACGGAAAACGGATGAGTAGTCTCATCCGGGATAACTACCCATAAGCCCTATTTTACAAGATAAGATACCTTCAATATTTCCTTTTTCGACTTAACTATGAACCCAGCTGTCAAAAAATTCGGATTCCGTGATGGACATCTTAACGTCAGGGGCCCCCCTTTATGGATTTCGCTGTAACAACACGTGTATGCAGCGCGTTGAAGCTGATCGCCAACCTTACTTTACATATGCGCGGCAACCACGCCTTTTTTCCGCCATGATATGGTAAATCGTTTCATTTTTACAACTAGAGCTAAAAAAAAAAATTAACATACATTTTGCACTGTATAAAGGAGGAATGGGATGGACAGCCCGCATCAGTTCGCACATACAGTACAGTACTACTAAGCCTTTCTAACGGCCTCTACTCTCCTACTACTGTCCGGGGGGTTCTGCGGGATTAATAACGTAAATTGCAGATGAGGTATCTGGGTTCTCTGTGTACGTGATGCGATGCGATGAAGAGAGATGGATGGAAAACACGGGGAGATGACATAGCAAGTGGAGAGGACAGCAATGGAGGGAATTGTTTGATTGGCGCGCGGGTCAGGAATAGCCGAGGCGACACGTGACACGTGACGAACTAAGAGATGGATGCGGCGAGTAATCGATTTGATCTGCTTTTTGTTTTCGGTTTCAATGCATGAAATACAGCGACGTCTCGCTCGTCATGCGCAACGGCGGCCGATGAACCGCCGACGCGGACGATGCGGATGCGGATGCCGAGCCCGACGTCGACGTCTGCGTGCCCTCCGGAAACGCGCGCATAAGCGCATCCTGTATGCGCTCACGGAGCTGCGCGCGCTGCGGCGGCTGGTAGCCGGAATAACCCATCGGCCAACATCGCTCCATGATCCACTGTTCCAGGCCCGCAAGTGTCCACCGTATCCCGCGCTGCGCAAAGCCGAGGCGAAGCACAGCCGCACAGTCTACGGGGTCCTGCTTCGCATAGCGCACCAGTTTGAGCGCCATCGCCCATGGCCAGGGGACTGCTACGAGCTGCAGCCCACGCTCGTTGAATATCGTCTGAGGGACCGAGTTTTCGGGCCGCGTGGACGCGTTGAAAATCGGGTCGTACGTACGTCCGAATTGGCTGTTGACGTCATGAGGGGGTTCGTTTTTTTGGTGGTTAGGTAAGGTTCGGAGAAAGAGGAGTTGGTGGATAGTGACGCACTCGAGAGCCATGGGCAACGCTATGTCTGCGTGGTCATTCATCCAGTCCGCGCCGAGGTTGAACTTGGCTGCTGTCTCTGCGATGCAGGTGCGAAGCCGCACTTCGGCGTCGGCGAAACCCAGCGCACGGTACTCGGTCACGAATGCTCGATGGATGTAGTCGAGGTCTTGTGTACTCTCCCGGTGTTTGAAGTCGGGGTGTAGCACCATAACGGCGCCGCCGTGTACAACAAGACGAACCTGGCGCCGGAAGGAACGGTAAAGCCGATCCGAGAGATCATTCAACACAACTTTCAGGAAGCTGCGGGTAAGAGGGATGTCGTTGATCGGTTTGAGCGCCGGAGCTCTTTGGAATGATACAACGCTGGGTTGAGCTATTGTCCATATCATGGGTTGGGGAAGTTGGGGAGGCTGGGGATGGAGGTAATACATAGCCATCTCGAAAGGGAGGAGGTTGGGCAAAGGAGGGAGAGAAGTTGAGTGAACAGTGTTGCGAGGAGGACAATGCGAGCCCGATGATAAGGGGGAAGCGAACGATAGGGGAAGCGAGGTAGAGTATATTATAAGGGATGTGAAAGACAGTGGCTGTAGTGGCAAGTGAGAATGAAATGCGGTCGTGATTGCGATTGCGAGGAGCGTCCGGGTGCTTGGTACGCGCCACTACTCCGGAACACGGGACACATCCAAAACACGTTATGACCTCACAAATATCCGGCCAAAAACGAACACACACCCGTGTTGCAGGCAAAGAAGCAGTGCATATCGGCTTTCTCGGTCGATGGCCTCTTGCCACTGGCACGGCGGCCCGACAATAGATGAACCAAGAATTTCCGCCCATTGTCAAGTCACGTCACGAACGTCTCTCAGGGGCACGCGTGGGTGTCGTTGTTCTCCGAATACATACATCTCAGCCAATGCGCTCCCGTTCCGGCGCCTTCCAATCAACCACATCTGGCACAGTCACGGTCGCGAGCAGATCTCCGTCCCCTTGTTGCTTATTGTTCGGCTGTGCACAGGGCAACAGCAACACGAAACCGGCGGTCATCTCCACTCCAATGGAAGCCCGTATCATCCCATCCCCTACCCTGCGCCGCAATGGAAGCGCTTCCTCGGTCCATTGATATCACGTTTCGTGGCACGCAGCCGTCCCTCCAGAACAATTCGAACAATTGGGAGTCTCATTTGAGGCACCGTCGCTCCATTGTTGCGGCGTAGCGTGCAAGGCGCAGGCGCTTCCCACTCGCATATTTCTCTTGTACTCATCCAGTCATCTTTTGCAAATTTTCGCGCCGTCGCTCACTCTAACTGCGATCCTCGTTCCGGGACCCAAGCGGACCCATGATTGTGGCACATTTCCCCTTGGGGACTCGGACAGGCGAGCAAGCGGGCGTTATAGGGTAGTGGTGGCGGCACGTGTGGTTTGCATGGCACACTGGTGAGTCAAATTCAGGGCCCTACACGAGGTATGCGTCGACCACGCTCGACCAACTTCCGAGAGACGGTCGTCCGTTAACCAGGACCTACAGGGATACCGTTATAGGACCGGGACTAGGACGCATTTATGATGCTGTGCCCAACGCGTTCGCCGCATGTCTTTTTTGGCAGATCCGTGACCAAATCGGCTGCTCTTATGGGGCTGTGCTGGTTTGCGATTCTCTCTCAACCCTAGGAAAGAGCAGCGCCGAAGGTGGTATTAATCGAAAGTGGAATGTAGGTGTGGCGTCGACGCAACTCAATTCAAAATAGGTTTCTCTGAGAGCATGCTTGTTGCCACAATCATGGACGAGAACTAGAGCTCCGCAACTGACGGCGATCTAACATACGCCTTCTTGCAATCCTACAAGCTACGCTCATCGGTCAAGAGCAAATTTATGACAGCCTAGGACTAGCGCATCAACAGCAACAGAACGAATTCCTTCTGGTTCTGTCGCAGTTCTCATCTGTATGCGGTGTACTGGTTCATCATCGTGTGGGAATCGCATCTTCGGTGCGAGAACTGACTCAGAGTCTCAGACGTCCGAATCGGGAAAGACAGAAGTTAAATCTATCCATATTGTGGTTCCAACTAAGGGCGGCGGTACTGTGCACGTATATCGTCGTTCTTTCGTATTTTATATGCACACTCACTGCATAGAACTCCAGTGGGCGCATTGCCTTTCGACGTTTGGTTAGAGTCGATCTACGAATCGAGTCACGTGGCCGTGTGTGTTCCGTCAGGGGCGGTCCAGACACAACGCAACACGCTATGTCCCTGGAGCTGGCCTACAGAAAGCGTCGTCCTGGAACCCAGTCCATCTAGGTTACTCAGCGACCCTATCCCAGCATCCCTTCACAATGCGATTATAGCACGCCGATCAGCATCAGCATCAGAAAAGTTGGATGTAAGCGCCGAGGCTGCACATCCCGTGACGTTAGCTGTTATCCCAAGTGCGTACTGTTTTTTCCTATTTATCGATCACGAGACGACAGGGGCCAGTGGATGAGCGGCTGGATGGCGCCTATCTTCCACGGCTCCGAAGCTTCGGGGCGCATCCCCTTGCTATAAAGTGAACGCGACTCGCTGCGGCTTCCAAGCATTGCTGACCAAGGTAAGCGTAAACTCTGATACGGGCTGTTCGTGCGAAGATGCACGATGGACAGGGGCTTTGTATTGGATGAGTGTGCCACTAACTTACACACGTACAGTAGATGATGTATCTATCAAGGAAACCGTAATTCTAACACGTACCAGCTTACTTCTCATCTTCGAACTTACGACACGGCCCTAAGCGCACCTTCGAAATCCTTGATGATATCTTGGATGTGTTCGATCCCAACAAGACACCTGTGTGACCAAGCATCGCATTAGCGCCGCCCTCCTGATGCACATGATACGACCATGACCGACGCACCCGAATGAGGTCAGACGTAACCCCAGCCGCCAATTGCTCATCCGCCGTCAACTGCTGGTGAGTCGTCGTCGCCGGGTGTATCACCCAACGTCTTCGCATCGCCCACATTTGCAAGGTTACTCGCCAACCAGCCTAACCGAGTCGACGACTTTAGCGCCTACAGCCGGGTCCTCCCCGCCTTTAACCCCAAAGTTCAGCATACCCCCAAACGCGTTGTTCCTGAGCGTCTTGCACGCTAGCTGATGAGAGGCGTGCGACTCGAGGCCCGTATAGGATACCCATGCGACTTGTTCGTGTTGCTCGAGGAACCGCGCGAGCGCAAGCGCGTTATCGCAGTGGCGCTGCGCGCGGAACGAGAGTGTCTCGAGGCTCTGCAAGAGGAGGAACGCCGCGAAGGGGCTGAGACAGGCGCCTAGATCGCGGAGGATCTCTATGCGGAGCTTAGTCGTGAACGCGAGATTGCCGAACTTCTCTGAGAGTTTGAGTCCGTCCGTGGTAGCCCTCGGAGGGAGAGGTGAACGTGGGGAAGCGCCCCGAGGTTCAGTCGTACTTTCCTGCAGTGGATCGCCAGAGAAGAAAGGCGGAGAACGTGAGATTCCATCATCAATCATCAATCCGTTTCTGTGCCTGTTAGCTATGGTATGTCGCACTGCACGAACCCGAATCTATGACGACGCCGCCTGCGATGGTCGTGCCGTGTCCGCCGATCCACTTGGTCACACTGTGCACGACGATGTCCGCGCCGTGCTCAATCGGGCGGATCAGATAGCCTGATACAGTTTTCGCATCGGCGCTTGTCGGTGGTGAGAAAAGGAAATAGGGCGTACCTCGCATCCCGAACGTATTGTCGACGATCAACGGGATCCTGTGTTCGTGTGCGATCTGCAGGACGACTCAATCAGAAACGTGATATCCATGAAACGTGGTTTTTGCCTACCTTCGCGATCTCGCTGATCGGACTGACGTTATACTTGGGATTTCCGATGCTCTCCATGAAAATAGCCTTGGTGTTCTCATCGATGGCCGCCGTGAACGCCTCGGGTTCGTCCGATGTGACAAACTTGACCCCGATTCCAAGTTTCTTGAAGAGCACTGCCCACGCAGTGAACTCAGGAATCACGTACTATTACAGCCAGGAGTATTAGTATCCACCTTTGAATTGGTTGTAGGTCTATTAGGAACGCGAATCGGTGTAAGAGAAAACGCAACGCAACGCAAACGGATCGCTTACCCCACCATAGAGGGACGAAGTAGACACGACGCTATCGCCTGCTCCTGCGATGTTCCTAACGGCCATGAACTGGGCTGCCTGGCCGCTTGCAGCTGCGACAGCAGCCACCCCGCCCTCAAGCGCCGCAATCCGTTTTCAAATACTTCCTGAAAGTACCCGTGTAAGAGCCAGACGTCTCGAATCGCGTATCAAAGATACGTACCATAGTTGGATTTCCAACGCGGGAATAATTGTTTCCAACGGCGCGTAGCCCGAACAGATCCGCCCCATGCTGCCAGCGGTGATCATATCTACGTGAGCGGGGCGAGTCGGGTTTGAGGTACGCCCTCCACGTATCGTAGAATCGTTGAAGACAAAAGAGGTGGCAGAGTAGATGGGCGGCGCACGTGCGTTTAGTCGCCGGATCGACGTCTTGACCCGCGTGCACTTGCAGGGTCTCGAACTCGGCGGGTTCCCTGCGAGGAGAACGTGAGCGCCACAAGATGCGCCGAGGTGTGAGACGCCCTTACTGATAGAAGTTGGTCGTCATAGGGGGGCGACAGGGAGAGAAGGAAGTGAGGAATTAGCGGCAGGCATCAACGGAGATACATTCAGGCCCCCTTTGCCCCGCAAAGGCCAAGAAATTGGGGTGAGACCTAAGATCTAAGACCTCGCCAGTTTCTCATGGGCCCGATTATCTCCTTTCGCACTGTGATGGGAGTGTCTGTAGCAGACTGTCCATGAGGCAGCCTGGAAGTCGTGTCTGTCTAATATTAATGGTGTTCGGGAAAAACCGGCTCCGCGCAGGCTTGAATTGTCCAGACAACGTTAGTCCTTGACAACTTGATACGTAAGATTTTCAACATGATGCAACCACCCCAAGAAAACGTGCAGCAGATCAACAACATTTGCTCAAAGTGAAGGGTTAGAATCCTTTCATACTGTAAAGGCGACGTTTCTTGCCAGTGGCAAGTCGCATTCACCAATCTAATTACCGTGACTCTCCGGATACGACTCACCGAATGCAATACTTCGCGTGATTCAAATGCGTGGAAGATGCAAATGTCTGGCTTGCAGATCCACGGAGAGAACGCGCAGTACTTCCCACTAAGTACGTACACGAAGGGTGTCACTCTCCTGTTAATGCGATAATCTGAAGGCGAAGGTCCCAAATATCCTCAACTCTTGGAGCTTGAAGCTTGATTTCAAAAGACGCAGTAATGCCACCGGAAAATTAAACCTACACTGCAGGTCGAAACAGAGCAGAGGATAACCGCATCACGCCCAGTACGTCCTCAACAACCTCAGGCGCCGATTCGGATTGGGAACTACATACATAACACACACACACGCCGCAAGGTACTGATCAACAACGACACCCCACAGCTTACAGGGTCAAACAACCGACGAACACAAGGCACCAATCGGGACAATAAAGGATCTTGAAGCTACTCCCAGACAAGCGAACTGGCAACATGCACGACGACACACGCAACACTTGAAGAAATATCTATCGCGCCAGAGACAACTCAACACAAGACGCTTTATCCTTGAGGAGCTACTGTAGCCAGCTTACACGAAGTCGTGGTGAGGCTCATAGATTTGAAATAGTATCATTCTACACTGGCAGATGCAATGAAACTTGCCTGTATCGGAACCAGCGCTGCAACAACGTTAAGCGTCGTAGAAGTCACGATCTCGGTGCTCTGTCTAGACATGCACCAAATATTTACAGTGCGGGCATGGTGGGCAAGGCCTTAGGCGCGTGTCGGGCACACAAATAAGTACTCTTTGCGAGAAATTAAAGCCCTTGTCGGGACAGCGCCTTGGTTGCGAGAAAGCGCACTTGATGCGACCCTTGGTAAAGGTGGGAATCGATGACATCATCACACACCTGGGGACGTCCGTGACCTCGGTCCTCGGCGGTCGTATTGCGGTCGCTGGGTCGCTGGCACAAGGTGGTGCAAGCTACATAGGTTCAACTTGTTCCAGCGACATTACCAAGGATCAATGAAAGCTACCGAGCCACCTCCTCTCCCATTGCAAATTATTCTCAATACCGCTGCACTGTCTGAGACTCTCGCGCGCTCAGCGCAGGGCGCTCAAGCCCATACCCTGGCTCACAGGTAATTCTTCAGGTAATACAGTAACACTGTGTAACTTATGCACTATGATAGCCGCCCTGAATCGCGGAAAATGCCCTGTTGGACAGGAATCATTCCGATCACTCCGATACGCGAACACGAGGTTCATTTTATTCAAAACTCCCAACGCGGAAATGTGTTCTTTGCATGCATACTCATAATTTAACACCTCCCTATTTGCACGACTGCTGTTCATCCGGTCTTGACATTCTTGGCTAGTGTCACATTCCGTTGTGGTATACCACCATGCCAAAGCACACACCGTACACACGTTTCCGGATCGCAATATCGCCTTCTCGAGCTGCTGGTGAAGGGCTCCCTAGCGCACGCCTCTACTTTAATGATACACGCTCATGGAATTAACGAAAACCCGGTCGATGTTTCGAGAGCGCGGCTCCTCCGGTGGTTTTTTTAAAGATGGCAAGCTCGTCGTCACATACTCAACAGTCTTGACCTCTCCCTAGCAAATATTCCTATGAGTGCTGCTCTACCAACCTCATCTTCCCCGCATGACGTTTCACCAGCTTCCCCTCCACCTGAGATTCCTGGCGATTCTGGCCTTGGCCCTACAACTACTGTCGTCGCTCCCTCAGAAGAAGTCGTTGCTGAGACCAGGCCAGATGATTCCATGGCATCTCTCCCGCCTGCCACACGCCCCGGGAGCAGCACACTGGCAGAACAAGCATCTCGCGTCGTGGTGGACCCGCCTGAAAGGGTTGAATCACATGGGCCCCCTGCACCAGCTCACCTCTCTGTCCCTGCGCGTCCGCGATCTGCGTTAACCGCGAGCTATATCGAGAGAGACCGACCCCTTCCAATCATTCCCGCCAACGCAACATTAGCGCCTCATGGGGAAGCCTTATGGCTGCCACGTGTCGCCTCTGACCCAGTTTATGATCATGCCCACCGCCACTCCCACCGTCTCCGCCGCTCCGAGCCACCTCCAGTGCAGCCCCTGGAACTCCCGGGGTCTGTGGTCTTTAGACAACGACCGGCTGCACATCTTGGTGAATTCGAGTTTTATGACGGGACCACAGTACGGGTACAGAGCCCATTCCAGGTGGGTCCTTTGCGCCCACATCGTTGCGTCTTGCTTACCACATGGCCATGGTCTAGAGCATCTACCCTCTCGGTTCCGTAGGCGCTCGGTTAGAACCCACGTTGAAAGAAGCACAGAAAGTGCGGGACCAAGCAGAATCGCACGGTGCGCGACGCTTCCACGACCCCGCAACACGCCTTCGTTCATATATCTCGTCTTCCCAGCTAAATGGTCAGCGTATTCGATAAACATAGCGACAGCCCTCCAGGTCGCTCTTGGGGCACTCACGACCGCACTGGGTGCTTCATTGCATGGGAACTCTGTGCGTCTGACTATCTTTGTCAATGCTCCGACCTCTGGAATAATGATTTGTGTAGAGATTCGCGTCTCCATTGCTATTCTAGGTGGTCTCGCAACTCTTGTCGCGTCTTATCTCGCCCAGACCAGAGGCTCGAGCGAGCCTGAGACATCGTTACTTCGCGAGCAAACTCTTGACAATTTCGTACGAAGGCTCAAAACCTTCATCCTTGATGCCGGCTTGCAATATGGCCATGACCACGTAGTAGAGAACTTTCGCGATGAGCTCGAGCGACTGCTAAACCCTTCCAACCCCAATGCAAAAAAGAACCGTCTTATATTTGAACCGAAAGTTAGGATTGAGTGAGTGGAATCATCACCGTCTTTTGTCGTGTGCCCGGATTATGAGCCCGTCGTCAGTGAAGAAGCTTTCGACCCTAACGAGCCAAGCGCACACGACCGAGGACGACATCACACTCACACGGAGACGTTCAAGACTTGCCACTGTGACAATGTAACGACTAATAGTCGCCGACCCAAGGGGAAGAGTAAAGGCAAAGACGGTGGTGAGAAAGGTGAGAAAAAACACGACAGAGGCAGAGATGGAGACGGAAACATAGATGAAGACTCGGACGACAGTTGATAAGACAGGACAAGAAAAGGAAATCCAACGAGCTGAGCACACAAACGGCAGCTAACTCTATCGTTGGTCAGCCCAGCAAGCACGCTGGGGACATGGTTCTTGCATAGGGCGCCACTGCGGGACCGATGATGGAGGAAGGGCAATGTATCTCAACCGAAAACTTTTTATGCCTTGTACCTTTTCATTTACTGTAATGAGAGTCACTCGTTTACGCTACCGCATAATATTTCACTCTATGCTCTTGGACTGCGAGTCACGGAACCTTCTCCCCAGAACCGGGCTGTCACCACCTCATCCTCTGCGTATCCTTTTGTGTCTTCCGGCAATTGCTATCAGTAGGGCGGTGATAGGTGTTACTAGTGTACTGCGCTTTACGGTACGGGTTTTGTACTTACCATCATATTTTCTCTCATTTATATTTCGATCACGACGAAGGAGCACGGCAGCCTTCAGACGACGAATGTTTGACAGAGATGCTCAATGTCCAAGGACAATCTGCTATGTACCTTAACATAGATGCTCTTGACGAATGTCCCAACATCCCTGGGATCCCGAAAGCGTATGAAATGGTTCTCGAGTTTCTGGAGGATCTTGTCGGTTTATGTGTTCCAAATGTACACATATGCGTCTCTAGTTGCCCGCAATTTTACATTTAAACCCCTCTTGAACCCTTGGCATCATTCCGTATGTTGCTGGATGATGAAAGCGGACAAAAGGCGGATATCTCAGGATACATCAACTTGATCATACATTCCGATCTGGTCAGTGGAGAATAAGCAACTAATCATCGATACGTTGTCAGACAAGGCAGATGGGATGTGAGCGATCCCTCGCATAGTTTCTTTGAACAGTCGCTAAATAAATGCAGCAGGTTCAGATGGGTTTCCTGTCGCCGCAAAGGGGTGTTTCGTTGAGTCTATCCTGATCTGCTTCGCGTATTCCTCGAAGGCAGCATCGAGGATGAGTTTAATTGATGTAGTAGAGTAGTAGAAGGCATACAGTGTGTTGAAGAGATATGGTGAACGTTTGCCATGGCAGTAACAGTAACCCAGGCTATCCCACGGATGGTGTGAGAAAGTGCACGTGATTCATTGGGTTGACTGTCGCATTCATGAACTTGAAAATCGTCATTCCATTCAGCTCTGGCACTAACTCCTCTGATATCCCAGAAAACACGCATCTTGTTAGAAAGAGCAGAGAAAATGAGGCACCAGAAGACGTGAAGGAAGCTTTGCATCTTTTCAAGAGGCGTATCTGTCCGAGCCTTGGTCCTAGCTTCCTTAGATCGAAGAACAGGAAAGCTGGCTTGCGTAACAAAAAATGAATATAACTCGCTGTGGCTTTTAAGCATTGATGGTGACCAAGATGACGCTTTTCGGTAAGGTAAACTCGGATAGGGATTGTTCGAGCGAAGGTGGACAGGGGTTTTGTATTGGGTGAGTTTGTGATACGTTACTAACTTCACACGTAGGTGATGCAGTGATGTATCAAGAAACCCTAATTCTAACACGTACCAGCTTACTTCTCATCTTCGAACTTACGACACGGCTCTAAGCGCCCCCTCGAAATCCTTGATGATATCTTGGATGTGTTCGATCCCAACAGATACCTGTGTGACAAAGCATCGCATTAGCGCCGCCCCGCTGATGCATGGTACGGCCATGACCGACGCACCCGAATGAGGTCAGGCGTAACGCCAGCCGCCAATTGTTCATCCGCCGTCAACTGCTGGTGCGTCGTCGTCGCCGGGTGTATCACCAACGTCTTCGCATCGCCCACATTCGCAAGGTTACTTGCCAACCTGAGCGAGTCGACGACTTTCGCGCCTACAGTCGGGTCCTCGCCGCCTTTAACCCCAAAGTTCAACATACCCCCAAACGCGTTGTTCCTGAGAGTCTTGCACGCCAGCTGATGAGAGGCGTGCGACTCGAGGCCCGTATATGATACCCAAGCGACTTTCTCGTGCTTCTCGAGGAACCGCGCGAGCGCGAGCGCGTTGTCGCAGTGGCGCTGTGCGCGGAGCGAGAGTGTCTCGAGGCCCTGTAGGAGGAGGAACGCCGCGAAGGGGCTAAGACAGGCACCTAGATCGCGGAGGATCTCTATGCGGAGCTTAGTCGTGAACGCGAGATTGCCGAACTTCTCGGAGAATTTGAGTCCGTGGTAGCCCTCGGAGGGAGAGGTGAACGTGGGGAAACGACCGGAGGTCCAGTCAAACCTTCCTGGGCGTCGGAAAGACGGTCATCCGTCTGTGCCTGTTAGCTATGGTGTACTGCACGAACCAGAATCTATGACGACGCCTGCGATGGTCGTGCCGTGTCCACCGATCCACTTGGTCGCACTGTGCACGACGATGTCCGCGCCATGCTCAATTGGGCGGATCAGATAGCCTGATTCGCATCAGCGCTTGCCAGTGCTGAGAAAGGAAATAGCGTGTACCTCCCATCCCGAACGTATTGTCGACGATCAACGGGATCTTGTGTTCGTGTGCGACCTGCAGGACGACTCGATCAGAGAGACGTGATATCATGAAACGTGGTTGTTCGTACCTTCGCGATCTCGCTGATCGGACTGACGTTATACTTGGGATTTCCGATGTTCTCCACGAAAATAGCCTTGGTATTCTCATCAATGGCCGCCGCGAATGCCTCGGGTTCGTCTGATGTGACAAACTTGACCCCGATTCCAAATTTCTTGAAGAGCACTGCACACGCGGTGAGCTCAGAATTTGCGTGCCATCACAGCCAGGATGGGTACCCACCTTTGAATTGGTTGTATGTCTAGCAGGGTGCGAATCAGTGTGAGAAAAAGCATAATACAACGCAAACAGATCTCTTACCCCACCATAAAGCGACGAAGTAGACACGATGTTATCTCCTGCTCCAGCGATGTTACTGACGGCCATGAATTGGGCTGCCTGGCCGCTTGCAGCTGCCACGGCAGCCACCCCGCCCTCAAGCGCAGCAATCCGTTTTTCAAATACTTCCTAAGAGCATTCGTGTAAGAGCCAGACGTCCTGAATCGCGCATCAAAGATGCGTACTACAGTTGGATTCCCAACGCGGGAATAAGTGTTTCCAACGGCGCGTAGCCCGAACAGATCCGCCCCATGCTGGCAGCGGTGATCATATATACGTGAGCGGACCGCATCAGTTTTGAGGAACGCCCTCTACTTACCGCGGAATCGTTGAAGACGAAGGAGGTGGTAGCGTAGATGGGCGGCGCACGTGCGTTAGTCGCCGGATCGACGTCTTGGCCCGCGTGCACTTGCAGGGTCTCGAACTCGGCGGGTTCCCTGCAAGACGAACGTGAGCGCCACCAGATGAGCCGAAGTCTGAGACGCGCTTACTTGTAGAAGTTGGACGTCATAGGGGGGCGACAGGGAGAGAAGGAAGAGAGGAATTAGCAGGCATCAATGGGGCCACATTCGGGCCCCTTTGACCCCACAGACGCCGAGAGATTGGGGTGAGACTTGAGCTTGAGCTTGAGAACTTGCCGCTTGTTATCCCCTTTCGCACTATGAAGGGATTGTCTGTAGCAGACAAGCCACAAGCTCCACGTCGTGTCTATCAACTGGTTCGGAAAAACCGGCTCCGTGCCCAAATCGTCCCTGACAACGTAAGTCTTGACATGCTTGACAACTTGACACGTAAAATTTTCAACATGATGCGACCACCCCAAGAAAATGTGCAACAGATCAACAACATTACGTACGGTAAAGGGTGAGATCTGTGAGACTCCTTTCATAACTTACTGTCACTGCAAGATGACGTCGCTTCAAGTTGCCAATGCCAAGTCGCGTGGACATTCGCCAATCTAATCACTCTCCAGATACGACTCACAGCGATCATACTTCGAGATTCACATGCGTTGAAGATCCAAATGTCTGGTCTGCGGACCAACAGAAAGAACCCGCAGCACTTCCCACTAAGTACGTACAAGGAAGGTGTCACTCTTAATGCAATATTATAAAGGCGAAAGATCAGTTCTCAGCTCTTAGAGATTGAAGCTTGAGCTGAAAAGACGGAAACTAAACCAACACTGCAGGCCGAAACAAAGCGGAGGATGACCGCAAGACGCGCAGTACGTCCTCAGCAATACCAGGCGCCGATTCTGATTGGGAACTACATCTACAACGCACACACACACCGCAAGGTACAAAGAAACAACGACTCCCCACAGCTCACAGGGTCAAACAACCGACGAACACAAGGCACCAATCGGGACAGTACTGTAAAGGATCCTGAAGCTACTCCCAGACAAGCGAATGGACAACATGCACGAGGACGCACGCAACACTTCAAGCAATCGCGATCGTGTCAGAGACAACCCAGCACAAGACGCTTTATCCTTGAGGAGTTACGGTAGCCAGCTTACGCGAAGTCATGGTGAGGCCGATAAATTTGAAATAGTATCATTCTAGATGCAGTGAAACTCGCCTAGATCGGAACAGAGAGCTGCAAACACCGTTAGGCGTCGTAAAAGAAGTCGCGATCTCGCTGCTCATTCTAGACATGCACTAAACCGTATCCACCGTGCGGGAATGGTGGGCAGGGCCTTAGAGGCGTGTCGCGCGCCCCCGCCTGCCGAATAGTTACAAAGGTTTGCTCTTGTCGAGGACAGCGCCTTGGAACTTCAGTATCGTTAGATTTCCGTGATGGTCTTTGCTCCAATGGGGCGTTCACCTCCCTTCGCATCCGCCATTCCACAAAGGCCAAAATTAATACTCCTTAGGACGGACATTAGGCAAGAGCTGTGAATATTGTGAATAAAGAGGTTTTAACCAGGTTTCAACGCTACGAAAAATACAAGTAAGAAGTAGTAGGTGGCGACGGGATGGAGGCTAGCGTGTCATCGAAATACGATCTAGAACATCGACAAACATGGCGCGCGAGAATCTGTTGTAACACAAGCAAAGACATAAATAATAAACTTGTCAAATATCCTATACTATCGTGAACCCCACTTTGGCGTTGGACGCGCTCGTAAGATACTTCCTATCATGGGTTCGACCTTCCTACTCTAAGTTTCTGCAGAATATATCATTGTACGCTTACCCGGTCTCATTGAGCCCCAGTCCGGGATTGGTAGAACGAACCTCTTCCTTGGGGCCCGAATGAGTTCCCGCTGCCTCAGAGTTGATCGTGATGCTTCCTGGCTGGTTTCCCAACAAGTTTTCCAAGCCAAGGCGGAAGCCGTTGGCCTTCTCGTCCCACTCGCGCCCGACTTCGTGCCCATGTTCCAACTGGAATACCTCGACCTCGTGCAGGAAATGGTTGAGAATCTTCACCCGAAGAAGTAATTCCCGGTGCTCTTTCGAACCACGCGCGAGTACCAAGTAAGACACCACGAGAATCGACGCGCCGCCGAGGATGGAGACCGCCAATATCTAGACTCGATGAAGTCAGAAATGGGTTATGGTGGAGAAAAGAGGAATGGATTCGCACATTGTTACCGCTCAATGCAGCACCCAACGCAGTGGCCAGCGCGCCGATAAGAACATGAGTGACGATGGTGGTGTTGGGAGCCCTACCCATCCATTGCGCTAGATCACGCGCAAGTGCAGAAATGTCAACAAAAATGATTCGCGCGGAGTAGTAAAACTCATCTGATTCAGATAACTCACCTATTTGCGCCGCCTTGTTGCGCTCTACAGTGGCCGCCTTAATCATCGCCTGAAATTGATCACCAACCGACTTTAGGTGTTGCTGGTCGAAGGAAGCGCTAGCAGTCAGCCAGGCACGAGGAACCAGGAGAGGATCATGAACGCACAGGGTCTCTGTCGGTTTTGCCATCCGTCGAGCGCTGGTGGGAATCTCCACCAGACACTGGGACAGGACGCGGTGGTGGGTTAGAAGCCTCTGACAAGGCTGGGAATGAACCCGTGATATGGGAAGTCCGGCCTGGTGGTGGTACAGGTACGCGTCCGCCGTGCAAAGAGGCAGAGGTATCAACAGGATCCGTTGAATTAGCGGCGAATTGTGTCGCAGGCGCAAGTATTAAAGGTTCTGGTGGTCCAGATGGAGGTACGGGCGTCTGCGCTAAAAATTTCAAGGGCGACACTCGCTCCGAGTGCGAGGTTGGAACACCCTGGGAGACGATTGGCGGAGACATTGAAAATATCATTGTTTGTACCATGCCAGATGATGTGGTTGGCACGAGAAAGAGGGAAAAGGGGAGAATTGTTAGTGATCAGGTGAAGACCGAACTCACTTGAATAATGATTCGTACCTGTATAATAATATCCTGGCCGTGATCTCCAAAGTCCGACAATAATTCTACGATCCTGCGGTGTCCTAGTTGTATTGCTTTCTGCACTGGAGTCTGTCCATCGTGGTTCCGTACATTTGCATCTGCGCCCCTTTCTAGTAACCGCGTGACCAGCTCAAAGTACCCTCCGAAAGATGCGCGATGCAATGCGGTATGGCGGTCCCTCATTTTCGCGTTCACATCGGCACCATGGTCAATTAATAACCGCGCGACGTCGAGCTGTCCATATTCCAGCGCCGTAATCAATGGGGTCCAGCCGTCTCTGTCTCGGGCGTCCACATCTGCGCCACGTTCGATCAACAATCTTGCTACCTCGAGTTCCCCGAATCTTGATGCTACATCCAATGCAGTCTCACGACGAGTATTCCTATCGTTGACATCATAACCACGGTCAAGTAACGACCGCACAATGTCTAGCTGTCCTTTTTGTGAGGCGGAGTAAACCAAACACTGCTGGTGCTCGCTGTCGGATGTTACATCTTCCCTTGCATCTTCCTCAAGTTTCTGTGGCGGCAGGTGCAAAATATGAGGGACATCCTGTAAGCTGATCGTCGACGGGGTTGTATTCGCCGCACCGTCCACGAGGAGGGACGTCGAGTCCGCGACTTGTTCGAATGGGAAGTCACCAACCCCAGGATTACCATTTTCGGCTATCATTGGCAAGTCGAATAGTGTCCTATCTTGATCATCACGGATACTGAAATCCGCACCAAGTGCAAGTAGGAGCTCCACGACGTCAAGATGTCCTTCGCTTTGTGCTGCATGCAAAGGAGTCCAGCCTTGGTTGTCGTGAGAGTTTAAATCGGCACCGCTGTCAATCAAGAATCGAACGACATCTAGATGTCCGAAGTGCGACGCCGTCTTCAGTGGGGTCCGGCCTTCCTTATCCCGGCACTCCACAGTTGCGCCCTGGAGTACAAGCAGCCGTGAAATCTCAAGCTCCCCACACCGTGAGGCTAGATCCAACGGTGTTTCTTGGTCCTCAGTTTTCCGGTTAACGTCTGCACCGTTTTGAATGAGTAATTCCACGACATTGGCATGCCCCTCCAATAGTGCCGAATGGAGAGGTGTCCAGCCTTGGTTGTCGTGAGGGTTCAAATCGGCGCCGCTGTCAATTAAGAATTGAACGACATCTAGATGTCCATACTGCGACGCTATCGTCAAGGCTGTCCAGCCATTTTTGTTCTGGAGGTGCACATCCACACCCTGCTTGACGAGTATCTGCAACGTCTCGAGTAACCCACTTTTTGATGCCATTAAAATCGTGGTTTCTTGTTCATTAGTTTTCTGGTTAACGTCTGCACCATTTTGAATGAGTAATTCCACGACATTGGCATGCCCCTCCGATAGTGCCGAATGGAGAGGTGTCCAGCCTTGGTTGTCGTGAGAGTTCAAATCGGCACCGCTGTCAATCAAGAATTGAACGACATCTAGATGTCCATAGTGCGACGCTATCTTCAAGGGGGTCCAGCCATTTTTGTTCTGGTGGTGCACATCCGCACCCTGCTTGACGAGGGTCTGCAACGTCTCGAGTATCCCACTTCTTGATGCCATTAAAAGCGCGGTGTCTTGTTCATCAGTTTTCTGGTTAACGTCTGCACCGTTTTGAATGAGTAATTCCACGACATTGGCATGCCCCTCCGATAGTGCCGAATGGAGAGGTGTCCAGCCTTGGTTGTCGTGAGAGTTCAAATCGGCACCGCTGTCAATTAAGAATTGAACGACATCTAGATGTCCATAGCGCGACGCTATCTTCAAGGGGGTCCAGCCATTTTTGTTCTGGTGGTGCACATCCGCACCCTGCTTGACGAGGGTCTGCAACGTCTCGAGTATCCCACTTATTGATGCCATTAAAAGCGCGGTGTCTTGTTCATCAGTTTTCTGGTTAACGTCTGCGCCGTTTTGAATGAGTAATTCCACGACATTGGCATGCCCCTCCGATAGTGCCGAATGGAGAGGTGTCCAGCCTTGGTTGTCGTGAGAGTTCAAATCGGCACCGCTGTCAATCAAGAATTGAACGACATCTAGATGTCCATAGCGCGACGCTATCTTCAAGGGGGTCCAGCCATTTTTGCTCTGGTGGTGCACATCCGCACCCTGCTTGACGAGGGTCTGCAACGTCTCGAGTATCCCACTTCTTGATGCCATTAAAAGCGCGGTGTCTTGTTCATCAGTTTTCTGGTTAACGTCTGCGCCGTTTTGAATGAGTAATTCCACGACATTGGCATGCCCCTCCGATAGTGCCGAATGGAGAGGTGTCCAGCCTTGGTTGTCGTGAGAGTTCAAATCGGCACCGCTGTCAATCAAGAATTGAACGACATCTAGATGTCCATAGCCCGACGCTATCTTCAAGGGGGTCCAGCCATTTTTGTTCTGGTGGTGCACATCCGCACCCTGCTTGACGAGGGTCTGCAACGTCTCGAGTATCCCACTTCTTGATGCCATTAAAAGCGCGGTGTCTTGTTCATCAGTTTTCTGGTTAACGTCTGCGCCGTTTTGAATGAGTAATTCCACGACATTGGCATGCCCCTCCGATAGTGCCGAATGGAGAGGTGTCCAGCCTTGGTTGTCGTGAGGGTTCAAATCGGCGCCGCTGTCAATTAAGAATTGAACGACATCTAGATGTCCATACTGCGACGCTATCGTCAAGGCTGTCCAGCCATTTTTGTTCTGGTGGTGCACATCCGCACCCTGCTTGACGAGGGTCTGCAACGTCTCGAGTATCCCACTTCTTGATGCCATTAAAAGCGCGGTGTCTTGTTCATCAGTTTTCTGGTTAACGTCTGCGCCGTTTTGAATGAGTAATTCCACGACATTGGCATGCCCCTCCGATAGTGCCAAATGGAGAGGTGTCCAGCCTTGGTTGTCGTGAGGGTTCAAATCGGCGCCGCTGTCAATTAAGAATCGAACGACATCTAGATGTCCATAGTGCGACGCTATCTTCAAGGGTGTCCAGCCATTCTTGTCCCGGTGGTGCACATCCGCACCCTGCTTGACGAGGATCTGCAACGTCTCGAGTAACCCACTTCTTGATGCCATTAAAAGCGCGGTTTCTTGTTCATTAGTTTTCTGGTTAACGTCTGCACCGTTTTGAATGAGTAATTCCACGACATTGGCATGCCCCTCCGATAGTGCCGAATGGAGAGGTGTCCAGCCTTGGTTGTCGTGAGAGTTCAAATCGGCGCCGTTGTCAATTAAGAATTGAACGACATCCAGATGTCCACCATGCGATGCCGTCTTCAGTGGGGTCCAACCACTCTGGTCTGGAGAGTGCACATCTCCACCCCCCTCGACAAGGACCTTCAAAATCTCGAGTTTCCCGCTTTGACATGCCAGATGTAACGGGGTCTCCTTGTCGTCATTTTGCTGATTAATGCCCATGCCCTGTTCGACAAGAAATTTTACGATGTTGACATGCCCCCTCCACGACGCCGAATGCAAAAATGTCGAACCTTCGTAGTCAGAAGAGTTCATATCTGCACCAGCGTCAATTAAGAGCCGAACGATATCCAGGTGTCCTCTTTGGGACGCCATCTTCAGTGGGGTCTGGTCGAATTCGTCCCGGAGGTTAACATCCGCACCCCGCTCGACAAGGAGCTGCACAATCTCGAGTTTCCCGCTCGCTGATGCCCAGTACAATGGGGTCTCCCATGAATCGTTTGGAAGGTCAACATCTACGTTCTGCTCGAGTAACAACCGCAGAGGTGACGGAGTAACATTCGCATCTTCCGTTCTGAGAGCTGCGATCAACGAGGTCCCATAGTACCCTCCCCTGGTGTTGACGTCCTCCGGATAGGTGGCGATGAGGTGTTCTATAAGCCAGGGGAAACCACATAGTATGCCGTAATATAATGGGGTTGCCTCTGGTTGCTCCGGGTACATCGTGGGCATCGAGTTTCGCCACGGGTCGTCAATGTCGTATATCCAGATCCATGCAGAGAAATGCGGCCTTGCTCGGTCGAACAGATACGTCGTGGCCCCCTGAATCGCCACTGTCACATGCCCGAACTTGCAGTGGTCCACCCAGTGTCGGGCAGCGTAATCCGCGAGCGGATAGTTCCGAATGCTCTCCTTGTCGGTACGGTCATCGAGTTCGAGTAGAACACCAAGAGAGGCTTGCGCGAGGGTGGTATGCGCAGACTGGGGGACGATGTGATAACGCGAGAGATTCTCTGTCGTGGGGGAGAGGCGATCTGATGTGAGAAATTCCTTCACGGAAAAGTGCGCAAATTGAACGACTCGAAACCCGTCGACATTGACGACAGTGATCAGACTAGAACAAGCAGAAAGTACAGCTTCTTCCGCATCACCTAGCCGCCAGCCCGTGTGAAACTGGGGGAGCACTCCTGGGTCGAACCGGACTGCCAAAATCTCCGCAAGTTCCTCAACGCGAAGCGGTCGAACAGATACTGCGAGACATTGCAGCAGCCGATGCGCAAACTGCCATTTCTCTTCATCGATTCCGAGTAATATGTGTTCGTACGTTGCGTCCAAAGTCTTCGGCAAACTTTCTAGAGTGTCTCGGATATTTGAAGGAAAGCACCGGCGCAGGACCTCCAACTGACAGGAAACCCATCTGAACCTGCCGCATTTATTCAGCGACCGTTCGAAGAAACTATGAGATGAATCGCTTACATCCCGTCTGCCTTGTCTGACAGCGTATCTATGATCAGTTGCTTATTTTCCGCTGACCATTTTCGAATCCTCCGATCGGAGTGCACGATCGAGTTGATGTATCCTGATATATCTGCCTTCTGTCCGCTTTCATCATCCAGCAACATACGGAATGGCGCCAGGGTTTCAAAGGAGCGTCGAATGTCAAATTCGGGGCGACTAGAGACGCATATGTGTACATGGGGTAGGCGTAACCCGACAAGATCTTCTAGAAACTCGAGAACCTTTTCACGCGCTGTCGGCATCCCGGCGATGTTGGGACATTCGTCAAGAGCATCTATAACAAGGTACATTGCAGGCTGTCCTTGGACATTGAGCATCTCCATCAGACATCTGAAAAGTGCGTCGTCCGAAGGCTGCTGTGCTCCTTCGTCGTGATCGAAATATAGACGAGAGAAAATATGATAGCAAGGATTGGACTTCGCACTGAGCTGTAAAAGGAGGGAGGAGAGGAGGCCACGTCGGTGTTGCTTCTTGGCGTCCCTGAAATCAAAATAAAAGTACGCCATCGATGCTAATCCCGCCTTGCACTTGCAGTCGATTTCCCGAATGATAGACGACCTAGTAGAGTCCATGAATAACTATGGCCTTGACTATGGCCAGACGCGGTGAGACACCACATACATCAAAATACTTTTTCCCGATCCCGCTACGAGAGAAAGAAGTCAGGTTTGTGGGGAGGCTTAGATCAGGAGCGTACGTTTTCCATAGATCCATAGCAAGGAGCCCTTCTCGTTCCACAGGTTAAAGAGGCTTCCTTGCAAGAACCACGTGGCTGTGCCATCTTGATGGATTTCACACCCAGAGTTGTAGTTAGGCGACGGGTCAGGAGGGGAGAGCCAACTTCGGGACTTCTCTTTCAATTGATCACCTGCAATCAGTTTTAGTGCTACCAACCCATCGCAGACCATAGGAATAACCAACGCCTGATCTTGTTTATTTCACCCGCCATTTCGTGCATGGCATCTTCGCCCTCGTCAGCCTTCGTGATACCAAGTTCAAATGAAGCAAAAGTGTACCTAAAGCCTTCCAGATTCCGTCCATTGATGCTTTCCCGTCTACCAAGACAACTCCTTGGTTGAACGAACACTATCGTGTGAGAAAACTTTGCTTACCGTTCATGACTACTTTCACAGTATTCATAAGGCCATGGACCACTTCCAGGGTTTGCGTCACCGTCATCCGGCCCTCCTCCTGGGTAAGACGGTCGAGCCGTTGCAGGACGGCCTCGATCTCGCTTTCTCCTAGTAGCTTCTTGGCAAATTTCTCTGCGTCATGTTGAGTCATTGCATATCCAAGACAAGCGTCCGCTTACTGAATCTGCCCTGTTTTATCTGTTTGGTAGCGAGAGCGAGCACGGAAAGTAGCTCAACCATTATCTTCACGCTCATCTCCATCATCAAATGAGTCATGGGAAGATCGGTGTAGATTCGAAGGCGTTTGAGGAAATTTCCGACGCATTCGAACAAGTCAACTAATGCATCGTAGCTCGAGCTGACCCCGCTGGCCGCCTGCAGCATTCAGATACAATGAGACCCTGTCATCAGAGAATGTAGGAAATACGCACTGTAAGGAGAACATTCACACCAACGAATATCGCCTTCGCTGGTTGGAACGGCACCTAGGAACGATCTCAATGTGAACAGGTAGAATGAGCCGGTTCGGCTCACCAAGCTGACCGCCTCCCCTAGAACATCGGAAAATACATGGATGACGTTGACTACTGGCTTAAGGCAGTCTATTAACTTGCGATTTCCGTCTCGATAGTCTTTGAATTCATTCGCTTTGACTTCGAGTAGCTTAAGGACGTCGTCGGGAGAATGACAGGTTCGAAGCTGGTCGGCAAAGGGGTGTTTTGTTGGGTCTATCTCGATCTGCTTCGCGTATGCTGCGAACGCTGCATCAAGGATGAGTTGAATTGAGGTAGAAGGCATATTGTACAGCATACAACAAACACTGCCAGTGTCAACGAAGAGCCTAATATTAGCTCAGCAGTAAAGTGGCTGTGAGAAAGCGCACGTGATGCGACTCTTGGTCACTGGTGGGAATCGATGATGTCATCACGCACCCGAACCTGGAATTATTGGCGGTCGCTGGCACAACTTGGTGCAAACTTCGAGTTGCTACATCCAGCGACTTTACCAAGGCCCGGGGTCGACGAAAGCTACTGACCTCCAAGGATGGCCTCCCTCCCATTTCAAATCATCCTTATTACTGTGCTGTCCGAGAATATCGCACGCGCTCAGCCCAGGGGCGCTCAAGCCCACACCCTGGCTCACAGGCCATTTGCTGTAATCATTCAGGTAATACTGTAGACGCAGTAGCCGCCCTGAATCACGGAAAATGCCCTCTCACACAAGAATCACTCCGTTAGGCGAACACGAGGTTCATTTCATTTAAAACTCGCAACGCCTCACTTTTGAAACTGTCTTCATTGCATGCACACCCTCATCTATCAATTTAATACTTCACTATCTGCACGCCTGCTGGTCTGGACATTCTTGGCCAGTATCACATTCCGTTGTAGTACCACGGCAAAGCACACACGGTTCCGCATCGCAATACCGCCTTCTTGAGCTGCCGGTGTAGGGGTTCCAGGCGCACGCCTCTACTTCGATGATACATCTACGCTCATAGAACTTCGATTACGGAGGGAAAGAAAACCCGGTCGGTGAGTTTTGAGAACGTGGCTCCTGGTCATTTGTTTAAAGATGACATCGCCCTCTTATACTCAGCCAGTCCTGGCCTATCCATAGCAGAGTTTCCTATGAGTGCTGCTCTACCAACCTCATCTTCCCCACAAGACGTTCCATCAGTTTCCCCTCCACCCGAGATTCCTCGCGATTCCGGCCCAGACCCTGCACCTACCGTCATCGTTCCCCCAGACGAAGTCATTGCTGAGACCAGGCCAGATGAGTCCACGACATCTCTCCCGCCTGCCCCACGGTCCCAGAGCCCAAAACAAGTGCCCCACCTCGAGGGCCTGCCTGCAAGGGTTGAGTTACATGCGCACCCTGCACCAGCTCACCTCTTCGTCCCAGCGCGTCCGCACTCTGCGTCAACTGGGAGCCATATCGAGAGAGACCGTCCCCTTCCAGCCATTCCTGCCAACGCAACATTAGCGCCTCATGGGGAAGCCTTATTGCGGCCGCGTGTCTCTTCGGACCCAGGCTATAGTCACACACACCGCCGCTCCCACCGTCTCCGCCACTCTGAACCACCTCCAGTCCAGCCCCTGCGTCTCCCGGGGTCTGGCGTATTTAGACGACGATCTGCTACAATTCCAGGCGAAATCGAGTTCGAGGATGTGACCCCAGCACGGGTACGGAGCCCTTTCCAGGTGCGTACATTGCGCCCACATTGTCGTGTATTGTGGTTACCACGTGGATTTGGTCTAGAGCATCTACCCTCTCGGGTCAGTGGGCGCCCGGCTAGATCCCACGTTGAAAGAGGCATTAAAAGTGCGGGACAGTGCATCACGGCAGGGTGCGCAACGTTTCCATGACCCTGCTTGCACGCATTTGCTCACATCCCTCATCCGCCCAGCTAAATTGGCTGCATATTCGATAAACATAGCAATCGCCCTCCAGATCGTTCTGGGGGCACTCACGACCGCCCTGGGCGCCTCGTTGCGTGGGAACTCCGTTCGCCTGACTCTTTTCAGTGCCTGGACCAAAACTAATGACGCGCACGCAGATTCGCATCTCCGTTGCTGCTCTAGGTAGTCTTGCAACTCTTGTCGCGTCTTATCTCGCACGAACCAGAGGCTCTGGCGAGCCCGAGACATCGTTACTTCGCGAGCAAACTCTTAACAATTTCCTACGAAGGCTCAGATCCTTCATCCTTGATACCGGGTCTCAAGATGGCCATGACCACGTTGTAGAGAACTTTCGCAATGAGCTCGAGAGATTGCTCAATCCTTCCGACCCCAATGCGAAAAGGAATCGTCTTATATTTGACCCTAAGATCGAGTGAGTGGAGTCATCCCCGTCCTTTGCCATGTGCCCGGATCACGAGCTCGTCCTCAGTGAAGAAGCCCTCGATCCGAACCAGCCAAGCGCGCACGACCGAAGGCAACATCGCGCTCACACGGAGACGTTCAAGGCTTGCCACTGTGACGACGACGCGCCTAGTAGTCGCCGGCCTAAGGGGAAGAGTAAAGGCAAAGACAGTAGTAAGAAGGGTGAGAAAAAACACGACAAAGACGGAGATGGAGACGGAAACACGGATGAAGACTCGGACGAAAATTGATGAGAGGACAAGACAAGGAAATCCAACGAGCTGAGTACAAGAGCAAAACCAACTCTATCGTTGGCGAACCCTGCGAGCCAGCTAGGGACATGGTTCCTGCATAGGGCGCCACTGCGGGACCGATAGAGGAAGGGCAGTGTATCTAAACCGAACACTTTATGCCTTATACTTTTTCGTTCAATGAAAGTCACTCGTTTACGACGCCACTGCGTAATATTTTACTCTGTGCTCTTGTGCTACGAATCTTCTCCCCTAGACCCAGGCAATCAGTGGCACCACGTTCATCCTCCTGTGTACCCTCCTGTATATTCCGGAAATTGATATCAGTAGGGTGGCAATAGGTGTTACTAGTAGCACTGCGCTTCGCAGTACGGGTTTTATATGGGACAAGAGAGAACAAGAGCCTCAGTCGCAAGCCGGCCGGCTGCCTCAATGTAGACGACTCGGACTCACGTGCTTTTTCTCACACCGCTCCGTGGGATAGTAGTCCGAGTTACTGCCTCAGCAAACGTTCACAATATCTCTTCGATAAATTGCACAATTCCGTATGTTGCTGGATGATGAAAGCGGACAAAAGGCGGATATCTCGGGATACGTCAACTCGGTCGTGCATTCCGATCGGAGGATGCGAAAATGGTCAGCGGACAATAAGCAACTGATCATCGATACGCTGTCAGACAAAGCAGACGGGAAGTAAGCGACCCCTCTCATAGTTTCTTGGAACAGTTACTGAATAAATGCGGCAGGTTCATATGGGTTTCCTGTCAGCTGGAGATCTTGCGCCGGTCCTTTCCGTCAAGTATTCGAAACACTCTGTCAAGCTTGCCGAAGACGTTGGACGCAACGTACGAACACATATTACTCGGAATCGATGAAGAGAAATGGCAGTTTGCGCATCGGCTGTTCCAATGTCTCGCGGTATCCGTTCGCCCACTTCGCGTTGAAGAACTTGCGGAGATTTTAGCAGTCCGGTTCGACCCAGGAGCGCTCCCTCAGTTTCACACGGACTGGCGACTGGGTGATGCGGAAGAAGCTGTACTTTCTGCATGTTCTAGTTTAATCACGGTCGCCAATGTCGACGGGTTTCGGGTCGTTCACTTTGCGCACTTTTCCGTGAAGGAATTTCTTACATCAGATCGCCTTTCCTCTACGACTGAGAATCTCTCGCGCTATCATATTGTCCCCCAATTTGCACATGTCACCCTCGCGCAAGCCTCTCTTGCTGTCTTACTTGAACTCGGTGACCGTACCGACAAGGAGAACATTAGGAACTATCCGCTTGCAGATTACGCTGCCCGATACTGGCTTGACCACTGCCAGTTCGGGAATGCGACGATGGCCATTCAGGACGCTACAAAATTCTTGTTTGATAGAGCAAGGCCACATTTCTCCGCTTGGATATGGATATACGACATTGACGACCCATGGCGAAAATCCATGCCCACGAGGTATCCGGAGCAATCCGAGGCAACCCCATTATATTACGGCATATTGTCGGGTTTCCCCTGGCTTATAGAACACCTGATCGCCGCCTATCCGGAGGATGTCAACACCAGGGGAGGGTACTACGAGACCCCGTTGCTTGCAACTATCAGAAAGGAAGACACGAACGTTACTTCATCCTCACATCTTCCACGTAGTGCTGGTGTGTACGACTTGGCGAACGGTGGCACGAGTCTACTGGGCGGAGTATCGCATAGCGGACGCGTTGACATCGTGCAGTTGTTGCTCGAGCACGGCGCAGATGTTAACCTTCCAAATGAAGCAGGGGATACCCCGTTGTACTGGGCATCAATGGCCGGGATACTCGAGATTGCGCACCTCCTTGTCAAGTGGGGTGCGAATGTGCGCCCCCAAAACCGATATGAGCGGACCCCAGCGAAGGTAGCATCACACCATGGACACCTAGACGTCATTCGATTCTTGATCGACGCTGGCGCTGATATCGATTCTCCCGACGACGAAGGTTGGACACCTTTGCATTCTGCGTCGATGCAGGGACACGTCAACGCCGTAGAACTGCTCCTCGAACACAGCGTAGCCATCGACCAGAAAAATCGCAAGAAGGAGACCCCGTTGCACCTGGCATGTAAGAGCGGGAAACTCGAGATTTCCCACCTACTCGTTGAGTGGGGAGCTGATGTGCACTCCCGGAGCGAAGACGGCTGGACCCCATTGCAGATGGCATCGTACCAGGGACATCTGAATGTCGTTCAGTTCTTAATCGATTGCGGCGCCGACGTGGACGTTCACCATAACCAAGGCTGGACGCCTCTGCATTCTGCAGCGCAGGAGGGGCATGTCGGTGTCGTGGATTTGCTCATCGAACATGGCGCAGACATTCACAAGAAAAGCGACACCCAAGTCACCCCTTTGAACATGGCCTCAGCGTGTGGGAGACTTGAGATTGTGCAGCTCCTTGTTCTGCATGGTGCTGATGTGCACTCCTCAAGGAACGACCTCTGGACCCCCCTAAAGTCGGCATCGCACGACGGACATTCGGATGTCGTTCGGTTCTTAATCAGCAGTGGCGCTGATGTAAACACTTACGACCAGGAAGGCTGGACCCCGCTCCATTCGGCGTCCCGGCAGGGGCATGTCAAGGTCGTAGAATTACTTATTCATGCTGGCGCAGATGTTCACCGGCCAACTAACAAGCAAGAGACCCCGCTGGATCTGGCGTCGGCGAGTGGAGAACTTGAGATTTCACAGCTGCTTGTACTCCAGGGCGCATCTGTGGAGTGCCGGGACAAGAACGGCTGGACCCCACTGAAGACGGCGTCGCATTATGGAAATCTGAATGTCGTCCAATTCTTAACTGACAGCGGCGCGGATTTGAACTCTCACGACGACCAAGGCTGGACTCCTTTGCACGCAGCAGCATACAACGGATATCTTGACGTCGTGAAGCTCCTACTTGCACGTGGCGCAGATTTCAGCATTCGTAATGATGGAGATAGGACGCCACTCGACCTAGCCTCCGAAAATGGTAATTCTGAGATTGCAAACTTCCTATTCGAGCATATGGCGGCCTCCGTGTCTCTTCTAGCAGATGATGCGGTGAATGCAATCCCGTCGACTATCATCCTACAGGCTCCTCCTCCTAGTATTGTGAACCCGCCACCTTCGGAATCAAGTTCGGAATGGGAAGATGATGAAACACCCTCCGACAGTGCGCAGTTCTCAGTGTACGCCGCCTCGCGAGATGGACAGCTTGACATGGTGCGGTCGTTACTTGACCTTGGTTGTGATGTCAACGATAGGAACACCCGTCGCGAGACTGCACTGGACGTCGCATCAAGTCTCGGAAATCTCGAGGTAGCAAGATTGTTGATCGAACGTGGTGCGGAGGTGGACTCTAGAGACAAGGACGGCTGGACCCCGCTGATCACGGCGTTGCAATGTGGACAACTTGAGTCCATGCGGTTATTACTCGACTACGGTGCCGATGTAAATGCAAGGAATAGGGACTGCAAGACTCCGTTGCATTGCGCATCGTTCAATGGCAACTTCGAGATGGTCAAGCTCTTGCTTGAACGTGGCGCAAATGTGGATATTCGGAACCGCGATGGACAGACTCCAATGCAAGTAGCAATGCAACAAGGACATCGGAGGATTGTAGAGTTGCTACACGAACGCGAACAGGGTGTTGCCATATAGGTGCGATTCATTCATCCATTCGATTCCTACTGGCGCATTACTGACACTTCCCCCCCCCCTCGTCATCCCTGTTCCGATCACACCATTTGGTACATACAAACAATGATACCTCTACAATATTTGCACGTCATTTCTCCGGGTATTCCAACCCCATACTAGAGCGCGCCTCACCATGGAATTCGTACCTGCGCCTGCTCCCATAACACAATTCGCTACTGATTCCGCTATAGACACGAGAAAGCGCGACTCTTGGGATAGATAAGCTATATATCGTTTAGTAACCACCTGTTAAATGCGCGAGAAGAAAGTGCGACTGTGTCAGTAAAGTAACATACGGAATGTCAATTAAGTGCTGGCATCAGCCTTTGGAAGAGAAAGACCGAGGCATCGCTTCTAAGACTACGAAATATCTCAGTGGACCAAGATGAAAATTTATATAATGCAAAGCTGTGATTCGCGGTCGATCAATTGAGCTTGACATGTTGATGCCCTGTAACATCCACTGGCACCGTACACACGCAGGGAAGGCACCCGGGGAAAGCGCGGCGAATGATATCAAGAGTGCAGACGTAGATGATGGGCCACCGTGAAATTACCGAAGCGCTTCGATGGCCTTGACGTGCGGTATGCGTGTAGGGAAGGATTTATTGTACACTGTACGCACAGGGCGATTCTGGGCTTACCAGCAGGCCTCACGCTGAAGCAGGAGCTGAGGTGCTTTAAGTAACTGAGGTTTGTGTCTCAATTCAAAGTCGTCTTTTACGGCGTAGGGAGGTTTCTATACGCCTCCTGATTGTAGGTTTCTTCGAGCCCAGAGGGTGCAGTCGTGAAAATGGTTCTCCGGTGCGAATTCGCACCGCGGGGCGATGACAAAGCGAGCGCTTGCGAGGTATCTCGATCGTCTGCACCGTGACCAAATCCTCACACCAAACATTCATCATGGTCGATCGATCAACAACCTCACCGGCTTGCACGCTCAATGCCACATTACGTTGCAATTACAGTACCTGTCATCGGCAGAAACGAACGCAGCGCAGCCTGTCGTCGTCGGGCTGTCACTGATATGCGGCATACCAGAAGGAGCGCCCAACGATTATCGACGATTGTCGGGTTAGTTGTGGATGCATGCCGAAGGTGGCGAACGCAGAGTCTAACAACGCCGTGACAGTACCACTCGTCGCCCTTCATGATATGCAATAGAGATGACGACTTGGGGACTTCATACAGTATCAACTGCCCGCATCACAGAAACTTGGTGAGGATTACTTTTTCTGAACACCCATCACCGTCGTAACGTGAGCCTGGGGCCCTGAGAGGACTGACAGCACCCTGCAATGTAGCCTGCTTTTGGAGGTCCCTTTTCTATTCTTGGACCTGCGCCCCCGTTCTGATTTCGCTTCCAAAACAAAAGTAACTGGCCGCTCAATGCCAAACGTCGGATGTCGGATTCTATGTCGGCCCAACTTATCTTGAGGAGGCTCCCTCATCTAGTCTGAAGTGGGATGACGGGGCTGGGGTAATTGGTGGGTTTCTGAGCAGGTCACCGTACTCACCCATTTTGGCTCATGCTTCCCTGCATGTCTCTCATACCCTCGGGTCTTGGTCGGTAACCGGTGACACCAATGGCAGGGCACATTCGTTACAGAAGCTATGTGGGTTTCTGTGTCATATGTGAGTACTACGCAACCACTCAAGCCACCACTCGTGAACCCTGCCACGACTGATCCAGAGCCTGAAACCTGAACCGACCGGATCTCGCCTCTCCGAGAGATCCACGCCTTGTTGGATCGGTTGTTCGTACTCTGACACCTTCAATTGAAGCTTCTTCCCATGGATTCACTTGTCATGCGTCTCCATGGATCTGGAACAAGTATCGACTCCTTCAATACCGTAGGTACCTGGACCTCTCTACCCCCTCGTCCCTCACTTGATTCAAGTTCGTTCCTCCCATTTGAGCACCAACCTAGTCCATGTGGCCATGAATTACTGAAGGTCGGCGTTCTACATTCACCAATTGCCGGACGATCCGGGCGAACCCGTTCTAAGGCTGTGTTCATGCCGTACTTACAGTCCGACCAAAATAGGATATATGCTCTTGTGATGGCGGGCGATAAGCGCGCGCAGTTGGAGCAAAGTAAGTTATCCGGAACTTCGAGCGTCCCTGCTATGATACGTTATCATGTGTCCTTGGGACCTTACGGATTCATTGCGAGCCTCATGCGCCCGCATTGTATTTGTGGTTTCCGTCAGCCTAACGGCCGAGACAGTTGCCACCCGGAGCAAGTGACGCATTACGATTTCGTGATCAGCGCTCCTTCAAGTCGCCGCTCCTCATCTCTCGCAGGAGTGAGCGGTGGGCCCACATTAATTATAACCCTGAGCGTGTGTACAACGCGCTCCTCGAGAGCAGTCACTCTGGTACTTTCAAAGCTGTTTGTTGGTTCCCTTAAAGGAATAGTCACAAATAACCGAGAGCTCCAACATCGGAGATCGGAATCCATTTTTACCGTTGAATCAGAATCAGTTACGTACTTCGCGGCGTTTGAAACTTTTGTCATAAAGATATGAGCGTTTCTGAGAGTTTGGAAAATATGCACCTGTCATCAAACCTGTCAATTGTACTTTGGCATATCGATCTCGCGCTTGTTTTGCCCGCCGTGGCGGGGACTCGTGCAACTAACGTGCACTCTCCCACCAACTGGTATTCAACTCGAGAGGCCTCACCGCTGTATGGGCGCAGTAGATATCGCTCCGAAGAGGCGAGGAAGGCAGTGACGTCAGCTATTGCTTTCGATACTTATGCATTTTTTGATCAGGATCGGCATCGGCAAACGACAAACCCGCCTCGGCGTATTCAACTGCTGACAGTCGCCCAATCACCAGCGAATCTCCGTTTTCGTAAAAATATTGTAGACGTAAAGTGATGGCCAATTATCCGGGAAATTGCTTCCTTTCTCTCAGAACCGGATCGTATCTCGGTGCGGAGAAGGAGCGTGGGGTATTCTGTAGGACCCGACCCGAGGTCTGCAACGTCGAACGGCGATCTTTTCCTTCGCTCGACGTGACCCACTCTTGCACCCTCCGCCACAATGTATCAGGCCCATATTAGGAGGGTGCGTGGCTCCGATTTGTCGGTGGCAAACGGATCCGATCCCGTGAGCAGGGTTCGAATAGCCAATTAGGCACAAATGACCATCGTCGACCAAGTGCCTGGCTATTCTTGTGATTCCATTACAGCTGTCTATCTGACAGGCCTCTGCAGTCCTTCCTTTTTATTGCGCCCTCCAAGAGCTATCATGATCTGGAATCCTCCCCGACTCTCTCTGGTTCTTGCCCCCCATGAGCGCACCACAGTCCAACCCACCGAACCGTGAGCAGCCTTCCGGCCACGTCCCGTCCGTCATTTCCGTGCCAACTACAACACGTGGCGCGATGCAGACGGTGCTCTCTATGCTTTCATCACAAGCCGGTTCTCAGGATGCTCAGTCGCCGACACGTCAAATTCACATTCCCACATCAGCTCAGGAAATCGCACAATTGGCGGACTCATATGTACACGGATCCGCTGCATCGCCTGCTCCTGGGTCTGCACATGCACATGCACATACCTATGCGCCGCCGACAGGAGCCCCACCGTCAGGGCCTGCAACACAGTTTGCACCCGATGTCGCCGTTCCTCGCCCTACTGCTACCTCTATCTCGTCACACGGTGGACGTCCCCACTCACCTCCGCGGGGACCTCCACGTGTTACGCGCTCATCCTCGGCCCTCCCAGAGCTTGGGTACATCCATCCGCAGCCCATCCCAGTTCCAGGTGGTGAAACCTACCGTCGCTCTACCGCCCATTACGAAGAAAGCGAAACGTTTGGGCCCGGGAACATTCGGGATGATCAAGCGAAGAGACCTAAAGTATGTCTGTATTCCCCTTGGTCACCATCTCGCTGACCGTCCTATTGCGGTGTCTCTTCCTTTGACCAGTTCGACAAAGGTACTGTGGGCTTCCGATTGGAGCCGACGGTTGAGGCAGCCACTGACGCATGCAAGCAAGCGGAACGGACAGGTGAGAACGAGACAGCCTTGACGGTGCCATGTGACTTCTAACTTTTTGGCTGTGCGCGTCTTACAGCATTAATAACGACGTGGGCTCTCCACGTCGCCACCGGCCTCCAAATTTTTATCGGCGCGCTCACTACAGCCTTAGGTGCGGCATTGAGTGGTAAGAATGTGCGAGTCGCCCTGTTTTCTAACTGTAATCAATATCTGACGTCTCTGAGCTAGACATCAATTGCAATCTCCACCCTTGGTGGCGCATCGACTCTTGTGGCGTCATACCTTGCACGCTCGCGGAGTACGAACGAGCCCCAGGCATCGCGCGAGAAGGCGGATCGTCTAAATCACTTCCTGCGGGAGGTCAGGGCCTTCCAGCTGGACCATGGGGACGATAAGGGGAACGACGAGTTGAACGAAAAGGTCAAGGGCTTCCGTCTCGGCCTAGAAAGCATGTTGGGCAACCACACAGGAACTGTCGCGATCCACCCAGGGGCAGCAGGTCCTCCTGGTACTGGCTTGGGCGAGAAGGGGATGGGTGCTACCAATACCAGCACAGGGTAAGCGTACAGTGATCTCTTCCGCGGAAATTTGAGCTAAAATGTCGGGGCTATGACAGGATGTTTGGTTCGAGCTCGCCGAAGGCCAAGTTGGATTACCCAGTATAGGATAAGCGTCGGACTTTTGTTGTTTATTATCTTCTATCCCGCATCATGTCCATCGCTGTTCTATACCCTCGCTGTCTGTTGTTGTTCATTGGTCCCATTCACGTCCTATTCTTGATGACACAGGCTACGCCCCCATTGCCACTTCTTACCTGTAGTTGTTTTTTTTGTTGCGCTAATCGAAATTCATCCGCATTCACAGCTTGAATCCATATGAACCGATTGATCTCTGCACGTATGAACGAACCCATTAACGAATTCCCAAGTTGTTCGGCCGATCCCAAGAGGAACGCCCTACTGGAGCAGAATTCCATATCAGTTCCACAGCCGAAGGAGAGGCCCACCGGCAACACCATATCTACTGTAACTATTCTAAGCAACAGGAGCTAACTTGCTTTCCTAGTCCTTCGCTTTGGGTTTTGATTGGCGCTTGACCATTCACGTCATAATGTCCTCACTCCCACATGCAGTAGGACACGCAATGCCATGCGGTTGCATTGTACGTATGATCCAGACCCTTGCGCGACTCGCGTATTCCGGACACAGTTCTCTTATCAGAAGGAGGGAGCATGCATCAAGTCCGCCCCACTGCAATTTAGCCTAAACGGTCGATCGAATATTACAGGAAATGAAAGGGCGCTTATCATGGTCTTTCTTCCATTCCCGACCGATCGTGGGAAGGATGCTTTTCTATCTCGAATTCGAGACAAACTCAAACGGCTCAAGGAGGACAATCCTCGCGGGTCCTTATTCAAGGATACTGTACCCGACCGGGTTGAATACACTGCAACTCCTCCTACAGCTCCATATCCACTCCTCTGCCCATCAATAAAAATAGAGATGTCAGAACATGGCGTCACGGGCATACCTTATATATACCTGCAGCCTCGCCGCTCCTGACCTGACCCTTGTGCTGCGCCAGGGGCGCCTGACAGGGCAAACTTGAATTTGGTGGGATAAACCACCCTTCGGGTGCGTCCGAGTCGGCCAATTGACCGTCCTAGCCTATTTTCTCTCTTGCCGATCGCTTTCGTCCTTCGGACTTCTTCCCTGTAGCACGAGATTGCACGAGATCTCTTGAGGCACGGACAATTGAACATAACCGAGTTGATTTGGTAGGTCAGCACCGGTCAGCGCTCAGGCAAGAGCTCAGACTGGTTGTAATCTTTGCGAGATCTTTGACTAAAAGAGTAGCATGAAATGCGCCTTGAAAATACATCGAGAAATCGCGGGCCTAGTATTTTACATAGAACGATTTATAACACTAGCATTGTTATCAATCTGTGTGCGTTGACCAATGATGCGTAGAACATTACTTGATTGTGGTGGACTATGATAGTCGACAGATGGTTATAGATTATCTAATCTACATTTCCCGGCTAATGATCAAATCCCGACCGGACTCCTACCCAACACTCCCGTTACGGTAGATTTCTCTCTCTTTCACTGTCACCGGAACTCGCTCAAGCTAAGCCGTCGAATATCTTCTCTTCCCTGCCACATAGGGTGCACCCTTCTCGTATTCCTAGAGAACGCTCCGGACTCGGGTGTCAGCGTAGAACGCGGCTTTGTCTGGTTCCGCTGCCGGTGGTGCAAAACGCTGTGCGCCCGCCGCTCAGTTACGCTGGTCTACAAGCCCGACGTGAGTACGAGACTGACCGAAAAGACGCCACCATATGTGTCCATCAACTGGTGATGAATGATGAAGTAGCTGGTGCTTTATAGCCAAACCAAGCCCGCTTCGCCGTCGTTGCTGACTCAGTGAATCATGAATGCTCTTTGGCTTGACGTCGTGCCGGTTCATATTACGCTAAAGCCGCTGCTTTTCTCCGGGGTAAGCAGACCGGGGAACGTGCGCCACACTTCCATTCATCTGTCCGAGCCCGTCTTTAGCAAAGATGACGACCTGTCTCGGGTATAGTTGGCCAGTGTCACCGAATGCGGGGGACTTGGGGTACTGTACATCATCTACGCTTGGATGTTTCGCCGGCAGCTGGCAGTCTCCCCGCCTCTGAGTCTCGTGGTTAGCGTGGCCTCTCAAGCGGATCTCATAAATCTCATGTCTCAACTGTTAACCCCTTCGAAACTTGATGCGCTCATGATGAAGGAAAATCAAGGTGCCTGCATTACCACGGAGTCTTCTCAGCCCGCACAGACTGCGCACGGGACAGAAAGGAAGAGATACTGTAACGCATATACGTATCGTATGCATGTCGTGCGACTCGTGCAGTTTCAATCTATTGCAATTTCGCCGCGTGAGATTGATCGACATCGATCGCTGCGGTACAGTACAGTAACGCCAATCTCTCTTGGTAACAAACTCAGGATATTTGTTTTCGCTCATGCCCTTAAGGCACAACTGGGTCAGCTCAACGCCACCTCTCACGATGACGGAAACCGTCGCGGATCATTCTGTCCATCTGCGCGCTGAATCTGTGGTACCTCGGAAATGACTCGGAATCGATGACCAGCGTGGTAACAAACCTTCCGGATGGATTCCGAGATTAAGAGACGGAGCTCGCTGAATAAAGTGGTCAGTGGTTCGGGTTTTGTGTTTGTTGACCCCTCTCTTGCCCTGGATTTGCGCGATAAATGCGGGTGTGTGAAAGCCCGACTTAACAGATGTTGATTTGACGAAAGTGAAACAGATGAAACAGTGTGCACCCCGGTGTTGATTTTACCCTCTTGCGACATCCTCCGATGTTTTCATCCCCATTCTCTCCACCCCGCTCCGCCCCTGGTGATTGTTGAAGGCTGCGTGATCTTCCATCCCACAATCTCGGTATACCCTCAATTGGCTGCATGTTCTCAGCTCTGGTGTTCGCGTTGTGTGTTCAAATTCGATGGGAAAAGATAGTAATCTGTCACTCACAAATTTCACTCCCAACGCTCAAGAGACTCGGAATCTTTCCACCATCTGTCCTCGAACTCCTCTTCTTGTTCTGTACGGAGATCTGGATCACCTTGGTCCTTGCGGGTATCCCGCAATAAGGTAGTACTCTCAAGTTTCTTTCGACCGAGAACATCTTCTTGGCAAGTTCTTGCAGCCAGGGTTTGCTATTTCTAGTTCGCCTCGTCGATATTTCCCAAGCCACACTTCAGAACTCGCTATATCGTATCGGAGCTGCGCAAGTTTGGACTACTTCGTTGGAGACGAGACGCACCAGCATCCGCAAGGCCGACCGAGTGATAAAGCATGCGGGTTAATAATTCGGCTCGAAACTTGGCGTGTCAATGTAGTCTATCGCGCTCCTCAGTCATCTCAAAACGCGACATCTCCTTGGTGATTGAAACGCGTGTCGGAAGGGTTTCTCATTCTGATCTCTAGATACCCGTCGCATGCTCTCGAGGCTAGCGCAATGAAAACGAAGACTTAACTTGAAAGGACCTGCTCACGAGTCTCGGCCTCTAACGTCGCCATCGACGTCCTCTGAAACTCCAAAAGATCATGGATAATTTCTTGTACTCCTGAATTTTTTATTGTTAGGTCGGTCGAGAAGAACCACCTGAGGCTACATATACACCACCATATGCGGACTGGATAGGTGCCCGGCCGAGAATGTCACAAAGGCGCTTACGATGAACTTGACGATAGGTCTCCATAAGGTGCGTAAGGCAACGCGAAGAGTGTCAAAGTCGCGTCGTCTTGATCTTGCATGTGTGTTTAAAAGTACTGCAACGCGCTCGTCGTGGACGGAGGTCGAACTCTCTCCCGAGGCTCTGCGCTGTTCTCCTATGTGATGCGAAGCGGAGGGCGTCCGTTCCTCCGTGTCCACGATGCCGCCAAGCGACCAGGTCTCCGCCGTCGTTTGTATGTGATTGGTCGGCGCTTCGAGGACCTCTGTTGTACTTTGCGAGCTGACCCACCAATACCACATTTACGATCCTTGGATGCGGGGTGCGTGCGGAAGGGAGAGGCATTTCAGACAAGAAAGGCGCGTAGTCGTTCCTTGCTCAACTTTGACTTGAAGCCGAGCCCAGAATGATGAACCCGGATGCCAGCGCGGCGCTGGCACTTCCCCGTTGATGTACGAGCCGGAGCGGACACTCACTCACATGCTCAAGGTCACTTATCGAACATTTGGGAGAATTTCTAAATGCCGTCCAGGGTACAACACTCCGGATTACTGCACTCTCTATGTAGGGGTGCTGGGTGTCTTAGCCCAGTATGTCAAGACGTCTAACCACATGCTGCACATTTCGAAGACGGCATTCGCTTTCTGCTTAGATATGTGTTGTGTGCTGGCCGGACACTCCTACCGAACTCGCGGCGTCTAGAAATCACGATCAGGGTGTTTACACATTCTCCGGGTCATCTGCAATGATTCGCTTGCGTGCCAGTTGTCCAAAAACTTATGTAGTATCTCACACCCTCTTGAATGTGTGGCTCATGTCGATGAGACAGGAAGCTGGAAGGACTACGCAAACAGGTGGGCAGACATCTGTAGGTAATTCAACTTGAACACGCGATGCACATGTGAACATGACGGACACCTCTCAAGTAAGCGCGTGGTCACATCGGAACCAGAAGATGATAATGTGATTACTTGGAACACGTTGTGGATATTGGAAAAGAGAGGGCGTATCCCCAGCAGCGTCAGTGGTTATATCGATGCGCAGATTGGGGACTGTAAACACTGTTGCCAGATCGAGCGCAGGGCGGGCGCAAACTCCATTATCCGCGGAGGCTCTGAATCTGCTTGAGGCTCGATAATCGATGATCGAACACGCAGGAGACGATGATTAGTCCATTCCAAAGGGAATTTATCGGGGTATTGTGGCAACAGCTGGCTGGGAAGGTGACACGTTGGTCATCGACAAGCGCCGCCGCATACGGATCCCTCGTTTCTTTACACAGCCACAATCGTTCCCAATCGAGAAAGAAAATTCCGTTCCCAAAACATTTTAAGGCCCACGACTTGCTCTTTAAATCGATCTTAACTCTCCCTCAACACACCAGCATGATGCAGCTTTCTCCTTCATCTTATTCACAATCGTCTTCGATTCCGTGTGGTGCGGCCAGAGGCAAAGCCAAAGGGTGAGTTTGGTCAGCTGTCCGGTTCATGATGTGTATGACGCCTCTTGTATTAAAACTCGACGCGACGAAAGCCCGCGCTATTTTTACAGGTGTTTCGATTGATGACCATATCTGTTCGATCCAACTGTTCCGAATCTTTCTGGAGCTCGCCGCGTGGATCACCGGATCCACGTCATTACGCATTTACCATCCCACAAATCGCGCAAGTGTCCTGGTTAAGGAAGGACAGACTTTTATCCAATTCCCAAGCACCTTTATTTCGTACATACGTGAGATGGAACCAGGTAAAGATGTAATTTGTAGAGACCACCGTTCACACAAAGTCGGCCGAGGCTCCACCACAGACGTATTTGCTTGTGTAGGACCAGCAGGAGGAAGAAAAGGTATCGTAGTGCTATTAACAACTTCTTACTCATGAGTCGCCTCTCGGCTTTTTCTTGGGTGCCTTCTTCGAAGTAGAAGCGACATTCCTCGGGACGATCTCAGTGAAACGACGCCCAAGCTCCTCTCCAGTTCTAAGGCAATGCTCGAGCCTCGCGTTGAACTCGTCGAAGTGACACTTGGTCGTCTTCTTCTTCCTCTTGGCGTCGTCTGCCTTTATCCCGAGGCAGTCTTTATTCTCGTTTGCTACGTGACGGTTCTTCGAGTCTGGGCGTGCGAAATGGTCCCCACATTGATCGCAAAAGGTGAGTTCGGCTGGGTGGTCTTCAGCCGCGTTGCAATGGCGTTGATAAGATTGCCAGGACCCCAATGCCACGTCGAGGCAAAACTTGCAGTTGATGGCGTGGACTGCTCCATGCCTCGCTTCGTCCTCGGTGATGCGGAGCATCATCAGTTCCCTATAGGTTAGGTTACTTGGGATTGGGTGGCGGCCATCCTGGCCTTCGGTGCTCCCCCCAAGTTGTGGCCCGCTCTGTTGAGCCGCCATGCTGAGTGACTCGTGTTGCATTTCCAGTGACGCACCCCCTTCGAACTGCTCTTGATCCAGGAATCCCACCATCTCCTGTGGGGAACTAGGTCCCAACAAGGAATGAGGGTACAGTCCCTGTATGGCTGTGATGTGTGCCTGACTGCTGCGCATCATGCTGTCATCGATGTATTCTTCATTTGGTTGTTGGGCCCTGGTAGCCGACGTATGGTGAATCCTCTTTGAGGACCCCTCTGCCTGCTCCAAGACCCGACTTGTGCTTGGCCTCCCTCTCTTTCGGGACGATCCGGAGCTGCTGCTGTCGTTACCATCAGCATATGGGGCGCCTTACGGAAGATTCCATACCGCTCTCTAGCTCTCTTACCAAGGACTGTCCCCACTCTGCGAACACCCCCTGTGGTCGCTGTTGCCACCGGCAAAGGCAAATTGATGGGTCCTTCCGCATTGGGGTTGATGTAGAAATCATCCAACCAAGACCAGTCCCTGCAAAAACCAACGTAAGAACGAGGTAATAATTTCGCCTGTAACGGAACCAGGGTATTAAAGTGAACGCACGACATGATATCAGACATTCCAGCTTGGGCAGAGGTCCAAACATCATCCCATTGCGTCTGCGAGGTGAAAGGGATGCCATCCCAAGCTGGTGCGCAAGAGACTTGTCCGGTTTGAATGATACCAGGGGTGCCAGGCTCTGGGAAGAAGGCCGATGGCGAGACCTGTAGGAAACATGGTTAGCAATGTCTTCGCGTTGACGCCTTCTTTACGCTCACGAAGTTTGAAGCCGACGCCTCGCAGGCATGTGGAGAAAACTTCTGATTCCCGGTGTCGTCTCTAGTCAGTGGTGGCATGAGGTTTACATTTGTTGGAGCTTCGGATTGGGGTGAGTACAAGAGTAACGAACACGAGGCGAAGGTTTTACATGGTGTGATCAAGGCAGCAAGATCTACGTCCTGTGGGATAATAAGGTGAGCTTACGATCAGTTAGCTACCATTCATAGCATGCTGACAGAGGTATCTGAGAGAAAGTAGAACCCATTGGTAGATGCGCCGTAGTCCGGGAAGAATGGCGGCACGGTGGCGGGTGCTAGTGCGTTAGCATTAGTGTCGGTTAGGTCCTCGGGCCCAAGGAAGGCGTTGTCGCTGAACGTGCTCCCAGCGGCGACAGGGGTGGACTTGTTTATCATATGGCATATGTTAGTGGCTTCTCGTTGTTCATGAGGGAATGTGCTCACAGGACCGTCTTCAGATTGAATTGGCGTGTCGCCGGGAAGCGTGCCACTCTCGTAAAGAAAACTCCCTTCCATCCAGGCCATAAATAAATTGATATCGTCCAGATAACCAGCTCGCGTTTCCGGGTCAAATTCTACGGAAGTAGGAGCACTCATTGGGGCCGCGGTGGGACGGGGATCGTCCATACGGAAAGAGGAATTGAAACTCATTGTGGATGCAGTAGTGGAACAAGACCAGAGTAAGGACCTGAGAAGGCCGCTCTAGTCCTTTTATCCGCTCACCCCAGAGCGGCCGCAACCACAAACCACAATCACGAACCGTCCACAGGCTTTGCGTAGCACACATTGTTGCGATTTCTCGTAGACGTCGTGCGCTTTGCCCTAATCACTTGGGCTACTATCTGTTGCTTGCGCACTGGAATATGTGGCGATGACTAAACTCGGTCAGTACAGTAAAGCGGGTCGAAGGCATGTTTTAGTTTAAACTCACGGCTCTAAACGCGGTTCATTAGAACAATGCAGACAGAGCAAAGCGATACATATAATGCCACCAGACTGCCACCAGTATGCCACCGACCGGATAAACCGGGCCGGAATAGTAAGCAAAAATTCTCGCGATTTCAGTACTTCAGTCCTGGCGCAGGCGCGAACTTCAAGTTACGGTCATGTATGCGATTGTGACGACTCATTCAGTTATTTTTTACAGTAGGAATACGCCAAGTTTGCATGTTATAATCAGGTGCGTGCAAGCACAGTACATAAATACACTAAAGACGATGTCGAACACGCTTTGCAGGGCTCCAAGCCCGTCGGTATCTAGAATGTATTTGAATAAAGCTGGTGTACCGATACCGTATCGTTGCAAACAAGGTTGCAAGAGTGAATAACCGTACGTGTACCCCCCATGCCCACTTCCCCGATTCCAAAATCACCTCGTCCTCATACAACCAGCGATAATCGAGGATCTCTAAGGCAGGCTTCAAGGGTTTCACACATGCTTTGGGGACCGCCACCTGGTCACCGGGTGTATACATAAGCGCAGAAAAGCCAATTCTCACTTGACTTGCATCATGAGTAATCTCTGGAAGCTGCACGATCCAACCCTCTGCGTGATTGATCGCCTGCGAAGCCGCGGTGGTACAATACTTGTCACCACGTCACCAGGCTTCTCGGACGAATGATATCCTACAGCACTCACAGCATCACGTTAGCATGGCGTCACCTTCGTGACACCTTCTACCCACTTTAGCCAATCAGACATCACATTACGTCCACAATCCCTTGATTTTCTCCCAGAAGTCACTTCGGTTGCTCCAAAGAAGCAGACCAATGTCCGAATACCTCGCTGTCTATCTCCATCCTCAATTCGAATCCGCAGACTACCTCCCATTCTCCGCAGCATATTTTCTTGCGCTCAGACTAAGTCAAACGAATTCACCAGGGGGCCAATTGCGTCAGCGCACGCGATTCCCGGAGGCACGCATGACAGAGTCAAGTCCGTATCCCGGCTACGCGAGTTTCAGTACTTCATTGGAAACGTGCAAGCGTCCCGCAAGGCCGACCGAGTGCTAACCCACTGGCAGACGGGTTACAAATTCGGCTTGAGACTTCAAGTTGGTGTGTCAATGTACTCTATTGCCCTCCTCAGTCAGCTCAAAACGCGACATATCGTTGATGTTTGAAACGCGTGTCGAAGGGGTTATCGTTCCCCAGATATCCGTCGCACTGGCACGCACTCGAGGCTAGCGCAGTGAACACGAAGCGTCACGGTAAAAGGACCTGCTCACGAGTCACTGCACGGCCTCCAACATCGCCAACCGCGTCCTCTAAACTCCAAAATTCTTTGATATTATACTCCCGAAACGTCTTATTATTAGGTTCTCTCGCAACACGGATCACGTGAGTCTACACCCATACAGCGAGGACTTGATGGGCCTTGCCGAAAATGTCCCAGCGCCGCTTACGATCAATTTGACGAGAGGTCTCCGTAAAGTGCGTAAAGCGGCCATGCGAAGAGTGTCAAAGTCGCGTCGTCTTGATCTTGAATGTGTGTTAAATAGCACTGCAACGCACTCGCCATGGAGGGTTGTCGTACGCTCTCCCTAGGTTCTGCGCCGTCCTCCTATGCGATGCAAACCGGAGCGCGTGCATTCCTGCGTGTTCATGGCTCCGCTTTCGCGCGACCAGGTCTCCGAAGTCGCTTGTGAGTGATTCGTCAGCGCCTCGAGGATCTCTGCTGTATTCTGCGAGCGCGAGCTGACCCGCCAATACCACGCTTGCGATGGATCGATGTGAGGTGCGTGCGGAAGGGAGAGGCATTCCAGACAAGGAGGTCGCCAACCCGTTCTCAATTTGACTCGAAATCGAATCCAGATTGATGATCCAATGGCGGCGCCGGCATGAGATTGGAGAGCCGAAGCAGACAATCACCTTATCGAACATTTCCACACGCCGTTGGATGTACAACGCTCCAGATTGCTGCACTTACTACGTAGCGGTAAATACATACTATCATAGGAAAGGGATTGGAATTGCGTGTTTCGAGTGTAGTTGGCCCAGGCTCTTGTGGGGACATATCACCAGCAGCCTCGGTGTTTATATCGAGACGCAGATTGGGGTCTGTAAACGCTGATGAGTGCAGGGTGGGCGCAAAATCCATTACGGAGGTGCTTGATGATCGATTATCGATGATCACAGGAGACGATGACGACTCCATTCCAAAGGGAATTTATCGGGGTTTGTGGCAACAGAGCTGTTGGCTAGGAGAATGAGGTGACACGTACTCATCGACAAGCGCCGCCGCATACGGACCTCTCGTTTTTCTACACAGCCACAATCGTTCCCAAAACATTTTAAGGCCCACTACTCGCTCTTCAAATCGATATTGATTCTCTCTCTTCACACCAGCATGATGCAGCTTTCTCCTTCGTCTTGTTCACCATTGTCTTCGATTCCGTGAGGTGCGGCCAGAGGCAAAGCCAAAGGGTGAGTTTGGTCTGCTGTCCGGTTCGTGATGTGTATGACGCCTCTTGTATTAGAACTCGGAAGGTTGCGCAAGTTTTACAGGCGTTTCGATCGATGCCCATATCTGTTCGATTCAACAAACCTGTTCCAAATATTCCTGGGGCTCGCCGGGCGGATCACCGGATCCACGTCATCACGCGTTTACCTTCCCACCAATCGCGCAAGTGGTCTGGTTAAGGAAGGGGAAACCTTTATCCAATTCCCAAACTCCTCTGTTTCGTATATTCGTGAGAAGGAACCAGGTAAAGACACAATTTTCAGAGACACACAACGACACGCATTTAGTACTTGGATAGGACCAGCGGGAAAGAGAAAGGTATCGTAGCGCTATTAACAACTCCTTGCTCATGAGTCGCCTCTCGGCTTTTTCTTACGTGCCTTCTTCGAAGTAGACGCGACTTTCATCGGGACGATCTCAGTGAAACGATGCCCGAGCTCCTCTCCAGTTTTAAGGCAACGCTCGAACCTCGCGCTGAACTGGTTGAAGTGCCACTTGGTCGTCCTCTTCTTCGTCTTGGCGTCGTCCGCCTTTATCCCGAGGCAGTCTTTATTCTCGTTTGCTACGTGACGGTTCTTCGAGTCTGGGCGTGCGAAATGGTCCCCACATTGATCGCAAAAGGTGAGTTCAGCCGGGTGGTCTTCAGCCGTATTGCAGTGGCGTTGATAGCTCTGCCAGGAGCTCAATGTCACGTCGAGGCAAAACTTGCAGTTGATGGTGTGGACTGCTCCACGCCTTGCTTCGTCCTCGGTGATGCGGAGCATCATCAGTTGCCTATAAGTTAGGTTGCTTGAGATTGGGTAGCGGCCATCCTGGCCTTCCGTGCTCCCCCCAAGTTGTACTCCACTTGGTTGAGCTGCCATGCTAGGCGACTCATGCTGCGTTTTCGATGATGTGTTCCTCTTAGACTGTTCTTGATCCGGGAATCCCACCATCTCCTGTAGGGCACTCGGCCCCAACAATCGATGGGGATACAGTCCTTGGACTGTTGTGGGGCAAGCCTCTCTGCTCTGCGTCATGCTGTCATTGATGTATCCTTGTGCGGTTTGTTGGGCCCTGAGGGCCGGCATATGGTGAATCCTCCTCGCGATCCCCTCTGCCTCCTCCAACGCCCAACTTATGCATGGCCTCCCTCTCTTTCGGGATGATCCAGAGCATCTGCTGGATCATTAGCCTATGCAACGCCATACGGGAGATTCCATACCTCTCTCTAGCTCTCTTCCCAAGGACTGTCCCCGCTCCCCCAGCGACCCCTGTAGTTGTCGTTCCTGCCGGAAAATTGACGGGTCCTTCTGTATTGGGGTTGAAGAAGAAGTAGTCCAACCAAGACCAGTCCCTACCAAATTCAGCGTAAGAACGATATAATAATTTCTCCTGTAGCGGAACCCGAGTAGAAGTGAACTCACGACATAATATCAGACATTCTAGCTTGGGCGGAGGTCCAAGCATCATCCCATTGCGTCTGTGGGGCAAAAGGGATCCCATCCCAAGCTGGTGCGTGAGAGACTCGTCCGGTTTGAACGATACCAGGGGTGCCGGGCTCTGGGAAGAAGGCCGATGGCGAGACCTGTAGGAAAACATGGTTAGCAATGTCTTCGCGCTGACACCTTACTTGCGCTCACGAAGTTTGAAGCCGACGCCTCGCAGGCGTGTGAGGAAAACATCTGATTCCCGGTCTCGTCTCCGGTCAGCGATGGCATTGGGATTACATTTGTCGGAGCTTTGGATTGGATGAGCACAGGAGTAACAAATACGAGGCGAAGATCTCACAAGGTGTGAGCAAGGCAGCAAGGTCCACATCCTGTGGGATAATAAGGTGAGCGGTATGATCAGCTAGTCGCCATTCATAGCATACTGACCGAAGTACCTGAGAGAAAGTCAAACCCATTAGTAGATGTGCCGTAGTCCGGGAAGTGTAGTGGGACGGTGGCGGCTGCTAGAACCTCGAGCCCGAGGAAGGCGCTGTTGGAGAACCTGTTACCAACAGCAACGGTGGTCGACTGTTGATATCAAATGACGTATCATATGTTAGTGGTTTCTCATTGTTCGTGGAGAAATGTGCTCACAGGACCGTCTTTAGATTGAATTGAGGTACTGTCGTCGGCGAGCGTGCCGCTCTCGTAAAGAAAACTCCCTTCCATCCAGGCCATAAATAAATTGATATCGTCCAGATAACCAGCCCGCGTTTCTGGGTCAAATTCCACGGAAGTAGGAGCGCTCATTGGGGGTAAGGCGCGGTGGGGATCGTCCATACGGATGTATGGCCGGTGGTGGCCGGCAACACTCAGGTTCGGACGGGGACAGGATAGGACACTGATATATTTAATATGAGAGCGCTCGTATAAGGAAGTAAGAAAGAGTTGAGAGGAAAAGAGAGGTAACGACGACGAGGTGTCGAGGTGTCCTTTTTATCAGTTCTCTACGTCTTGGGATGAAAGGCGATTTCCAAAGACTGTTTGAAATAGAAGAAATGGAAGGGCTCGACAGTCGACATGACTGGAGCGAGAAGCTCAACGACCAGCGGAAGATCGAACGTAGTGTAGGGTAATGTACTTACAACGGAAAGAGGAATTGAAACTCCTCGTGGATGCGGTAGTGGAGCAAGACCTGAGTAAGGACTTGAGTGGGCCGCTTTAGTCCTTTCATCCGCCTACCGCCGAGCGGCCACCATTGAAACCACAACCGCCAACCTTCCACAGGCTTCGCGTATTATGCGTTGTTGCGATTTCTCGGAGACGTCGTGCGCATGCACTTCTCGCTTGGGCTAGTGTCTGTAGCTTGGACGCTAAAATAAATGGCGATGATTAAACTCGTTCAGTACAGAAACGAGGGTAAGTGGCATATTTTAGCGTAAACCTACGGCTCTAGGTACGATTCATCAGAACTATGCAAACAGAGCAAAGCGTGCCACCGGATAAACCGGGCCGGGATAGCGACGAACCTCCTGTCTCGTTTTCACAGCCTGCGCACTGGCAGGCGCGAACTTACGCCCGTCGTCCATGCGATCGTAATGACTGATTCAGTTGTTTATCACCGTAGGAAATATTTCATCAAGTTTACATGTTATATTCTGGTGCGCGCAAACATAGTACATGAAGACACTAAAGGCGCTGTCGAACACCGCTTTACAGACCTTCGTCCCTACAGTCTGGACTGGTGTACGCGACACTGGCATTGTATCTTCGCAAGAGTAAATAACCGTACGTGTCCATCCAGTGCTCACTTCCTCGTATGACCAGCGATAATCGGTAATCTATAAGGTGTTCACCGAGGCATGCCTTCAATGGAGGATCGCCACTCACCCGATCACCGAGGGTATACTTCAGCGCAGGGAACCTGATTTCACCTTTAACGTCTCACAAATCAACCAGTCTTCACTTGACTTTCCTGATGATTGATCTCGGGAAACTGCACCATCCAACCCTCTGCGTAATGATTGATCGCGGCGTGTGAAGCCGCGGCGGTACGATGCTCGTCACTATGTCACCAGGCTTCTTGCACAGTGACGAACGACTCGGACTTCCTGCAGCGCTCACAGTTTCACGTTAGCACGGCGTCTCTTTCACGACAGCCTTCTGCCCACTTCAGCCAATCAGACATCACTTTACGTCCACAGTCCCTTGTTTCTCTCCCAGAAGTCACTTCGGTTGCTCAAAAGAGGCGGACTAATGTCCGAAGACTTCGCTATCTACTTCCACCCTCAATTCGAATCCGCAGACTACCTCCCATTTTCCGCAGCACTTTTTCGTGCGCTCAGCACTTCACGCCGGGGGCTAACTGCGTCAGCGCACGCGATTCCCGGAGGCATGCATGACAGGGTCAAGTCCGTACTAGTAGGTCGGATGAGGATGACTATTCGCCAAATGATAGAAATGGGCGACCTTCTCTAAGCCACCAACCACGAGACGAGCGACGGCTCAAAAGAAAAAACTCAAAAAACAAAACACTTGGAGCCTGGAAAAATGTACGAGAAATCAGCTCCTTTGGCAGCAAAGTAAGTTATTCTCATCGCAACCGTCGGACTCTAACTCTCTAAACGCAAAAAGTTTGAACGACAATTCTCAAAGTGTTAATCGCCGATCCTCTTGAAACTGACGTTTGTATTAGAGCTTCCAATCAAACGCAAACCTGCACCGCGGAGGTGTGGAGCGACCAATTGAAATGGCCAGAGCTTCTGGAAGGTATAAAAAAAAACCAAACCTGGGGCTTTTCGGATCGAAGAGCGCCGGCTGGGAGTCGAACGCTGTCTGTCCTTACCAAACAGTTGCGTCGACTGGCGCCGTCCGCCGTTCGAGTTTCCATTTTCTTTCCACTGGACCACCACTCAGCAGCTTGATACTCAAGTTTGTCGTGATAGTATGCTAGCAGCCCGCGTGCTTGACCACTCGAAATGCGACTTTCCCGACCCTCATCATATGTTTAGTAGATAAATTGCTAGTAATTGTATGGATGGATACCCCACACCGCACCCCGCACCCCGCACCCGATAAGTTCCCGCCAACAACGAAGTGATAAGTATTGATCTGTCGCTCCGAGCTCCTCGTTCCGGTTCCTACTCTCTTTTCTCTTTCGCTCATGACATCATCAGTTGGCCCGATTGTCGGCCTGAGCCAGCTACTGTATGACCATTTCCGTCTCACTCCGATGGGACCACGGTGTGCCCGGAGTGCCCGGAGTTGAGACGTTGCCGGTCCGGCCGGTGCGGGCAGATGGCAAGAGGCGCCTGAGGCACGCGTTTATTTCTAGATCCTTGTTCTACGGTCAACCATCCATCACATGGCATCACATGGCATCAAATGGCACAAAAAGCGATGGACGGCTTTGTGTAGTGGGTTGTTGGATTTCTGGATAACGGTGTGGGTGGGCACCGAGACCCCCAGTGGGTATACAGTTGGTGCCCACATGGGATCCCACGGTGGCATCGGTACTTTTCGACCCATTAGTCGACTTCCATCTTACTGCTTTACAACGGGTGTACATATACAGAACAACGATTCCGCGCACATACAGTTACCAAGGAGATTACGCGGTCTCACTCAAACAATTACGAACAGGTGGGGTTAGTGGACGGGCCGCCGCGCATTCAATCACATTCATTCGGCTATAAAAATCCTGTGAGAAAGATAATAAACAAGAACCTGGAGTTGCGTAACAACAAGGGAAGGAAGAGTATATACAACAAAACTCGTGCCGAAACAGACAGATATGGCATATTGCGAAGGGGAGGGGGTAAAAGGACAAACAAAAAAGTGGACAGGGGGAAATAATATAACGAAGAAACAAGACTGGATAAAGAAAAACGAAAAGACAGTACGGGATAAATAGATAAGCAAGCAGATATAGGGAGCGTAAAGAGAGGAATAGAGACGGAGAGTGGAAGCCGATAAATGCCTGTCTGCGGCAATGGAGCATGCAGTGATAGTGGATGTATGCGTGCGTGTGGACATGTACGTATGTATCTGTATGTGGCTGTATCTTTGCTGTATTCCTACACGTGGTGAGAGGAGTCGGCGGAAGGAAGTGGGGGGCTGGAGCCAGGGGTGGTGCGACCCTCGTCTCCGAGAGAAGTGCGTCGAGAGATGCGAAGCGATAATGCCGTGTGGTAACTTGTTTGTAGAACAAAATGCGAAAGAAGAAATGGAACGCTCTTGCTTTGCGGCGGGGGCAGGCATCGGCGATGGCGGCGGCAGTTACAACAGATTCTTTTTCATTGCACGACACAGCACTTGCCGCCGCCTTGAGGTGCGTATGGATCCTCGTTCTTGCCAACGGGGCCCCAGACCGACGGTACCTGCGAATACGCCCACAAAACGGTGTCAATATGGTTTGCCCTCCTCCATCGAGCCGAAAGAAAGAAAATAAGATGGAAAGAGAGTTGTGGAAGGATAAAAAAGATAAGAGAATGCCGTGGAAAAGGAGAGAGGTGATTGGATTGGGATATGGATTGGGAAGGGGAACGAGAGAGGATAGAGAACTGACGAGGTGATCTGTAGTTGTCTTGCAATATCTTATGAGGCTTGCGCTCGCCTCGCTTACTCGTATGCGTGGGCGGCCGAGATCCTCGCGTAGCCGTTGGTTGTGTTCGAGAAGACGGCGGAGCTTGAGCTCAGACATGGATTGTTTTGGGCGTGACGACATGGGGAAGACGGGCAGCGGTGCGGGAAGAGAGACTCTGCGATGGGGAGAGTGGGAGAGTTCACGGATACGACGGGAGTGATGGCGAGGTCTGAGTGAAGAGGACAGCACAGGGACAACCCGGGAATGTCCCTTTTTCAGGCACACAGGCCTTAAACGGGCCCTTTCTCACGGTCGTATGACCCCCACACTCTTCCACGAGCTTTCATCAATAATTTTCTTATGTGCCTTGCCCATCAGGGCCTGCTCGAATGTTCTGCCTGGGACGGCCCATAGCAAAATGGGATAGCGCAAGGGCGACACATTGTCCTACGACTAATTTTACGACATCATCATGAATGATCAGTCCTATCGTAGAAATACAAGACCAGCGTGGTTTGTTCTTTTAGTATTTTATCCCTCCTCATGTTTCAGTACACGATCGAACCTCCACTGTCGAAGACGTCGAGCACCAGCTCGTCCGAACGTCGCACTCATTGACATGATGCCTTGTGCCATACTCGTCGACGGCTGAACCGACACCGAGGCTGGGTCCCTTTCCGTGGCAGTGCCACCCCACGCCCTTCCAATCCCGGAGCCTAATCCTATCACCGTTAATGTGCCCAGACCCACCCGAGTCCCGGTGGTACCCCACACGCGCGACGCGCCCTTGTCTCGCACGGTGTCCAGCGCCAACTCCTTGGCAAGCGCGATGCATGCTCGAGGTCGCCGAGCGCGCCCTCGAGGCCAGGGTCGATGCGCGTGGCCAAGATCGTCGAGCCCAAATGCATGCAGCTTTCGCAGGGACAAACGACTGGATGAGCGCCACGGCACGCAGGGGCCAGAACTCGTTCTTGCGCGAAGTATGACGCTGTCGGCGTCTAGGCTCCTCTGAAGATCGAGATCACGAGCGAAGACTGGAGCAAGAGGAGGAGATGGATGGTGGGTTAGTCGGCTCGCCGCTCGGTGTTGTTGGGGGGAGGAGCGGATGTACGGATTTTCCCGGGGGCGTCCGGCCGGGCCGGGGCAGGTGATCCTTACAGACACTGGCAGTCGCCGACGGCGATGTTGGGTGAGTGCCTTGTCATCTCAGCCGCTCACTTCACAACGCTTAATGCACGACACGGAAGTCCTATACACCTAGATAACGAAGGAATTGGGGGGAGAATAATGCAGGTATACATCTAACCGCGCCTGGAATACAATGACCCAACTCATCGTACCTGGTCGTCGCCCTAACGGGCCAGTGTGAACGCTGACCCGCATGCAAAGGTCCTTGAGGTCGGCAGGGCGAGATGTGGTACGATTGTGTTGGTTTGTACGCCCCGGAGTATGCCCCGTGGAGTGGTCATTCCTTTGCAAATGGATAGGTTGCGGCTAGGATACGGCCTGCCAATGAGACGACTTGCGGCTGGTCTGGAGAAATTGGTTGGAAGGCAGCGATACGAGATGACAACCCTCCAAACAAAAAACAAAACTCATATCGTTGGAAACTTGGCAAGACGCACCTCCAACAGAGCCTGACTGAGGAGGTACCCACTAAGTCCCCCGTAGTGCATATGACTGCGAGACACCCCCTTAACAATGGTAGTGACCTCCTCAGCTCTGATCGATCTGATCCCTCGTTCACCCAAGCGAAATCCAATGAAACTTGCAATGCAACGTCACCGACATCCAGCGATCTCTTCTCCGCCATGGTATTTCAGTCAGTGGGAATATGTCGTGTTGGTGAAAACAACTCCTACCTGCCTTTCACGTCAGTGAAGGGACACGGTTTGAGGGTTGAGAGACTACTATAAGCACAGTTTCCGTGTCCAAGTCCTCTAATGTGAAGCCTACATTGCATATGTGCTACTGTTACGCTTCGACCATAACTCCACGATCCGGATGAAGTCCCATCACAATTGCTTCTTGAGGCATCAGGAAAACCTCGAATCGTAAATTGGGCCAATAATTTCAATTACAGCTATTTCATACAATTTGTCACACGTTTATAGTAAGCCTAATTACATAAAACCAGTGACAATTTACCACAATTATCGCCAATTAAGTATTCAGGCTTTTCCTTAAGTTGTCGTGCAGTTCGCCCTCTGCTGTTCCGTACATCGACATCCACGCCACGGTCCAGTAAGAGCTGGATGGCTTCTGAGCGTGAAAATTCTTTGTCTAAATATAGTGTGACATGCAACGCGTTGCCATCGTTCCTCGTTTTTGCGTTTATATTTGCACCGTGATCGAGTAATAACCGCGTAACCTCCAAGTGGCTTTCTCTCAAAGCATAGTGCAGCGGAGTCCACCCGGCTCGGCTTCGCGAGTCCAAATACGCACCGCGGTCGATCAGCAGATTTGCTACCTCAAGTTGCCCCTTGTATGATGCCGCATGTAATGCGGTCATGCGATTCTTGTATGTTGCATTGACATCAGAACCGCCGTCAAGCAAAGACCGTACGATGTCGAGCTGTCCATTCTCTGACGCAGTAAAGAGCGAAGGCTGCTCCTTCTCGGGGGTATTTGCTTCTTCTCCGTTTCGCTGAGGCGGCTGCACTAACTTGGGGGAAGGATTTTGTTGTTTGATGCCACTGTCCGATGGCGTCACGGTTGAGTTTATCGCACCGTCCAAAGATATTGCGGCCGCCATGTAGCTGGATAGGATGTCTGCGACGTCGTGGTTTCCCTGTTCGGTCGCGATGTCCAAGGGCGTCTGGCCATCTTCGTCACATATGTTGAAATCGGCGCCGCATTCAAGTACTAACTTCGCAATGTGAAGGCGATCGAGGCGTGCTGCCAAGTGAAGTACGGTCTGGCCTTCGCTATTGGCGGAGTTTATGTCCGCTCCGTTGTCGATCAGGAGGCGAGCGATATCCAGGTTTTCTTTAACAAACATCAGTGGGGTCCTGTAATTTCCGTTCCGGGAATTTACATCTGCCCCATGCTGAACAAGGAGCCGTGATATCTCCAGGTTATCGCTGTTACAAGCCAGTGCCAATGGAGTGAAGTGCTTGTAGCCTGGAAGATTGACGTCTGCGCAGTGCTCGAGTAAAAACTGAGCGATGTCGATGCGTCCGTAGTACGAGGCTCGATGTAGTGGGCTCCAGCCCTCGTTGTCCACAAGCACATTGACATCAGCCCCACATCGAAGGAGTAATGAAGCCATGTCAAAGTTGTCCGTCAAGAGTGCCGCAAACAATGGGGTCGCGTGCCATCCTCCCCTGGAATCGCCATCCCCCGGGTAGGTGGAGATCAGGTGTTCAACGAGCCAGGATAAGCGACAAAGTACGGCGTAATATAATGGCTGTGCCGATGGCCACACCGGGCGCGTCGTGGGGGCGGGTCCTCGCCAGGGGTCGTCTATGTCATGGACCCAGACCCAGGCAGCGAAGTGTGGCTCCTCTCGATCAAAAAGTCGTTCCGTGGCATCCCGGATGGTCGACGACACATTCTCGATCTGGCTGTGTACTAACCAGTACCGCGCGGCATAATCGCTGAGGGGAAAGTTCGAAATGCTATCTTTGTCGATGCGGTCGTCGAGCTGAAGTAAGACGCTGAGGGAAGATTGTGCGAGGATGGAATGTGCCATGTGGGGGACGATGTGATAGTGAGAGAGATCCTCGCTCGCAGAGGAGAGGCGATCGGATGTCAGGAATTCCTTTACGGAAAAGTGGGCAAATTGAACGATCCGAGCGCCATCCACATTAACGACGGTGATGAGACTACCGCATGCGGAAAGTACAGCTTCTTCCGCGTCGCCTAGCCGCCAGCCCGTGTTAAACTGCGGGAATGCTCCTTCATCGAACCGGACAGCCAAAATTTCTGCGAGCTCCTCGACGCGAAGTGGTCTAGCAGACACCGCGAGACATTGGAAGAGTCGGTGAGCGAACTGTCGCTTCACTTTGTCGATCCTACGTAATGTGTGTTCGTACGTTTCGTCCAACGTCTCTGGCAGATGCTCCAAAATACTAGGGATGCTTGCGGGGAAGCATCGGCGCAAGATGTCCAACAGACAGTAAACCCATCTGAACCTGCCACATTTATTGAGCGACGGACAAGAGAAACCAGGGGAGGAATCACTTACATCCCGTCGGCTTTCTCTAATAGTGTTTCGATCACCCGCTGCTTGTTATCTGCCGTCCATCTTCGCATATTTCGGTCGGAGTGTACGACTGATTTGATGTATCCCGAGATATCTGCCATCTGTCCGCTTTCTTCGTGGAGAGAAACACGGAACTGCGCCAAAGGTTCAAGAATGGTCCAAATGTCGATCTCCGTGCGACTGGAAACACATATATGCACATTCGGAAGTTGAGAACCGACAAGATCCTCCAGGAACTGGAGCACTTTTTCACGAGCGCTGGGCATGCCGGAGATGTTGGGAGATTCGTCGAGGGCGTCTATGATGATGTAAGCTGGCGGCTGTCCTCCGACTGAGAGCATGTCCGTCAGACATTTGGAGAGTGCGCCGTCCGAAGGCTGCTGTGCTCCTTCATCGTGATCCAAATAGAAACGTGAGAAAATGTGATGGCATGTATCGGACCTGGCGCTGAGCTGGAAGAGGAGGGAGGAAAGGAGATCACGCCGGTGTTGCTTCTGGGTGTCCCTGAAGTCGAAGAAGAAGTAGGCCATCAAAGCCAGTCCAGCCTTGCGCATCCTGTCAATTTCTCGGATGATCGTGGACCTAGATCGGCGGGTGAATATCTACGATCGAAGGCGATAAAACACCACGCACATCAGAATAGTTTTCCCGGCACCCGCTACGGCAAGGGAAATGAATGAGGGTTGTTGCAAGACCATTTTAAGCTCGGAAACGCACGTTTTCCGTGGATCCATAACAAAGAACCATTTGCGTTCCACTCAGTGAAGACACTTCCCCCACAGAACCACATTGCAGTTCCGTCTTGATGGATTTCACACGCAATGTTGTAGTTGGGGGATGGATCAGGGGGGGTGAGCCAGCTTCGGGACTCTCTTTGCAGGTGATCACCTGCGTCACAGTCTAGCATTAGGGCCATGGGACAAAAGATGGTGGAATTGATTACGAACGCTTCAATTTATTTATATCGTTCGCGATCTGTTGCATCAAATCTGCCGTAATGATCAGCTTCTGTGACGCCCATGATGGTCACGGTACCACTGCAGCTCACCCAAGGTTTTCCAGATGCCGTCCACTGATGCTTTGCCATCTATCAAGACAGGTCGACCTGCGAACGTCTATTACTAGCTAATGGCTTTTGCGTACCACTTATGACCACCTTGACATTCTTCACAAGTCCGTAGACAACTTCGAGCGTCTGGGCTATAGTCATCCGACCTTCCTCTTGGGTGAGACGGTCCAGCCTTCGTAGGACGCGTTCGATCTCGCTTTCTCCAAGCAGCTTCTTTGCAAATTTCTCTGCGCAAACAATGAGCCCTTGAATATCAAACAGGTAGATCCACTTACTGATTCTGCCTTGCTTAACTTGTTTCGTAGCAAGAGCAAGGACCGAGAGCAACTCTACCATGATCTTCGCGCTTATCTCTGCCATGGAAGGAGTTAAGGGAATATCACTGTAGATGCGAATGCGCTTGAGGAAATTTCCGAGGCATTCAAACAACTCGACGAGCGCATCATAGCTCGAACTGACGCCACTTGCTGCCTGTAGCGTCGATAGGCCATGAGGCAATGCGGCTGAGAAGCGTAATAAGGTGCGTACTGCGATGAGGACATCCACTCCAGCAAAGATCGCCTTCGCTGGTTCGAACGGAACCTGGTGACAAAAGATTCGTTCAAAAAAAGGACGTGAAGCACGAGGAATTTTAGTTCACTAAAGCAATTGATGCTCCAAGAACAGTAGATAAGGTATGGACGACCTGGACTACCGGATGAAGGCAGTTGAGCAACTTTCGATTGCCATCACGAAAGTCCTTGAATTCTTTGGCCTTGTCTTCGAGCAGTTTCAGGACGTCATCGGGAGAACCGCAAGATCGAAGGCTTTCAGCTAGAGGATGTGTGGCTAGGTCTATCCCAACCTGTTCGCTGTAGTCGGAGAGGGCTGTATCAAGGATCGTTTGAAACGATATGGAAGACATATCTTCCGTCTCTCGCAGAGATATGGGGGAAATAGGCAGGGTGAGTTGGGAAAAGCCGCACGGTTGGTACTTAAGCTAAGTAACGCCACACTCACGGTATCTCCTCTTGCATTTACTACTTGGGCTCACTGTTTATTCTCCCCATTCCTGTCCCCCACGTCGGTGGGGCCAGTCACACGTCAGACCCTCGAACCTTGTCTAACGTTTCATTGATCGTTTACCTGTGTGCCTACCTCGTAGGCAGTTACCCGTGGGAAGGGGGAGATGAAGAGAGATTGGGACTGCAAGAGCTCCCCCAGTTCGGGAAGAATGTGAGAAACGAAGATTCCACTGGATCTCCAAAATGGTCACCGGAATGCGTCCGAGTCATCGCGTCTCCCTTCACGAGTTGCTGCATGTGACGCATTAATGATGCACACGTTCGAGAAGTACCCTTCATATTATCGCTTTTTAAAGCTTAAAGAGGGGCCTTGCCATTAGTACAAGAGGTGGGGATGAAACACCAACGCTTGTGGTGTTCTCAAGCCGGTTTGCTAGGTGCCTGTGGTCTGTGACCTGGGGTGCGTAAATTATCAGCTCTACTCGTCCCTACTAATGAAGGACTTCCTGCCAACAGTAACATCGAACACATATCGCCCTAAATGCGAGATTAAAAAATGCAAAACCAAATGTAGACTTATCTGAGTATCCCCAGCTTTTGCGCATCCGAACGCATCATAGCTTGTCGGATACGTCCTTCAACGTCCCACACGGACACATTCGTTCATTTGACTCACGCCACAGCAGCATACATTTCATGACCGGTGCTTTGTGACCCCGGATGAGACATCTTGACATTGTTGGCTACGTATCCTTGTAATCTTACCATCCCCACAGAGTAAAGCCCATTTGGGGTCCAGGGGGTCGCCTAAATCGTTAAGTACTTTCCAGGTGGAAACAACAAAATACCTTCCCAGAGGACGGTTGGGGTAAGATATGCCGAGATTGCGGCGGGCGCAGATGATTCGAACAAGTGAGCTAACTCTCACACGTTGAAAGAAAGTACATATCAAGTGGGCGGCCATCTTATCCAGAAGGCTGAGGCGCGCGTGCGAAGAGGGACTGATTGCGGCTAGTCGGTGTTACTGCGGTGAGACAATAGCAGACGGAGACGCGAAAAACTGCAAGTTAGGGACTTCTGAGGCTCGATAACCTGGCACGTCACCCAGAAGTTGTGTGTCCAGTCTTAGAGAATTCAAGGAAGAGTAAGAACTGAATAAGGACTAACGAGGCCATTTTTGATCTGATACGCCACGGAGCAAACTTCTTGACGAGTTGATGGTGGGGTATAGCGACCGAGATGCTATCGCCTACAACGAGGACTCTTGCGATCAGTGTGTACCCAGAACCTGGGTGACCCATAACGAAGGGAACGGACAGAAAATTCGGAGAGTCAAATATCCAGGGAGGACTTCTTGCCGGTTCAAACCTCCAACTCACACTTATGGGGATGCTCCGTCTTCTCACTGGGAAGGCATATGCGGGAAATCGGTGAGTAAATCCACCTTCAGCATTGTTGACAACGAGACACCAAGGCACACTAGCAGTCGAACGCTGTGGGTGATCACCGTATAGATGCTAGTACATCTGTACATCTGGCTGAAATGATATAACAATGATGTTTTGCTAAAAAGTCGTAAGTTTCCAATGGTAGCGTCACCCCCAACGAGCAGGCTTCCGATGATATACTCGCTCAAGAAGTGCTTGATGCACTCCTTATGCTCTCGCCGTTCTGAAAGAGAGGTATCAGCATTGACCCAAACGTCAGGTAGAGAATGATACTGACATCTCCTCTGAGCTGATATCCTCGACCTTTCCTTCTGGCTGGCTTGATGGTTGGTTAATGTCCGGTCAACGAGTGTCGACATCTCGACATTTGTTCGATCAGAGACAATGAAAAATAATACACAGTGGGCGACACACCGAGATCAAGCAATTGATACCGAGCTATGCGTCAAGGCGACGTCGAATCGAATACGGTGCCGGAAATGGCAAGCAGGAAGCCGCTGTTGAACTCGGCGTAACTTTCGAAGATGAGTCAGACGGTGGGAGGTGCTTGTGCGGCATTAGAACTTGGTTGGGGGCATCATGAGGAACAGCCTGAACTGTTGATAGCGCCCAGGCAAGTCTGTGACCCTAACCCCAGAGCAAGCTGCTGCTGCACTTTGCCTCCATCAATCACGAAGTACTGAAATGCTGATCATCGTTCATTATCGATCATTTCTCTTGAGGTTCATACTTACCAAATCGGATGCTACGTACCCCTTGAGCGCCTGTGCACCAGTCGATGTGTTAATGGTAAGTAGTAATAGAATTTAGCCATAGAATTCTATGTTTTCAAAAGGTATGATTACGACAGTGTCTTTTTTCTCTTTACAGACAACTCGATTCGATTCCCAGGATTTCAGAGCCAACGTCGTCTTTTACGAACGCCGCCATGATACCCCTGGCTTTTCGGCGCAACCCTGCTGCAGCGCACCGAGAGTTCGGCCGACAGTCGCGCTCATGCCTTCAATTGTACCATCGTCAGCTGTTGAACCAATACCGAGGCTGGGTCCCTTCGCGGTAGTGACAACTCGCACCCATCCAATCCCGGAGCCTAATCATATCGCCGTGCACAGACCCACCCTGAGTTCCGTTAGCATCCCCCACACGCGCCACTGTCTCGTGAGGTGTCCGGCGGCGTCTCCTCTGTCACTCATCTGCCACAGTGATACTCGCGGCAGGGGCTGCCGAGCGTGCCATCGAGCCAGGGTCGAAGCCCTCGATGCGCGTGGCCAAGATCGTCGAGCCGCGCTTGCGGACCGGAGTATGACGCTGTCGGAGTCTGAGTCTAGGCTCCGCTGAAGATCGAGATCACTAACGAAGACTGGGGAGCAAGGGGAGATGGATGATGGGTTAGTTGGCTCGCCCCTCGGTGTTGTTGGGGCGGACGTATGTATTTTCCCGAGGGTGCCCAGCTGGGTCGGGGCAGGTGATCCTTAGATCGGCGACGGCAACGTTGAGTCTGGATTGTCATCTCAATTGAACCGCTCAGCTTTGTCGATAGTAGGTTGGTTGTAGGCTCTACAATCGATCTCACGGCACTTCACAAGCTTGACAACGCATAACGCACGAAGTGGAAGCGCTGTGAGCCTATGAAAACCAAGGGAAATAACCCCCGCCCCTCCAAATAAGCATCTTGATAGTAAGCATTGTATTCGTCTGGTCCAAGGCTGTGTCCCCACCTGGCACTCTTTCATTAGCATGGCCCAGCTTATCGCCGAGTTATCGCCGAACGGGGGGTGCGGGTGCAGGTACACGCTATTATGATACCGAAGTCGGCGGTGGGGAGAGCGAGAGACGGTGCGGTGCTTGGGGCTGGCTTGCGACTCCAGAACAGGCAGGGCGGAGGCGTGGAGTGTTTGCTCCGTTAGCGGATTTGCGAGATGTGGGGAGACGGAGATGAATGGTGTGAGGTAGCGTGGCGTGCCTTGGCTTAGTCCCAAGATGTCTTCAAGGGCCACGGCCCACGGGTGGCCGCCTGGTCCGGTGGAATTAGGTGGAAGGCGTCAAGATGGTGAACTTCCAACCATCCAACCGAACAAATCTTTGTTGACGGACAGTTCCATCTTGACAACGCGGAGAATGTGGCTAAGCTTAGAAATTGCGAAATACGAGCACGAAAAGAAATAGAGATATGCAGTTTGTTGGTAGTACATCATATTACAAATCAAACGAACAGAACCGAAACAATACCGCGACTCGACGCCTGTCTGTGCCATTCCCGGCCCTATCTTTCACTCATTTCCCACCACCGGCTTCTGGTAGTTCTGATAGTTGAATGTCAGCGATGTGGTAGGAATCGAAATCGGATGAATACCTGGGTTGTGATCCTGTATCTTCCAAAGCCCAGAATACTTCACACGTACGTACCTGGTATGCTCTGACAAGAACTTTGAGATCCCGTGACTTCCATATGCGATCGCAACCTGTCTTGGTGTCATACCATAGTAGTTCGGAGCGTCCACGTCCACGCCACGCTCGACTAAGAGCAGGGCAACATGGAGGTACCCGCCCATCGATGCGGCATGCAACACACTGCACCCATTCCTCGATTTTGCGTTCACATTAGCACCGTGATCGAGTAATAATCGCGTAACCTCCAGATGTCCAAATCTCGACGCATAGGCCAGCGGTGTCAGGCCACCTCTACTTCGCGAGTTTACGTTGGCACCCCGCTCAATCAGCAGTTTTGCTACCTCTAGTTTCCCATATTCTGATGCCGCATGAAGGGCGGTTAGGCCCAGGTTATCCCTTTCGTTGATATCCGAACCTCGGTCAAGTAACGACTGTATGATGGCAAGCCATCCATCTTTTGACGCAGTGTGGAGCGAGGGCCGCTCGCTGTCGGGGCGTTTATCCTTTTCTCTAGGTTTCCGTAGCGGCTGAACAGTAGTATTTGGGGGCTTATATCGTGGTCGGAGGGTTGGCATATGTGACTTTACCATGCCAGCCGGGGAGGTTTCCCCCGCCATATATCCGGATAGGAAGTTTGAAACCTCGAGTTCTCCATTGTCAAATGCTAGGTCCAAGGGTGTCTTGCTATCGTCGTTATGCCTGATGAAATCCGCGCCACTCTCGATAAGGACCTTTACGATGTCAAGATGGCCTTTGCTCGCCGCTGAATGCAACGGGGTTACGCCTTTGTGATTCGGGGAATTCACGTCTGCACCGATTTCGATTAAGAACAGAACGAGATTTAAATGTCCTTGCTTCGATGCTCGATTCAGTGGGGTCCAATCATCCCGGGTACGAGTGTTCACATCCGCCCCGTGTCGGATTAGTAGCCGTGATACTTCCACGCTTCCGACATAGGATGCCAAACCTAATGCGGTGAGGCGCGATATTGATGTCGGAAGATCGACATCTACATTGTGCTCGAGTAACGACCGCACAAGGTCAGCGCGTCCGACCTCTGCTGCATAGTGCAGTGGATTGGTCCCCCAGTTATCTATGGCATTGACGTCAGCGCCAGACCGAAGAAGCGACCATGCAATGTCAAAGTCGCCGATGTGGAATGCTGCGATCCATGAAGAATGATAATACCCTCCCCTTGCATCAATATGTCTTGGGTAGGTGGCGATCAGGTGTTCTATGAGCCAGCGGAGACGACAGTGTATGGCGTAATATAATGGGGGTGCCTCTGGACGCTCGGGGTGATCCGTAGGCATAGGTTCTCGCCAGGGGTCGTCCATGTCGTATATCCAGATCCACGCAGCGAACTGTGGCCTTTCTCGATCAAATAGGCGTATCGTGGCATCCCGGATCGTAAATGACTCGGACACATTTTCAAACTGACCATGTTCGAACCAGTGTTGTGCGGCATAATTAACGAGCGGAACCTCCTTTATGCTCCCTCTGTCGATGCGATCGTCAAGCTGAAGCAAGACAACGAGGCAGGCTTGGGCGAGAGTGGCGTGTGCCTGGTGAGGGATGATGTGATAGTGAGAGAGATCCTCGCTTGCGGAGGCAAGGCGATCGGATGCCAAGAATTCCTTAACAGATGAGTGGGAAAACTGAACGATTCGAGACCCATTTACATGGATGACGGTGATGAGAGTAGAGCATGCGGAAAGTACAGCTTCTTCCGCGTCGCCTAGCCGCCAGCCCGTGTTAAACTGGGGGAGTGCTCCGGAATCAAACCGAACCGCCAGGATCGCTCCAAGCTCTTCAACGAGCAAAGGTCTAACAGAAACCGCGAGGCATTGGAAGAGTCGGTGTGCAAACTGTCGCTTCACTTTGTCGATCCTACGTAATATGCGTTCGTACGTTTCATCCAGCGTCTCTGGCAAGTGCTCCAGATTACTAGGGATACTGGCCGGGAAGCATCGGCGCAAGATGTCCAACAGGCAGTAAACCCATCTGAACCTGCCGCATTTATTAAGCGACGGTCCAAAAAGCCGTAGGATGAATGGCTTACATCCCATCTGCTTTCTCTGAGAGTGAAGCGATAACCAGCTGCTGATTCTCTACCGTCCATCTTCGCATGCCTCGATCGGAGAGGACGACAGATTTGATGTATGTCGAGATGTCTGCCATTTGCCCGCGTTCTTCGTGGAGTAAAACTTGAAATGACGCCAAAGGTTCGAGAATAGACCGAATATCGACCTCCGTGCGGCTGGAGACACATATGTGTGCATTCGGAAGTTGCGATCCTACGAGATCCTCCAGGAACTGGAGCACTCTTTCACGAGCTGTGGGTATCCCAGAGATGTTAGGGGATTCGTCGAGAGCATCTATGATGATGTATATCGGCGGCTGTCCTTCAACTTTGAGCATGTTTATCAGACATTGTGCGAGAGCTCCATCTGAAGGCTGTTGTGCTCCTTCGTCGTGATCCAAATAGAAGCGAGAGAAAATATGATGGCAGATATCGGACCTGGCGCTAAGCTGGAAGAGGAGGGAGGAAAGGAGATCGCGTCGGTGTTGCTTCTGGGTGTCCCTGAAGTCGAAGAAGAAATAGGCCATCAAAGCTAGTCCAGCCTTGCGCATCTTGTCGATTTCTCTGATGACTGTGGACCTAGTACAGGGCATAAATATCAACAATTGAAGCGTCGGAACACCACATACATCAGAATCGTCTTTCCGGAACCCGCTTTACAAATAGAAACGAATCAGAAGCATGCCTTGACCGACATTAGAAACGCACGTTTTCCGTGAATCCACAACAAGGAACCCTTTGTGTTCCACTCCGCGAAGATACTTCCCTGACAGAACCATGTTGCAGTCCCGTCTCGATGGATTTCACGGGCAATGTTGTAGTTGGGAGACGGATCCGGAGGGGAGAGCCAACGTCGGGACTCCCTTTGCAAGCAATCACCTGCTCTTGGCCTTAGTCCCAAGGGACCACAATGGCAGAATTTGATAACTACGAACGCTTCATCTTGTTTATATCATTCACGATCTGTTGCATCATATCTACCGTGCCGATTAGTTCCTGTAACAATTCCAGATCATAGTAGAAGCCCACCCAAAGCCTTCCAGATGCTTTCCACTGACGCCTTTCCATCTGTGGGAGGCAACTCCTTAATTAAATGTCTACCGCCCGCTGAGTAACGTTTGCGCACCATTCATGACGACCTTAACATTGTTCACAAGTCCATGGACCACTTCGAGCGTCTGAGCCATAGTCATCCGACCTTCCTCTTGAGTGAGACGGTCCAGCCGGTGTATAACGGCCTCAATCTCGCTCTCTCCTAATAGTTTCTTTGCGAATTTCTCTGTGCCATGTTGAGTTATCAGATGTTCGAGAGGAGCGCGCACTTACTGATTCTACCTTGCCGAATTTGTTTGGTTGCAAGAGCAAGGACGGAGAGTAACTCGACCATGATTTTTACGCTTATCTCCGTCATCATGGGAGATAAGGGGAGATCAGTATAGATTCGAAGGCGCTTGAGGAAATTTCCGAGGCATTCAAACAAATCGACGAGGGCATCGTAGCTAGAGCTGACGCCACTGGCTGCCTGTAGCATCCAGAGGTCATTCGGAATGGGGAAATACTGATAGGTTGCGTAAGAAGATGCGTACTGCAATGAGGATATCTATTCCAGCAAAGATCGCCTTGGCGGGTTCAAATGGAACCTGTTAACAACATTGATGAAAATGCAAAGGAAACAAGAGGGTATCTCGGCGTACTAGGGTAATGGATGCGCCAAGAACAGCTGATAAGGTATGGAGGACCTGGACTACGGGGCCGAGCCAGTTGAGCAACTTGCGATTTCCATTGCGAAATTCTTTGAACTGATTCGCCTTGTCTTCGAGTAGCTTAAGGATGTCATCGGGAGAAGAGCAAGATCGAAGGCTTCCTGCAAGGGGGTGGTTGGCCAGGTCTATCCCAACCTGCTTGGCGTAGTCGGCGAGAGCTGCATCAAGGATAGGCTGAAATGATACGGAAGACATTTGTGCACAAATTCACGGAGGCGAGAGAAGTAGCACGAGGTGGGTGGTGAAAATCTTGACCGCTAGCACTCGCTCTAGATATGTAATCCGCAAAGGCAGTTACCCTGTTAGATGAAAGGGAAGGACTTGAGTGAAGGCTGAGCAGCAAAGTTCCAAACGAGTTCGAAACCGCCGCTCAACCGATCAATACATTGTAGCGGTCTTCGACTTTGAAGGAAAGCGACTTCCTTTCCGAGTCCGAGCCGACTACAAACCCGTCTAACCTTTTTCGAAGATCCGCGTACGAGGTATCTAGGAGGTAGCAACAGCAAAACAGATGGCAGTATAGAAAATGGCGATGATTCCGTGACTAAAGAACAATAGCTTGTGTTTCTCGATGGACAGATCTGATGGAGTGGAGCAAGGAACGGATGCTTATCTACAAGAAGAAGGGTGGGAGAAGAGGGGTCAATCGCACAGAGCGGGAGGATGTTACCCCGTCACGTAGTAGTCGCAGCAAAGGCAGGAATGATTCAGAGCTAAGTGGGCTCGCTTGGTAATAGCACTGGCATCCCGTCTTCCATAGTAAATGAAAGCGAGTGGGAAAGAGACAGAAAGTGCAGAGGGTGCTTGGACTTGACTGGCTTGCAGGTAGATCCCGTGCGATGTAGAATGAGGTTCAGACGGTGATGAAAATGATGAATATTACGTAGTGATTTGTCGTAGCAGAGTTACACGAGGGAACACGCAGGTTTCATTCAAGACGTGGGTGGCCAACTGGTTTCATTTCAGTGGAAGACGGAAGACAAGGTTCCCGAGCCTGAGATGAATTGGAAAACGGCATGCTACGTTACGTACCGTGATCCATCCATTGCAGTGCCTCTCCCTAGGTGACACTTCGACGAATACGCGTTCCGGCACCGGGTACAGTACGAGCCGCCGTCTTGCCGCGTCCCGCTCCGACTCTCTGCCATCGCCGAGGCTCTCGGTGTGTTAGTTGAACGTTGAACGTGGGGAATATGTCATTCCCGTGGTTGGGCTTGAACATACACATCTCCTGTAAGGGACTAGCTGGACACCTTCGAGAAAAGGATTGATAATTTCGTTCTCATTCGCTTTGCGGGATACAACTTGACTTACGTTGGAGCTCTTGCGAAGGTGATTGCGAGTAGGAGAACTGAAAAGGGAGACGTTGGGTGTTGGGTTAGGGAGTCCGGTGGGTACACTTGAAGGTCCATACTATAGGAGTTTCCCCAAGATCTGTGCCATGCCTATGGCTTAGGATGACTTCGGCGAATGGTGACGTTGAGTAAGTAACCTGTCCCAGTCATTTTTTCACCTTACTGTAACAGCGTATGCGATAACAGATTCAAATGACCATGCAACTCGTTGATGGGTTTATCTCTCTCCTCTCTGGCAGCGTCCGAGTCTATTGCGTTTAGGCAAATTCGACTCTGGCCGACCTGAATCACGAGAATGCTAACGATGATTTTCCTGACTAAAAAGGGGCCTCGGTGTGCAGGGAATCTAAGGATGAGTAAATAAGCCTCACAGGCATGCTGATCACGCGATATTGAAGGGAAATGGTAACACGAGGGAGCCATGGACCAACTGTACCAGGCAGTAGGTGATCGCCTGCTCGAGGTTAAATTACAACTGGAGGACGATAACACTTGATATCGATAAGAGAGAATTATATTTTGAAAATAGATCGTAACTTTCAAACTGTTCGAGAAACACTCAATTTACCCCTTCCTGTACGTACCCCCTTCCTGTTGTCACAGATTTAAAAGAGAGACATTAATATTCACAAAAAAAAAACAGAAAGAGAAACTGTTATCTTGGGAGTGAGATCCTCGACCTTGGTTGGTCTATCAGCGTCAACATTTCTATTCTCTCAGGGACTAGGAAAAATAAAACATGGTGACATAGTGGGCGACGTACCGAAAAACGACCATTTCATGCTTTGCGATGGGTCGCTCCCAGATCTCCCCTCTGTCTAGTAAGCAGTACACTGTCACTGGTTTGCCCGAAGTGTCTACCAACTCGGTCCGTGCTTGAGTTGCGCTTGATCACCTGGACCCCCTTCCTGCGGTGTCGTCGAACAAGGGGCCAGAAATGTCGAGAAGGGACTCAGACAGCATGCGAAAGGGTATAAAATGCGAAGGTGACTGGTGTGCGCGTGGGAGGCATTAGCTTGCCTTGAAATCGGTTGGAGGCATGCAGGGAACGGCCGCGGATGTCATCACTGAGATGCGCCGTAGGAAATAGAGGGTGTGCCGTAGAGTAGTAGTGTTGATTGCGTGCGAGAGCGGGACGGTGTGTGATCCTAACTCCAGGCGGGGCGCATATTATCATGTCTCGACTCTTGAGGTAAGTCCATACTTACCAAAATGTATGCTGAAGTCGACCGTCGACCATCAGAGCATCAGCATCGACCACCAAAACGGTCGGCGACGAGGGAGTACGAGGAATCGCTCGAGATCGGCAAGGCTCGTCCGGCGAGGCTAGGAATGCCGTAACGGAAAGGTTGGAGCTGCGGGCGAGCGGAAAGGGCCTGCGGAGCAGCGGAAGTATTGATGCGGTCGTCCAAGGAAATATGTGCGGGAGGAAATGGGAAAACGATGAGCTCACCTTGTTACTGTAACCAATGCCCTTCGAAATACTCGACAACTTATGAAGTACGGTCTAAGAACGTTCATCACAACGAGGTTCGTGCAACAGGCCGCCGCCTCAGTCTGAGGGATAAGGGAACTGCGGTCATGTTCACTGGAGCGACTCGGATCCTTCACTCACTGGTAACACCTTTTTTTGACAAGGGTGCTAGAGCTACGACTAGGTCGAGGCGTGCAAAATACGACGTTGGGCTTGTCCTGATTCACGACAAAGAATGGGCAAATTCAGAGTTTGCAGAGCTATCGGGATTTTCCGGTGAAATGCCGTCAACGTCCAAGAGTCGTCTATTGAAGGAATTCACCCAAAATTCACCCGATTTCTAGCCCTACCCAATCACTAGCATTCACCTATCGGAACTACCAGAATCCATTGCACCAGGGTCGCAGAATTATTCCTAATGATCCAATAACTCAGACCAGTTCAGTTTGTTCTTCGAGTTCGGATCTGTAAAATGTACCGTCAACAAGTGCCGCAAGAACTCTGCGATCCTTGATGAGCTTTCGCAAGTTCGAATCGCAACACATCCTGGAGTCATCCCATTCTAGTAGTTCACGTCCACATCACGCTCGACTAAGAGCAGAAGATGAGGTACCCACCCATCCATGCTACTTGAAACACGTTACAGCTATTCAGTGACCGACAACAACCGCATTGTCGTTACTATCTCCAGTCCCGGGCCAAACATTCCAAATCCTGACGAGGCTGGAGCGTGACGCGTGACGACCACATAAATCAGGGGTGAGCCTCCTTTCGCCTCCTTTCGATACGACCCCTAGCATCTACCATCTCGCAGACGATGGATTCCGAACAGAAGTCCTCCCAAGAGAAACCAGGTGACACACAGTTGAACGACGCCCGTGTATGTGCGTTAGTCTCTAATAATGAGCCAGTAATCAACCCAAGCCACCTTGAAGCCGTCAAGAGTAGAGTCGCTCTGTGAGCCATGCATTGATATAAACTTACTTCGCCGCTCACTTCAGATAGCACGGAAGATTTCATGTTTGGACTTGAGCCAAAGCGGGGCGTTCCAAAGTATCCACTGGATTGGGATTATCGCGAGGCCACACAAGCTTTGCTTTATGCCGCCCTCAAGGTAGTTCCTTCCCCATACCCTGCCTGTTTATCTCATCACTTTTATTACAGACACGAAACAAACGTCGCTTGGAAAGTCCCGGCTCATCGAAGGCACCCGGTTGGTTGTATTTAATATTTCTGACTACTCGAGTTTGACCGTGATCTTCCTCACGACGAGAAGACCGTCATCGGGTGATCGGTGTGGCTCTATCTCTTTGCAGAACTTACCACTGGTGCAAAGATGCCTTCCCAACGTTCTGCCTGAAGGGTGAATGGGCAGCAGATGTTTGGCGTGAAGCGTGTGAAAAGACAGGAGCCAATCGTGACTTATTTATCCAACCCGAAGATTCCGAACTGGCAAGTCTCATTCCCACCAAGATTATTTATATCCTTGACTTGTATCTTCAGTTCCCAGACAGCAGCATGAAACTGATCCTTGATACAAAGAGGAGGATCGCGGACGCTGTGAAGGTTTACTATGACTTCAACGCCAGTCGTTCCAGTGTCTCCAGAAACAGAAACGCAAACCTTGCTTCGAAATTGTTGCATGGCAGGTCTTTCGTCTACATTGTTTGTCCTTCTTCTTTACTCTTTATTACTCGCTGACTATCACGCAGGAACGTAATCCTGATGAGATGCTTCATTGCCCGTACCAACATCCCGCGATCCAAAAGGCTATCAACATCACGTGGTTTCGCACTGTAATTGATGTTGGGCCTGTTTTTAGAAATCATTTTTCCCCGCTGCCGGTCCCAGCTATTGCCTATATCCTCACGGCGGTAAGAGCTGTGTTTGATTTTGATGGCCATAGATTCTCATGCTCTTGGCTAGATCGAGTGCTGCATAGACGAATGGAGTGGTGGTAGACGCAAGGAGACCAGTTGGGACGAAGAGCGGTTCAAGACCGTGTACCAATCACACCTCGACTCACTCAAAGATTTCCGGAAACGCAGCGATGATGTTTTCGAAGAATTTCGAAGCGATCTCTGCGAGGACGCATAGTAGGAATTCAGGTTGCTGGGTACTGCTATGAGCTAACACGGAATTCTCCCCTAGCATGCACGCAGGCGTCCCTTCTGCAGAGTTAACAAGATTCATGTCGAACACCCTGTACACCGCAGAACCTTGGGGCGCCAATGTCAATCCCTGTAAGTGGCCTGAGTGTCCAATCATGGTCGGAGGCGATGTATCGACACGTTACAGTGGATTCTGCTGTATCACTCACATGCGGTTTGTGAAACTTTCGCGTCATGGCTGTCATTCTGGTTCTCATCAACAATTAGGATAGCAATTCACCATAACCTAGTTACACTCTGCCCCAGGTGCGCGCTGTGGGCTTGTCCCGAGGGACAGAGGTTTTGTAGCGCAGGATGTGCCGATGGCAGAAGGGAGCACTAAGATTCAGAGTGGCGCGGCTTGCGATTCTCAGGTCGATACAATGATAGGTCCGACCACCATGTATTTCACCCAGACTTTACCCAATCATGTTATTCACTCCTCTTACTCAAAATACGAAGGAGCTTCAAAGTTGCGTAAAGAAGCGTGAGAGTAAGCTGCATACTAACCCCACGCGCGAGAACGTGTGACATCAAAAAAGATCTTACACCCGCCGTACCAGTGGTCTCTGGCCAAGATGTTCGAGGACACCTTCGACTTGCTAATTTTCATCCTCTGTCTAATCGGTGGTTGACACTGCTGAAGTATTGGGATTTTTCTTCAGTCATTCAATAATGACTTTGACGTCGAGATCTGACCACTCACGACTCCTTGGTGTACCAGCCATTTACTGGCTGCGCCTCTTCGGAAAATCGCGATGCTCGTGGTGAGGTTGCGGAGCATGCCTCGCGACCGAGCTGGTTGAACACGTGGATGACCACATGCTCGCAATGGTACTAGAACGCACGCAGCTCCCGCGGGAATTGATTGAGCGGAAATGGCGGATATGAGCCTGGGTGGTCGTGAGCGAAGACTAATGAGGAGATGGAGCCCAGCGGAAAGAGAATTAGAAAAGAGGACTGAAAGGGGCACGACCCCTAGGTTTAAAAACAAAACAACAAGATGGGTACGACCCTCCCCAAAGACATATAGTCAACAAATACAATAAGTTTTAAGCTGCGTAGGTGAGAAAAGGGTGCGCGGGAATGACGAACAAGGAATTGGGAGCCGCAGATCTCGGTCAAATTGCTGGGTGTTTGCGTCATGGGGCCTCGTCTTTCGGAAAGAATAACTGTGAGGGAGAAATGAGGGGAGAAAGGAGGCTCACGTTGTAACTTGACTCGCTGTAGAAGCAAGCAGTGTATTCCATAGAACGCCCGCTGCGCAGAAGCAGGAACTCGGGCTTAACAGAATGCGCGCGAGTGGGAAACGGCTAGTGCCGAGGCGCCTCCAGTAACGTGATCGCGAGAGAAAACCGAGGAGATAGTGGGCTTGCGAGATCGCTCGGTGTTGAGTGAGGGTCGGGCACGGACCAATTTCCACCAGAGGGCTTCGCGGTACAATCCGCACTGCGACTGCGCAGTTAGAATGAGTATCTTGTAATTTAGTAGTTGCTCAGACAGGCGTCAAAGGGACCATTGGTTCACATACTCGTACCGTGTTAGACTGCATCGTCTCTCTTCGGAGGGACTCCTCCGATGGCGGACTCATGCACTCATGCGCTGTTGCTGGCTACTGCAGAGCTCGCCGCGAGGTCACCCAACAAGCTCTGAAGGTTGAGGTGGGAGCCTCAATAAACCCACCGAGAATGTAGCCGAATCCGTGCACGTGGTTGAGCTAAACGCACACACCCCATGCAAGATTGTGTCAAGAACCGTCACGCAGATCAGCGAGAAATCACCTATCCTCACAGTTGAACCTAGTCCCATCACCGTGCCTAGATCCACGCTGAACCTTGCCGGCACGAGAAGCGCGGTGTCAACCGGCCGAGCAATGTGTAGCATCTACTCGATCAGCGTAGCGCTGGCGGGGTTTCCAAGCATGCTCTTGAGGCCGAGGCGTAAGCCCTGCATGTGCGTGTCGACTGTGTGGTCGACCATACTTCATTCTAGAAACTAGATGCGTGTGTGAGCAAGGTACCACTCAGACCTCGTTGATACATGACCCCCCCCACCGTCAAGATCGATATTGGGATGGAGGACTGAAAAAAAGGATGGTAGACGTGGTGCGAAAGTGCAGTGTGCACAGTGTCGTGAGAGGGACTCATAAGTTGACCATCGACACGACCTAGACGTCCAGTGGGCGACGAGGACAGCGTTCGGGAACAATCCCCGAACTGAACCGAGGGTCCGGTTCTGCGTTCATCCAAAGATGGGAAAGAATCGGACCGAACCGGACTTTCCCAACACTATGCGCAACAGGGCGCGCAGAATAATTTCATCATTTGGTGAGCCAGAAGTGGTTCATATCTTCACAGAAAAGTCTGTCTAATGATCAAATCTTCATGCGACTGGATCGTGGAGTGGACCTCCAGACTCCAGGGACTTCGTTGTGCTCGTGTAAAGGACTCACAGAGCATCAGCGCATCAGCATTGGCCCTACTCGTATGCTGTTGCCCGACCAAGCAAACTTCACGCGTCGTTCCTAGCTTAGTATAGCACTCCCGCCCCATTTGTACCAACACCCGTGGATCCCCGTCCCAGACCCTGATCCCATTGCCTTGCCTAGACCCACGTCGAGACTCACTATCACACAACTGAACGCGTTACCGCCCCACTGCTCCGGCGGCATTTCTTCCGGACACCCGTGGCAGGTTTGCCAATTGTCGGGACTAGGCAGACGTCCTCAATGGTTGTGCAGCGCGTGACTGAGCTCATACTCGTGGTCGGCATCGAACGCATCCATTCAAGTTTCACGTCGGCTTCCGAGTCCGACGACCCGTACTTACTAAACCGCAGCAGCAAAAACCAGGTTCATTCGAATTACGTGTACAGCCAGCGTCTAGGCATCTCCGGCCGAGGATCAAGCTCGATGAAGGTCACGACGGAAGTGGAAGCGGTTATTCTTGTCCCAACATGGATAGGAATCTTGGACATGATCTTCGTCAACTTGAACGCAGGGGTTCAACGTTCAACGGCCGGAATGCTGGATATATCGCAAAGAAGCCCCCCCAAAAGAAGCCAGGTGAAAAACGGCTGGACGCCACCAGTGCGTTGATCGTAAATGACGAACAACCAGTATTCTGGATAGCGTGTCATCGGGGATAATGCCGATATGTGAGAGTTTGCACTCACATACCAAAGTTACTTCGCTGCTAATGTCAGATAGCGCAAGGGGGACATAGTACCGCCTGGATTCGAAATGAGGCTTTTCTATATATCTACGATGAGAATGTTCCTCCAGGACTACAAAGCTCCACCTCGTCTCGTCAAGGTTGTCTCTCTGTAATTCTGCTTACTCATCTCATCGTTCTTATCAAAGACATCGTCACACTCAGACAATGATCATGATGTGTATATTATGGGCAGCCGGCCGGGAGTTCGGAGCACACGCCCAAAGGCAAAATGAAAGAAGGTGCAGCGAGCGCGGGACACTAGATATAAGTAATATACTCAAGAATCGCAGGCGAGCGATGACTGTTACTGCCGTTACACTGTAGACTACGTGATATTTCAAGCACGAGATTTCAAGCACAGGAATACTATCTAAATATCTTAACATAGTATCGTAAGACTGTGATTTCCCTCATAAGCAAGTAAACGGTTAGTATAATCAGAAGGATACACTCCTCCCCCAAGATCGCGAAGAGTAGAAGTCGTCCATAGAGAGAGACTCTGACTCGGAGAGAGGGTATAGGAGGAAGGAAGGAGAGGTCTGAAGTTTGGTCCCACGCAACTCACCGCCCCACCCCACCCCGTCGCCCTATGGACCCGCCCTCGGCCCGCGCCCTCCACTCACGTGCTCAACGACCCCGCCTTACCACCACCACAGCAGGCCACCCTTTACTCAATGCTTGGCACCGCACGACGTCGGCCATACTGGTCGAGGGAGATGCTTTTTCTGAGGGGAATTCCAAGGGGAATTCACACACGAGAGAAACAGTAGTAGCAGGATCAGCTTAGGTTTATGTGCTACAGAGGGTTCTGTACCTGCAGGTGCACGCAAATGGATTTTTTTTCCTTCAAAAATCAGAAGGATAAATACTATCGCGCTTTGCGGATCCACATCGGCCGACGCAGCATTCGGGGTTTCGGACACCTCACTACCCTTACTTAGCTCGCCAAGATCCAATATGCCGTCGATACCTAGTCAATTGGCTTGAAGTTGATACCATACATGATTGGCGAGAATATATATATAAATCTGTGACACTGATCCGAACAATCCTAAGAAAGTATTAGGAGATTTCACAACTAGCTTCCAGTAGTTTTCACAGTCTCATCAATTCTGGTGACTGGGAGATAAGTTAGTAATCGAAACCGTGCCAATACTACCTTCGGCGGTTCGGTGGCTCTCTCCCCTACAGGTCATACTTATGTACCGCTCTCCAACAAAAACTGTGCAATCTTGTGCTGCCCATGTACCATCGCTTCTTGTCTTGGAGTCCGCCCAGTGTCGGTCCGAACGTCCAGTTCTGCACCATGTTCCACCAAGAGCCGGGCAATATCGAGGTGCCCCCACGACGATGCCATATGCAACGGGGTCCGCTGGTATCTAGTTCGGGCATTCACCTCAGCACCACGATCTAGTAGTAATAGTGTGGCCTCCGGACTTCCAGATTTTACTGCATAATGCAGCGGACCCCAGCCGTCTCTGCTTCGCCGGTTCACGTTTGCACCGCACTCAATCAACAATTTCGCCACCTCGAGTTTCCCCTTGGACAAGGCCGTTGATAATGCCGCCCTGCGATGTATTTTGTCCGTTTCGTTGACGTCCGATCCGCTGTCAAGCAATGACCGCACGGTTTCGAGCTGTCCATTCTGCGACGCGATGTAAAGTGAGGCTTGCTTGTCGTCGACAGGCTTCGCTTGTTCTATAACTTTCCGTAGCGGGTGAGAAATATTGGGGGGCTCATTTGGTGGTTGGGGGATTGATATAGACTTCTCGCTCTCCGGAAATTTTGTACTTGTCATGTGTACGGATACGAAGTTCGCAACTTCGAATTTCCCATGGTCATGTGACATGTCCAAGGCAGTTTTCGCATCGTTATTACGTAAGCTGGAATCCGCACCACTGTCGAGAAGGAGCTTGACGATGTCAAGATGGCCATTGCTTGCTGCTGAGTGTAGTGGGGTCCGGCCTTCGTCAGTGGCTGAATCTATATCTGCGCCGTTATCAATTAAGAGCCGAACGACATCCAGGTGCCCGTTATCCGATGCTGCATTCACAGGTGTCCAGTCGTCCATCTGCAAAACCCTAAAAGTTGAATTTTGCTAATCTATGCAGAGTTTACCGATGGTTTAGCATAATTTGGCAAAATTGGTAAAATTTTGTCATTTCTGAGAATTTATCCAGATGATCACTTGGGGTGTTTAAGTGGAATTTTTTTGGATCATTTTCCTAAATTTTGCAATGTATACTGTATATTTACGGTCAACTATCGCCGCTTTTTTCAAAATAATTTGATTTAAATATGCAAGGCATATCAAATATCTTCAACTTATAATCAATAATAATAAGTATATTTCATACTATATAATAAACTAAGTACAAAGACGGCCACTGTCACGTGACCTACTGCACTTAGCACAGTTTTACATGCAAGTCTTAGCTAAGGTAACTATGGCAACAATCATTCAACACACGGGTGAGGAACAGACGAGTTTGAACTTACAGGTCCAATAACATGACCACAGCTGTGTTGCGCAGCACATGGCGCAGCACGCAGGCTACAGAAGACTCACCTTTGGTAGAAGGTGTTGATAGTCTTAAGCGCAGTGTATAGAGCACGAGTGAATACAAGTGATATTCTGCTAGGGAGGGTAGGTCTCTTTTCACCCCTCCTTATATAGGGAAAAGTGACCTCTATGGTCCCACCATGTCCCTTTGCGTAACTATGATGAGTAAAGGTGTCCACTATATCGCGTTTTCAGTGACGCCTGATGTGTGGAACACCCTAGAACATCTCAGGATCATTCACATGACCCTGATATGTGTTACGCCCATTGATGTGCGTAATGTAGCTACTTAATATGGTAATCATACTTTGCGTAGTCTACTTATGTCGTAACTGCTATAGATAAGATACATACGTACTTATTACGTTTCAACACTCCCCCTTGCTAAGTACACAGTAGTGATCTAAGCATTATGAACGAAACGAAACAACATTCAATCCAAGAACTTGAACTGAGCACGGGACATATCGTTATGAGAAATACTCATTGATGACCTATGCTAGTTGTTTCATAGCAGTTTAAGAAGTCTCTGATGAGACGTGTTAGAGACTAGACAAGAAATTGAAAACGCGGTTTCCATTTTTCTGTCCTAAACATCTCTGAGGAAATGTTTCCGTGTAACAGTGGTTAGACTGAACACCACGCTTCTCATCGACTCTTAATGACTAGGATGAGTAAAACTCTAATCCTAATCGTTCTCTGAACTTCTGAAATTTTATGCGACCCAGATTCTTAGTAAACAAGTCTGCGGGATTCTCAGATCCTTCAATAAAGAAGAGTTCAATCTTCTTAGCGCGTATGACTTCACGTATATAGTGGTAACGGATGTCAATATGTTTTATGCGCTTTTCCTGCACCGGATTAGATGCAAGGAAGATGGATCCTTGGTTATCACCGCATAATGGAATTGGTGCTAGGATAATACCGATCTCCTCAAAGAGTGACCGTATCCAGACCAACTGTCTGCTTGTATCAGCAAGCGACATATATTCTGCTTCAGTGGAAGAGAGCGCAATAGATTTCTGCGCTCTAGAATTCCAACAGAATACACCATTAGCTAGTTTAACTAAATAGCCCGTTGTAGACTTTCTAGTGATCGGGTCGGAAGCCCAATCAGAGTCTGCATATGCGAGTAAACCCCCATCGCTTTTGCCATTATAGACTAAAGCATAATCGGATGTACCTAATAGATAGCGGCAAATATACATCGCTCTATCTAGGTGATCCTTATTAGGGTTCGCTGCAAATTGCGACAATTTAGTCACAGCGTAGGCTATGTCTGGTCGCGTTCCAATCATAATATATAGGAGTGACCCTATTACTTGTTGGAACTGAGAGCGGAGCTCTGGGTTTGGAGGATCTTTATTAGGCAATGGCTGATACCCTTCCGGTAATGGAGTAGGTACAGTTTTCGCATTAACGAGTTTAAAACGTTGCAGCACTTTGTGTAAATAATCTACTTGGTCGATTAGAATACGACCTTTCGATTTCACTATGCGCATGCGTAAAAACTCTTGCGTATCGCCCAGATCTCTACATTCCCAAATCTGCATAAAACGCTCTTTCAGAGAACTGATGTCTTTTTTGTTTGCTCCAAGAAAGAGCACATCGTCGACATAGACGATAATGACAATGGTTTTGCCTTTATTGACAAATATACCAGAGTCAGAAACAAGACGTGTGCAGCCTATTCTAGCCATGGATGCATCAAGCGCTTTCCACCAGGCTAAAGCAGCTTGTTTGAGTCCATAAATGGCTTTCTTAAGGCGCATCACTTTGTTTTTATTTTTGTGGCCAGGGACTTTAAACCCTTCAGGTTGTTCCATGTAAAGCTCCTCATCGAGGTCACCATACAGGAAGGCTGTTTTGACGTCCAGACCGGAGATGTGCCAATCTTTTAAAGCGGCAAGCGCTATCATCATCTGGACTGTCTCAAACCGTACCACAGGTGAGAATATTTCGTCATAGTCTATGCCTTCAACCTGGGAAAAGCCTTTGGCTACAAGCCTAGCTTTTTTACGGCCATCCGACTTTAAGTCGAATACCCATCGGTTTTTAATGACCTTTCTGCCTTTCGGCGGGTCAACTAGTTCAAAGACTTTGCGTTTGCGAAGAGAAGCCAACTCCTCACGGCACGCTTGTTTCCACTCCTCCTGTAATTCGCTTGGCATTTTAAGAATGTCCCTAAAGGTCCATTCGCGAATATTGGAGGTATCAGGTGACTCAAGATCATACGGTGGAACTGCTTTGGCAAGCAGATAATCTTGGAATTTGACTCCCCCTTCCTGAGCAAGGCGGGTCAGCAACTGCTGATCTACCTCATCCTCTGAATCATGCGAACTTTCACTCAATGTAGTAGGAAGTTTAGATGCAGATTGCTCAGGAGATTCTCCTGATTCCGTCTGATCATGGGATGAACGTCGCCGGGAGCTACCCGGTTGGTTCTCAACCATTTGTTTCCATGTACGAGTTCGCTCAATGTCTCGGCTAACCTTTGCAGGGTGCCTTTCACCATAGACATTGTCAGGATCGGTAGGTACTTTCCTCAATCGTGCTGACCGCCTAGGTTCTACAGATGATGTAGGATCAGGTCGGGACCGTGATTTATCCTTAGGCTTAGGTACAGGGTCAGGGCGATGAGGCGGAGCTTGCTGCTCTGGAGGATCATCTGCAACTGCAGGAACCTCTTCATCCCCGTCGGGATGTGGAGCGCTACTCCCTTTTGGTGGCTCAGGGGGTGATAAGTCAAGATCACCAGGAGTGGTGTCTTCGAAATCAAGTGGTGGTTGATTAGATGGCGGTTCATCTAACTGGGTTATTCCACGTGTTTTCCCAGGAGTCTGCTGATTAGAGCAGCGAGGGAATAACATTTCATCAAAGAGTGCTTTGTCTGAATAAAACAAAGTATTTGGAGTTCGCATGAACATGTCACCCTTCATTCCGCTAGGTCTACCTAAGTAGATCATGAGTTCGCTTTTAGGAGAAAGTTTATTTTTTCTGCGAGACTCAGGAATATGGACATATGCGCCACAACCAAAAACTCTAAGATGAGAAATATCAGGGATTTCATTGTTTAATAATTGGTAGGGGGTCTGCCAATCTATACGACTCATAGGAGTCCTATTATAACAATGTGCAGCATGATTTACTGCAAATTCCCACCAGGACTGCGGGAGACAAGCTTCTAACCGCATGGCCTGGGCTTTATCCATGATAGTGCGCATAAAGCGTTCAGCGCGCCCATTTTGCTGTGGCGTATGGGGCGTGCTTTGAAGCACTGTAATGCCAGCATCCTTCAATGTTTTAAGGAACACCTCTGATTTATATTCACCGCCGGCATCGGACATCCACTCTTTTATAGTAGTATCAAATTGATTTTTGATAAGCGCTAACCATTGTCTCAAAGCTGTAATAGCTGAGCCTTTGTCGCGCAAGAGTGTGATCCAAGCATACGAAGTATAATCGTCTAAAAAGACAATAAAATACTTGTATTTGGCATATGACGGTAAAGGAAAACTTTTTAAATCAGAATGTATCCGTTTAAAGGGTGTGGTAGCCCTTGTAATGGAAGGAGGATGCGAGGCAGAAGGCATTTTGCCTTGTGCACATCCTGGACATACATCATTAGATGTATTAGGAATTTTAATCCCATCAGGAAAACCCTTAGTATGATCCTTAGCATGCCTTAAAACCTCTTTAGATGGGTGTCCGAGGCGACGATGCATAAGATCATAATCTACTTTGTAGATATAAGGTGTTTCGATGAACTGCGCTTCTACAGTAGTAGATGCCGCATCTAACCAATATAGTGTATGTCCAGGTATTAAGGGTTTACACTGGACAAACGGCTTTTGGTGTAACAAGGTTATATGCGACGAATTTCCCAAAACGCGCATTCCTTGTTGTAAAAATTCTCCCATTGAGAGAAGACGAATACTCATAGATGGAATGTAAAGGACTGGATGAACTCTGGTCGTAACAAGAGTCTTATTGACATAATGCCGAAGCAATACTGTCCCAGATCCTTCTACAAAGATCGTATGAGCCGCAGTCCTTACAGGTTGCCTGTCAGATTGCGAATAAGGCTGGTAACTTATAAAGTCACTCTTTCTGTTGGTGAAGTGCGCAGAAGCCCCTGAGTCTAATAACCAGAGGGTTTCAAGTCTCTTATTACACCGTGCACACTGAGTAAAGAAATCATCGTGTTCACATTTTAAAATATCAAGAACACCGAGATTGATACTGTACAGTTTAGATACTACAGACGATAACATATTATTACATTGCCACTCCTCTTGCTTTCTTTGGGAGCGGGCTGATACTATGTTAAGGTCAGCATCATGTGCAGTGAGTGAAAAAAGAGCGTACTCTTCATCATCAGATCCCCAATCAAGTAGCTCATCCTCCAATAAGGAGTTAGCAATATGACCGGGTGTCGCACAACGCGAGGTAGGTGTGATAGGCGAGGCGGGTGTAGATGCCATTGCACCAAACTCCAGATTCTGGAGGTATTGCTGGTGGTTCCTATAAAGTTCATCAATGAACTCGTTAGAACCCCTGCGTTGTACGGCTCTGGAGTGACCAGGATTTGCCCACATTGCCGCAATTTCTTCCTCCGAATGGAGGGTTCCTACAGTCTCTGGATCCACATATTCTGGGGTAGGTGCTCGGGTAATACCTCCAGAAATTTGTGAGTTTAAGTCGACAGACAAAGACTCAAAAGCGGATACAAGAGACGTACCCCCATCGTCTTCAAAGTCAGACCCGGTCAGCGTATTATCGCGCCCAGGTACTGGCTGAGACATATCCACGTCCACCTCGGAGTCATACTCCTCGTCATAGTTGTAATTCGACCTCGATCTAACTGTATGATCGTAGTCGTCAAACCGCTGCTCAATCGTTTTGACAACTTGAATGCTTAGTGGAGCATCCATGCGTTCAAGTAACGAGAGCGCTCTATTGACGGTAGGGTAAGAACCCTCAACCCTTGCCTGTAAGGTAGGGTGGGGAATGGAGACGGTGCGCGTTACAATGGACGATGATGGTCCAATGTGTGCGACAGAGGTAGTGGATGGGGAGGGAAGTGCGGGAGTGAGGGCAGCGACTGAGGCGACATGTGAGTGGCCAGCCTGAGAAGCCTTGCCCTTGCCTTTAGCTTTTCCTCCGCGAGCTCCCGCCCTAGCACCGCGCTGCTTATGCTGCTGCTGGTTGGGAGGTGGGGAGTCGGCGGCCTGCTGCTGACTACCACTCTGCTTTTTAAAGCGAGGGTCGTTGTCGCGCTTCCGCTTAACGTTGGAAAGCTTGTTAGCATGCTGCTCCTTCTTGTTGCCCTTATGAGCGCCACGATTGGTCTCATTTTCGAACTGGGTAACAAGGATGTCCTTGATGTCGGCAATCTCAAGATCATCGATCTCGATATTCTGACAAAGAATGGGGATAAGATATTCCCATTTGTTCGGAATAGCCGCCATCGCAATGAGGGCTTGGATGACGTCGGGCACGTGTAACTTCCTAGCAGATGTCCCTTTTCCAATTTGGGTACTGGACATGCGCCCAAAGGCAGCTTCCATTTTTTCAAATTGGGGTCCAGGGTGATGTGCAGGGTTAATACGTATAGTGATCGCTTCTCGAAGGTCGCGATAGACGGAGGGAAGGGTGGCAGAACCAAACTCTCGCATGATCCACTCCCAGGTTTCTTGGGCGTTAAAGTTGGGGCTAAGACGCTGCTGAATGGCTGGGGATAGGCGAAGGGTGAGGTTACCCAAGGCCATATCATTTCCCTTCTGCCAGACAGCGAAGAGGGATGGGTGAAGAGGAGATTCCTTGTCGTACGCAGCTTTATCAAGAAGGTACTGCGCCTCAAGGACATCATGCGCGTCGGACTCTGCCTGGTTGGCAGTGGAAGGAAGTGGAGGAATGGGAATAGGATTAATGGGAGGATAAGGCTCGGTGTTAGTACCATCGGTAAAACCCCAGAGGCCTTGAGCCATAAGGAAGGCACGCATGGCCTTAGACCAGATGCCATAGTTTTGTCCGTCAAAGACTTGGACAAATGTTGTGAGTTGGGACGACATTGTTTTCTGTGGAAAAGCTTTGCGAATCGTCAGCAAAGGCTATTCACAATTACTGAGTGAGATAAAAACAATGGTCTAATAGGAACGTGTCCTTTCGACCGCCAACAACAACTCTCCTTATGGAGAACTGCCTTGAGGAACGCTCTACTCCACCACAAATCAATGAGGTGGTGTCGTTCATGATCCCAAGGTCTTACATGCCCACTAGGGGCGTTGTAGGCTATGCCAACGAAACTAGGCTCAACACCACATCCACTTTGCAGTGGGGAGTGTGCAGGTGCGCTCAGCGCACAGCTAGCCGTTGTGGCAGGGCCCATAACCTGTTGCGCAGCACATGGCGCAGCACGCAGGCTACAGAAGACTCACCTTTGGTAGAAGGTGTTGATAGTCTTAAGCGCAGTGTATAGAGCACGAGTGAATACAAGTGATATTCTGCTAGGGAGGGTAGGTCTCTTTTCACCCCTCCTTATATAGGGAAAAGTGACCTCTATGGTCCCACCATGTCCCTTTGCGTAACTATGATGAGTAAAGGTGTCCACTATATCGCGTTTTCAGTGACGCCTGATGTGTGGAACACCCTAGAACATCTCAGGATCATTCACATGACCCTGATATGTGTTACGCCCATTGATGTGCGTAATGTAGCTACTTAATATGGTAATCATACTTTGCGTAGTCTACTTATGTCGTAACTGCTATAGATAAGATACATACGTACTTATTACGTTTCAACAAGCTGGAGTGGAACCAGACATGGTGGTGGTGTGGGAAGTGGACGTGCAGCAAATAATGGCCACAGTTGTCCCGCTACACTCCGAGGTGAGTAAGAAAGAAAAGGCCCAAAAAAAAAAACTCGAAATGGCAAATGAGTTGGGTGGGAAAGAAAGCTAGTTGTGGGTGTGGGGTTGCAGCAGCAGAAGCCGGCGTGATGGATGTGTGCATGGTGGACAGGGTCGGAATGTCGGATAGCTTGGTGAACATGGTGGCAAAGGGGGAAAAGGAGCGGAGAGGTTAGCGTTGACCGGACACCATTTCATACCGTCAATAAATGGGGTGCTTCCCACGCTTAGACCAGCCACTTCAAAAAAAATTCCGAAGACTTGATTGTCATTGTGGCCGGCCCGGGTGCTGTTCCATCAATCACGCTAAGCTGAGTCAACCACAAGCTTGACTGCAACATGACGACAGAAACGCGGGAACGACCATGACAATAACTGCCACATGACAACTGTCACGACAACTGTGACCACAATGGCAGTGGCGACACAGGGACACAGCAACAGCACCATGTGTGGAGGTAACGGCGGCAATGGGTGGAGGTTGGCAGGTATGGGACAACAGCAGGACATTGTTATCGCAGTGTACAGTACCAATTGTATGAATTAAATAGAATCCTTTTGCTTCATTTCACCTGAAGTTGCATAAATTACCCTTGACACTTGAAAAGATAAAAAGACTATGCATAATGTACTGAATTCAGTAAAATTTCGAACTCTCAGCATAACTTCGCAAATTTCCACGTTCAGGGTTTTGCAGATGTCCTTGGTTCGAGAGTTCACATTCGCGCCCTCCTGGACCAAGAGCCGTGATATCTCCAAGTTTCCCACAGAGGAAGCTATAGTCAATGGAGTCCACTGCGATGGTGCTGGAAGATCAACATTTGCGTTGTGTTCGAGTAACATCCGCACAATGTCAACGCGTCCTCCTTCTGATGCACAATGCAGCGGATTGTAGCCCCCGATATCCAGGACATTTACATCAGCACCGCACCGAAGAAGTAACCGTGCAACGTCGATGTCGCCTAGCTCCAATGCCGCAATCCATGAGGTCCCGTAGTACCCTCCCTTGGCATTAATGTCTTCCAGGTAGGTTGCAATCAGGTCTTCGATAAGCCAGCGGAGACGGCAGACAGTGGTGTAGTATAATGGTTCCGCTTCTGGACGCTCGGGATTTGTCGTAGGTATTTGTCCTTGCCAGGGATCGTCTACGTCGTATATCCAGACCCATGAAGAGAAGTGTGGCTTCTCTCGATTAAATAGGCATGCTGTAGCATCCCGGATGAATGATGACACATTCTCAGACAGTCCGTGTTCAAACCAGTGTTGCGTGGCATAATCTGCAAGCGGAAAGTTCCCAATGTTGTGCAGCACATGGCGCAGCACGCAGGCTACAGAAGACTCACCTTTGGTAGAAGGTGTTGCTAGTCTTAAGCACAGTGTATAGAGCACAAGTGAATACAAGTGATATTCTGCTGGGGAGGGTAGGTCTCTTTTCACCCCTCCTTATATAGGGAAAAGTGACCTCTATGGTCCCACCATGTCCCTTTGCATAATTATGATGAGTAAAGGTGTCCACTATATCGCGTTTTCAGTGATGCCTGATATGTGGAACACCCTAGAACATCTCAGAATCATCCACATGACTCTGATATGGGTTACGCCCATGGATGTGCGTAATGTAGCTACTTAATATGGTAATCATACTTTGCGTAGTCTACTTATGTCGTAACTGCTATAGATAAGATACATACATACTTATTATGTTTCAACACTCCCCCTTGCTAAGTACACAGTAGTGGGCTAAGCATAATGAACGAAACAAAACAACATTCAATCCAAGAACTTGAACTGAGCATGGGACATATTGTTATGAGAAACACTCATTGACGACCTATGCTAGTTGTTTCATAGCAGTTTAAGAAGTCTCTGATGAGATGTGTTAGAGACTTAGACAAGAAATTGAAAACACGGTTTCCATCTTTCTGTCCTAAACCTCTCTGAGGAAATGTTTCCGTGTAACAGTGGTTAGACTGAACACCATGCTTCTCATCGACTCTTAATGACTAGGATGAGTAAAACTCTAATCCTAATTGCTCTCTGAACTTCTGAAATTTTATGCGACCCAGATTTTTAGTAAACAAATCTGCGGGATTCTCAGATCCTTCAATAAAGAAGAGTTCAATCTTCTTAGCGTGTATGACTTCATGTATATAGTGGTAACGGATGTCAATGTGTTTTATACACTTTTCCTGCACCAGATTAGATGCAAGGAAGATGGATCCTTGATTATCACCGCATAATGGAATTGGTGCTAGGATAATACCGATCTCCTCAAAGAGTGATCGTATCCAGACCAATTGTCTGCTTGTATCAGCAAGCGACATATATTCTGCTTCAGTGGAAGAGAGTGCAATAGATTTTTGCACTCTAGAATTCCAGCAGAATACACCATTAGCTAGTTTAACTAAATAGCCCGTTGTAGACTTTCTGGTGATCGGGTCTGAAGCCCAATCAGAGTCAGCATATGCTAGTAAACCCCCATCGCTTTTGCCATCATAGACTAAAGCATAATCAGATGTACCTAGTAGATAGTGGCAAATATACATCGCTCTATCTAGGTGATCCTTATTGGGGTTTGCTGCAAATTGCGACAATTTAGTCACAGCATAGGCTATATCTGGTCGTGTTCCAATCATAATATATAGGAGTGACCCTATTACTTGTTGGAACTGAGAGCGGAGCTCTGGGTTTGGAGGATCTTTATTAGGCAATGGCTGATACCCTTCCGGTAACGGAGTAGGTACAGTTTTTGCATTAACGAGTTTGAAACGCTGTAGCACTTTGTGTAAGTAATCTACTTGGTCGATTAGGATTCGACCTTTTGATTTCACTATGCACATGCGTAAGAACTCTTGCATATCACCCAGATCTCTACATTCCCAGATCTGCATAAAATGCTCTTTCAGAGAACTAATGTCTTTTTTATTTGCTCCAAGAAAGAGCACATTGTCGACATAAACGATAATGACAATGGTTTTGCCTTTATTGACAAATATACCAGAGTCAGAAACAAGTCATGTGCAGCCTATTTTAGCCATGGATCCATCAAGCACTTTCCACCAGGCTAAAGCAGCTTGTTTGAGTCCATAGATGGCTTTCTTAAGGCGCATCACTTTGTTTTTATTTTTGTGGCCAGGGACTTTAAACCCTTCAGGTTGTTCCATATAAAGCTCCTCATCAAGGTCGCCATATAGGAAGGCTGTTTTGATGTCTAGACCGGAGATGTGCCAATCTTTTAAAGCGGCAAGCGCTATCATCATCCGGACTGTCTCAAACCGTACCACAGGTGAGAATATTTCGTCATAATCAATGCCTTCAACCTGAGAAAAACCTTTGGCTACAAGCCTGGCTTTTTTACGGCCATCCGACTTTAAGTCAAATACCCATCGGTTTTTTATGACCTTTCTGCCTTTCGGCGGGTCAACTAGTTCAAAGACTTTGCGTTTGCGAAGAGAAGCCAACTCCTCGCGACATGCTTGTTTCCACTCCTCCTGCGATTCTTTTGGCATTCTAAGAATGTCCCTAAAGGTCCATTCACAAATATTGGAGGTATCAGGTGACCCAAGATCATACGGTGGAACTGCTTTGGCAAGCAGATAATCTTGGAATTTGACTCCCCCTTCCTGAGCAAGGCGGGTCAGCAACTGCTGATCTACCTCATCCTCTGAATCATGCAAACTTTCACTCAGTGTAGTTGGATTTTTAGATGCAGATTGCTCAGGAGATTTTCCTGATTCTGTCTGATCATGGGATGAATGTCGCCGGGAGCTACCTGGTTGGTTCTCAACCATTTGTTTCCAAGTACGAGTCCGCTCAATATCTCGGCTGACCTTAGAAGGGTGCCTTTCGCCGTAGATATTATCAGGATTGGTAGGTACTTTCCTCAATCGCTCTGACTGCCTGGGTGCTACATCAGATGTAGTTTCAGGTCAAGACCATGATTTACCCTTAGGCTTAGGTACAGGGTCAGGGCGAGGAGGCAGAGCTTGCTGCTCTGGAGGATCATCTGCTTTCGCAGGGACCTCTTCAACCCCGTCGGGTTGTGGAGCGCTACTCCCTTTTGGTGGCTCAGGGGGTGATAAGTCAAGATCACCAGGAGTGGTGTCTTTGAAATCAAGTGGTGGTTGATTAGATGGAGGTTCATCTAACTGGGTTGTTCCACATATTTTCCCAGGAGTCTGCTGATTAGAGCAGCGAGGGAATAACATTTCATCAAAGAGAGCTTTGTCTGAATAAAACAAAGTATTTGGAGTACACATAAACATGTCACCTTTCATTCTGCTAGGTCTACCTAAGTAGATCATGAGTTCGCTTTTAGGAGATAGTTTATTTTTTCTGCGAGACTCAGGAATATGGACATATGCGCCACAACCAAAAACTCTAAGATGAGAAATGTCTGGGATTTCATTGTTTAATAATTGGTAGGGGGTCTTCCAATTTATATGACTCATAGGAGTCCTATTATAACAATGTGCAGCATGATTAACTGCAAATTCCCACCAGGACTGCGGGAGACAAGCTTCTAACCGCATGGCCTGGGCTTTATCCATGATAGTGCACATAAAGCGTTCAGCGCGCCCATTTTGCTGTGGCGTATGGGGCGTGCTTTGAAGCACTGTAATGCCGGCATCCTTCAATGTTTTAAGGAACACATCTGATTTATATTCACTGCCGGCATCGGACATCCACTCTTTTATGGTAGTATCAAATTGATTTTTGATAAGCGCTAACCATTGTCTCAAAGCCGTAATGGCTGAGCCTTTGTCACGCAAGAGTGTAATCCAAGCATACGAAGTATAATCATCTAAGAAGACAATAAAATACTTGTATTTGGCATATGACAGTAAAGGAAAACTTTTTAAGTCAGAGTGTATCCTTTTAAAGGGTGTGGTAGCCCTTGTAGTGGAAGGAGGATGCGATGCAGAAGGCATTTTGCCTTGCGCACATCCAGGACATACATCATCAGATGTATTAGGAATTTTAATCCCATCGGGAAAACCCTTAGTATGATCTTTAGCATGCCTTAAAACCTCTTTAGATGGGTGTCCGAGGCGATGATGCATTAGATCATAATCTACTTTGTAGATATAAGGTGTTTCAATGAACTGTGCTTCTACACTAGTAGATGTTGCATCTAACCAATATAACATATGACCAGGTATTAAAGGCTTACACTGGACAAACGGTTTTTGGTGTAACAAGGTTATATGCAGCGAATTTCCCAAAACGTGCATTCCTTGTTGTAAAAATTCTCCCATTGAGAGGAGGCAAATACTCATAGATGGAATGTAAAGGACTGGATGAACTCTGGTCGTAACAAGAGTTTTATTGACATAATGCCGAAGCAATACTGTCCCAGATCCTTCAACAAAGATTGTATGAGCTGCAGTTCTAACAGGTTGCCTGTCAGATTTTGGATAAGGCTGGTAACTTATGAAGTCACTCTTTCTGTTGGTGAAGTGCGCAGAAGCCCCTGAGTCTAATAACCAGAGGGTTTCCAGTCTCTTATTACACCATGCACACTGAGTAAAGAAATCATCGTGTTCGCATTTCAAGATATCAAGAACACCGAGATTAATACTGTACAGTTTAGATACTATAGACGATAACATATTATTACATTGCTGCTCCTCTTGCTTTTTTCGGGAGTGGGCTGATACTATGTCAAAGTCAGCATCATGTGCAGTGAGTGAATAAAGAGCGTACTCTTCATCATCAGATCCCCAATCAAGTAGCTCATCCTCCAATAAGGAGTTAGCAATATGACTGGGTGTCGCACAACGCGAGGTAGGTGTGATAGGCGAGGCAGGTGTGGATGCCATCGCACCAAACTCCAGATTCTGGAGGTATTGCTGGTGGTTCCTATAAAGTTCATTAATGAACTCGTTAGAACTCCTGTGTTGTACGGCTCTGGAGTGACCAGGATTTGCCCACATTGCTGCAATCTCATCCTCCAAATGGAGGGGTCCTACAGTCTCTGGATCGACATACTCTGGGGTAGGTGCTCGGGTAATACCTCCAGAGATTTGTGAGTTTAAGTCGACAGACAAAGACTCAAATGCAGATACAAGAGACGTACCCCCATTGTCTTCAAAGTCAGTCTCGGTCAGTGTATTATCACGCCCGGGAACTGGCTGAGACATGTCCATGTCCACCTCAGAGTCATACTCCTCGTCATAGTTGTAATTTGACCTTGATTGTACTGACTGATCGTAGTCATCAAACCGCTGCTCAATCGTTTTGATGACTTGAATGCTCAGCGGAGCATCCATGCATTCAAGTAACGAGAGTGCTCTATTGACGGTAGGGTAAGGACCCTCAACCCTTGCCTGTAAGGTAGGGTGGGGAATTGAGACGGTACGCGTTACAATGGACGATGATGGTCCAATGTGTGCAACAGAGGTAGTGGAAGGGGAGGGAAGTGCGGGAGTGAGGGCAGCGACTGAAGCGATGTGAGAGTGGCCAGTCTGAGCCTTGCCTTTGCCTTTAGCTTTGCCACGACCACCTGCTCTCGCACCGTGCTGCTTATGCTGCTGCTGGTTGGGAGGTGAGGAGTCTGCGTCCTGCTGCTGACTTCCACTCTGCTTTTTAAAGTGAGGGTTGTCGTGCTTATGCTTAATGGCAGAAAGCTTATCAGCAGCGAGTTTGTTAGCATGCTGCTCCTTCTTGTTCTTCGAATGAGCACCGTGATTGGTTTCATTCTCGAACTGAGTGACGACTATATCACGAATATCTCCAAAAGTGAGATCTTCGATTTCGTAGCCGTTCTGAATGATGGGAATGAGATTTTCCCACTTGAGAGGAATAGCAGCCATCGCAATGAGGGCTTGGAAATGGGAAGGGAGTGAGAGCCTCTTAATCTTGGAGCCTTTACCAATGGTTGTGTTTGCAATGCGAGTAAAAGCAGCTTCTACTTTGTCAAACTGGGGACCAGGGTGATGGCTAGGATTAATACACATGGTGATCGCTTCTCGGAAGTCGTGATAGATGGATGGGAATGATGCACCGCCAAACTCAGTCTTCAGCCAATCCCAGGACTGTTCAGCATTAAAGTTGGGACTCATACGCTGCTGGATGGCAGGGGAAAGGCGAAGGGTAATATTGCCCAAAGCCTTGTCATTCCCCTTATGCCAAGCTGTCCATAGAGCTGGGTGAAGGGGAGAATCGCGGTCAAAATCCGCTTTATCGACCTTGTACTGGGCTTCCATAGCGGCATGAGCATTTTGATCAGCCTGGGAAGCAGCAGGATTGAGGGGTAGAGGTGCAATGGGAAGGATAGGAATCAAGGGTTCCGGGAGGCTGCCATCAGTGTATCCCCAAAGGCCTTGAGCCATGAGGAAGGCACACATGGCCTTACACCAGGTGACATAGTTTTGTCCGTCAAAGACTTGGACAAATGTTGTTAGTTGGGACGACATTGTTTTCTGTGAATGCTTTGAGAATCGTCAGCAAAGGCTATTCACAATTACTGAGTGAGAAAAACAATGGTCTAATAGGAATGTGTCCTTTCGACTGCCAACAACAACTCTCCTTTCGGAGAATTGCCTTGAGGAACGATCTACTCCACCTCAAATCAATGAGATGGTGTCGTTCATGACCCCAAGGTCTTACATGCCCATCAAGGGCGTTGTAGGCTATGCCAACGACACTAGTCTCAGCACCACATCCACTTTTCAGTGGGTAGTGGGCAGGTGCGCTCAGCGCACAGCTAGCTGTTGTGGCAGGGCCCATAACCTGTTGCACAGCACATGGTGCAGCACGCAGGCTACAGAAGACTCACCTTTGGTAGAAGGTGTTGCTAGTCTTAAGCACAGTGTATAGAGCACAAGTGAATACAAGTGATATTCTGCTGGGGAGGGTAGGTCTCTTTTCACCCCTCCTTATATAGGGAAAAGTGACCTCTATGGTCCCACCATGTCCCTTTGCATAATTATGATGAGTAAAGGTGTCCACTATATCGCGTTTTCAGTGACGCCTGATATGTGGAACACCCTAGAACATCTCAGAATCATCCACATGACTCTGATATGGGTTACGCCCATGGATGTGCGTAATGTAGCTACTTAATATGGTAATCATACTTTGCATAGTCTACTTATGTCGTAACTGCTATAGATAAGATACATACGTACTTATTACGTTTCAACACCCAATGCTGTCTTTGTCAATACGGTCATCTAGTTGGAGCAAGACACTGAGGCAGGCCTGCGTGATAGTGACATGTGCTAAGTGGGGAATGATGTGAAAGCGGGAGAGATCCTGGCTCGCGGTGGCAAGGCGGTCCGATACAAGGAACTCCTTGACGGAAAAGTGGGCGAACTGAACGATCCGAGACCCTTGCACATTGATGACGGTGATGAGACTAGAACACGCAGAAAGTACGGCTTCCTCTGCGTCGCCTAGTCGCCAGCCCATATTAAATTGTGGTAACGCTCCGGCGTCGAAACGGACCGCTAGAATTTCTTCAAGTTCCTCGACGCGAAGTGGCCTTGCAGATACCGCAAGACATTGTAGGAGTCGGTGCGCGAACTGTCGCCTTACTTTGTCGATCCTGAGCAACATGTGTTCATATGTTTCGTCGAGAGTCTCCGGCAAGTGCTCCAAGACACTATGGATACTTGCGGGGAAGCATCGACGCAAAATGTCTAACATGCAGTAAACCCATCTGAACCTGCCACATCTATTAAGCGACATTCCAGAGAAACCATGGGAAGAGTCACTTACATGCCGTCTGCTTTTCCTGATAGTGAACTAATGGCAAGTCGCTTGTTCTCTGCCGTCCATCTTCGCATATTTCGATCGGAGTGTACGATCGATTTGATGTATCTGGAGATGTCTGCCATTTTTCCACTTTCTTCGTGAAGGGAAACACGGAACAGGGCCAAAGGTTCGAGAATGGACCAAATGTCGATCTCCGGGCGACTGGAGACGCATATATGCACATTTGGGAGTTGTAAACCGACGAGATCCTCTAGGAACTGGGCACATTTTTGCGAGCGGTCGGGATTTCGGAGATGTTCGGGGACTTATTGAGGGTATCTATGATGATGTACGTCGCAGGCAGTCCTTCGACTTGGAGCATTTTCGTCAGGCATTGTGAGAGTACGTCATCTGAAGGCTGGTATGCTCCTTCGTCGTAGTCCAAATAGAAACGAGAGAAGATATCATGGCAAGCATCAGATCTGGCGCTGAGTTGGAGGAGGAGGGAGGAAAGGAGATCGCGTCTGTGTTGTTTCTGGGTATCCCTGAAGTCGAAGAAAAAGTAGGCCATCAAAGCCAGCCCGGCCTTGCGCATCCTGTCAATCGATGCAATGATCGATGACCTAGTGGAGTGCATGAATAACCACAATCGAAGGCGATTATGAGACGTAGCACACATGAGAATAGTCTTCCCGGAACCCGCTACATCGTGAGAAATAAATAAATCAGAATCGTCCCGGGGCTGGCACTCAAAACGCACGTTTTCCATGGATCCACAAAAGGAAACCCTTCGTGTTCCACTCGGCGAAGACGCTTCCCTCGCAGAACCACATCGCAGTCCCTTCTTGATGGATTTCACGTGCAATGTTGTAGTTCGGTGACGGATCTGGAGGGGAGAGCCAACTTCGGGACTCCCTTTGTAACCGATCGCCTGTGACTATCATTAACACGACAGGGCCATGATGATAGAATCAACCAATAACGAACGCTTCATCTTATTTATATCGATCGCAATCTGTTGCATCATATCTGCCGTCCTGATTAGTTTATGCGCGCTAATTTCCTAATACGGTAATAACTTACCCAAAGCCTTCCAGATGCCGTCCACTGATACCTTGCCATCTTTAAAGACAATTCATTTGAACGTCGAATCGAAGATAATTGGCTGAGGATAGTTGCGCACCCTTTATGACTGCCTTGACATTATTCACAAGTCCATAGACAACTTCGAGAGTCTGGGCCATAGTCATCCGACCTTCTTCTTGGGTGAGACGGTCCAGCCTGCGTAGGACACGTTCAATCTCATTTTCTCCAAGCAGCTTCTTTGCAAAATTTTCTACGCAGACGATGAGCGCTGATCCTTTGCATATCACAGAGGCAAATCCACTTACTGAATCTGCCTTGCTTAATTTGTTTCGTAGCAAGAGCAAGGACCGAGAGCAACTCAACCATGATCTTCACGCTTATCTCCGTCATGGAATGAGTTAATGGAATGTCACTGTATATGCGAATGCGTTTGAGGAAAATTCCGAGGCATTCATACAACTCGACGAGGGCATCGTAGCTCGAGCTGACGCTACTCGCTGCCTGTAACGTCCAGAGGTCATGAGGCAAAGCTGTTGAGAAACGTAATAAGGTGCGCACTGCGATGAGGATATCGACTCCAGCAAATATCGCCTTTGCTGGTTCGAACGGAACCTGGTGATGAAATTTGGTATAGAAAAGATACGGCACGAGGATATTTCAGCTCACTAAGGTGATGGATGCGCCAAGAACAGTAGACAAGGTATGGACAACTTGGACCACCGGACGAATCCAGTTGAGTAGCTTTCGATTTCCGTCACGAAAGTCCTTGAACTTCTTGGCCTTGTCTTCGAGGAGCTTCAGGACGTCGTCGGGAGAACCGCAAGATCGAAGGCTGTCCGCAAAAGGATGTGTGACCAAATCTATCCCAACCTGTCTGCTGTAGTCGGCGAGAGCTGTATCGATGACCGGTTGAAACAAGATGGAAGACATTGCTTCAGTCTCTCGCGGATACGTGCTTGGCTGGTGGGTATAGTGGGCAGGCGAAACCCCACGGTTGGAATTTAAGTCAAGTAAGGTCGCAGGCCTACGGGAGCGCCTCCTACATTCATCACTTGATCAATCACATAAAAGCACAATTTCGTCAATATGAGATTTCCAAATCTCTTGTGTCCTACATCAGATGGGGTCAGTCACACGAATGACCCTCGAACCTTGTCAAATGCTCGGTTGATCATTTAATGCCTGTACACCTGCTTCGCATTCTTGCGAAGCCTATTCACTGTGGGAAGGGGGAAACAAAGAGGATTGGGACGGTGTCTGGCTCGGTGATATAGCCGATGTCCGGCGCAAGAAAGTTGCGACGGCGCTCCCAGTTCGAGAAGAAAGCAAGAAAAGAAGATCAAACTGCATTTTCGAAAGTGGTGAATGGAAAGCGTCCGAGTGGGTCACCCTTTAGTGGTCGCCACAAATGATCCATTAACGAAAGAGGCATTGATGATGTACGACTTCGAAAAGTGTACCTGTGTCCTTTCAATTTGTCGGTGGCGTCACTATTAGTGACATTTTCTCAAGCTAGTTTATTTACTATATGATTTATGACTCATGGTGCGCGGGTAATTAGCCCTACTCGTTCCTAATGCAGGAGGACATCCTGCCAGAGACATATCACGCGGATAAACAGAAATTTAAATTTAATTACCAGAACTAACTTTGGCGCATCCGAGCGTACCACAGCTGATCAGATACGTCCTTCGTAGTTCTACCCAACCTCACTGCTTCGTTGCAACGTTCCCTTTTCAGGGGATTTACCGCGGGTGTAAATTCGAGAGTGATTTGTGACCCACGGATGAGGACGTCTTGACGTAGTCGGCCATAATCCCTATAATCTTATCGCCTCTAAAAAAGTCAATTAGGTTCATAGTCTAGAAGAGTTGCCTGATTCGTAGAGTACCGTCCAGGCGGCCAGGCGGTGACAATTAAAACCCTTATCAAGAGGACCAAATTGGCATTAAGATCGCCGAGATTGCAGCGGGCGCAGATGATTCGAATAAGTGAGCGAACTCCGAAACACCACAAGGTAGTCTATACAAATGGGTGGCAACCCCATCCAGAAGGTTGCAGTGAGTGAAGAGGGGTCGGTCCTGGTCAGTAAGTGGAGGTGGCGAAAGCAGGAGGAGACGAAGAAAAACAGCAAATTAGGAACCGCGGGAGCTCGATAACCTGGCTCGGTCCCGGAAGTTGAGGGTTCCGGGGTTCCGGCCTTCTAAGATAATCAGACTGGCAAGGAACCGAATAAGGATAAACGAGGCCATTTTTTGGTTTGATGAAGTGAACTTCTTGGCACCCTGAATGATGGAGGAGTACAGGGACCGAGACGCTATCGCACGCAGCGGAAATTGTTGCGATTACGGGATACCCTGAAGGAGTGACCCAGACTCTGGGCAAAGAGAATGGACAGCAGCGTCAACTTCTTAAGAGAAAACTTCCTGCCAGTCTAACCGACACTCAAGGAACGCTCCTTCGTCTCACCGGGAAGGGATGTGGGAAATCCGGTAAGTAAATCCACCTCTCCGCATGGCTGACTACGCGACATTGAAGGAATATGGTAAAGGAGACCTATCGAGGCACACTAGCAATAGGGGAGCACTGTCTAGATGCTATACTTGGCGGAATTTTTGATAATCGGTCGTATCGTAACTTTCCAAGGTTAGACTCGGAATTATCCTTGACTTCCAAAGATATACTTGTTCGAGAGGTACTCTGAGTCAACCCACCTCTTACTATGTCTTCCCTGTTCTGAAAAGAGAGGTATCAATATAGACACAAGCAACAGATAGAGCATGATACCCACATCTCCTCTGACCAGGGACCCTCGTTCTTGTCTAGTGGTTGGTCGATGGGCGCCAACATATCGACACCCGGTCAATCAGAGGTTATGCAAATAACACACAGCAGGCGACGCACCGAGACCAAATGACTGTTTCGTGCCGAGCGATGCGTCAATCCCGTACCTCCAGTCAAAAAAACGACCCCATTATTCATTAGCCCCAAAACAGTTTTGCGCTCGCTCACCCGAGGCCCTTCCCGCTGCTACGTCGAAGTTGGTACCAGAAATGGCGAGCAGGAACCTGACATCGAACCTGGCGAGTGCGCTTGGGCGCGGAGTGTTAGGGGGGTGCGCGTGTGCCAATAGCCTGTTTTGAAGTCGGTCGTGGTAATGCAGGGAATGGCCGTGGATAGCAATGTGGTGCACTGGAGGAAATAGAGGGGTGGAGACCGCGATGGGTGGATGTTACCCTAACCCTAGGGCAAGGCGTTGCCAGCCAGCGTACTAGTACATCAATCATCACATGCATTCATACATCATGCATCATACATCAGTGCATCACTGGCGTCCGTCTTATCTCAGGCCAATCTCTTGACTTGAGCTAGCCCACACGTACTAAAAATGGATGTTCCCTATCCCTTGAGCGCTTGAGCGCCTGAGAACCGGTCAATGTGTCAATGGTACTGAAAGCAGGGATTGAATTCAACCATGTCAGATGGCTTGATTACGACAACATCTGTTCTCTGCGAAAAAGCTCCGGGTCGATTCAATGCCCAGGATCGAACACCCAGCGTCGCCCTCAGGCTATCGAGGGCGTCATAACTGACACCCTGGCTTTGGCGAGCAACCGTGCTAGTATTGAGTGCACCGAGAACATGTTCGATGTCTGAATCATGCGCTGGTCGCTGTTGACCATTGCAGAGCTGGGTCTCTCATGCTTCGCTGCGGAGTACCTCACATGCTCTTGAGGCTGAGGTGAAAGTCCTCGCGATACGTCCGTCGGGAATCTAGCCGAGCTCACGTGCGTGGTCGAGCTCGAACGGACACATATCACGTTATATCACGCAAGCATCTGTAAAGTGGGAGGTGTTCAAAGTGTTCGGGGAGCATTCCCCGAACGCTTCGAACGCTCCGAACAAGTTTAGGCGTCCGCACTCAAGGCCCGCACTGTTTTACTACTACAGATGTACCTTACAGCACACCCAGGTGTTTATACCATTTCCACGCTCGCTGCCCGTGGAACACCGGATACAGTAATCGGTGTTTCATCTCACAATAAGATCTCTCAGTGCCACACGTTGGACATCCTCTTCCTTCAGCATGCAGAACTGCTTCTCAGACAGTCAAGCGGTGATGCTTGAGATCTATATCACTGCTATGGAATATATCGGCAACAGTACGTCACGGGTCCGAGCAATCCGAACAAACATACTGGAGGGTAGTACAACTGGTAGTTTTCATAACCGCATCAATATCAGTGATAGATCGCTAGCGGTACCCAGGCCTACAGACAGCGTGCGGTGATTCCGCGTTCTCCAAGCCTCGTTTCACATAAACTACGTACCACAGTTCGACAAAAACTCTGCGATTTCGTGGTATCCACGTATCGTCGCTTCTTGTCCAGGCGTCCGTCCACTGGGGTTTCGTACAACCACATCTGCACCACGCTCGGCTAAGAGCTGGGCAATTTGGAGGTGGCCCTCTGCTGATGCGAGATGCAACGCAGACCACCCGTGCCTCGTTTTTGCTTCGATATCAGCACCATGGTCGAGTAATAATTGCGTAACGACCAGATTTCCTGTTACCGATGCATGATGCAGTGGGATCCAACCGCCTCTGCTTCGCATATTCACGTACGCACCGCGCTCAATCAAAAATTTTGCCACCTCGAGTTTCCCCGCCACCGATGCCGCATGTAATGCGCTCCTACGACTACCAATGCTGCTCGTTTCGTTGACATCCGAACCTTGTTCAAGTAATGACCGGACAACGTCGAGCTGTCCATTTTGTGATGCGGTATACAGCGGAAGCTGCTCGTCGTTATTGGGTCTCACTCTCTCTCCATATTTCCGAAGAGGTTGAGCAGTATGAGAGGGCTTCGCCCGCGGTTTGAGATTTGGCCCAGATTGCTTCACCAAGCCATCCGAGTCGAGAGGCATTGCACCCGCCGTGTGTCCGGATAGGAAGTTTGCAACTTCGGATTTCCCATTGTCGAAAGCCAGGTCCAAGGCGGTCTTCCCGTCAGTATTGCGTGTGTTGAAATCCGCGCCACTCTTGAGAAGGAGCTTCACGACGTCAAGATGGCCATTGTTTGCTGCGGAATGTGACGGGGTTTGCCTTTCGTCATTGGGGATATCCAAGTCTGCGCCGTTGTCAATTAAGAGCCGAACGACATCCAGGTGCCCGTTAACCGAAGCTTCATTCAGCGGGGTCCAGCCGTCCAAGGATCGCGAGTCCACATTTGCCCCCTTCTGGATTAGTATCCACGCTACCTCGGACGATCCGGCAGAGGAAGCTACGCTCAACGGGGTCCTGTGATTAACCGCTGGAAGATCGACATCTACGTTGTGCTCGAGTATCAGCCGCACAATGTCTGCGCGTCCGTTCGTGGCTGCGTCGTGCAGTGGATTATGTCCCCTACTATTCAGGATTGTTGCGTCAGCGCCACAACGAAGAAGCGCGGTTGCAACGTCGATGTTGCCAATCTCGAATGCTACGATCCACGAAGACTTGAAATATCCCCTCGTCGCCCGAATATCCCCTGGGTAGGTCTCCATCAGGTGTTCAATGAGCCAGCGAAGACGACAATGTATTGAGTAATATAATGGGGATGCCTCTGGCCGCTCGGGGTGATTAATAGGTATGGGGTTTCGCCAGGGGTCGTCAATGTCATATATCCAGATCCACGCAGAGAAATGTGGCTTCTCTCGATCAAACAGGCGTGGCGTGGCATCCCGGATCGTCAGCGGCACATTCTCGACCCGGCCGTGTTCGAACCAGTGTCGTGCGGCGTAGTCGGCGAGCGGAAAATTCTTAATGCTATCTTTGTCGATCCGGTCGTCGAGCTGAAGTAAAACACCGAGGCAGGCCTGCGCGAGGGTGGCGTGTGCCAGGTGAGGGATAATGTGATAGCGAGAGAATTCTTCGCTCGCGGTGGTAAGACGATCCGAAGTCAGAAATTCTTTGACAGAAAAATGGGAAAACTGCACGATTCGAGAACCGTTCACGTTGATGACAGTGATGAGGCTAGAGCACGCAGAAAGTACTGCTTCTTCCGCATCGCCTGGTCGCCAGCCCGTGTTAAATTGCGGAATCGCCCCTGCATCGAACCGGACTGCCAGGATCTCCGCGAGCTCCTCTACGCGAAGAGGCCTAACAGATATCGCGAGACATTGGAAGAGTCGGTGTGCGAACTTTTGTTTCACTTTGTCGATCCTACGCAATGTATGTTCGTACGTTTCATCCAACGTCTCTGGCAACTGGTCCAAAACGCCATGAATACTCGCCGGAAAGCATCGGCGTAAGATGTCTAATAGGCAGTAAACCCATCTGAACCTGCCGCATTCAATAAGAAACAGCGCAGAGGGACCAAGAGAGGAATCGCTTACATGCCGTCGGCTCTCTCTGAGAGCGTATCGATAACTAGTTGCTGAGTTTCAGCTGACCATCTTCGCATCTTCCGATCGGAGTGCACGAATGACTCGATGTATCCTGAGATATCCGCCATTTGCCCGCTCTCTTCGTGAAGCGAAACACGGAATGTCGCCAAGGGTTCGAGAATGGTCTGAATGTCGATCTCCGGACGACTCGAGATGCATATATGAACAGTTGGAAGTTGTAAACCGACAAGGTCCTCCAAAAATTGAAGCACCTTTTCACGAGCGGTCGGAGTTCCGGAGATATCGGGGGATTCGTCGAGAGCGTCTATAATGATATATGTCGCTGGCTGTCCCTGGACCTTGAGCATGTCCGTCAGACATTTGGAGAGCGCTTCGTCTGGAGGCTGGTGCGCTCCTTCATCGTGGTCCAAATAGAAACGAGAGAAGATATCATGGCAGGTATCAGACCTGGCGCCGAGTTGGAAGAGGAGGGAAGAAAGGAGATCGCGTCGATGTTGTTTCCGAGTGTCCCTGAAGTCGAAGAAAAAGTAGGCCATCAAAGCCAGTCCAGCCTTGCGCATCCTATCAATCTCTTGGATTACCATAGACCTGGAAAAGTGTTTGAATATCTACTGTATCAGGGGATGAAATGCTACGTACATCAGAATGGTTTTCCCTGAACCTGCTACAGCAGGGGACATGAATTAGGGTCGTCACGACGCTGGCATAAGACACGCACGTTTGCCGTGGATCCACAATAGGGAACCTCTCGCGTTCCACTCGGCGAAGACGCTTCCCTCGCTGAACCACATCGAAGTCCCATCTTGATGAATTTCACGCGCAGTGTTGTAGTTAGGTGACGGATCTGGAGGAGAAAGCCAACTTTGACACTCCCTCTGCAAGCGATCACCTGCATAGGTTTAGCTCGCCAGAGCCACAATGATAGAATATATCATAACTAACGCTTCATCTTGTTTATATCAATCGCAATCTGTTGCATCACATCTGCCGCCTAGATTAGCTACTGTAACATTGAGCCCAGAACAGTGAAACCCCACCCAAAGCCTTCCAGATGCCGTCCACTGATGCCTTTCCATCTGTCAAGACAACCCCCCACTTGAAACGTCTGTAACCAGCTGAGAATCTTTGCGTACCTTTTATGACCACCTCGACGCTATTCACAAGTCCGTAGACAACTTCGAGCGTCTGGGCCATAGTCATCCGTCCTTCCTCTTGGGTGAGGCGGTCAAGCCTGTGTAGGATGCTCTCGATCTCTTTCTCTCCTAGTAGCTTCTTTGCGAATTTCTCTGCTCTATGTTGAGCCTTTGCATACCAGGGAGCCAAATTCGCTCACTGAATCTCCCCTGCTTAACTTGCTTCGTAGCAAGAGCAAGTACTGAGAGCAGCTCTACCATTATCTTCACGCTTATCTCTGTCATAGAAGGGGTCAAGGGAATATCACTGTATATCTGGATGCGTTTGAGGAAATTTCCGAGACATTCAAACAAGTCGACAAGCGCATCATAGCTCGAACTGACGTCATTGGCCGCCTGTGACGTCCAGAGATTATGGCACATGCAGCTGGAAGAGATTATAGTGGACGTACTGCGACGAGAACACCCACCCCAGCAAAGACCGCATTTGCTGGTTTGAACGGAATCTGGTAACAGAACTGGTAGAAATGGAAATGGAAAGAACGAGGGTATCGGCTCACTAAGGTAAGGGATGCGCCAAGCACAGCAGATAAGGTATATATAACGTGGACTACCGGCCCAAGCCAGTTGATTAACTTTCGATTTCCTTCGCGAAAATCTTTGAATCCCTTGGCCTTGTCCTCAAGTAGCTTAAGGATGTCATTGGGTGAACCGCAAGACCGAAGGCTGTTGGAAAAGGGGTGCGTAGCTAGGTCTATCCCAACCTGCTCGCTGTAGTCGGCCAGAGCTGCGTCGAGGATCGGTTGAAATGAGATGGAAGACATTGTTGAACTTGAACTTGAAGCTGCGGCAGCCACATGTCACGGTCACGGTGTTGCAGCCGCAGAACTGCCGCGGACATAACCGCCGGGCCGGCTGGACCAGCAATCCAGAAATGTACTCAATCAAACTCAGTTGCTTGAAGAACCTGCTTGTGACCATGGCTTCACTAGGAGGGCGTGCGGGAAATCCGGTGAGTAAATCCACCTCTCATAATGGTTGACCACGCGACATTCAAGGAATATTGTAAAAGAGAGCTATCTAGCTACGCAAGCAGAACCAGACAGTAGGAGGTCACCGTCTAAATACTATACCTGCGGAAAAAGATATACTTGTTTGAGAAGTACTTAACCCACCCCTTATGTTTCCACGGTTCCGAAAAGAGAGGTATTAGTATTGACACAAATGACAGATATTAGAGCATAATACTGACACCTCCTCTGGATAGGGATTCTTGTCTAGTGGTTGGTCGATGGTGCAGTGGGCACCAACATCTCAACACTCATTCAATCTGAGGCTGTGAGAAATAGCACATAGCGGCGACGCACCAAGATCAAATGAATGCCGAGAAATGTGTCGCTCCCGTACCTCCCATGTCTAAAAAGCAACTTGAATGCGGTACCTCATTTTCCCCAAGAGCGTGTTGCGCTTGCTTAACTGAAGCCCTTCCCACGACTACGTCGAACACGTTGCCGTAAAATGGTGAACAGGAACCTGCCGCCGAACCTGGTAAGTAAGCGCGAGGTGCTACTAGGGGGGTGCGTTCGCGCCATTAGCCTCTTGTTCGTGACCCTAACCCCAGGACAAGACGCTACTTCAATCATATCTGATCGTTTCTCCTGACTTGGGCTGTCTCTATCTACCAAAAATGGATGTTCCCTAGTCCCTTGAGCACCTGAGCACCAGTCGATGTGTCAATGGTACGGCAAGTAGCAATGAAATTCAATCTTTTCACTTCAAATAGCATGATTAGGGCAATATCCTTTCTGTAGTAACCTAATTCGATGCTCAGGATCTAAGACCCGACGTCGTCCTTCGAGGGCACCGTAATTACATCCCTAGTTATAGTGAGCAACAACGAGTACAACAGGAACTTGTCCGATGTCTGACTCATGCTCTGGTGTGCACTGGTGCAGGCTACTGTAGAGCTGGCCATCTCAGGCTTCGCTCAAGGCTTCACTGCGGGGTTACCGGGTACCGGGTACCCAGCATGCTCTCGAGGCTGAGCGCTGAGGTGCCAAGGAGTCACGTTACTACCACCAGGGTTCAGAGTATGTGAGCAACGGAAACTTACAAAAGTTACTCCAGACAATAATTATTCACACATGTCTGTCAGTTGATTCACCTCGACTCAAAGCAAGGTTGTCCCCCGAATTCTCTCGCATGGTAATTCGATCTCACCGACCCTTCACTCAACTTTGCGAACAACCGGCGTCTTGCCCTCAACCGCATACTGGTTCACGTTCAAGGCCCGTCTTTATTCGATCATATCGAAGAGTGCTCGGAGGTTCTACATAATCACAAGACAATTCTTCATCTGATCTCTGTCTCCCAAGTGAGACTAAACTCCGCCGCAACATTTTCCCATAAACATATTCTGGGCCGGAAGACAGCCCTAAAACTTCGGAGGATATAAAAGGCCGCTTGATGGACATGTACTCGACTCGGATACCGGAGCGTCTGACGTTGCAACCTGTCAGCACAAGGTTTCGCGGAATACGGGACGGTTCTCTTACTGATCGGGATGAATTTTCCATCAAGAAGGGAACCTTGAAGGTTGAAATACCAGCTAATCGAACTGATCGTTGATCCGGAGCAACCAAGGACTGGCGTAAACTGTATACACGTAGTTAGCATGTGTCTAGTCACCGGACGGCTCGATGACAACGCACATCGGACGCGGTACTCAGCGCGTTGGTGAATTGAGATAGTGTATAGGTTCGACTGGAGTCTGGGGTGATGCCTTGCGACTCAAGCCAGTTATACGTAGGAAGGGTCTGGAAAAGCGCGACAACCTGCTCGAAGAATGCGACAGCCTCAGCACCAGTGGTGCTACCGGAAGGGAGACAAGACGGATTCAAGGTACTATAGCAAGTCCCACGGGCAGCCCATTCGTGCTGCATAGTGCTGTTAGATAAGGAAACACGACGTATATGCGGGCCGTACCTCCCAGAAGGCTTCGTTGGTTTCGTCGTTGCTGATCCAGTATTCATTCATGAACGACAGTGTGGAACTAGCCCCTTGAGACACCAGCAGCTGAACACACTCCACATCAGACAGAGACGGCGTCGAGCACAGATTTAGTATGTACACCAGTAATGTTCGTATAATCACGGCTCGGGTCACAGGACTCGGAAAAGGTGCCATCGCAGCTGATGTGTTCCGATCAGTAACCTACAAGCTAGCAGAACAGATGCAGCAGGCTTACTTGTCGGGCCAGAGACCTACCCGCTTTGCTAGTGAGACGGAGCGCATACAAGTGGGAGAAGCACAAACCGTGAATAGTCCAGCTATTGCTGGGACCTGTAGAGGGATTCGTGTCCCAGAACTAATGGAACTCTAGTAGGATAACAACACAATCAATTGACGTTGACAGACCTGTGTTTGGAGAAGAAGTCCCTAAAACATACGTCAGCGTCAGTGGAAACCTGTAGTACCTGACTCGGCGCACCCCCGGGGACTCATAACAGCAAAGGTTTGACGGGGGAGGGTCTACAGAGCAGGATGCTGGCGAATCCAGAGCACAACCTGAAGACAATCGTTTGTTGAAGTGGTGGATATTATCAAGGCCCTGGGCAGAAACCACAGTGACTGCCAGGTTAGCGAGGAGTGCGAGGAGTGCGATCATTGTCTTTGTGCACATCTAGTAGTCCATCATAGATGTGTTTATATACTACGAAAAGTAGCTGAAAGTCCGCTGTCTGAGCGGGAACAGCTCAATGGATGTCTGTGAAAGCATGGAAGTTCTACTAGTTGGCGCCTGGTTCCATGAAACATGTTACATATGCCTGCATTCTACCCTAAGCGACGCATATGTGCGTTGATTACACGGAACAGTTTCCCTCGTTTACAGTAAAATCCAAATTCCGAATAACCAAGAAGCAGGCAACATGTACTGTAATCGCCGAAGTACAACTTACTGTAAGTTATCTGAGGACAGCCGTACCAGTCCGGGAATCGCCAGACTCGGGTTTTACCATTACTGGTCCAATACGTTCCCTATATACGTACTGTAGCGAGCGATAATTACAGTAGCCATTACTGTACTAGTTCATTATCTCGCTTATTCAATTAGCACTAATGTAAATTATCCTTCTAGCGGCGTGGTGATGTCACTTGTTAGCATGTAGACTGCATGCTACCTGCCACCAAGAAGCCTAGGATCGGTGAAGAACGCAATGGCTATTCCGAGAGGCTCAGCCGACCTTGCAGCCGACGATCTTGCAAGTGATTCGCAAGCAGAAACAGCAAGGGGAGTAGGCAATTCGAACAAATGAGCCGGCCAGAGGGAAGTAGTAACTATGAAGAGGACGAACATCGACCGTGACTGATGATGTGGTGGCCATTGTTGATTGACGTTCGATTAACGTTGATCGCGTACGTACGAAAGTGGCCCGGCGCGGTGACCGAGACTGGCAGGCGGAGATGACCGGACCGGAAAAACAATGCTTCCAGGCGAATCAGGCGAATTTACCTTGCTTGTCAAGGTCACTCCCCAGTGGGAATTAGCTAAGGATTCTGCAATATCATGTGACCAATTTGCACGGAAATGGTCGCAGAAATGGTTGCCTTCCTGTGACTGCTGCTTCAGCTCCTCTCTGCCAAGGATTTTTCATGACTGGCTTCTACGAGATCCATGCTACACACAAACCCAGTCCCACATATGATGACAACACTTTTGCATTTACTGGGAACATCCTTTCCATTCATTCTCTCCAAACACAACCTTTCCTGTACTAAATGATAGAAAGCAGCTTGAAAGTCGGCCTCACAGACACTGCTGTTCATGCTCCATGCACTTATCCCATGTGGATGCAGCCATCATGTTCTGTGCAGAAATAATTAGCGTGCATGACAGTGTGGCCCTTGTCACAAATGAAGACTCCTACTTTACTGCTTCCGACAACAACACCCACAAATGAAAGGATAACACCACAAATTGCATACTACTGGTGTGACCTTGCTCCTCTGTAACTCTGCTGCAAACCTCGAAGTGAAGACAGAGAGAAATATTTATCATTATGCATAGTAGTATAGTACAATGTAAATCAGCAAGTAGATCACGAAAAAAGTGGCAAGGGCCAAGCAAGGTTTGAGTCGACGAGGTCGACACCTAGTCCGAAGCTGGTGGTGGATATTGATCTGCTGGCGGAGGCTGTTGCACGCGTGTACCCCGGGGTTGCCGGTGCTTCGAGCACACCCAGTATTTTTGGCCGGCCCTTGGGGCATGTCATTTTCTCGTAAGTTAAGTTAATCTACTTCACGCTATGTTATGTGCTCTTCAATTGCTCTTCTATCCGGTCTTCCCGAATCTTGTCCCGAATGTTCTCGCGCGATTTCGTTTGCACCCTAAGGGCGACTTGTACAGTAGCTCCGAATACCGGCCAGAGGCAAGCGCGACTGATTCCGCCTCGGTATCGAGCCCGAGTATACTGTAGCGCGGCTGCGCGAAGGCACTTAACTTAGTGAAGTGTCCAATGGATTTGAAACGACCATTCTCAAATTATTGGGTAGTAGGTGCCATACCGTGAAGACGAAGAAGCGCCTCTCAGAACGGAGGGCAAGGGCGGAATCCAGCACACACCTACGCTTGGAGATGGGACCAAATAGACCGGTCACCGGTCACCGCTCCCTCCATGGGTACCGACTTGCGCCAGGACCTCGTAGAATCGAGTGGTTCTACGTCGCTTGCGACTCGATACCTATGTTCTGCGACTGGCTACTAGTCTAGGGACAAACGAGAAATGAGTAACAGGGACGGTCAGCCACGTGACATGGAAGGGAATCGCAATTGCTGTCTTGGAGGGAGAGGCATAGGACGAGGCTGCCACACGCTACACCTGGTGGAAAAACAAGCACAAAATAATTGTATTTCGATAACAAATCGACGCATCTACCTATCATAACCTTCAAATAGTAGCATCATTTTGAACAAGCCGACCACAAACGATATACTTATTCGAGAAGTGCTCAATCCACCCCTTCATGTTCTCGCTGTTATACAAAACAAACGACATCAGCATCGACACAAACGACGACAGAAAGCGAATCCTAACATTTCCTCGGGAGTGAGATCCTCGAGCTTGTCCAGTGGCTCGTCGATGGGCGTCAACATATCTACAGCCCTCCAGTCAGCGGCGAAAAGAGCATACAGTGGGCGACGCACCGAGATCAAACGACTGTTTCGCCATACCGCGCGAAGCGTCTCGCCCCGCGAAATTCCCATACATCCCGTCTGTTATGCAGCACCGTCACGCATCATCCTCTAATTCGGGTCCCGGAGCATCACTCACCAGGGCCATAGAAACCCCTACCTGCCGTGACGTCGAACACAGTGCCTGCAATAGCCAGCAATATCCTCCCTCCATCCTTCCCATCGAACTTAGTAAGCGTGCGCGGCGTATAAGTCGTAAAGAGGAGCGTGGGCGGATGCGCGCGTGGCATCCACGAGTAACCCGATTTGAACTCTGTGGGCGGTTTGCGTGGCACGTCTGTCGACGGTACGATTATGCGTTGGAGGAGATAGAGGGTGTAGAGGAGCAGGGCTGTGTTAATTGGATGCGAGAGTGAGAACGACATGGTAGTGGTTGAGTGATGAGTGTATACGTGCGACCCTAACCCCAGAAGTATGGGTTTACGTGCCGCCGCGGCATAAATAAAGTGCTCCGAGCGAGATTGGATGACTCGTTTCCCCCACAACTTACAGCCCGCCACCCACGGATTGCCTCCGCCCGACCCGACAATCCACTTCCGATCAAAACTCACACCTCCTGCACGTCAATTAGCAACACCGCTATGAAAAATAGGAACAAGACCACAAAGTTCCCCGTTGTGCGTGTATTTTGTTTGCTTTGCTCGAGCCGAGCTGAACTCACTTATTAAATTCGCCACGTGCCCGTTTACTTCTGTGGGAATATTATGTTGGTATCCTCGGGTACACAGGCGCGCATCAAGAAGATTATGCAGAAGGATGAGGAAGTTGGCAAAGTCGCGCAAGCTACGCCTATTGTCATCTGTATGTCCATGTCTCACTGTCATTGTCCCTGTCCCCGTCCCGCTAACACCCTCACCGCCACACAGCGAAAGCGCTCGAACTCTTCCTCCAACTAGTCGTCGACGAGGCATCCCGCGTCACCGCTTCTCGCGGTTCCAAAAAAGTCGAAGCATACCACCTGTACGTCCCATTCGCGCCCTCCCACTCCACTCCCACCTATCCCATCCCATCCCACCGTCCAGGAAACACGCGATCGAGACGACAGAGATGCTCGACTTCCTCAAAGAGCTCGTCGAGGGCATACCAGACCCATCCGCCGGGGGCACAATCCCCTTCGACGTGCCAGGCGAGAACGAGACTACGGCGGCCTCTCGGCGTAAGGGAAAGAAGGTCGCGACTGCTGCTGTTGTCGATGATTGCGACGAGGACGGTCCGGTCGCTGCACCGAAGAAGCGGAGGCGGAGGAAGAAGGTCGAGGCGCGCGAGCCTGATAGTGGCGGTACTACTGCGATGGCAGATGGGGATGCAGACGAGACGATGCACGACGTGGCGCCGCCAAACCGGGGAGACGAGGAGAATTGGGACTTGGACGATGAGTCTCGATGATGACGTGTGTGTGTAACATGCTGTAGTAGTTTTTCTTTTCCTAATATTTTTGGGAATATGTGCAATAATTGTTACGTAATCAATTAGGTTTAGCGGTCGCACTCCCGACGCCTACGTCCTGCCACTGTCAAGTCCCAACTTCTTCGTGAGACCATGAATGTACCCAATGAAGGAGTTGGTACGGGTAACTTACTTTCACAACCACTCCCCGTCCCGCCAATAGGTGACGATCAGTACCCACCGCAGTCAGCACAGAATCAAGCACCGAACGGCGCATCTAATTTCGCTGACGGCTCCGGGCCTATTTTCTCAATGTACTTGGAAATGGCGACCGAAGAGGATAAGAAGATGGTCGAGAACTGGAAAGCAGATGCCGACGGAATCCTTATATTTGTGCGTCCTCAATCCTCTAGTCTGGTGATTCACGCCGACTCGATTGGCGATAGACTGGTCTATTCTCCGCTGCTGTCGCGTCCTTGATCTCGGTGTCGATTCAGGGCCTTCAACAAAACCCGCAGGATACCTCCAACTTCTACCTCGCGAATATCTATCAGATTATTGCCGACCCAAATAGCTCCAACATGTCGAGTTCACCTCCTGCTTCCCCACCCCCATTCTCTCCACCAAACTCCGCGGTGTGGGTAAACGCACTTTGGTTCTTGAGCTTGGTAATCAGTCTTACCTGTGCTCTCCTCGCGACGTTGCTGCAGCAATGGGCCCGACGATATCTCAAGATCACTCAGCCACGTTACTGTCTACACAAGCGGGCGCGAATCCGTGCGTTCTTTTCCGAAGGCGTTGAGAAATGTCTCCTGCCATGGACCGTCGAAACATTACCTACACTTCTCCACATATCCCTGTTCCTATTCTTTGCCGGCCTTGTTGTGTTCCTCTGCAACGTCCACCTCACGATCTTCAAGTTGGTGTTATCGTGGGTCGGCCTTTGCACGGCTCTTTATGGGTGCATCACCTGCATGCCAATAATTCGTCATGACAGTCCTTATTACACACCACTCTCATTGCCAGTGTGGCACATTGTTACTGGGATACGATTTTTCGTCTATCGGTTTCTTCGGTGGTTCAATAAGAGGTCGGTCCGATATCGCCTGGAGGACAGCTGTCGCAAAGCACTTGTGCGGGGCATGCAGAAGACGGCCGAGGAAACTGCCCTGGACTCACCACAGAAGATCGACACTCGCACTTTCATGTGGACATTCGACTCTTTGGATGAAGACCATGAAATAGAGGCCTTCTTTTCCGGTTTACCCAGCTTCCGCCGCTCCACCGTTGTCATGGACCCCCTACCCCGTCTCACTAAAGAGGAAAAGTGGAAGCTTCACACGGCATTACATGGGTTGTTGGAGCGCACTTTCTCATCCGATTTGCTGCCTGCGCCTGCCAAATATCGGCGAGCTATGATATGCGCGAAGGCCGTCGACCCAAGACACGCGCCCAACCCAGTGAGTATCCTTCACACAATTTTGTCCAAATACAAATACAGTGGCCCCCTTGCCACCGGAATTGCGAAGACTTTGAGCGGATGGGTAAATGACATGGACGGTGATGCCGGTGATATTTTGTACGCACAGCTCATTATCACCAAGATTATCGCAACGACGCAGCCACGCGACGGTTCTTGGTATACTCTCGCCTCCAATGAACTGGGCATCCCAGAAGCTGTCCTCCGAGACTACGCCGCTCAAGGTGACAGTTTGTCGCTGGTTGTCTTAATTCATCTCGTCCGCAAGCAGTTTACCCATTTCCGGAATCCAACTTGGCCTAGTTGGCCAGGTCACTGCTTCTCGTTCGTTCTGGAGGGAGCTCCGATATTCAATGCACAAGATGCGTCACCGGAATTGCAGCACAAGTTCTGCGCACTCTGGAATCAAGTCGTGCGCGAAGTGCAGGATGGCGACGACGATCAGGCGCTGGCGTTATATATCTTGCGACGGATTCGCAACGTTTTCCTTGCTCTACACCAAGACACCAATTCTGTCCCGACGCGGTTCTCCGCTTCCACCCATGATAGCGATGGCATTCTGTCTGACCCAACCTCGTATCCAGTTTGCAAAGTCACGGACCATCGTTCTGACTCGACAACTCACATCCACGACGACCATGCCCCAACGACCTTTACTCCCGCTGTCCCTGATCGCCATGACAACATCGCACTCGTCCCTTCGCTTCCCAGCCCCGGTCCGCCTCTCTCATCCACGCATACCCTACTTCATGTCACAGATTCACCGCCAGTCGACAACAATATGTCTCTCCCTTTTCAGAGAACCCCCGAAGATTTCCGCATTCCTTCTTCACCAAGTCTGGTCACCACTCGTGTGTCACGCGAGAGCATTGACACCTACCTAAGGACGATAATTCCGTCCACACTGGAACCTTCGATACCCACCCCTCCTCCCAAGTCAACCTCTGTTGTCGTTAAGCACACTGTCAACCACACTACGTTTGGTGATATAAACGTTCCATCGTCAGCATCCCCCGCCCCGTTTCTCGACGATACACTCCCTACCGGTCGGTTGTTGCCTTCAGACTCTAGCGACTGGGACTGACCTCGTATTTTTCTTCGCCAGGATATCCTCCGTCCATGCTAGCTCCTACTGCTTGCGGCCCGTGTCGTCCATTGGAACCGAGTGCTGCTGCTGACATAAGAGATAGCGCAACGCCTGCTTTACTCCAGGAGAAGAGGAAGGGCATTCTTCGTGACGACATGATCATGGTCACCCCGGATGCTCCATCACTATTGCCCCCACCTCAACCAATTGTTGGTGTAGCCATTGCCAGTCTTTCACGGAGCTCACTTGATGCAGAGCACACGGGTGAATATCCTTCGCATCCGCGTGGCCAGTATGATATCGTGTAGCGCACCTTACCACATATCCTTCTTATGATAGTACCATCCCGTCTCATATTTACAAGCGGGGTAAAATATGAGTGTTTACACCCGGAGACTTGAGTAGAAAATACGAGGAGCGAGCCTGAAAAACTGCCTGAGACAAGCGTGGATGGCACCTTCCGGACCGTTCACGTCACGCGCTCATGTCGCGCTGTGAGCAACAACTCATGTCCATCATCACCAGTTCACCAAATACACCTCTGATCCCGTACCTTCATATTTTTCTTTTTTATCTTGCTACCAGCAAAGAATCTTCTCGCCGTTGGAAAGCTTTCAACTGACAAGAGCGCCACCGTATCCACGCTACCGACCCTTTGCCAAAGTCTACCTGCAGATGCCTGCAAAGACAATCCACGCCTAGACTTTGTATTGGGATACGACTGGGTCGATGTGCACGAACAGGGAGGAGAAGGTCTGTTATTATTCGTGTCGTGGTCTCATCGTCGACCCCTTCATACGCTCCCCACAGCCACGTCCACTTTCCCTCGCGCCGCTATTGTGATTGTACTGGACTGGACACGACCCCGGAATGTCCTCGGGGAACTGCACCCTTGGCCCGCTTGGCTTAAGCTCTGACGAGACAACGCACCTCGAGGTCGTCGGCGAGGAGCATCGTATGGTCCTGTGTGTCCATTCCACCATCGTCCTTGTTTTCCCTAGTCCTGACCGTGGCACGGCAGCCGCACCTCAGGCCTCAGGGCCTTGAGCATTACACACTGAACAAGCTGCCGAGCCGCTTCAGGCTGTGACATCCAGCACGCTCCAAAGACACGATCCTCATCCCCTTGGCCCGGAGGCCTCGGAATGTTAACACATAACACCGCCGACGTACACATCATTGTCGGTCGCGTGCACCCAAGCACGCCTCATCGGCGATTGTAATAAGGACGATTGCGTCTGGGATGGGGACGTATGCAAATGGGGGAGTGGAGAGTCGTGCAGATATTGCGCGGGATTTGCTTAAAGCGTGCGTGCGTGTCACTTCATTCGCTTCCGCAATTCCTTTCTATTCTCTTGGCATGGTGTGTTCAAGACGGTGCCAAGGCTACTCCGCAGGCGACAAGTGGACTACTTAAAGGTCCTCGGCTACTCCTTCCTCCTACAGCACGCTCGACGGGCACTGCGGACTCCCATTCGTTTGCTTGACATCGTCATGTAGAGTGAGAATTACTAATCGCCGTGTCAGTCCCGTGATCGTCTCGTCTCGTGACCATACTCTTCCTCCGTGTAATCACGCAGCGTCTTTCGCAGTGCGGCCTCGCACTTTACTTAGTAAATAGAATGAGAGTACTAGCAGAAAAGGTCATAATGAAGTACCTGTACATAAAGCACAGCTTTTCAGTTGCAGTCATCTGGATGCTGGTTGTGATCGGAACGGTAGGTGATGTGGTCAGTTTGAACGTAAGCCAAGACGTAAGCCAAGGGAGACACTGCATGGGTTCGGCCACATCATGCAGCATCACCCGATGGAACGTTAAGACCATCCACGCCTCCAAATTACTGTGATACTTGTATGGGTGCGGTCTATCTGGTTCCTTCCCCTCACCCTCAGGCTCTTGTCAACTCGCTAGTTTCGAATCTCCGCACTCCGCGATCGTAAATCTAAGACATCACCAGTTTGCGACTTGGCCTTTTGCGGTCTCCTCTCTAGGTTTTCTCTCTTTTTGTGTTTCTTTTTTATGCCCCCGTTCTATCCTTCCTTGGCGACATCCTCATCTTCGCCCCCTCTCTGACCTGTCCAACCTACACCCCTGTTCCTCCAACTCCCAACGCCTTCCTAACGACTTTTGGCCCCCATACGGGCCATACCTTCACCTCCCACTTCTGTGCTTTGAACTAGAGCCTAGGGACGTCGAGATGGGCTTGTTTTCCGACTCCAATCCCGCTTATGACCTCCTGCTGGTCACAGCATTGTGGTCGCAACGACAAACTTGCCATCTGTGGGGACAATTTCCCGTTCAAGTGGATCTTGTGGCTTGGGCCGATCGGCTGTAGGCGTCCGCTGGTTACTGCCATATCCAGCAAGTTTTCTTGCTGTTGTTTGAAGGCGCCCTGTGGGCGTAGGTCAGTCCCGCCAAAACCTCCCTTTCCTGGATGTTTGGGCGGGACCCGCCTCTGGGCGCACCAGTGGCGCACCGCAAAAGACATCCCGGCATCACCGGCGAGCCATTGTGGACTTGGCCCTCCCGGAGTGCTTAAATACGACCGTGTCCCCCAATCCAATCCTCGTCAACCGGCACTTCCTCTCTCATTTTCGAGTCCTCTCCAATCCATCTAACCCATCTCCTGAGCTCCCTAAGCCCCCAGACACATAATTTCTGTCTCCACAAGTTTGAAGCCGAGAAACCACCCTGCAACGATGTCGACCCAATCGACCCATAACTCTCCCTCTGCCACCGAGGTTAAATGTCCGGACTGCGGGACGACGTTGTCTCGCCGATCCGACTTGAAGCGCCATAGAAAAACTCAGCATCCAGATGGCACAGAAGTCAAGTACGTGTGGCCTGACACTAAATAGCTTCATCTCTCTCATAGTCTATCAATAGGGCCCATTGTCCATATGCTGGCTGCGAGTACAAGACCAATCAGAGGAGCAACTTGATGGCTCACATGAACGCCAGGCAGTTCGTCGTTTTCATATCGTTGGCTTCCTTATTATTCACACATTCCCCTAGCTCTAATGAATCTCGCTACCCTTGCCCGGACTGTGGCCAAGGATTCACCGATCCTGCGGCACGCATCCGCCATAGGAAGACAACACACGGCTACCAACCTTATCACACGCCTCGTTACTACGCCAGACGGGCACTCAAGGAGGCTGAACAGCGTGCCAAGGCAGCTTTGAAAAAGACCGGCGACCAAAAAGCTGCGAACGCTTTCCCTCCTAGTACCCAGAGCGTTTCATCGTCTTCGTCGTCTGCGGAATCACTGAGCGATTTACTTGCCAACGCTACTTATCACAATGACTTCTGGAAAATACTTATTGATTTCCCGCGTCGCGACGCTTCAGAGCCAAAGGTTTCTCAAGACGTTCAGATCAGCGCCCCTGTTGCTGTGGCCCCAGCTCGCGATACTCCCAAGACTCTTCGCTCCGACTCAGACCTCTCTTCGCCGAAAATAGGCCAGCAGCCTGTCACAGGTGATGGAGTTTACTCGTGTGGCTCTCAATTGGACACCACCATGCAACCCCAAAGTCTAGCTTTGACCCCATCGTGGGATGCGTACGGATACACGACCCCAGGGGCGGCATCAGCTCATCGTCCCTTCCCAGCCACCTTCCCTACATTGGGCGGGCAGTCGAATTATCAGGGCATGGACTTCCAGAGTCTGCCTACATTCTCATTCGCCAACGTTCCTTCACCCATGCCGAATTCGTTCATTTCCCCGACCACGTCCACTGCGTCATCCTCTTCTCGCACTTCGGGACCTCAGTTCATCTCCCCCAATTATCTCGCGACTCCCCCTCCGCTCGAGCCGGTTCCCGCTCTCAGCTGGACTCCCGGCTTTTCCCCGGCTATCTCTACGCCGATGACCCAGACCGAATTTTTCACGGGTGAGTCGAACAGGGGCTTTAATACCTGGTATCAGTCCCACGATTTCGCCTGAGAGCTGTGAACGTCGCTACTACTTCCAATGACACTTCCCAACCATTCTGACTCTATGATGTTTCTTCCCTGCACTTCCTTATCTGTGTACTTTATTACGCTTGCATGACCTTGTTTTCCATTCTTCTCTCATCCCTTGGCTTGTTGGCTTGCTTTTTGGCATCGGATATCATTTACCCTCTACATCTTCGCCCATTGGACATTATATCATGTACATATTCATAACGCGTCTTGGCAATCACATTGACAATCGAAATGAACTCGGTAAGCCACGAAGGGATGAGATGGCAGCTAGGTCAACGTGGATCGTTTTGAGGCGTCGGCAGTGGAAAAATCGTCACTTTTAAACAGGTTTTCGAAGCTTGAGCTGGGTGGGCATCTTGATGACACGTGGCTCGTTCTGATGGATAGTTTGTAATAAGATAATGGAGTTGTTCGATATAGATGTATAGGGTGAATAAAAAGCTATTGTTTCGGAAAAGAAAATTGTTCTGGTGCTTCAAACCAGTCAAGGAGATGGGTGGACAGACGGCGGAACAGAAAGAGGATGAATACATGCCGCCCTATCCGTTCACACAAAGACTCCGCTCTGTGCTTACACTCATTCCTCGCTTCAGCGCAGACCAGCTGGAGTACTAGCAGAAGAGGTCATAATGAAGTACCTGTACATAAAGCACAGCTTTTCAGCTGCAGTCATCTGAATGCTGGTTGTAATCGGAAAGGTAGGTGATGGTGATGGCAATTGGTTCCTTATCCCAACCGACACAGCTTGTCGGTTCTTGGATCACTGCTCGCCCACCTGAGATTATACCACTTTTCATAATCTCCTTTGCCGTGTTCGGTGTCCATTTCTTGAACTGGACGAACGCTGTATCCAAATGCCGGCTGCTGTTTGCGCAGATATGCCAGTGTGCTTTTGTTACCCCTCTGCGTGCCGATGTTGTTCGCGTTTTGACAGAGTTTATTAGTTCTTGTTAAAAAACCATTACCAAGTAAGGTTACAGTCGCCGAAGTCGACACCTAGTGGAATGTAGGTGTCATGTCAAATGGACTGGAACTCCCCCAATGATTGGGTGCAAGATTGAGTGTGATAAAATCAAACTTCTGTTACTTACTACGCTCCGGCAAATAATCGTGTGTGCCGCATCGCACCCACCCTCTCACCGTATCTGGGACATACCACGGAATGACCTTGCCAGGCTATGCGCCTATTCTAGCCGAGTACACTGGTTCTCCCATGACTAGCAACTACTGCCGACAAACTTGGCCCTCAGGCCTCAGGCTCCAGACCCCGAAGATGACGAGCCCTCTACAAGCAGTCATAACTAAGTTCTCAGATCATTGTCCTCGGCTACTCCTTCCTCTTACAGCACGCTCGACGGGCACTGCGGACTCCCATTCGTTCACAGGGCCGACATCTTTTTCGAACGCGAAATCGTGGAGCGCGTGATCTGTCATTCGACGCCAGAATCGATTAAAGGCCACCGCGCGAATACCTCACTGCGCTCGACCTTTTTTTTGCTCCGATGCACGTGCGCAACTCCCGGCACCTTGATTCGAGGACACAAAACCGCGGATAAAAAACAAAATGGTCGCCTCAACCACGTGACCCAGCATCCACCCAACAACAACGCACGCCTCCCCGGATCGTGACACCTAGATGGGGTCGTCTGCACTCCCACCGACGCGCCCAAATGACAGCATTGTCCGTCCCTTGGCCTTTCGCATCAACCGTGCACCAGTGGAAATGGAGGGCAGCTGCTCGGGCGCCTCGGCCTCAGCAGACGCACGGGTACGTACGGTAGCATTGACTTTTTCGTATTGTCCTGAGCCTGATGCACCGAATTTTCTTCAAGAGCCTGATGAAGCCCTAGGAACCGCGTGTCCAGGTAACAAATGCCGAGCTTATGGAGAATCATGGTCGGTATCCTCCGCATTGCCAGTAACCTTGCCAGTAACACTCACCCAATCTCTGAGATGTGCGGGCATTACGGAGTATATGTTCCTGTCGGGTTTGCAATAATGCTATACTAACACTATTCAATACCTTCCCCGTCCCGTGTATATACTGTACAGTACGTTCTATGATAATACACGGTGCGAATACATTGTAGTGGTGCTGACATAATCACATCATGTTACGTAAATATATCACCGAGCAAGGTGTGATGTGTGGTCCACTTTTGATGCATCTGTAACAAGTGGGAGGCGTTCGGGGGTGTTCGGGGTGTTCGAGGCAGCCCATGACCGCTCCCCGAACGCTCCGAAGACCTCCTGGTTTGCAGATGAGGTGCATTGCATATATTGCAGGTGGCAAGGCGATGTCTGCTAGACGAGCTCGACGTTGCCCATCGCTAGCAGCTGCTCGACCACAGCATAGGGAGTAAGCACGATTTGTCCCTTTTGTATTTGCATCGTTGTCCCGCTGTGGGGTCGGGCTGAGGTGAGTCGGTGATCGATCGGTGATGGTGCGAACAAACTTACTCGGGAAGTCTCACGGGGGGACACTCGTCTCGTGCATGCACAAAAACTGCGCGTGATTTATCAGGCTCGGATACTGCGCATCATCCAAGGCACTGATGAGATCGGAGATGGCGAGAGAGGGTGAGACGCACTCATGGGGGGTGTGAATGGCGTGTTCTCGTCGAGCCTTTGTTGATGCGGTGGTAATGCCTGCAAGACGGACACTCGGAAGTGGCTCTCGGTCAACTGCGCGAACCTATAGTACAGGACATTTAGATTAGTCCAACACGACGCGGGGAAACGGGGAACGCGCGCCGTCTCGCATGGTCCAGCTCTGCCTGGGACAACCGTTCCTGCACTTCGGGCGTGGCCGCGATGTGTCGCGCAAATTTTTCAATCTACATCAACAAGGAACAAAGGGTGTGCCTTTATGTTTACGAGATGGCGAGGGGGCGCGCGTCGCACCTTGTAGAGCCGCGTGCGGATGTAAGAGCGCACTACAAACTTGACGCGCTCGACTTCGGTCTGCACGAGCATGATGCGCGCATGCTCTGCCTCGGAAGAGTCAGGGTCCCCTCGTAGCGCCTGGACTGTATCGGTCTATCGTAACGTAATCAGTAATTCGTTTATGGGATGGGGGTAGGGTACCACGCACCTGTCGGCGGATGTGGTCGAGCAGCGCGCTGAGTACCTCTGCCTGCATGGGCAGGATGTCTGGCGCGTGCCGTTCGTTGAGCCAATGCCGCACGAGCTGCTGGAAGAGCGTTTCTGGCGCTTCGACTGGGCCAAAGTCGAGTGCGATGGGCTCGACGGGCACGATGGGTCTACCGAGTAGACCACCCATGGGGACATCTTCGTCGTCGTCGAGGAGTGCACGGCGCGGAGGCATCACTCACTTGGCGAAAGAGGAAGAGTGATTGTCGGATCAGGAAGGGGAGATGGGGGACCCTGTTCTAGGGTTCAACGTCATTGAACTTTTGATCTTGTCCTATTCTGGAAGGCTCCTCCTGGATGCTCAGCTCAGTTACTCGGTTCAGTTTCCAGGGGGAGCGCTAGTGTGCTTGCCCGTAATTAGTCGTTGATGGAGCATATAAAGACACGGGGACCCTGCCAGGACGGGTACGACACACCTCCGCCCACTCTCAAACTAGCATGGGTTGCATCGTCTCCTGCCTCGTGGGCATCGTCTCTTGCTTCGGTGACTGCATCATAGGCATAATCGGAGCCATTGCGGACTGTCTCGAATGTATCATCTCAGGTGCGCTCTTATCCCTACTAATACTAGGAGGCCTAATATCTGGAACAACCCACAGTTATTGTCGGGTGTTTGACAGGAATCGTGGATTGTATATGCGACTGCCTCTGTTGCGGGTGCGTGGTGCTTAGTTATTGTTAACCGAACCTACGTAATTTGGCTGACGAATGGGGCTATTTAGACGACCAGGAAACAGTGCAGCCGCAGCTGTATGAGAGTTGCCTCCGGGACACCTTTGAGTGCTTTCCCGGAGGCCAAATCCATAATCCCTAGAACAAACCCATATACCACAGTAGTAACGACCTTTGAACGTTGGACGGTTTTCTCTTCTTTCGTAACGATAAGATAAGATTAGGAAGTTTTTGATCATCACACGATCACTGATAAGCATCAGTAAACAAGGGTGAAAACTAATTAAGCTTTCGTCTTCTTCACCCGGACTCAACGAGGACATCTAAAGTTAGTCGGGTGAGGAGGAAGACTTCGGATAAGCATAAAAGAAAAAAACACCCAAGATGGCCTCAGACTTGACCTTGAGCACCAACCCCAGGCCGGCCATCACTCGATCTCAAAGCCATGTCTTCCCAGCACCCCCCATCGCAGCACCCCAGTTCAGTGCTAATGAGACAAAAAATGCCCCAGATGCAGTTCTCGAACTCATCGATGGCACCGCTTTCTGCGGAATAAGCTTCGGCGCCCAAGGAAAAAGCGTCTCGGGCGAATGTGTATTCCAGACAGGTGCGCGTGCTGCGCCAAACTCACACTACCTCTCACGAATGAACGAATCGCTTGTATAGGGATGGTCGGATACACAGAATCGCTCACGGACCCATCATACGAGGGCCAAATCCTCGTCCTCACATACCCACTCATAGGCAACTACGGCGTTCCCAGCCGAGCACGTGTCCAATTCGACGAGCTACCCGCACACTTCGAGTCCTCGCGCATCCACATCGCCGGGCTCGTAGTCGGCTACTACTCCGAAGACTTCTCCCACTTCCTCGCACAATCCTCGCTCGGCGCATGGCTAAAAGAACACGACGTGCCTGCGCTCTGTGGAGTCGACACCCGCGCGCTCACGAAGCGTATACGCGCTAAGGGCGCTATGCTTGGACGACTGTTGGCGCGCAAGCCGGAGGCCCACGGCGTGCGTGAGAGCAACATTCCCGTTTCGCGCGAGTCTTCGCCTTCGAAGCCGACTGTATGCCCGCCTTGGCGCGAAGACTATATCTCCATTCCGTACCACGACCCGAATGCCGATAACCTCGTCGCGGCAGTGTCAACTACGACGCCGCGCGTGTACGCTCCGACGTTCAGTGCGCGCCTGCATCCTTCTGGACGCCCTCTGCGCGTGCTAGCTGTCGACGTAGGCATGAAGTATAACCAGATTCGCTGCTTTACTTCGCGCGGCGTCGAGCTCAAGGTCGTCCCGTGGGACTACGACTTCACTGCAACCTCTGAGGAGCCGTACGACGGGCTCTTCCTCTCCAATGGGCCTGGCGACCCCACGACTGTACAGACGACGATCGACCGCGTAGCGCGCGCGATGAAGAAGGGAGACCGGCCGATATTCGGCATCTGTTTAGGCCACCAGTTACTCGCGCTAGCTGCCGGCGCACACACAAGTAAAATGAAATACGGAAACCGCGGACAAAATATCCCATGCACTGACGCGCTGAGTGGGCGGTGCTACATCACCTCTCAGAACCACGGATTCCAAGTCGACACTAGCACGCTTCCGGCGGGATGGAAGGAGCTGTTCAAGAATGCGAATGACGGGAGCAATGAGGGGATTTATTGCGAGGACAAACCGTTCTTCTCGGTGCAGTTTCACCCCGAGTCGGCGCCTGGGCCGCGCGATACGGAGTTTCTGTTTGATGTGTTCGTGCAGAACGTCGAGGACTGCGTCAATGCGGGAGAACTAGTGCCTATTTCCCTTCCTGGCGGCAAGAAAGCCGACAATGACGCACGCACGCCGCGCGTTGATGTCCAGAAGGTACTCATACTCGGCTCGGGAGGTCTATCCATCGGCCAAGCGGGCGAATTCGACTATTCAGGCTCGCAGGCGATCAAAGCGCTCAAAGAGGAAGGCATCTACACGATCCTAGTCAACCCAAACATCGCGACGATCGCAACGTCCAAAGGCCTCGCCGACAAAGTATACTTCCTGCCCGTGACGCCGGAGTTCGTGCGCAAGATAATCCAATACGAGAAGCCGGACGGGATCTACGTTACATTTGGCGGACAGACGGCGCTGAATGTCGGCATCAAGCTTAAAGACGAGTTTGCGGCGCTCGGCGTACAAGTACTCGGCACGCCGATCGAGACTATCATCTCAACGGAGGACAGACAACTCTTCGCGGCAGCGATGGAACAGATAGGTGAAAAGTGCGCGCAGAGTGCATCTGCGACTACTATAGACGAGGCGATTCTGGCTGCCGCGGAAATTGGGTATCCGGTTATCGTGCGCGCTGCGTATGCGCTTGGTGGGCTTGGTTCTGGGTTCGCGCAGAATGAGGCGCAGCTTAAGGCGCTATGCGGTAAGGCGTTCGCGACGAGCCCGCAGGTGCTTGTGGAGAAGAGCATGAAGGGGTGGAAGGAGATCGAATATGAAGTCGTAAGGGATTGTCGTGATAATTGCATCACCGTGTGTAACATGGAGGTTCGTGTCTTTGTATGCTGCAAGTTTTCTTGCGCTGACACTGATCATGGTAGAACTTCGATCCCTTGGGCATACATACAGGCGATTCGATCGTCGTCGCACCGTCGCAAACACTCTCGGATGAGGACTACAACATGCTACGCACAACAGCGATCAACGTCATTCGTCATCTCGGAGTTGTCGGCGAGTGTAACATCCAGTACGCACTTAATCCCACTTCGCGCGAGTACTGCATTATCGAGGTAAGCTCACATGGCCCTTCCTATTATTCGTAACTTATATGCGTTCGATCGTCGATAATAGGTCAACGCGCGTCTCTCCCGGTCCTCCGCGCTCGCGTCCAAAGCGACAGGATACCCGCTCGCTTTCATCGCTGCCAAGCTTGGGCTCGGTATCCCACTTAATGAGATCAAGAACTCCGTCACGAAGGTCACGTCAGCGTGCTTCGAGCCTAGCCTCGACTATGTCGTCGTTAAAATACCGCGCTGGGACCTCAAGAAGTTCAGTCGTGTGTCACCGCTGCTTAGTAGCAGCATGAAAAGCGTCGGTGAGGTAATGAGCATTGGACGCACGTTCGAGGAGACCATACAAAAGGCCATCCGGTCCATTGACGACCAGTTTTCTGGCTTTGCAAAGGTGCGTGTGAGTTGTCAAGAGCGTCGACACGATTGATGGTGTGCGATCGCACAGAACGACCTTGTTGAAGATATCGATGAAGAGCTCGTAAACCCGACCGACAAGCGTTTATTTGCTATATCCACTGCCTTCCATCGAGGCTATTCGGTCGATAAGATCTGGCAGATGACCAACATCGACAAGTGGTTCTTGACGAAGCTGCAGAATATCTTCAACATGGAGAAACACCTTTTGTGCGCTGCCTTTCTCTCTTTAACATAGTCAACTTACTCATGTATGCGCGCACCTTAAGGACGCTGAATATCTCGAGCATAAGCCCGGAACTCCTCTGCCATACAAAACAGCTTGGCTTCTCAGATCGCCAGCTAGCACTCTGTGTTGGCACGAACGAGCTCGCAGTCCGCCGACTGCGCGAAGAACACGGCATCTCGCCTTTCATCAAACAAATCGACACAGTCGCAGCCGAATTCCCCGCATTCACCAACTACCTCTACACCACGTACAATGCCATCGAGCATGACGTCGACTTCGAGGACCGCGGCGTGATGGTGCTCGGCTCTGGGGTCTACCGTATCGGATCTTCTGTCGAGTTCGACTGGTGTGCCGTGCGTGCGATCCGCACGTTACGCGAACAGGGCCTCCCCACCGTCATGGTGAACTATAATCCAGAAACGGTCAGCACAGACTACGACGAAGCGGACCGACTGTACTTTGAAAACATCTCGCTCGAGACGATCCTCGATATCTACGACACCGAGCGCTCGCGCGGTGTGATCATTTCCATGGGCGGACAAACGCCGAACAACATCGCGCTCCCGCTGCACCGCCAAAATGTCAAGATATACGGGACGTCGCCTGAGATGATCGACACTGCCGAGAACAGGTACAAGTTCTCGCGACTGCTGGATGAAATTGGCGTCGACCAGCCGCAGTGGAAGGAGCTGACGTCTTTCGAGGACGCAGAGGCGTTCTGTCAGACAGTCGGGTACCCAGTCCTCGTGCGCCCGTCGTACGTGCTCTCGGGCGCAGCGATGAACGTCGTCTCAACCTCAAGCGACCTCTCGAACTACCTCCAGCAGGCCGCAGAGGTATCGCGCGACCATCCTGTCGTGATTACCAAGTACATCGAGCAGGCCAAGGAGATCGAGATGGACGCGGTGGCGAAGGACGGAAAGATGGTTATGCATTATATCTCGGAGCATGTCGAGAACGCAGGCGTACACTCGGGAGACGCGACGCTTATACACCCGCCGCAGGACCTCGACCCGCAGACGGTACGCCAGATCGAAGAGGCGACGGCGAAGATCGGTAACGCGCTGAACGTCACGGGCCCATTCAATATCCAGTTTATCGCGAAGAATAACGAGATCAAGGTAATAGAGTGTAACCTCCGTGCGGCGCGCTCTTTCCCGTTCGTGTCGAAGGTCACGGGCATAGACGCTATCGAGATGGCGACCAAGGTCATGCTTGGACTCCCCGTAGAGCCGTACCCGGACGCTGGGCTCCCCGTGGACTACGTCGGCGTGAAGGTGCCGCAGTTCAGCTTTAGCCGCTTGTCTGGTGCAGACCCTGTTCTTGGCGTTGAGATGGCGTCGACGGGAGAGGTCGCGTGCTTTGGAAGAGATAAGTACGAGGCGTACCTCAAGGCGCTCATCTCCACCGGTATTGTTCCGCCGAAGAAGAACGTCCTCTTTTCGGTGGGTGGGTTTAAGGAGAAGGTCGAGCTCCTGCCTTCGGTGCAGAAACTTCAGGCTGCGGGTTACAATATCTTCGCCACGTCTGGAACGTCGGATTTTCTCAGCGAGCATGGGGTCTCCTGCAAGGTCAGCTTGTTCCCGTTACCAATCGAACTTAAATGATTTACCTTTTCGTCTCAGTACTTGGAAGCGCTCGGAGACGAAGGAGGCGAAGACAAATCTGAGTATTCGCTGACGCAGCATCTGGCCAACAACCTCATCGACATGTACATCAACCTGCCATCAAAGAACAACTATCGTCGGCCAGCGAGCTACGCCAGCAAGGGCTACCGCACGCGCCGCATGGCAGTCGACTTTGCCGTCCCGCTCATCACAAACGTAAAAGTTGCGAAACTGCTCGTAGAGGCGCTCGTACGCAAGATGCCCTTGAACGTCTCGACCGTCGACGCCAAAACCTCGCACGTGACACACATCTTCCCAGGGCTGATCAACATCGCCGCATTCGTGCCGGACCTGAGCGTCCCAGGAAGCAACGACATCGTCGAGGCGAGCAAGGCGGCTCTCAGCGCCGGCTTCACCACGTCCCTCATCATCCCGCTCGGATATGGCAACGAGATCTGCGATCGCGAGACGCTGGACCAGGCTCGCGCGAATATATCCGCGAGCGAGGCGTACGGGAACTACGCGCTCAGTGTCACTGCATCGCCTACGAACTCTAAGATCCTGGATGAAGAACTGCAGGCAGATGTCAAGTCACTTTTCATCCCGTTCGTGCTAGGCAATGTCGCTACTCAGGTCTCGGTCGTCGCCGCGCATTTTGCTTCCTGGCCAGTCGACAAACCCATCGTCACCAACGCTAAAGGATCAGACTTAGCTTCCGTCTTGCTTGTTGCGTCTCTCAACAGCCGCAGCGTGCACATTAGCGACGTGCAGAATAAGGAGGACCTCATGTTAATCAAGCTAAGCAAGGCGAAGCAGCTCAAGGTCACGTGCGATGTTAGCGTCTACACGCTCTTCTTCGCGAGGGACCAATTCGGCGCTAGCGTCGAGGCACTACCGACCGCGGACGACCAAGCATTCATCTGGCAGAACCTGGAAGTCATCGATGCTTTCACGGTCAACGGGCCGCCGTTCTACGTCAGCGTGGAACAGGGGGAGAAGGGATCTCCGTGGTCTGGCGTAGAAGAATCGCTTCCCCTGCTGCTCACGGCTGTCGCGGAGGGGCGCCTCACGCTCAAGAGCATCCAGGAACGTTTCCACGATAACCCCATTCGCATCTTCGGGCTCCCAGAGCAGGCCCACACTCAAGTCGAAGTAGTCGTCAATCGCTCGTGCATCTTCCCGAAACGCGGCAAGTACTGGTCCCCGATCGCCGGCAAACCGGTCAAAGGTGCAGTCCACCGAGTCATTTTGCATGGACAAACCGTTTTCTTGGACGGCGCGTTCGTCGCGGTGCCGAATGGGAAGGATATCTCTGCGGCGGCTGTTATCCATCCGCCAGAAAACCCAGTAGCGAACCTTATTTCTTCCCTTTCTTCGACTCGGCTCGCAACGCCGTCCGCGGCTTCCAAACCGACACAGGTAGACGCTCCCGTCGGTGCCTCTACCTCCCTGCTCGTGCCGGCACGCGCCCAACAGTCACTCACGCACGTCGTCCCGCACCCGGCTTTCCATCGTCGTCATATCCTTTCCGTCAAGCAATTTACCCAGCGCGACATCTACGATCTGTTCTCGCTCGCGCACGAGATGCGTCTGCAGGTAGAACGTTCCGGGGCTGTTGACATCCTCCGCGGGAAACTCCTCTGCACGCTTTTCTACGAGCCGTCGACACGCACGAGCGCCTCGTTCGAAGCGGCCATGAAGCGCTGCGGCGGGGACGTCGTTTCTGTCACCGCGGACCGCAGCAGTGTTAAAAAGGGCGAGACGCTGCAGGACACGATCCGGACGCTCGGGTGCTACGGCGACGCAATTGTGCTGCGGCACCCTGACGTCGGCAGCGCGCAGCTTGCCGCGAAGTACTCCCCCGTGCCGGTCCTGAACGCAGGCGACGGCACCGGCGAGCATCCGACGCAAGCGCTCCTGGACGTGTATACTATACGCTCTGAACTCGGCACTGTCAACGGACGCACGGTCACGCTAATCGGAGACCTCAAGAATGGCCGTACGGTCCACTCACTCGTAACGCTGCTCTGCCTCTACTCCGTCCGCCTTAACTTCGTCTCGCCTGCCGAACTCGCGATGCCCGCGAGCGTCGTATCCGCTGCACGGAAGGCCGGAGTGCCGGTGCATCAATGTGAGAGCCTCGAGGAGGTCCTTGGAGAGACGGACGTGCTTTATGTCACGCGTGTGCAGAGGGAGCGCTTTTCGGACGAGAGGGATTGGGAGCGCGTGAAGGATGCTTATCACGTGGACCATGCCGTCCTATCGCGAGCGAAGGAGGACGTGATTGTGATGCATCCCCTCCCCAGACTGAACGGTAAGGCGCCGCCGTCTTTATTGTCTCGTGGAGCTAATCGCCGTGTCATGCTGTCGCAGAAATCGACCCCGAGGTAGACTTTGACTCGCGTCGCGCGGTGTATTTCCGCCAGATGCGGTACGGGCTCTACGTGCGTTTCCTTTCACCTTTCATCCATCCTTCTCGATTCGTTTCGGTTGTCTGATTTGGGCGCATTTCTAGATCCGCATGGCGCTGCTCGTCAGTGTGCTAGGCTAGATGGGGGAAGAAAAAGGGCAGTGATCTGAGTTTTCCTTTCAACATTCGAATCTATAGATAAGCGCAAAGTGCGGCAAATCTTGAAACACTACTGCAGGGTGAAAGGATTCGAGTTGAGCAAGGCACGGTGGGTGGTAGTGGATAAAACACGTTGTCTATTGTATCCCATTATGGATGGCGTAATTTCATATTGGGAAAAACGGTCAACAGTACTGCGGATGGTTTTATTGTACCACGACATATGGTAGGGCTTTCCACATCGACTTGTAGTAGAGAACGAATCCGAGTCGCGCATAACACAGTGGCGTGTATTTATCAAGACCACAACACCGCAAATTCCACAACTACAATGCAGGATCGGACCGGACCGCCGCCAGCCAGCTGGCCTTTGTGGCCTTGTGGCTTGTGGAACGCACTTCTTTCAATGCCACAGTCCACGCATGGCTGTCCGATACAGCTCCGCGCTTGGATCACCTCTGCTCATCTCATCTCGTGCCTGCGATCTTCTCCTGGGCTTTCATGGACTCGGGCGTCCTCTATTACTCCACAGAAGAACAATTGCCGATCGGCGGCGAGCTTCGTCGAAATTCGTGGCTCAACAGAAATTGCGCGCTTAAACGCTCTGTGGCTTTACTCATTGCGCCCACCTTTGTCATGCTTCCGTCCTCCGTTTCGTGGTAGTGGTCTTTCATGAATGTATCAACTCTCTTTGATGTGCGTTCTGGAGCCCTCGAGGCTGCTAATGCTGGGCGTCTGAACAGGGCGTAAGTTGTACCACATTGCTTCGCCTATGATGTTTTGCAGTTTCCTTTCACCCTGGCAGCTGTCGTGTCTAAAGCTTCCGCCGACTTCGTCGCAATGAGCTTTCTAAGCTCTGGATAGATAAAAAGGGACTTTCGTTGTGTTCCTTTCGATATCCAACTCACCGCAACACCTTCTCACTCTCGTCTCTTCTCACATCATCTGCATCTCTACTATGTCTCGCTCCACCTGCCACATCGGTGTCGCGCTCTACACCCACCCCTCCTTCCCCACCCAGTGGGCTCTCGTCCTCTCCGAAAGCCCTGTCTTCGACGGCCTCGTCTGGTGCAGCACCGCCGTCGAGACCGTGAACGGTTGGGGCGCATCATGGACACCGTGCGACTCGTCTCCCTCTGCCTTCAACCCCATGGCACTCTTCTCCGGCGTCGTCTACATCGCGCAGGCCGCCATGTCGGTGAACCACATGCAGTCCGTTATCTCCAAGGCCAACGTCGCGTCGGAGCTCGACCGCTTCGATACCGGCGACCTTCCGTACGGCAGCGACAAATATGTCGTCCTTGCCCTCCTTCGTCTCTCTGAGGGACGCCATATCACCCTCCCGAAGCTGGATTGCACTGCCCTGGCCAATTTCATTCGGGGTCGAGTGCCTGATCTGCGGCGCGCACAGCGGGCTGACGAGTACCCTGTCGTCGCTCTCGAGAACGGTCGTGTTTCATTTGGTCAGTCGAATCGCTGAATAATCCCGTATGTTCTTCGCGATTTCTCCTTGACAAACATTAACTCCCGCTTCTTTACAGAACTCTTTCGGCTTCTTGATAGATTGATTTTATCTCGATTGTACTTTACAGTTACTACTAATGGGTTGTAGGAGAATGCTATATCTGCTAATCTTGTGCTTTCGGCGGATTGTTGATCGCAATGCGGTATTTCGGAGTTTTCCGACACACCTAGTGGTCGTCATCGATTACTGAATCTTCTGACTCGGAAGTATTGACTAGGAAGCAGGTGTGCTCGGCGCGTTCTCAGTTTTAGGTAGACCTTGGTCGCGTGCCTTGGCTCGGAGCCCCTGTCCCTGTACTCGAGCCTGAGGTCCCCTCACTATTTTGTTGCTCCTACCACATGAATTCAGTTTACAAGAACTGCGATTTTATTTTCGAGAACAAGATGAGTTATTCGACTACTCGGACTCGGAGACTTTTTCTACCGTTTTCTACAGTTAAACAGAAACTTGTATCATATAATATTCAGTTTATATATGTCATATTAGGATAAGCATGTACTACTCTCCTGGATATCATGTGCGTACTGTGTCATGGGTCTCTTGTGTGATGCATGCCAGTGTGAGTGACATATTCTTCAAAGTTGGACAGCAGAACTTGCAGCAGAAAGTCGACTGTGTTCCTGGTCACGCAGTAACGTCACACGTGCAACCTCCTGCCATTGCACCCGGGCCAAGGTCAACTTGAAGCCCACTGTTCCACACCTTGTACATACACCTTGGACGTCCTCCCCTTTCTCTATCAAGTAACCACAAATTAGTGACAGGCCTTTCTTCCAGCTATTTATTGCTAATGAATGGATCGGAAAATGGATTTGTCCACGCTTAGACCTCTTGCTGCGCAGTCACAGCCCCGTCTTTTGCAGTATATCAATGCCTTCCCAATCCCCCTTAAATCCCCCAGTGCCACCGGCAACTGAGCGCTGAACCTTCGGCCCTGTACGGGCTTCTCGTCGCCTCCCCTTCCACCACATCATCCTGTGCTGGTTCCATCGCGGATCCTGCGAATCGCTACGATTCCACAATCCTTAGCGCTGGACTCTCCGAGCTCTAGATAAAAAGGACCCTCTCCGCCTGGTTTCGATATTCATCTCACCAACACTCTCAGACCCAACACATTTATCGTACCCATCTCTTCAGGTTGCCATCTGTTCGTCTCCATCCAAATCTATACCATGTCTCAATCGACCTGTTATGTGGGTGTGGCGTTCCACAATTTCGCCTCTTTTCCCACCCAATGGGCTCTCATCCTTTCCGAAAATCCGCAATTCATGGGTCCCGGATGGGGCAGCTCACCCGCGGAAACCGTGAATGGCGCGAGCATATCGTGGGTATGGCTCGAGAGGACTCCGGCTTCCTTCAATCCGAATGGATTCTTCTTGGGCGTCACCTACGTCGCTCAGGTCAATATGCCAATGAACAACCTGAAGGCCTTGATTTCTAGTTCTAACAGAGGCTCGGCGGAAGACCGTACTCTTGTCCCCGGCACGGACGACATCCATTGGGGCGCTGAGAAATACGTTGTTCTTGCTCTCATGCGTCTTTACGAGGGACGCTATCTCAAGCTCCCGAGGTTAGGGCTGGCCGGCCTGGCTAACTTCATTGGGGGACGTGTCCGTGATCTGCTTCGTGTGCCGCATACCCCAGGAAGTCCCACGTACCCTGTCATCTCCTTGGAGAGTGGAACTATCTCATATGGTCACTCGGCTCACACCTGGCGCTTCATACGTCCTTCGAATTGACGAAATTATTTCGCACGCTGCTCTACCAGATTTTATCCCGCTCCTCGATCTTGACCTCTGCGTAACTGTGTTCTCGTCGTACTCTACAACAACCACTAATGTACTTGCGAGAGTCCTCTAATGCTATATTATTTCTAAATCTTGTGCCTTCTGCCTCCAATGCGGATTCTGCGGGTTCATAATCCTCAGTGCTGACCCCTGCAAGCTCTATATCGATCAAAGGGATATGCTCGGGCCAATTTCGACATCCGGCCCAACAGCACTCTTAACCGCAACACTCTCATCGGCTCCTTGATTGTATCTTGATTGTACTTTACAGTAACCACTAATTGGTTGTATGAGAGTCATGTCGGTTTAATGCTAAATCTGTTAATCTTGTGCTTTCGGCGGATTGTATGCGGAGTAACGGTATTTCGGGGTTTGCCGACACACCCAGTGTTCGCCACCAATTTGAATTACTAGCGACGTACTGAACTGCGAAGCAGATGGGCCGGGCGCGTACAAAGTTTATGTAGACTTCGGTCGCGTGCGGTCTGGTCTGGCTTGTCCCGTCTGGCTTGTCCCGTCACTTGCTGTCCCCTAACCTTCTCGTCGCTCCTATGGTCCTAAGTTAGTACATGCATAGGTCGCACCGTGACGTAATCCCACCACTCCAGTCGAAAGGTGGCACAAAAAGAGGATTTTCGAGAACAGGATGGACTTTATTCGGCTACAAGGGAGACTTTTTCTACCGGTTTTTTTACAGTTTTCTGCATTTAAATAGAAACACTGGCAGGTGCGAATAAGAAAGGGGTACAGTAATAAGTGTCAGATACCAATGACGACTCGGAAAGGGGTCCGCGTTGGAGAGAGAAAAAATTTGAGACCTGAGGCCTTCGACGTGAGACGACGACGCTCGAAAATAATAATAGAGAGCAAATAAAGAAAATAATGTCCAAACATAAAGCCATCAATGCATCAAGTACGTTCTCTCTTACTGTAAGTGGTCGTGATGCGTGTTCTAAGCCGGGCCCGAGCTTGAACTTTTCCCAAGTCGTGATGTACCGGGCGGGACTGTCGGGCCATCCGCGTCGCAGTCATGAATGCAACATGCCCCGTATCCATCGCAGGATTACCGTGGCAAAAAATGCAGAGGTGATGCTGAAAGTAAGGCTCAAGGCCCACAAAATTTTGCTCTTTCCGAAATCTGTTTCTGGGGTAGAGCCGGAATGGGACGTAGAGAACTCTTGGGCGATGGAACCGGCGGGAACATTCTGCTCCAAGTAGTGGGCCATCTGCTGCGCGGGATTGGGTACTCGACCGAGAGACATCTCGGTAAGAAAGACAGTGAGAAAAACGGAGATTAAAGTGGCCTAGACGACAGGGCATGCAGTGAGCTCGGGGGCGTAGACGATCACAGTGGAAATACTAGTATAAACACGTACTAATTGGAGCCAGCTGCACATATCATCTTTGAGATATCGTACCCGGGGATCATCGGGGCCCCTTGGTTTCCTGAGCTGGAGAGACCGAGTGAGACTGGCGTAGTCAGACATTTTGGAGGGAGTTCAAGTTCCACTTTGAGCGTGCCGCCATGATGTCGCGTTACGAAACGATCGGCAGGATCTGCACAATCTTAGGTAATTCATCAATGACATCATCAGCCTGTAGGTTAGACATCTTTCGCCTGCATGTCGCCTACATGTTTCTTACGTGTGCTAACATGTATGTTAGATCCTGAGGTCAGAAGGAATGGTGCTGTGATCATTGTGTTAGAGGTATCAGCTTCAAGTTCTGAGCCGTCACAAGCTTGGTCACAAGCGTGCGCCACCGACTTGACAGTTGACGCTCATTGACGAACGAGCCCGAACTTCGCGGCGCGCCGGTCCAAGGCCTGGTTTGCGTCCTTGTCCTCTCTTCCTCTGGCGCATTACTTCCAGTGGGTGCAGAAGCTTCGTTATCGCGTCCAGAGATGAATCAATCCGTTAGCCCTTTTCCCGCTGACCTATTTTCAAAGAACGGTGAGTGGAGAATGCAAAACCGGCTGTGATCATATGCTCACCGTCGTCCTCAGGCTAAGCCTCAAGCAGACAGGGAGGAGGAATGTTATTTACGTCACAAAGCTCACCTCGAAATCATGGTCAGGGTGCTTTTTCAATGCGTGTTCCGCAACAATTGAGTAAATAGTGTACTGAGCAGTTTCTTACGGCGGTCGACCATGTCTTCTTCCCCAACATTTGCTAGCGGCGTCTCAGACGACCTCCTCGACAAGTTATATTCTATTCCCACATCGACCGGAACGCCTGGTTTTCCCGGGCCGACCCACGAGAGCACCCAGGCCGTTCTCGAGGTCCTGCGCCATGACTTCAAGAATCATTCGCCCTTTTTGAACCATCTTAAATTTCACAAGTAAGAAGAATCTCAGGAATGTCCCGCATACGTGCTAACAGAGACCTGCTCGTTTTTCAGTCACTCTGCTCACCACGTCTTGGCCGTATATGCCTTAGGCGCCCCACCGGAGCTCATCAAAGATGTGTATCATAAGAAACACTTGCCCAAACTGCTGCCCACATCTGTGAGCCCTGGGGTCATCACCGAGGAGAACTTCGTTGAACATTTAGGTGACGAGAAGTGCGTGACGTATATGGTCGCTTGTAAATGATGCAGAGAACAACTCCCACCGCCAGGTACTATGACGCCTACCTCGCGTTTTTCACAGGGTACCTGCAGGGCCATTCCCCGACTGAGGCGGTCGAACGTTTCATTTTCTCCCCTGCGTACAACTTCGGTTCTGACCTCTCAGCTGATGAACGCGACTCAAAAGAGAAGGTGCAACCGCAGATGCTGAACCGCCTTCTATCGGGAGTGGTTCACCCTTTTATTCACCTCGCCTGGGGGCTCGAGTTCGGCATCGTCGGACAAATCGCAGAGGGTGCGTAACCTGCACTCTCCCAATACACACATTCAAACTCATGCACACATACCGCACTTCTACCGTCAGGCTTGGCACAGGCTGCAGTCCACGGTACTGACCAACCTGAGCTCGTTCCCCTATCCTACTTCACAAACTCAGCGACGGATGCTGCCACCAATGACGATCTCTCTAATGCCATGGATAGCCTCGAAAACTCGGGAAAAAGCGCATCTCCTACTGCGTCCGCTCCAGAGAAGCGACCCACATTTGCATTCCACCGCCGCATCCGTGACGACCCTGCGTTCGCTCCCGAGCTCCCGAGCTCCCCCTTACTCCATTACGCAGCCGTGGTGAAGAGCGCCGGCGGCGCGATCCACGATCTCGTTCGCGAGTGGACGGAGGACTGGTTGGAAGGTGTAGGGGTGCGCGGTGGAGCGGACGCAGAGGCGCGGCTGAGGGGGATGGTGGAGGAGGTCATATGGGGAAACGTGATTTGGTACGGTATCGGCGGTTGGGCTTCGCGCGGCGTCGATGGACGCGGATTCAATGCGGACTTTTTCGTGTACGTCCTTCTTTGCTCTGTTTCGTCCCCCGTCCGAGCGACGACTAACTTTTATTCATACTCAGCGCGCACCTTGTCACCTCAGCGGCCTTCCTCCCGAAGATCGTCCTCAAGGACGAATCGTCTTCTGCGCCGTGCGACTCCGGTCTCTCGTTCTCCAGCCGCCTCCTGCTTCTCCAGACGTACCTTTCCGTGTCAACAGCCTTGTACATCACGCGCGGCAACCACGGGAACGCGCTGCCCATCGCAGAGTTCTACACCGCGACGGACGCTCACCTATACGCTCCCGCTAGAGCTGGTACTGACGCCAGTTGTACACAAGCGCCCGGATGCGCATGGCCGCGCATCTTCCAGAGTGCGGTTCGTTTCCCGGATGAGCACGCGCCGAAGATCGCGCGAGCACTTGCGGACTTCGCTGCGCGCTGGGGCACCCGCGCACCTGGATACTTTTCGACGTTTTCTGCGGCTGCTGGTGAGGAGGAGGAGAGCGAGCGGCTAGGTCCAAGGCTTGAGGGTATGGAGAGACTGGATGGGACGCTGTTTGTGCGAGTCGCTGGACTCACGCTTGATCGACTCGGATGGGTCGGCGAGGGCGAGAAGGCGGGATCGTGGGATTGGGACGGTTTCCCGATGTTGGAACTGTACGCCACGATCAAAGGCGCAACTTGATTACTGATGATGACTTTTGGTTTACTCGAATACTTACAGTATATACCAAGCTTGAGTAGGGAAGTGCGAGCGCGTAATGCCGGCTGCGAAGAGGTTTCAGGTATCAGGTAACCTATATCTCATTAGCCACGACCGTGAAGTTGTTTGATCTTCCTTCACTGACCGTATGTTCAAATTCTCTGCTATCTCCGACTCGTTTGCCTATCTGAACTCGCTATCGCGTTATCGTCTGTCAAACGCTAACGCCGCGGTACCCCAACCACTGAACTCCGTTCTGACGCAACGGCGGTTCGCCTCCTCGTTCTTCCGTCCGTCTCCAGGCCTTCCTTTCAGAATTCCCTGGTCCTCTCTGAGTTCAGTAGAATTTATTTCTGGCCTCTGTGCCAAGACCTCGCAAGTTGCCAGTTGAAGCTCCCGGCTCTGCGTCTCACAGAATTCCACAAACCCTTTCGTCTCACTTATGCCGTACCCGCTTCATTTTCCTCCCCCTACTACCGAACCAACGCCATTGCTGAATCCCGCTATTGCTCAGTTGTCTCTCTTTCCACTGGCAGTCTTGTGTTATTCCGTTCATTGCCTCCGCGCGCAAGCCTGTAGTATAGGCGATAAATCGCTTAAACTCATTTCCTCTACTATCAACTATGCGTCTTATTCTCCTTCATCTCCGCCAGGTGTAGCACCAAAGAAAACAGTTTGTGTCCGGCACTTGCAGTGCCCTAACACGCCGCTCAAGCCGCTCGGTTAGCTAAGGACACGCTGTCCACGGGTACAGTACGGCGTACGGCGACTGGCCCGACTCTCCGAATAGAGGTTTGCGCGGCTCGCCACCCTGCTTACGCCTCACGACACTGTTGTGGGAGTGCCACTTGTCGGATTCTCTGCGTGCCTGGCCCTACCAGGCTTCCTGTCCTTCCGCTTGCGGTTTTTTCACCAACCCGCCGCTCACACTCCGCAAGTCGAACAAGAAGTCACTTTGTGGTCACTCCTCCCAGGTGACAAGGGTGATCCAAGGGGTGCCACACCTCGTGCCACACTTCAACGTGCGGATCAACCGAGGGGCGGGTCTTCAGCCTTGCAGCTCTCCCTCAGAATATCTCGCCAATGCAATCTGGGACTAGGGGGTCCTTACCAGGGTAAACGGAAAGGCCACAAGGGCACGAATAGTGGTATGCCGCGAGGTGCCACATAGGGCTGTACGCCAAGAGTCTCTTGCGGCGCAATATTAAGTCCTTCTGATCCGTGTGTCAAGTTCAGTTGACATAGGACCAAAATTCGCATCGCAACGAGAACAAGGTCGATCCTTTCATCCTGCCAGGGGCGATGATACCAAAAATGGATAGGTTCATATTAAACCCCCCTGGAGCTGTGGGTAGGGTAAGTGAACGACGTTCTTCTTTTGTTTCCCTATCCCGTAACTCTGTGGTTAATGTCTCGCAGCATAGGGGCACTCAAACCTTGACTCAAACTGGTCAACGCATTTATTTAGCTCACTGGCAGTCTATGGTGGAAATAGTCGCAACATGCGAGACACTATCCACCTTTTGACCTGTGCATAGTCTACTGTAGTTTGAGTGGGATATGGCAATGGCTTAGCCACAACTATAATGGAATGGACCAGACTAACTGGTTGTGGTGTGAATACTTGATGTCGGTTCTGGAGTCAGTTCGTGCACGGGTCGTGTGGCGAGATTTTTTCGCACAGTTCCCACGCCCACGCGAAGCCAAAATTCATTCTCCGCTCAGGTACCTCTGGTAAGATCTCTGGCAAGATCGCAACGATCTCAACACCGACCTGTTGTTCCAGTCAAAGCTATCTTTTCCAAGTTTGTCATCTTTCTTACTTGGGCAGAGAAAAACACATCTATTCAATACGATTTCTTCGCTAATAGCAGGTTACATGGATCATGGCTTCTTTTTTCCAACAATCTTCTGGGTCGCTGGTCCGGCAGCTTGTCAGGCAGCATGTCCGGTACGGCAGGGGGAAACGGTCCTAAGGCCAGCGTGGTAGGCTAGGAATAGTAAAAGCTGACTGATACAGCTTCAAGTTGATACCTGGATTGCCTGGCTGTACCTGTGATGGTAGACTACTTCTGGCCTGGTATAAGCGCTGGCTGGTCATTTTCAGCCGCACGACCATTTTCTACTCCGAACATCTTTCGATTGGCGATGTTCCTCTGCCCATTTGTCAGTTGTGGCGAACAGACAGACTAGGGTGTTCATGCTCCGACCTATTTTCGGTAACCTTTGTTGGCAATGTCCTCCACTTGCAACCATTTATGGCCTTGCGGCCAACGAAACGATTCAGCTCCCGACCTGCCTCAGTGTCTGTAGACTTACAGCGTCTGCACAGGCTGGATGATGTCGGGCAAAAGTTATAGTAGGATGGCGACTCCGCCATCCTACTATGCCCTTTGCACAAGGAAGTGAACCGGTCTACATCAACCCCGATTCATAGCGCTGACCGGGCTCTCGACCTATAAAGGGCCCAATCCGAGTCTCTGCCTAGCTTCGATATCCAGCTCAGAAACGCAGTCAAAACCAACTCTCTCGTCCTGCCTACCTCTTCTTTTCTCAACTTCTCCATCTACATCTCCAACATGTCCCAACCCACCTTCCACATCGGTATCCCACTCCACCCCCCCTCTTTCAACACCGACCGAACTTTTTTCCTCACCCCAACCCCTGTCCTTGGGGGTTCCGGATGGTGCACCACCACCGTCCAGACAACGAATGGCTGGAGCGCATGTTGGGTAAATTCAGGAAGTCTCCCGCCAGCTTCGACCCAGTGGCACCCTTCTGGGGCATCGACCACGTCGCATCGGCCGCTGCACACATGGCCGACAGGTCCAACAACGCCTCGGAACCAATCAACTCAGTGGCACACTGTCCCAGTGATGTCTAGTGGTGCACGGGGAAATACGTCGTTCTCGTGCCCCTGCGCATCCAGGAAGCAGGTTCGATTTAGCTCCCCGGTTCGGGGAGGGGGCTGGCAGACTTCATCCGGGAACGCCCCTCTTTTCCGCAGCATGCACAGTGTACCTCAGAGGGTGAGGATGGTCTCCTTTCAGAACAGCAATGGTCATTCGAGGCGGTGACCGATCTCGTATGTTTCTTGTCCTCCCACTTTCTTCTGGCATCAACTGACACTGGTATGCAGATTCGACCTGTTTTTTTCTCAGTGTTAATATTAATATTTACACTTTGTCTTAATTGAGCTGTACAACAAATTGTGGGGGGAGGGAGGTTAATGTTGAGTAGTCAAATGTAAACTATTGGTATGAATTCTGCAGACTTGTATCTGGAACGAGTGTGTGTTATGATTTATCAGCGATTCAGCGGATTCAGCGCGACATAATTCTGCCTTCATCTAATATCTGACATAAGACGACCCTCCGCACGAGATTGGAAATACGAAGGAGAACGGGAGTCTAGAGTGATGTACCACGTTTGTCGATGGGACCCTGCACCGAGAGCCTGAGCGACCATCCTCGGGGTTCCGCAGCTTGGGGTTCCGTCGGTGCTAGATACCGAGTTGACACGGGAACCTGTACAATGTAGACACAATGGCAGCCCTACGCATATACTTGAACGACAACCAACATATGCCCGTGTCATTCGATCTTGATGAAGGTACTACACCGCTGAGTCGAGGATGCTCTAAGTGATGGACCGGACCGAACCTGTCGAACCGCACACTTAGTTCGTGAGACTCAATTACGTTAGCTATTTCCATTGCACTGACCGCCGCACGTCCATGACCAAGGTCTTTGACCTCATTGTTTGACCTTGTCTTTGACGGTTGCTTGTAGCAGAACACAAGTGCCAGATTCAAAACGAAAAAAAGGAAGACACTACTCTCCTAAAAAGCCGCTATTGGACACGCTTGGTTATCCGAGTGTTATCGGACGCAGCTCCAAACATGAATTGCTAGAGTATTCATCTCGGTACTGGTCATATGCAACCGCAATCTGACAGCGTTCCTTATTTTGTGCACGCACCTTGGACTCGGACGCCTTCCCCTTTCTCTCAAGTAACTATAAATTAGGGACGGGCCTTTCTTCCAGCTGTCTTATTGCGCAATCAAACCATCGGAAATGGATTTGGTCGTGCTGAGATATCCTTCTGTGCCGTAACTCTTGCCGTAACTGCCACATTTTATGCGCCATCTCGCTGCCTTTGTGACCACTCACTATATCAATACCTTTCCGACATTCGGACAAGTTCCCCCCCCAGTGCCAGCTGAACTTGGTGGTATGTATTGGCTGCTCGTCGCCACCCCGGCTCGTCCACCACGCTCGTCCACCACATCATCCTGTGCTGCTTCCATCGCGGATTTTGCAAGTCCACAATCCTCAGCGCTGGACTCTCCGAGCTCTAGATAAAAAGGGACCCTCTCCGCATGGTTTCGATATTCATCTCACCAACACTCTCAGAATAAACACACTCATCGTACCAATCACTTGTTATCTGTTCGTCTCCAACTTCATCTACACCATGTCTCAATCGACCTGTTACGTTGGTGTCGCGTTCTACAACTTCGCCTCCTTTACAACCCAATGGGCCCTTATTCTCTCTGAGAATTCACAATTCATGGGACCCGGATGGGCTAGCTCGCCGGCGGAGACGGTGAATGGCGCGAGCATCTCGTGGGTATCGCTCGAGAGGACTCCGGCTTCCTTCAACCCGAATGGACTCTTCTTGGGAATCGCCTACGTCGCTCAGGTCAATATGCCAATGAACAACCTGAAGGCCTTGATTTCTAGTTCTAACCGAGGCTCGGTGGAAGACCGCACTCTTGTCCGGAGCACGGACGACATCCCTTGGGGCACTGACAAATATGTCGTTCTTGCTCTCCTGCGTCTTTACGAGGGACGCTATCTCAGACTTCCAAGGTTAGGGCGGGGCAGCCTGGCTAACTTCATTGGGGGACGTGTCCGTGATTTACGTCGTGTGCCGTGTACCCCAGGAAGTCCCACGTACCCCGTCGTCTCCCTGGAGAGTGGAACTGTCTCGTATGGTCACTCGGCTCACACCTGGGGCTTCATACGTCCTTCTAATTGACGGCATCAACCCGCACGCTGCTCTACAGATTTCATCCCGCCCCTCGATCTTGGTCTCTGCGTTACTGTGTTCTAGTCGTACTTTAAAACAACCACTAATGTGCTTTGCGGGAGTCTTCTAATGCGATATAATCTTCCTAAATGTTGTGCTTCTGCGGAATGGAAACCGGAATGCGTCTGCAGTATAGAATAACGGAGTCTGTTAATCTATTGCGCTGGTTCTGTTGACTGATCTCTCTTTGACTCATACCCCAACGCCTATACCCGGCCTGAGTATCGCGATATTTCTGCTTTCCTGGGTATATTTTGGATTGCATATATTTTGGCGGTGGCTCAGCGTGCAAGTGGAGTCAGAGCTGATATCTGAGATAACCTCGATGACCCTCCGCAGAAATCGGCAACACGATGGAGAACGGGAGTCTAGAGTCATGCACCACTGGTATTATCTGTCTGCACTCACGAGCGATCATCATAGAGGCTCGGTCGGTACTAGAATTATTTTTTCCAAGTCTTGTTCCAAGGATAAGAGAACGTGGCTGCTCGCTTGCACGTGCACGAACAGCCATAAATAAGGTGAGACTTGATTACGCTAGTTATTCCCACCATCGATTCGATGTGGCACCGCGACCCACAAGCGTGGACCCATGCCCAGGACCACGAGGACGTGGGGCCTGGTTTCCCTTGTTTGCAGGATAAAGGTGCCGTATGCGAAGAATCAAAATGAATACACTGCTACATTCCAACAGCTACCATCGGAAACACTTTTCTTCTGATGCGCTCCACGAATAAATTGCCAGGGCCCAGAGGTACAGCATCTGTTCCACTCGTTCTTGTAACCCTTCTTCCATCTCTCTTGTCGCGTTATTAAATGACCGACATTGCGATATGAGCACGCTTACATATCTTTCCTGCACCGTGATTGCCACATTCTGTAGGCCCTCTCAGTCGCCGACTTACGTGACTACTCGCCAACTCAAATCCTTCCGCCTTGGCCACCAGAGTCCTCACTGGCAGCGCCTCCTGACCTTGAGAGCTTGCACAGGCTGTTCTTTGCCACCCGCTTCTTCCACTAAACCACCGTGTGGTGCCTCTGCTGCGGATTCTGTGGGTCCATAATCCTCAGTGCTGAGCCCTGCGAGCTCGACATTGATAAAAGGGACCTCCTCCGGCTAGTTTCGACATTCAGCCCAACAACACTCTCATCCTCAACACTCTTATCGTATCCATCTCTTCTCCGGTCGTCCCGTTACATCTACATCATGTCTCAATTCAGCTGTTACATCGGTGTCGCATTCTACAGTTCCACCAATCTTTCTGCTCAATGGACTCTCGTTATCTCGGAAGATCCGCACTTCATAGGCCCTGGTTGGGGAAGCACAGCCGCAGACACAGTGGACGGCGGCGTGATGATATCCTGGGTGGGTTCGAGGTCTCCAGCCCGCTTCGATACTAGGAGGCAGTTCATGGGCATCATTCGCGTTGCCCAGGTCCAGATGTCGATCAACAACCTGAAGATCTTGATATCTAGCTCCAACCGAGCCTCGGCGGAAGATCGCACTTATGTGCCAGGCACGGACGACATCCTGTGGAGCACTGAAAAATACGTTGTCCTAGCGCTTCTGCGACTTTACGAGGGACGCTATCTCAGGTTGCCGAGGTTGAGACGGGACAGTTTGGCTCACTTTATTGGGGGACGTATTCGTGATCATCTGCTTCGGACGCGATGTATCCCAGGTGGTACAGTGTACCCTGTCGTCTCCCTGGATAGCGGAAATATCTCCTTTGGTCATTTAAGGTAGAACCGACCTCTCTCATATATTCCTCGCGTCATCTACATCAACACGTTCCTCTACTGATTCAACTCTGCTCTTCGTGACTATCTCAATTATACTTTACATCAATGAATAATGTACTGTGCGGGGGTCCTTTAATGCTATGTTGTTTCTAGAAGTGTTGTGATTTCGGTGGATTAGTAACTGGAATCCATCTGCAGTATACTATAGTGGGGTCTGCTAACTTGCTTAGCCAGTTCTCATCGTTTCTCCCCATTTGGCACTTGCACACCCCTACGCCACTCCCAGGCCAATGGCCATGACGTGAGTATGTCGCACGCCGGTTTCCCGGGGAGGCTGACCGGAGCTCCCAATGTCACCGGGTCAGCCTCCGAGTCCTCGTGCCTCTGATAGATCAGTCTTGAACTCATGCGTCCTTCGGAATTCTAGTTCTCTGGATTCTTCTAGTGTTCTGTTATCTGCCGCACTCTTAGTAGCCAGTCTCAGGACGCGAAGTTAGCTCCCCACCTTCACTTCGGCTGCGCCATTCTTCCGTGCACCTCGCTCGGATTTCTGTACCCCCATTCGTGGCCCAAAGCGCGGTCTGCTTCCTAGTCCACTCTCCCTCTAGCACATTACTTCCAGTGGCTGCAGAAGCTTTAATATCGCGTCCAGAGGACCAGAAATTAATGTATCCGTTAGCCCATTGCCCACTGGCCTCTTTTTAAAGAACGGTGACTCGGAGTGGGGAGCACAAACCCAGATATGATGTTCACCTTCGTCCTCAGGCTAAACCTCCTGAAGACAGAGAGGAGGAATGTTATTTATGTCACAAAGCTCACCTCGAAAGCACGGTCAAGGCGCTTTTTCAACGTGCATCCCGTAACAACAGAGTAACTAGTGCACTGTGGCAGTTTCTTTCGGTCTTTCATGTCTTTTCCGGCATCTCTAGCCTCCTCGACGAGTTATATTCGATTCCCACCGATACGTTCAGTTTCCTTGAGCCCTTTTCGTCTCACTGATGTTAAACCCGCTCCACTTTCCCTCCCACACTGCCCAACTGACGCCAATGCTGAATCCCGCCATTGCACAGTTGTCTCTCCCTCCACAGACGGTCTTATGTTATTTCCGTCCAATGCCTCCACGCGCAAGCCTGTATTACACAGGCGATAAATTACCTACGCTTACGCCTCTACTATCGACATCACCTTTGCGACGCATTCTCATACATTTCCGCCAGGTGTAGCTCCAATGAGAACAGTTTGTGTCCTGCACTTGCGGTGCTCTAACACTCCACCCAAGCCGCTCGGCTAGAGGGTCCTAAGATATTCTGTTCACGGTGCGGCGTCCAGTGACTCACCCGACTCTCCGATTAGAGGTTCGCGCGGCTCGCTACCCATGCTTACGCCTCACGTCACCGCGTCACCGCTGTTTCCACCCACTTGTTTGATACTCTGCGTGCCTGGCCCAACCTAACTTCCTGTCCCTCCACTTGTAGTTTCTTCATAATCTCGTCGTTCACGCTCCGCAAGTCGAACAAGTCACTTTGCGGTCAACTCCCCAGCTTCAAGAATCGGTGACAAGGGTGGTGCCAGGGGTGCTACACCTCGTGCCACACTGCAACGTGCGGATCAACCGAGTGGCGGGTCTTAAACCTTGCCGTTCTCCCCTGAGAATATATTGGGTTTGAAGCCAATGCAATCCAGGAGGCCTTACAAGGGTAAACAGAAAGGCCACAGCAGCACGGATACAGCAATTTCCAATGTAGGGGTATACCACGAAGTGCCACATAGGGTCGTGGACGCCAAGACGCTCCTGCGGCACCGCAATACTAAATCCTTCAAATATACAGTATCTGTTTCAGGCCCGGTTTCCATAAGACAGACATTCGCACCCGCAACGAGAACAAGGTCGATCCTCTTATCCTGCCAGTGGCAACGATGCCAAAAATGGATAAGTTCGTAAGAATCCCCCTGGAGCTGTGGGTAGAGTAAACGAACGACGTTCTTCTTTTATCCCGTAATGTCTGTGGTTGACATGATACGGGTGCAAAACGTTGATTCAGACGACACGGATTTATTCAGTTGGCAGTGAGACCGTGGTGGAAATGGAAATAGTCATGGATATAGTCGCGGACATGCGACGTACTACACACACTTTTTTGATCTGTGCATAATATACTGTAGTGCCGGGATAATATGTCCGTGAGCAGTGCCAACGACCACAATAATGGAATGGGCCAGACTAACTTGTTGTGGTGTGATGAACTTGAAGTCGGCTCTTGAGTTGGTTCGTGTGGCGTGATCTTTTTTGCTCACTGTTCCCACGCCCTACAAATTCAGCCTCCGCCCAGGTACCACGGTCAAGATCTCTGGAAGATCTCAACGTTCTCAACACGAACTTTTTCCGAAGTTTCCGAATTCTAGTCAAAGCTGTTTTTTGCAAGTTTGGTATCCGGTTCACTTGTGCAGAGGAAAATACATCTATTCAATACGATTTATTCGCTAATAGCGTAGGCCTTGTCGATGGCTTATTTTTCTTGTCTTTTTTCCAACAATCGTCTGGGTCGTAGGTCTGGTAGTAATGGAAGGGGGAAACGGTCCTAAGGCCATCATGGTAGGCTAGGTAAAAGCTAACAGATACAGCGATACATTTTGATACCTGAATCGCCAAGTGGACTGCTCTTGGGACTGCTAGTGAGTTATCAGCCCATCTCATACTGTACTGGTGATGGTTCACTCCTTCTGGGTATCATAGGCATAAGCTCTTGCCGCTCATTTACGACCGTTTTGCTACTCCGAACATCTTTCGATTGGCGACGTGCCTCTGCCCATTTGACGGTTGTGGCGCACATACAGACTAGGGCGTTCCTGCTCCGACCTATTTTCGGTAACCTTTCTTGTCATGTCCACCGCTTGCAACATTTCATGGCTCCGCGGCCAACGGAACGATTCAGCTCCCGACATGCCTTGGTGTCTGTTGACTTACAGTATCTGTACAGGCTGTATGTCGCCCCCGTCATCCTACTATGGCTTGTGAACAGGTCTGCATCAACTCCGATTGCATAGCGCTGGCTCTCGACATATAAAAATGCGGAATTCACGTCTCTGCCTAGCTTCGATATCCAGCGCAGAAATGCAGTCAAAGCCAGCTCTCTCGTCCTGCGTACCTCTTCTTGTGTGACCTTCACCATCTACATCTCCAACATGTCCCGACCCGCCTCCACCCTCTCTCTTTTCACACCGACCCGACCGGACTTTTGTCCTCCCTCAAATCCCTGTCTTTGGCGGTTGGGGATGGTGCAGCACCACCTCCCAGACTACGAATGGCTGGAGCGCATGTTGGGTAAATTCAGGAAGTCTCCCGCCAGCTTCGACCCCGTGGCGTTCTTCTGGGGCGTCAACTACGTCGCATCGGCCGCTGCACACATGGCCGACAGGTCCAACAATGCCTCGGAACCAGCCAACTCAGTGGCACACTGTACAAATGATGTCCAGTGGTGCACGGAAAAATACGTCATTCTCGTGCCCCTGTGCGTCCAGGAAGCAGGTTCGATTTGGCTCCCCAGTTCGGGGAGGAGGGGGGTGGCAGACTTCATCCGGGCACGCCCCTCCCTTCTGCAGCATGCACAGTGCCCTTTCAGAACGGCAATGGACTATTTCGCCATTCGAGGCGCTGACAGATCTCGTATGTTCCTGACCCTCCCACTTTCTTCTGGCATCAACTGACCCTGGTATCCAACTTTTTTTTCTCAGTGTTAATATTTATACGTTGTCTTAATTGAGCTGTACAACAAATTGTGGGGAGAGGGGGGGCTAATGTTGAGTAGTTAACTATAAACTCCTGGTATTCATTCGGACTTGTATCTGGATGGTGTTGTGTTACAATTTATCAGGGCAAATAATTTCTTCTTTCATCTGATATCTGAAATAAGACGACCCTTCACATGAAATTGGAAAAACGAAGGAGGACGGGAGTTTAGAGTTATGCACCGCATTTGCCGTCGCTGCACTGCACTAGGAGACGGAGCGGCCTTGGAGCTGCAGCCCAACCTCGGCTCGCAGTTGGTACTACTAGTAGAACCCGCTTTCATTGACATGGGGATCTGTACAACGAAGAAATAACCCTGTGAGGTTGTGGGTTTACTAGAGACTCTTCGAACGACAAACAACATGTGCCCCAATTCATTCGCTCTTGGAGGGGGTCCTTGGAGGGGGTGCTAGAAGGAGGCCTAACGAAGTGAACCCAGACCGAACCTGAACTTGTCGAACCTGTGTTCGAACTGCACATTTAGTTCGTGGGACTCTATTACGTCAGCGATTTCCAATTGAACCAACGCGGCCGCACGAGCGACCGCACACTCTTGGAGACCACTGGCACTAGCAAGGGCCAGACGCAAGGAAGACTCTACTCTCCTACAAAATCTGCTGTCTGGAAACACTTGGCCATCTGATACAGCTCCACACATAAATTGCTAGAGGAAGTTATTCATGCCCTTCCTGAACCATGCAACCCGATGCAACCGCGGTCTGCCACGCTCGCCCTTCGGACGCCCTCCCCTTTCTCTATCAAGTAACCACAAATTAGGGACGTGCTTTCCTTCCACCTCTCTTATTGCTCAACTGTTGGAAAATCGATTTGACCGCGCTTAGATACCTTTCTGCGCCGTAACTGCCAGTGCCACATTTTGTGCGCCTTCTCGCTGGCTTTTGTGGCCACTCACCGTATCAATGCCTTTCCGACTTTCCATTAAGTTCTCCAGTGCCAACTGAACATGATACTCTGTGCAGGCTGCTCGTCGCCACCCGGCTCTTCCACCACATCATCCTGTGCTGCTTCCACACTGCGGACTCTGCGATTCCACAATCCTTAGCGCTGGACTCTCCGAGCTCTAGATAAAAAGGACCCTCTCCGCCTGGTTTCGATATTCATCTCACCAACACTCTCAGACTCAACACACTCATCGTACCAATCTCTTGTTATCTGTTCAATTCGTCTCCATCTCCATCTATACCATGGCTCGTTCCACCTGTCACGTTGGTGTCGCGTTCTACACTTACAACTCCTTTCCCACTCAGTGGGCTCTCGTTCTCTCGGAAAATCCGCAATTCATGGGTTCCGGATGGGCCAGCTCACCAGCGGAAACCGTGAATGGCGCGGGTATATCGTGGGTATCGTTAGAGAGGACTCCGGCTGCCTTCAACCCGAATGGATTCTTCCTTGGCGTCGCCTACGTTGCTCAGATCAATATGCCTATGAACAACCTGAAGGCCTTGATTTCTAGTTCTAACCGAGGCTCTGCGGAAGATCGCACTTTTGTCCCCGGCACGGACGACATCGCGTGGGGCGCTGAGAAATACGTCGTTCTTGCTCTCCTGCGTCTTTACGAGGGACGTTATTTTAGGCCTCCGAGGTTAGGGCGGGGCGGCCTGGCTAGCTTCATTGGGGGACGTGTCCGTGATCTACTTCGTGTGCCGTATACCCCAGGAAATCCCACGTACCCTGTCATCTCCCTGGAGAGTGGAACTATCTCGTACGGTCACTCGGCTCACACCTGGGGCTTCATACGTCCTTCTAGTTGACGGCATCAACCCGCACGCTGCTCTACAGATTTCATCCCGCTCCTCGATCTCGACCTCTGCGTGACTGTTTCTTAATTGTACTTTACATGACCACTAATGTGCTTGCTGGAGCCTTCTAATACTATATTATTTCTAAATTTTGTGCTTTCTGCGGATTGGAAACCGGAATGCGCCTGCGGCATAGAAAATCGAAGTCTCCTCCCTACCTCGCTAGTTCATGGCTGATCTCTCTTTGGCTCATACCCCTACGCTTTTCCTCCAGCGTCTGGGTCCATGTGGTGTGGTAATTCTGCTTTATTAGGCACGTTCTGAACAGCATAAGTTAGGGTTACGGCGTGCGCGTGAAGTCAGAGCTGATATTGACACTAGCTCGGTCACCCTCCTTGTGACCCTCTGCAGGAGACCGAGATCGAAGGAGAGGGAGTCCAGAGTCATGCACTCCTGGTGTTATTTATACTCTGGTCCCAGGAGCGGTTATCCTCGAGGCTTAGTTGGTACCAGTAGAAACCATTCAGTGAGCTGACATCAGGATCTATGCAACGTAAACGCAGCCCCGTGGGGTGGTTGAAGCGTCCGAAGACTCTTCGAACGACAGAAAAAATGTTCCAAGGTCATTCTCTGTATCGTGTTCTCAGAATGGACTCCCGAGTGAAGACTTGCCAGTGCGAAGGGAACGTAGGTCTACTCTACTCGACCGAATTTGCGCGCTTGATAAATGACTGTGGGACGCGATTACGCTAGTTATTCCCACCATTTAGTGTGGCACCCGTACCATGACTCACATCGACTCAGGCTAGGCCCTGAGCACTATGCGTGGGTCCATGCAAAGCCCGCGCCAGGACACCAAGACCGCACCAGGACTACAACGTAGGGGCCCTGTTTTTTTTGTTTGCAGAATACAAGTGCCGTCCGGGTGCGAAGGAACAAAAACGAATACTTTGTTCTCTTCTCTTCCAACCACCATCGTCGGAAGCACTTACCTTTCTGTCGCAGCTCCACGAATGAATTGCCAGAGGTGCAGTATCTCTTTATCTCGTTCCTGTAACTTGCTCCTAGTCCTGTGCACGTACCTTGTGTACCACTGGCATTGCCCGCTGGCCCTGAGAGTTTGCACACGCTGCTCGGCCCACTCATCGCCACCCGCTTCTTCCACTACAACACTCTGTACAGCTTCCACTGCGGATTCCGCGTGTCCATAATTCTTAGGGATGGCCCCTGCGAGCTCTAGATAGATAAAAAGGGACCTCCTCCCCCAAGTTCCGACATTCAGCTCAACAACACTCTCATCGTACTCATCTCTTTTTCCCCCATCGACACCATTCACATCCCTACCATGCCCCAATCCAGCTGTTACATCGGCGTCGCATTCTATAGTTTCACCTCCTTCCCCACCCAATGGGCTCTCGTTCTCTCGGAACATACGCACTTCATCGGTTCTGGATGGGGCAGCACAGCCACGGACACCATAGACGGCGGGGTGCGCATATCTTGGATGGCATTCGAGAGGTCCCCAACTGGTTTCAATACTAGGGGACAGTTCTTGGGCGTCGTTCGCGTTGGACAAGTCCCAATGTCGCTCAGCAACCTGAAGGTCTTGATATCTAGTTCGAATCGAGCCTCGACGGAAGACCGCACTCACGTGCCAGGCACGGACGACATCCTGTGGGGTTCTGACAAATACGTCATCCTTGCACTTTTGCGCCTTTACGGGGAACGTCGTCTCAAGCTTCCTAGGTTGGGACGGGAAAGCTTGGCTCACTTCATTGGGGGGCGTATCCGTGATCTGCTTCGCGTGCGGTCTGTACCAGGGGGGGTGTACCCTGTCGTTTCCCTAGATAGCGGAAACCTTTCGTTTGGTCATTCAAGGTACTAACCGATCTCATACGTTCTTCATGTGTTGTTTTCAACCAATTGATATTCCATACGATCTTCATGTTGTCGGTATCAACCTGTACGCAGCTCTACTGATTTTACTGCACTCCTTGTAACTGTCTCGATTGTAATTACATCAGCGACTACATGTACTTTATGGGAGCCCTTTAATGTTATGTCTTTTCTACTAGTGTTATGCCTTCTGCAGATTGGAAACTGGAATGCGTCTGCGGTTTAGTGCTTTCTTAGGTGAGTATGTCGCGCGCCGGTTTCCCTGAGGAGGCTGACCGGAGCTCCCAATGTCACCGTGGTCAGCCTCCTTGTGCCTATGGTAGATCAGTCTTGAGCTCATCCATCCTTCGGAATTCTTGGGTTCTCTAGGTTCTTCCAGTGTTCTGCTATCCGCCGCACTCTTAGTCGCAAGTCCCAGGGCGCGAAGTTAGCTTTTACGACACACTCGGGTCTCCCAAGCGCTTCAGCTTTCCGTGTCTTGCTATGCTGTCTCCACTCCGTTTACCCTCCCGCTCTACCCCGCCTACCCCACCTCCGACACCCACGCTCGCTCAGTTATCTCGCCCACCCGCCTCGTCTTATTTCCGCTCAATGCCTCAGCGCGCAAGTATACGGCAAATCACCCGCACTGTAACGTATGCTTCCATAGCTCGACTTTCGTCCGACATTACCTCCGCGACCCGGCGCATGCTTTCGCCATCGCCTCCGCGCGGAAACACGAAGGAGAACGCGACAGTCTGGAGTCCCGCGCTTGCGATGCCCATCACGCCGCGCAAGCCGCTCGTCCCACTTGGAGTTACTCTGCCCAAGGCGCGGCGCACGCCCGATTCCCAGCACGCGACCTTCGCTTATGGCCTCCCGTCGCCGATCTCCCCACCTTCTCGTCGGCTACGCCCTTCCTCCGTGCGCCTCGCTAGACTTCCTATACCTCCGTTCTCGGTCTCTTCGCCATCGCGTCGCACGAGTCCCGCAAGTCATACGGGAGGAGACCATTTGTTCACCCCTCCTCGGTCAGAGTGTGCTACCCTCGCCTCAGCAGCCCGTCAAGTATACCCAGTCACGCCGACATCTGATCGCAGCGTCCAGCACCTACAGACTAGTCCCATAAGCCCACTCGCTAGGAAGTCATCTAGCATCGGGCTTGCTGGCGAAGAGGAAACCCTGATCTCAGCTTTCCGTAGTGTTAGCTTCTCTTCATCCTCTTCGCTCTCGTTCTATGGCATCGACGATGGGTTGGACTCGCTGTTGAGCCCGACTTTGCTGCAGCTATACGTCGCCGGACGTGACGTGCCGGCTCTATTTTCGACGACCTCTCCGCTCGCTAAGATGGTCCAGCAAGCGAAGGAAGATTATGGCCCCAAGAAAGGGAAGCTCCGCCAACCGACCGTAGCCGTACAGCCCGTGAGCGACGTAACTGCCTTGCGTGTTGCACAGACCACCATCGCGCCTATGGTAGAGCCGCAAATGGCCCAGGTAGAACTATGGACGGAGGCCCTTCCCGGATGTATAGGGCCCCGAGGCTTAGTGAGCGTAGGCGCCCATTCCAGGAGTGACGGACACGGACGCGCTACTCATCCCAGTGAATATACCCCGGGTCAAACCGCAGTACGCGCGCGTCCGAGACGGCAGCTCAACGAACGCATGGAGCGACCACAGAGCACGCCACCTGTATTCTTGCGAGTCTCCGCTGACAGTGTATCTGGGTCAACTAGCACCAGTCAGAAATTTATGCCCCTGATGAGAACTAGATCGATCCTTTCGCGCCTGACGGGAAAGGCAAAGGTCGCCTCGTCACCTGCTACGAGCCTCGGAGTTCCAGGTGGAGCGAGTGGTGGAGGTGGTCTAGTGAGGAGTAACACCACCGGGAAACGTGGTGCGTTTATTCCACTCGTATCCTTGATCCGTATCTTTGATCCCCGGCGACTTATACCTCCGTGTAGGTGAAGCTCGTCTGCCTCAACTACGGTCCATGCGGAACCTGTTCAGAAGGATCTGATTTAGATTACAAGGAAATTTTCAGTACGGTGCATAGGCTCTTGGTTCTCTTTAGTATTGGATAAACGGTCTTTTTGTGTGTTATTTCCAAGTTGTGATCGCGGCTGTTGGTCTCAGGGATTCGATTTGGGGACAAACATATCCTAGTGGAGTCGGACAATGCCGAGCGCAGTTGCCCGTAGCGCTGTAAGGGCTCCGTTGGGTTCTTTCGCTTTCATCAACCGAACACCGACGCCGCGAGATGAGCTCTACAAACCAAATCATCGACTCGCGTCCAGTGCATCCTCACGTCCAAACAACATGTTCATCGTGTCGCTTCCAGCTCGAGTTCCCCGTGCCCAGCCCCGCGCCCAAACCTGCCACCATGCTCACCGTTCGTTGCTGCAGCTGTAAACAGACATTCTCGCATGCATTTTATCCGAACCAAGTTCCTTCAGGAATGCTCAGCACGGGGGGTTCGTCATCGCAAGGGCAGGCACCGACACCGCCTCCACGAAGAGGGAGGAAGATAGGCACGCAAGAACGTCCACTGGAGACAGGGTATTACGACCTACTTGGTGTACCAGTTGATGCAACGAAAGACGATATTAAGAAGGCATACCGTACGTCCTGCAATACTCTATCCATTCCCGGATGGCGGCGGCTGACTAGTACGGGTCGCGTGCAGGCCGACTCGCGATCAAATACCACCCGGACAAGAACCGCGACGACCCGAATGCCGAAGAGCTTTTCAAGTCCATCGCCATCGCCTACCAGACGCTCTCCGATCCCGAGCTCCGACACAAATACAACGAGTTTGGGCCCAAGGAGAGCGCACCTGAAGGTGGCTTCGTCGACCCCGAAGAAGTCTTCGGCGCCATCTTTGGCGGAGAGCGCTTCGTGCCCCTAATCGGACAGCTGTCCCTCGCGCGGGATATGAAATCCGCGCTCCAGGAGGCAGACGAGGCCGCAGCCGAAGGCGAAGGCGCAGCTCCGGTCGCACGTGATGCGAAAGGACGCGAAATCATCAGCCCGGAGGAGAAGGCGAAGAGAGATGAGAAGGCGCGCAAGGCGGCTGCGGAGGTGCGCGTGCACCACGGTCGCGGTGCTGCTGCTGTTGACTGGGCGGCGTCTTGTAGAAAGCTGCGGCACGGGAGGAGCGTGTGCAGAAACTTGTCGACACCTTGCAGCACAAACTTGGCATATTCACCGAAAATGCCACTGGGCCGAACGACGCAGAAGTCATGGAGTCGTGGCGGACGATTTGCTCGCTAGAGGCAGAGTACGTTCTGCTCCCTAACTTCATACTTCGTTGTATGCTGATATTCTCCGCCAGAGAATTGAAAGGCGAATCATATGGCTTGGAACTGTTACATGCTCTTGGATTCGCCTATACTGCTAAGGCTAAGCAGTTCCTCGCGTCCAACCAGAGTTTCCTTGGCGTCGGCGGATGGCTGCATAACGTACAGGGCAAATATCACGTTTTTTCCGAGACGTGCGTAATCTCTTCTATCTTTTAACGCTTGGTCTGCGCTAATCGTCCATCCGGCAGCGTGTCGACTCTACGCTCCGCGATCGAGCTCAAAGCTGTTTTCGACCAGATTCAACAAGCCGAACAATCGGGCACCCTCAGCCCCGAAGAGAAGAAACGGCTCGAGGAGCAGGCAGCCGAGAAGGGTCTCCAAGCGCTTTTCAAGGTACGTTTATTTGCCACATCTCGCATCGTCATCATTCGTCGAGCTGTCGCTGACGCCTCCTTAGGGTGCTAAATTAGAAATCGACTCGGTTATTCGGGAGACGTGCGATCGGGTACTGAACGACCCAGCAATATCCCGCGATAAAGCCGTCCTGCGCGCAGTTGCGCTGCAGATCCTTGGGAACGCGTTCGCGGCGGTCCGGAATGACAAGGAAGAAGCGCGCGAGGAAGGCGAGTATGTGAGAATCGAGACGAAGAGCAGCAGACAGCGCGCGCAATCACGTGCCGCCGCCGGGCAGTCCTCGGCGCAATGATGAGACCCAGCGCGGCGGCAAGCTCTAGAGTCGGTCCTCGCCACCGATGCCAGTGGACGATTGTCGTATCGTTGAGCTATGCTTAGACTACAGGTGGACAACTGCTGCACGCGGATGTAATCTGTTCTCCTCCCCTCACCGCCCCTCCTTTTGTTTGCAATGCACTGTATCTTAGGCAGCATCACCTTACTTGTACTTAGCTCCTCGTTCTCATGCAAGCATTTGTTCTTATCCGTGCCACGAAATTCCACGCACCCTTATGCGCGCCGAGCGGAAATCTTCGCACCCAAACCTCGAGGCAATCTGGGAAAGTCTATGTTTTTACCGAAACAAGGTCCTCGGCGAGCCACGAGGCTTCGGGAGGCTTCGGAAACCGCCGACAATACACGGTGAGAGACGGGCCTTGGGGTGAGCGATTTGTTCACTCGAGTTGCGAGGACATTCCATACTGGCCATTAGCGTTCGGCGTGTCTCGGCCAGATTTTAAACTTAGATGAGTTATCAAAGATAGCTCAGGGATAGGGCTAAAACCGGGCTCAAGTATTTCTAGGAAGCGCCAAGCCTGAACTTGAATACAGTACAAGGGGAGGCTGTAGCTACTAGCGTGTACTAGCATGAAATGGATGCGGAGACTATGCAAAGTGACATTGAGGTGCCAGTGGAAATCTTGACCGCTTGGATCCAAGACGAACGACTCGGATCTGAGAATGCAACGGAATCTGCCGTGTAGGATGAATAATACAGTTTGTTCATGTTTACGATTTACAAATAATTCCGACATGGAAAGTGACCTTGCTTTGCAAGGTCACTTCAAGATGTTGACCGTGGCGGCAGGGGCGTCACTGTGCTGCGGCATTCTGGCATAAGCTTGGCATATAGCGTCCCGGAAGTTGCCGGTGCTTTCAGAATTGGTGCCCCGAATTCGAACAGACTTGCACACCACGTGTACAAGAACTATGAACCGAGATGCCAAAAAGTGTCAAAGAATTGAAGTCGATGCCGTCCTCAATGGGAACCGAGACCTGATCTATTGTTATCCTGGAGCTGATGCTGTTCGACACACCGCCTCACTGGCCGCCACCAATGAAACCTCCCAGATTTACCAGCTCCTCGACGAGCCCTCGTCTTGAAGCTTCACGCCTCAGGCCTATTTCTCGAAATGCATGTCTGGTGATCAAGAAAAGTGGCTGAGTGTCAGAACCTGGTAACTGGTTACATGGCATTACATGAAGGTAAGTCCCCCGACTTGTGATTTGGGGGTTCGTGCAGTCCAGCTCAGTCCAGATCTCAAGCCGCAGGTCTTGTCGATGCTCTGCTAACACAAATAAATGGGACTATCCAACCATACTGTTGATGCTTGATGCTGTCCGCACCCAATTGAAGCTGTAGCTTTGGTGCGCGATGTACTGTGGGGAGCAGAGGTGCAGTAAGTCAATTCAACTTGTATTCCACCCGTGGTTATATCTTTTGCGATAGGAACTGATCCTGTGTGGGAAGTAGCCAAGGTACGCACAGGCCCTGTACGCTCGAGGTTTTCAGCCCGTATTATATGAACGATGTGGCATGCGATGTGATCAAGAGGATGCACCCTCCAAGTCTTCCCAGTGCGGCGCGGACATTCGTCAGGTGAGGCATTCCATGAGGGAAACTTCCTCTGAGTCTTTCCCGGCCACGGCAACTACCCTACAGAAGGAGAAATGTTGAGCACGCTTCGCAAAGAGAATGCTGTTCGGTCGGCCGTCGTGGAAAACCTCAGGCTGTACCCTGGTTATGGATACATAATCCGCGCCAGAAAGCTTACTCGCGCTATAACCGCAAGTGGGTTTGCACATATCCATACTAGTATCAGGCGTAACTCATTGTCAGCCTCAAATAGCTCGCATTACAGTAATCGTACTAACCCCGTACACGTATAGTACATTGGTCTATTTTTTTTTGGTCTGTTTTTTTTTCTTTTGGTCTAGTGCTCTTCTAATCGCCTTACTGCTGTGAGCTTCCATTTGCACTTGGACTCTTCGTGCTATAGACAAAAACACTCGGTATGACAAAAAGTAACCGGGCACCACGGTGAGCGAATAGTCACGTGTGCCCGGTCACTTTTTGTGAGGGGGAGTACTTCGATTAGATGTCAGTTTTCGTGTGGGACAATGTCTTCACCCACTCTTCCGCTATTTGCAATTTGAAGCTGCCGGCTTGGCGAGCACTTTCAACACTGTGACTCCCTGACGAGCATGGGAGACCAGGAGACTCGCCTGTTCGGCCGTTATGTTAGCGCCTCTGTCGCTAATGCTGTGAGCATGAAGTGTTCTAAGTTCTAACTAACTTGCTTCTAGAGCGTTTCCAGTAGCAGCAAAGCGCGAAGTCCGACATTCATGACCTTCTCAGTTGGCGAGACGGTATTCCATACCTCATGACTTACGATTCAGGAAAGGTGTGTCGACATACTAGTACTGCCGCTTCAAATGGAACATGTCACTGAATGACATGTTCCCGAGCATGAGATTAGCGTGCACGAACAAAGTTCACGGCGGACTCGTGCTGGCGAGAAGAACCTGAGGTCGCTAGCTTGAAGAGCTGAAACAGCGTACCCATGTAATCTTCATCTCGTGTGAAATCAGAAACTCCATCCATGGCTCTGATACGCCGCCCTTAACTAGCTCTAGCTTGAGCTTTGGTAGGTATTACGAGTGGCAAGGTTCAAGTCGCCCACCACAAGGCAATGTCGATGGGGCATACCATGCACGATTCATGACTGAGGTGATTAACCAGACTCGGCATGGTGTACTTGATGGTGTAGCCCCGAAACAGAGGTACGAAAACATTACACCGTTTTCTCGAGCCAATTTAGTTCGATCATGGATGCCGATTCTAGACATCATTCTCAGAAGACGACGTCTTGTGTTCACTGGTCAAGGAACCCGCGACCCGAGACGTGAGCGTATGCTCGCACGTTAGTTCGAGGACCCTTGTCACCGCCGAGGACTGAGTACTGAGCGTTGAACGTTGCAAGCGCATTTGTGGAATTATGCATGGGATCTTGGGTATAAATAAGCTACCCTTTTCCTCGTAACATTGTCATTATCACCCCCGACCTACTTCTCTATTCCCACCTGTTTATCCAATTACAAACACAATGATGTTCATCAGAATCATCCTCGCCCTTTCTCTTGCTACCTTTTCCCTTGCCGTTCCAGTGGCCCAGTCTGGGCCAGGGCTACCAACGTATGGTGAAGCTATCGGTGCGTCCTGTTTGAGCCGATACACACTTTGTATAAGTTTGATTGATTGACTGTAATGTAGATTCATTTAACGAAGGCGGTGCTGAAGTCGGCGGTGGCGCCGCTAAGCTAGCCAGTTCATTCGGCGCCGGAGTGTGTATTTATCTATCCATCCGTTTATCTATTTAACTTTGAATTTGCTTACAGGGGCTCCGAGTAGCTTGTGGAGTCGCCGGTGACGTGGGCAAGTCGGTGTGTGGAGAAGGCGAGCCTGCCACAGAATAAGCGGGAAAGTGGGTGGGAGCACACTGGCAATGTTAGGAGATTGGATGTACTGGATGTACTGCCAGTAGAAGAACGAGAAATTTTGTGCCAGAAAGTGCTCAGAGCGCCAGATGTCAAATACAGTATTTTTCTTGACTCGACATTCCGTGAGATGCAAGGCATCAACTGTGCGTGTGATATATCGTGTGATTCATAGACTGGGGGTAGCAGCATAGTGCAATTGAGAATGTGATGACATTGTCATTCTCGAGCCTGTCACGGTTATCGGGGATGTTGTTCTCGTGTGCGCTGTCATCATAACCACCATACCCGTCATTGTGTCGCCATCATTGCCGACATTGCAGTCCGGGGAGGGAGCATACGATGGCACAATCGAGATCACGCGACCGTGGGGAATGGGACAAAAGGACGCGCCCCGAAGAATCATGACTGCCGACTGATATGATAAAATTGAAGGAGAAAAAACAAATATGTTTGGTACAAGCATTCGCCCTATCCGATCCTCCCCCGCTTCCTACCACCGAATCCCTTGAACACCGCATCATCATCCGAATCGCCATCAACATCCACCAGCGCCACTGGCCGCTTCTTCACGGCCCGCGCTGCAGCCCGCCGGACCTGCGTGCCAGCCGTCGAGCGCAGCGTAGACGTCATCGCCGCCTCCCTATCATCACCAACGAGTTCACTAACAAGCGCACTATCCCTGCCATCACTATCGCCAAGGTCTGCCGCTCCCGCATCGTCGTATTCCTCGTCCGAGGGGTCCGAGAGGAACAGCGCCGGCTGCTTGCCTTTGCGGGACGGCGCGGACGCCTTGGCGTTGGCTTTTGTTTTTGCTATTGTTTTTGATTTTGGCGACGCCTTCGAAGCGGGCTTCTTTGGCTTCCGCGGGGATGTGGGGGCTTTCGCGCCCGCTTTTCTCCTCGTTCTTTTCGAAGCAGGTGCTGCTGCAAACGTCTCTTCGTCCTCCTCCATCATATCGTCGTCTGGGACCTCGCTGATAGCTAAGTCTATGCTTTCATCTTCGTCCTCGGCGATTGTACGCGTTTGTCTTCCGCGAGCCGGGGCCGCCGCCGCTCGCGTTGCCTTTGACGGCGGCTTGGACTTGCTGCGTGGAAGGGGCGGGTGCGCAGCTGTGATGTCCTGGGACTCAGAGTGGCTTTGCGATCCAGAAGCCCCCGACTTCCAATATGCTGCGAAAGTGGGGTCACGATTCACTTGCAAACGAGGGAAGATGACGGTCTACTCACCATTACCAATACCATAATCGTTCTCTTCGCTTACGATTAGTTCCACGGTCGGCCTACGCTCGATCAACGCGGCAGATTTCTGGATCACCCGTCAGTCAAATAAAACAGAAGAATGCAGAGATCCGAACCATTTTTTTGAACTTTTTAAAGTTCGGTTTGCCAACCCACTCTCCTTTGAAATCGTCCTGGTTTCGCGCAGTCAGCGTGGGCTTCGCACTGCCGCGCTCGACGTCCATCTGGACCACGACCATAAAGTTGCCCCGGATTCCCACGTCCCCGAAATCGTCAATGGCTTCCCAAGGTCTAGAGACAGCAGCGTCGTCGACAGTAGTAGTAGCCGTACCGACGGCATCCTCGGTGACTGGATCTGGGTCCTTCTCTTTCTTTTTCTTAGCTTTAGGGTTCGTGATGCGTAGCTGATTGAACTCGCGGTCAAAGTCGTCCTCGTGCTTCTTGCCGCGCTTCATCGAGTTGACAGCCTTCAGGAAGTTCTCGTCCGTGTCTAATTTATTCGACGTTTTCGCTGACGAGGGCGGCTTCGCAGCGCGATTGACATCAGTCGCCGTTGCTGCTGATGCTTCTGCCGCGCCGGCATTTTGTTGAGAGGCCGAGTTCGGTTTGCGTTGCGTCCCGGGGACGGACTGTTGAACGGCATTGGCACCCACCGCGCGTCGTTTCGGGAGGCGTGCTCGCTCCCTAATCTCGCCGGTTTCAGCCGATCCGTCCACCATGTCCGTATCATCGTCCTCGGCCCTGCTTCGCTTCGTCCCCCTCTCGCCGCTCTGGCTCGGATCTTGACTTTCCTGCTCCTCCGGTACTGCGCTGAGTAAGCCAGTGCTGACCGGCGTCGTCCCAGCCTGCGTCTGCGTGTCGCTCGGGGTGCGATCGGGGTTGCTAGCGTCGAACAGCGCTTTATACTTGTCGAGCTTGGCGGACTGCGACGGCGGAGGTTCTGGATTGCTGGATGTACCTGAGAGCAAGGCGGAGGAAGGTTCGATGCCCATGTTTGCTCGTCGACGTGGCGGAAGCCTGCGAGTTTGAGAGACGGGCTAAAGTTATAGAAAATGAGAAATTTCGGAAGGGAGAGGTGTGACTGTGTCGTGCATACAGCGGGTAATTGACTAGCTTCTGGGGAGGCCGCAGGCGCCGGTGCTGACGCCTCTACGACTACGGCAGCGGCTCCGATCTCCAAGGGTGTCGTTGCGCGTTTCGTTGCCCGCCTAGGTGGGAGCTACGTACTATTGAGTACAAAAAAAAACAGTTGGCGAAAGTAGCATAACGCACCCGGCGAGGTAATGGTGCCTCTGTGATAGGGGCCGCCCCACTCGAAGGGACTTCGGCTGGCGGAGGTGGTTCGGATGTGGTGTGGGTGGGAATGGGGGCTCTGCGTGCAGGGCGCACGTCCATAGGAGGCACGAACGAAGGCTCGGCCTCCATGGTATTCGGCACGATGTCAGGGAGAGGAGTCTCTCCTGAACCTGACGCGTCGTTAGACGGCGAGCGTAAGCAGGGACTAAGTAACCACGTACTTTGTTTCTGGGAGTCCGCAGGAGTCGCAGCCGAGTCCACATAGAAGGTGTCGACATACGCAACGGCCTGCAAAATATTCTCGGGTAGAATAAACTCAAGTTCTAAGCTGTGCGTGGGATCCTTAGCGTTACAGCAAGTTCGAACTCGACAATGCAAGCAGTACGTACCTTTTTGCGACAGACACTATCTCGTCCCATTCATCGGCACCAACTACCAACTCCATAGCGCCGCCATCCTCAACCAACACCACCTTCGCGTTCTTCTCCTCAGCCAGTGCTTTGGCCCGGTTGAGTGCCTTTCGCCAGCGCACCGCGCCAGAATTTACGGAGAACGCCTCATACTCTGCTCCGCCTCGCTTCACTACCTCTCTATATCCGGAAGGGAGTTCGAGTCCCTTCTCGCCGGCAAACACGAAGCGATACCCCTTCAACATGTTCAGCCTAGCTTCATTAGGCTCCCATGAACGTAATGTCTTCAGCGCGGAGGGGAGCGCGGCGGCGAAGCCAGGACGAAACCGCCCCTCAGGTGGCAGTGCGAACGTATATTCTAAGGCACGTAGAGACTCGCGTGGGTCTAAGAGGGAGAGATCGAGCAGCTCAGACAGCCACTCGGGCTTGACGAGATGGGTCGCGGAGAGGAGGGACGTCATGTGTGGAGGGGTGATAGCGTGAGAAGGGACAAGGTGATGGGTGATATCCGGATGCATAGACCGCACGACGTAGATTCCTATGGGGGATGGAGTGAGCCGTCCATAGACGCGAAGGAGAGTGATTTGGCGCACCAAGAGCCGCGCAGCCGTCGATGGGAATTGGGGTTCTGACTTTGCCCTGGGTTTCGAAGCAGCATATCTTTTGCCACTGTACGCTGAGGAGTTGCTATCAATTGGTTTACGTGCTACAGATAATAGGTAGCGCCGCAGCGTACACACGTTAATGGTAGCCCGCTGACGATGTCAACTCGGTCATCGTGCTGTAGTTGCAGCGTTGCTCCGGGGTTGACGATCACTCCATCAGGGTGCCCCTCACGCCAAATACGCATTGTCTTGTTCTTAGAGTTCAGAATCTGCAACGTTGGCACGTACTCCGTGTTTGTCTGTGACCGTCGTCAGTCAACGCAATGTAGGACACCGAACGACCATACGATGTCATCCGGAGAGAACCCGCCAACTACAAACTCGCCATGGTCATGAGAGACTTTCTTGTGATTCACAACGAGGTCGCAATCTTTTCGGCCAATGTGATACGACTTTCCGCTCTTGAGAAGCTTGGACTCTATACCGGATCTCCTGTGAGTGTTTGATATCTTCGTGTGGGAGACGGGCAAGGAGAAGGTCATACTTTGGAAGCCCACCTCGTTCGAGGCTTCGCCGTCGAATGGGCCAGTGATAATCCACATTGTTATAGTACCGCAAAGGATGCGTTCAGGTTGGTCGGCACGACTGACTCGGCGCGACACGGACACGCGTGATAGTGACGATCACGCGCCCTTACGTTATTGAAACATGATTTATTTTTTTAAATCCATTTCTGTGTGCCTATAAACCCACAACTGCCTATTACTATGTGGCGACCACACCTGAGGAGAGTCTGCGCATTAGGGAACAAGTTGCTAACCTCTAGGATAGGCAAATTATAGGGACTCGAATTGGGAAATACGTCATGGACTTTACAATTTATACAAACGAATGCGTCTACATTCAATATCGTTGTCTGGTTTGATTTCGGGTTAATATTTAATAGGTAGAAGATGACTGGGTCATGCGATGTCTATAACTAAGGTAACGTCAAAGAGAAGTTCATGGAAAGAGGAGTGAACTCACCAAGAGACTCTGAGTCGTCCCCTCCTTCGCACTCTCTTGGCCGTCTAGTATTGTCGCTTGATGGCGTGAAAATCATAACGGATGGAGACCTATCAAGTCGAAGATACATGCCATCTGAAGTGTCGTTTGAGGGTCTGCCCATTGGAAGTGTCGTGTCTGGAATCATGATCGCTGCGTCAGGCGTCGGGCCATGACGGATAGCAATGCGATTGTTCAACGAGGCGAACAGCGAATTGGCGTACCTACACCAGCACCGCATGTCAGTAGTTCAGTGGTAATAGATCAACGACGATCGCACAGTTTCCCAATAATAGCAAGCCTAGGAAACAAATATTGCAATCAAGATAATCTAACATCGACTTAGATGAGACTAGACTCACGAGCAGTAGGACCAGTTTAGCGTCTATCTCAACATCCCGGTCATTCACGGCATAAGTACACTTGCATTTAAATCACGCACTAGTGTTGAATCGTTCGCGAATGTTACGGCGAACAACACTAATGCTATGATTGCCATGGTGGCTGAAGAGGACCGTGAGACCGGGCAGTGTACTGGAGTTGCAAATTCACTTGTCAATAAGTTGGTTTCGACGGTCAACCGCACAATTTTCGAGATAGCATTTTGAGTGGAAAGGCTAGTCCCTTCACTGCGTCCTCCCTTCAGCTGAAGATGTGGGCGATAAGGGGTTCCCAGTCAGAGGTTCCCTAGCTAAGGTGTCATAAGCTCACAAGATAAAGCATGGAAATGGTGATAATGCCATCGGTCGTGACGCTTGCAGCTAGCCAGCCCTGAAGAGATACCTTCGTTAGCCGGGGATAGAGGATGCTCGTTGAAACAGTGACTTACGATTACCAAAGACGTAGGATCCCCATTCATCAGTACCTGGAAAAATGTGCGAGTTAAGACGGAATAATCATGACATGGTCTAGGAAGATGTTCACATAGACACTCCCAACGAGCTCTGTTATTCCACTGACGGCGGAGAACTATCCAAAGTGAAACCCTTTGAGAACCGATGTCGAGGCAATATTTGAAGTAGAACGAACTCACAAACAAGATCGTCAGGCATACCCACCATGACTTCTTGTTGCTGAGCACCCAGATACGATATGCGAAGAATAATTGGACAATCATAGCAACCACACCCCCGATAAGAATTGGCCCAGCCCAGGGTGAGAGGGCGGAACCGGTGAGGTAACTGTCTTCATCTTCGTTCATGATGCCAATCAAGTAGAAAAGGTCAGCGAGGGCGAGCCCTGACTGCACCGTTTCCAGAAAAATCACCCCGTATGCTACCGAAAGGCCGTCAGCGGGAAGAGCACAACATATCGAGAGCACACATGCTTAAGTACTTGAAGCGTCGGCCATCATCCGGAAAGTTGTAGGTGTATATATCTTGGCCGTGCGATGAGCGGACGGGAAGCACACGAAGGATTTGATAAAGGACCTACAGAACTGAGTTATTAAAACTCCAAAGAGGGTCCAGTTCAATATAGTGCCCATGACCTGAGCAGGCGTCAATAAGAATGACAAGTATGAGGAAATGATTGCGCGCACAATTGGTGCAAGCCTACAGAAAAGGTCAGCTCAGCCTCAGGATGTAAGGACCGGTGTAAAGATATGGCGACACTTACACGTTAATGTCGAAGTCAGAACGTACGGAAAGGGTTCCCGACATAATCATACTGACCGTGGATTAGGGGGTATTTCTCAGAGGGTGGGAATAGCTAGAATGGCCGCTCTTTATCAAGGAGTTGGGCAAGCGGATTACAGTATGGGCACACCAATGTGGAGCTCATCCTCTTATACGTTGGTTAGTTACTGTAAAACCTGCATTGGGACAATTGAAGGACGTCCCGTCTGATCACAGAGTCATGATGACGAGCGCTGGTAGATTTGGAGGTCAACGCAGCGTTGGGAAGTTAGGCGGGCGGATCTTCCCTATCACCTCCTAGTCAGGGGATAATCGATGAGCCGTGAGGTTGAAGCCAGCTATCCAACTTGAAAATTGTCGGTTCAAGGACTATCGCTTGTGGAGGCCAGAACCAATGCGCGCTTGCTGGATCGAGGGTTTGACACCAGTGATGGTAGTAGTAGTTTGGTCTTCGGCAGGATACACACAGTACGTAACGGCGCAACTGACGCTTCTATACCTTCTTATACTGTCACGAACCCCGTCCAAAGGCCGCAACACTGACACTTGAAGCAGCACATCCCTTACCAATCTACGCAGAAGGACGGGTATCAGTTAGTTTAAGTGACACAAATGATGGGCAGTATACACACATTGATGAAATCCCGTTGATGATATCAACTCGGTCATTGTGTTGTATGCAACGTTGCAGCGAAGTTGATGATCAGGGGGCCCATCGTGAAAAATACGCATGGTCTTATTTTTGAAGTTCAGGCCGTTCAGGGTCCGCAATTTACTCTGTGTTCGTCTGTAAAAATCGTCAACCAGCGCAAATCCAGTGTGGGAACCAAATTATTCGCACGAATGTCATCTGGGGAGAAGCTTTCAACCTGGTACGAACTGGCCATGATCGATATGATCATGGGAAACCTTCTTGTAATTTAAAACGAGACCGTAGTCTTTACGACCAATGTAATACGACCTTTCGCTCTTGAGGAGCTTGGACTCGGACTCCGCACCGAATCCCCTATGAGTGTTTGACATCTTGGTGTGGGAGAGACGGGAAAGGAGAAGGCCGCACTTTGGAAGCCCACCTCGTTTAAGGCTTCACTAGCTTCACCGGTTCACCGTCGAACGGGCCAGTGATAATACATATTCTCACTGCAAAGTGTGGGTTCAAGCTGGTCATCTGCAAAATGGTAAATATCGAAATTTTCAAAATTTAGCGTTTCTTTGAAAAGTTTGCGAAAATTACCCAAATTTCCTAATTTTTCCGAACTTTTCGAAACATTGGCAGATTCTATTACATCTCTAGTAAACTTCCCTTAGCGTGTAACAGTGTAGCCAGTGAAGTCAAGAAATTCGTATTAGTTTGTACTTTTATACATGGTATGGAACATTTGTCGATCGGCGAAGTCGTTCACGAAAAAAGTATCACAACGATCCAACACAGAATCGCTAGTCCACTCGGTCGGTGCAACTGGACCAAATCTGGGTAAGAGATGCACGCTCCGTTGAATATTTCCGACGGGGATGACACTGCATATCCAGTTTGCATCTGAATCCTTCTGCGGGCGTATCTTGAACATCCCGAGATTTGGGTCGAGGTCTGTTAGTGGAGAATACCACTGTATGTATGCCAAGTGGAGCGGAACCGATACTGAAGGGTGAAAGAGTTGGGGATGATACTTTGGGGGAATCGAGAATATTGCACGAACGCGTCCTACATGATAGCCTGTGTGCATAAGATAAGCTACGACGCAGGCGTCACAGTTGAAACGTACCTTTCGCCCCATGTTCCTTTCCAGTCCCGTCGTTGATCAATGCGGTGTCGAAACGTCCAGGGATTGGCTGTCCGTATTTGCCATTACGTGCAGGTCGAACATGAATCGCATCGGCTGTTGAGCGTTTGCGTGTAACGGGATCGGTCTGAATGAACTTGATCACGTGCCAGATCGGAAGTCGAGTAAATGGCAGACGCAGCCCCCATAACGAGCTCTCAAGCTGTTGGCGGCTTTGATTTGGGTTGTTGGTGGCAGAAATGAACCGGCGCAGCGCAACTTTGAAGAGTGGTGCCCCGTACAGGTCTTGGAGCCTGTCGAGTGGTACTGCGTGTTGTGATGGACGCTTTGCGATGGATAGTTCTCTGTGGCGGTTCAATGTAGGTGGGACCATGTCCACACGATTCGGAACAGGCATGCCTGCAAGGCGCCACGAGACGAATTGATCGTGGCGATGGATGCGCTCCTTACGATCCTGCCAGGTTGTCATTTGCTCGTATTCGTCCTTGTGGTTTGTGGCAGCGTAAGCGTCCTTGGTGAGATCAATGTGAAGTCGTTCTGTGTACTGGGTATTGAAGTTATCTGTGGTGCCGAAGACTTTGATCGCGTGGACATAATGAGAAATTACGTGAAACTTCGGAATGTTAAAGTGTTCACGGAGACCAAGACTAACGAAGACATCTCTGTTGGCATGGAAACGGCTCAGGGCGTCCGAGAGAAGTTGAAGTGTCGTGCCTGTATGGATGGGATATTGTGCGAGGTACAAGAAGTCGAGCATGGCGCGCACAGATCGGAGGAGTCGTACATTCGACATGTTGCCAGGAAGGTGGATGTCAACGAGTAGACCCAGGAAAAAGCGGGAGATCTGGTCATGTTCGTGACCGGTGACACGAGAGAGACTACTGATACCTTTCATGAAAAGGCGGATATTGTGGTTCGGGGGGAGTCGACGGCATCGCGCGTCAATTTCAGATGAATTGCATGCCTTGATAACCCAGTTCTTCAGATGCTTGAAAACGCCCTGGTACACCTGGTGGAGCACGTCAGGAGTGATTGACTGGTTGATATTGACGTGTGGAAGTCCCATCCAGAAGGGTTGAGGCACCGGCTTCATGCGGATATCGGAACAGCTGCGAAGAAAGCCAGCGGAATTGTCCCAGAATGAGTCAAGGGCTTCAAGGAATTCATCCGGCTTGCGTGGACGAGGCACGTCATCAGGGTCGAAGTTGCCCAGATCATTGTGAGTGGTGCCGCAGATTGGACAGTCGCCAAAGATTGAGCACGTTGTCAGAACCTGCTCGGGATAGTCGCCAATGAAGCTTGCCAAGATGGGGTGATTTCTATGAACAAGGCCCTCAGCCGTAGACATAAAAACACCGTCCTTGCCTGCCAAAACGAGTGGTTGGAGGATGCGACGCATGCACGCGTGATAGAGGTTTGCCAGAAGTCTTCTCTTCTTAGACTTGTTTTTTTCGTGCTCTAGCTTCGTTGTTGGGAGGTAGCCTAGTAGCATGTAAGACTTGGACGATGTCTTGCGATGTAACTCCTTGGGAATATTGCCGATGGTCATATAGACGGGATATGCGCACTTATTTCGAAAAACTGTCAATTGTGTCTTGTCCGTGGAAATAAGTACAGGGACGATGGTTGCCCCCGGCGTGTTCCGTTCAACTGCCACCTGCAACTCGTCTGAGTCAGCGTCCCTCATGGCCGTGGCATTACTACGCCTCCTACCTGCGTTGACCACCACCAAGACCCTGTATGCATATTGTGGTATATGCTCTCTGCTCTGTCTTCATCGACAAAGTGCCTTTCTGGTGCAAAGATAAGGTGAGGGGACAGGTCTGGGTCTGCAAACAGCATGTGTATACACTGAATAATGTCTCTGTAGAAGACTTCGCACACTTCGTTGCCGACCAATACCTCTTTTCGTTGGAAAGGCGGACGCCCAGGAAGGTGAGTATTGATGAAACTGTTCAACTCCTGTGAAGTTTTGAATGTAAGACCCAGCCGTTCTCGCACCTTTTGACCGTGACTTGTCAGTATCCACCGGGCCCATGTCAATCGATCACGCTGAATCAACTCACCCCTTCGATGGCTATCAGTTCAGAGAACGCAGTTGAACTTGGGCCACGTAGTTTCGCCCACTTGGCGACCTGCCAGTCCATCGAGGATGCAAAAGGTGCATAGTGATTTGCTTGTGACCCCTCCTCAACCTTTGCGTCATATTTTTCATTCTCGGTCATACTTCTTTTTGAGTGCACCATGCCAGCGTTGCCTCCTGGGTATTTAGTAACTGTCGGTCTCCCTAGGTTCTCAAGTGCATGCTCCAGGTCCATGGGATCTATAGTCGTTTCGCCAGCTTGCAGGTTTTCGGGTTCACTGGGGCCCAACTCAGGAGTCAGGTGATCGGAGCCCTGGCTAGAGATTGGGTTCACATCGGGGCTTGGGGTCAGTGTGTGGCGAGGTGCTTCAAGTCCAATGCTGTGCTGGGAGATGGAGGCCAAGTCGCTGCCAGTATCGTCTTCGTCCTTGCTATCGTCTGTTTTCCTGTCACTGTCTGAGTGCAGATCTGGCCCTTTGTGGTCATTGTCCACAGGGAGTCTGCTAACGACGATGGGGGTTGAGTCGCTGCTGGCATCGTCTATGCCTGCATCTTCTTCCTCACCATCATCTTCATCGGCCTCATCATCTTGGTTCTTGTGAATGGCTTCATTGGCGCCTCCATCACTGGCACCATTCAAGCTGAGGTATGATGGTCCATCACTGTCACCACCATCTGCTGTGAGGTTCTTGTTGTCGCCTGGTACTGTGCTCAGCTTTATATGTCTTATATTTATTAACCTATCTGTTACGGTTAGACGGACCGCTCTGCTCGGCTTGAGCTAGGGTACTGTGACGAAAGTTGTTCTGTTGAATTCGGATCAACTGGGTCCGCAACTTGTGAGTGACTTCGGACGGATGCGGATAACCAGGACGTTGATAAGGTTTATAAGACCCTATGATGACAGCGTGGGGATTAATACCCTCGCGGACTCGGTGATAGCAGAGCAAAGTCTGCGATAGGAACGGTTGGGAAGTCGACTGGACTTATGCAACTCCTAGCCTAGAAGGCGTCGTAGAGTGTCTGATTGATACAAGAACTCAGACCTAAGGTCTAAGTTCGCTAACAGTACAGTTTATATACTAAGTACATGAGTCACTACTACTGAGTCATAATACTAGGATGAGTCACTTATGACGCTATGACTCCACTAATACTACTAGTCCTTGTAATAGTATGAGTCACTATGACTCGTCGTATGGAAGATGGTAGAATAGTCCGGAACTAATGACATCATAACCACATGATAGTCCCAACTCATGTGATACACCGATATTGCATAACCAGAACGTAACACTATCTTACTTGACTTGGGTGCAGGTTTTCGGATTTTCTTGATGCCACAGCCGCCACTGACAACCGATCGCAACTGAGCAAGGTATGCCCTACACTCTGGGTTATTGCTCTTGGAACAGTGCTGAGCAATACCGCTGCGCTTCAACCGTCTTCGGCCACACCCTCTACAGTCTACCATGGAGATGATTTGTAGGAGGAGCTAGAGGTGAGTGGTAAGGGGTTAAAATGTATATCCGAAAGTTGAACTAGTAAAGTCAACCGCCACAGGTTTTTTTTTCTATAAAAGCTTACATCCGCTGCCAGTTTTCCCCCCAGGAACTTTCACCTTTCTTCACAACCAGTTCCCCGTTTCCTCCCAATGCCGCCCCATGGTCCATCTAAGGCCATGGCCTCTCTAGAGAAGGACAGGGGTTTTGAAAACCCTGAGGGTAGTGTTGAGGGGTATGGGAGGGTAGGGGTAAGGGTAGGGATTTTCCAACCCTCAACCTACCCTTACCCCTCACGGGGGTCTCGGGGGTACCGGGGGTACTGGAGGGGTAGATGACAAATTGCTCTGGGCTGGCAAGGTGAGCCAAGTGAGAGCTCCAAGCAAGGCTCCAAGTCCCTCAAACTCCTCAATCTGTTTATTGGTGCCAGTATTTACTTATCCCCCCTCCCTTATGCATGTATTATATATTTACAATGTCAGTAATAAGGAGGAGTTTCTTTGGTGTCACTGGCATCAGACCTCAGCAAGATGCTCAGCAAGGTTCTGAGCATCCCCTTGTCCGCATTCCCCAATCCGCGGAACCTACATGCACCCTTAGAAATTCATGTATATCATGTATATAACAAATGCGATTACGAATATGGAGTTTCATGGTGTGCAGATCAGTGCACAGCATCTTATATTGATAATCGCTGTTGGCTAGATTGTGCAATTGTACGGATGCTGCATGTACACGTGGACCTAAATATTTAAGAAACACATATAACCTGATGCCAAAAACGTCTGTGCAAAGTTTCACGCAGTGTGAATGCATGCATGATCGGATTTTATGTGAAACTGTGCTCACTACTTACTCTAAAGCCTGGGGGTCTGCTGCCCCCGCTACCCCCGCTCAACCCGTACCCCCAGAGGCTGAAAACCCGTACCCCTTATGAGGGTACGGGTTTTGAAGGGGTAGGGGTACGGGTTGAGTTCTAATACCCTGGGGTTACCCCTGTCTTTCTCTAGGCCTCTCAGGGCTCTCGTCGCAAGTAATTTTCTACTTTTTTGGAGGCTTTTCTTACCAGACACTCCAGCTCCTCGTGCCTCAAAGACGAAGGCCTTGGAAAATGCTGATTGGCGTCAGCTGATGCCAAAGACTTACCCCGCTCATAACTTAGCAGCATCAGATAGCCATGCCATTGGCACCAATCCCAATGTGCCGCCGTCCAAAAAAAAACGCTGGTTAACTGCTCACAGTCACGGTTGGTTGACTCTTTCCTTTTTCTACCACATTTTCATTTTGACGTGGCTTCTTGCTGCAGCAGTCCCACAAGCTGGACACAATGTTTACACTGACTCAGACGACGCCTCTCGTCACCGTCGCCACCGTCATTCTCAAAGGGATGTTCGAGAAGACTCACCCGAGTTGCCCCCGCAACTGTCACGCCACCCAAGAGTTGGTGACTCGGATTCCGAAGATGACTCAGAAAATACACTCAAGTCGTTGGACGAACATGTCGAAAACAGGCATGAGGAGGACCTCATTAACCTCGACAATGAAGCCCTGCAACAATCACTACGTAACGAGGTGAGTTTGAAAAACAATTCTCCAATTAGGCGAGGGTAATACTGTATTCCTAGGCTGTTGGATGGGATGATGACCAGCCTTCAAGGCCGTCCCAGAGCCAGCGCCTTCAAGTGCGTCATCGTGACCATGCTGCCAGCAACAATGCCAACACCAGTGATGATGATAGCGACAATATCAACAACAACACCATGGACGTCAATCGTGGTGATGGTGCTGTTCCAGGTTCTGACGATGACAATGACGACAGACTTAGCGCTCATGCTGACGAAACTAGGGTACACAAGGTGGTACAATTATCTTTAACTTCTTCTCCATCCTCACCTAATGTCATCGGTAGGGACCCCTGACCAAGTGTGCTGCTCAGCGACAGGCCGAAGTTATCACACTTAGTGATGATGATGAAGATAACGAAGATGACATGAGCCGTTTTGGTGTCCCCTCTGCACATGAACGCAATATCCATTGGCCACGCGCTCCCGTTTGTCCTCCTGGTTCAAGGCAGTGCAACATCTGCATCAACATGCAGCCTGAAGACTTCAAGGCAATTCTGAAGGCGGGCATCAGGAGCCTTATGTGCAGCTGTGCCTTTAAACGGGGGTATATCCCAGTGGACCTCCAAACTGAATATTTTGTCCAGCTGGTTATCACGTCTGCTGTCAATCTCAACAAACCTCAGTATGCCATGCGCTTGCAGAAGGATAGCATCCTGCAGAAAGAGATATCTGATCTCGTAAGTCCTCAAATCGTCCCACAAGTTTGCACTTAAACCTCCTCAGTTTAATGCACGCGTCTCACTGTATTGGACCATGGTCAAGCGAGCTGCATTCAATCTGGTCACACATGGATATGGACTCAGTGAGGATCAGACGGCGCGAGCAATGCAGGTCAAGGACCTTATTCACAATGACCGGTTTATATTTGAGCCGAAGGATGGCATAAGTTCTTAGTCTTAGTTCCACTATCACGTGCCAGTACTCATGTGATTATATAACATAGGGTATTAACACTGCGAAGCCATTTCAGCACGCAGCTGTCGTTGGCACATTGCGTGAGGCTTTTTTCAAGAGTAGGCGTGGTGCAAGTTTTGCGCAAAAGAACCGCCAGTGGTTCCCGAAGATTGAATCGGGCCCCAAAGTGGGCGAGTTGATGCTTTCATCAGCAATGGTTGCGATGGCTGCTGTTGCTGTATGCCATGTCTCTTTTCCGCAAGCTTACTTTACTCATATTTCTCACAGGTTCACGCTTCTCTTGAAGAGAAAGCAATAGGTGTTGAATTCAATGCAGACACATACGAGGACACATACCACACCCACCTTGGCACCTTGAGTGAGATTCAAGAGCGCAATCCACCTGCGTATTACAGACTCATGTCTGACTTATATAAGCTTGCTTCGTAAGTTCAAGTTTCATGGCATGTAAGGACGATTACTGAGAGTCATCCTAGGAATCAACTCAGAATCCACGGTAATGGTTCCTCAAACAATGCCATGAAGCTTCTCAATCTGGATGGCATGGACGTGTAGAGTCACTAGGGTAGTTGTTAGCTCACAAAGTATCTAGAATTTGGTTGTCCGAGTTGCTTCCTTGATCTTAAGTACCCCAAATGATTATTAGATTACCGATTGCGAAAACCCCCTGTGCCTTGCCCCTCTAAATGTTGCATTAATTTCAGAAAACACAGTTCATTTACCTTCTGAATATACAGAATATCTTGTACTCGTCATCTAAGATATACAGTATATCTTCACCACTTCTTCAGTATGTAGTACAAAGTTTTGCATAATTTTCACATTTTTCACATTTTTGATTAATTTAAGTAGTTTTGCAGCTCAACCTTTCAACGCTCTAAAACTTCATGCTTTTACAACATCTTGCAAAATTTACGGAATTTTGCAAAACTTTGCCATCCTAAGGAAAAAAAGGCTAAATTTTGAAAATTTCGATATTTACCATTTTGCAGATGGTCTGTCCACAACTGATGCGGACAAGCGTAATCTATACTTTAATGCGCATGGGATTGTCTCCAGAGTTTGCGGACATCGAATTTAAACATCCACTAGAACCAGGAATTGGTCTTTACAGTATGCATAAATATTTGGAATTTTTTTTGATTTGGACTCAAAGATTTTTTCAAGACAATAGATTAGCAAAAGAATTAAAGTTTACTAATCATAACAGGTGCAGAAAAGTTTTATGTTCGTGGTTGCCTGGAGATTTCTCGGCGAACTAGACAAGTCCCTAAACCCTAGTCGACTTCTGGTGGAGCTGCATGCTGACCAGGTTAAATTTTCTCATCGGCGGATCAAAAACTGCCTTCGAATGTTGTTGCGCCCGTGACGAGAACCCTGAAAGGGTAGGGTTGTTGCCTCGGCGTATTGCTCGTGATCTGTGATATGCTTTCGAATGAACAGCATGTGTTCGGACAGGACTATTCTGGACGCATCTGATGGGCTATTGTGTGATCGTCAGACGCACAAATTCGGTGATAGATCAGGATGTTGTCGTTTTGTTTCATTTTTGATACATTCAAGCCTCAGGGGAGATGCGTGTTAAAGGTCACCGCTAATGGGTTGTCCCACAACCTAGGTGGGGTACTAGACAATTTGGTCTGATGGCCAACTGAGCTTCTTTTGCTTTCTGAGGAAGGAGAATGGATCATGGTGTCTTCCCGATGCATTGACGGTTCCAGAAACGTTCACGTGCCTATTATCACAGACTGCTGGAGGATCTTACTCTCAAGAAAATGTCCTTCTATTGCTTGTCGCTTCTGCTGAAATGGTGGGCATCCTCGAAACGCATTTTGATCGTCGTTACTCACTTTCTTTCAGTCCTACACGGTTAACCCAAACACATCCCTGCGACGGACTGTGAACAGATCCTTTCCTTGTCATTTCAACCGATCCTCCGAGTCGATGCAGCTCTCACGAGCTATAGCAAGCAGGTCGGGTTACGCATAGCTACTCACCCCCTCGCCGACGACTTTCAATTTCGCAGTTCTCCCGAGGACGTCCTGAAGCTACTCGAAGAGAAAATCCAATCATGCAAAGCATTTCACAACGGAGATCGCAAGTCGATCAACTGGCTTAACCTGGTAGCCCATGGTGTCATCAGGAAAAACCTACTTTGATAATTTGAGATAATGCGCGATAATTTCCATATTGAGCAAAAACTATGACGGCATTAGTGACAGTTAGCATCAATTATTGTGATTATCACGGGATTATGCCCGATTATTCCGGTTGTATGCCAATATTTTGTCTTAATAATCTCCACCTCCCTCCGGTGCCTTCTCGAATTGTTAGCTTGTCGCTTGCCGCACACCGCCGGTCAGCGACAGCAGTGGTTTTGGCGCAGGAGGTACAAGCACCCCAGTTGCTGTCCTTCAATCGTCCGACTCCAGTTGTTATAACCCGCCAAGAGTGTCGGAGCCTCCTTTCCGCTTTCCGTCGATCCCCTGAGCGTAATCACACAATGTGAAACAGTTCGGTGGCGGTCAAAGGATTCAATCATCGAGTGCGTTCACCATTCGTCCGCACTCAGCCTCTTTCTTTAGTCTCAATCTCTGACACTTTCCTTCACACGGCATATAGGACTATCAAATTCCATGGCGTGATTCCTGGGGGAATTTCTCTCGACATATCCCAAGGCACTTTGACCACGAACAATGTCACTGGCACTGGCTTCGACTGGACTGTTAAAATTGGGGGTGGAACTGATATGTTCATTATCCTAGGTGATGATCGGGGATTAGTTTCTGACGGATTTGAGGAGTTCACAGGTCGCATACTCAGCAATCAGTTCCTATCTGGATAGTACATCACCTTCCACGGTGGTCCTTCAGGGGGCAGTTATCCTACAAGCTCATCAAACAGCCCTAGTAGACCGTCTTCGTAATTCGGTCTTTTTGCTAGCAAAAGTCTTCCGCTGATTTTTCGATTTTTTTTAGCAACGCTGGTGCTATTGCTGGTGTGTTTTCCTACTACATGGATTCTGGGAGGCTTACGTCCCGTTAATCTTTTGTTCTTTATAGGTGTTATCGTGGGTGGGCTTGCCCTCCTAAATGCTCTTGCTTTGTTGGCCTTCTTCTACCCCCGACGACCGAGGTACGCTGCTCTTTCGAAAAGATCACCCGGTCAATATCCTCCGCGATGATAACGCCTACGCGCAAACGTGCAGTATCCGCTGAAATTCGTCCCGTCAATATCATCCAGCACGACGACGCAGGCCCAAGTGAAGGGCCGGCGAGTGCCGGCGAGCCTGAGACGATCGAGCTCCCACGTATACGATCCTACTACTCCCTCTTCCCCAACTGTTACTGAGAGTACGACCTCATGCCCGCTTTGCCGCAATGCGTTACATGCGGATGCCCTTGATATATCTATCTATTTATATGCTTTGAGTCCTGGACACCTTTACTTCGTAACACCATCCTTCTTTCGCCAGCTACATTCCCATGTCATGGTCATTTTCCGACTCCCTCATTCTTCTATTAATAATTTATTATAGTGGATGCCCACTTACCCCCTGTATTTGTTCCGACTACTCGTTACTGGTCTTCCCCTTTCTGATAGGTACGAATATCTTGTCGCAATGCTTGATGGCTGCACTGTTGTTGGGAGATGAACCCACTATTCGTTTTTGACGTCTGCCTGTGTTCTGAAAATGGCAAGTAAGCACAGTATTGCTAGGAACCTGCTGCATCAATGTGAGCGTTAGAATTGGAGCACGTCCCGGAAGTCAGGCTAGTCAGGCCTGGTCATGCAGTCATGCCCAACAACGGGTGCTCGAAGGACATCGCATTTTGTCCTCGTCTCGCTGTCTCTTTGTCACCGCACCCGCGTCTAGTATTCCCTCGACCTTCGGCGCTCTTCCTTCCCATTCCAACACCGTTCGATGATGGAACTCGCTCCGCCTCCCGACTAGTGACATGGTGACAGTCTAGACGTACGTGACTGGCATTGGACATCCGTCGATCCCCAAGCTCAAGAGTTCTACATCCTAAGGTGTCGTGCATGCAGTCCAGGAAGCTCCCAGCCACGAAGGCACTTCTCTATGTTGTATCAATGAACACTTGAGAGCTGAAGGTTGTAAGAGGCGCAACAACCCACGCTTTCCTCACTGCACTCCTTCAGTTCTCTCTCCTGTCTAATGCTGGCAAAGGCGGTGAAATTTACTCAGACACCACAAGGTTAGGTGAGAAAGGAAATAAGTCTGGCTCCGGACTCTCCGGCCACCAGGAGGTCTTACCGTTCGTGCAGGGCTTGGGCTGTGTGAACGAAACAGCGTGATCTAGATGTCGAGAGAACTTTGGGTCCTGTACTAAGTGGTGGCGGTGCGTGAGAAGCGTAACTTAATATGGCATTCGCGAAATGATGATCGAACTGTGCGGCATACTGTACCTTCTCTCTGCCCTCTTACCTTCGAGTTACACATCTTTTTATGACTAGGAAATCCCAGAGAAGAAATAAATCTCGGGGTGCTGACATTGAGGCTCAGCCCGAGGACGAAGGTGTGCTTTGCATCCCCCTTTGTACCGTGACTACGCTCACTCTTCTTTACAAAGAGGTTAGAGGGAAAGATGCTTATGAAATGAAAATCCATACATCTAGACGCGATAGTAAGGCTTCGGAGGCCTTTGGAAGTAATGTACCAGAACGAGACAAAGATAGCGAAGTTCACGAACGCTCGTCAGCTCAGTCGCAAGTGGGGGGCCAGAACGACTCTCCATCCAACTCTGGCGACTCCGGTGAGCACAGATCCTTTTTCTTAGTACTGATCCATTTTGTGCTCAAAGACATTCAAAACATACAGGCGAAAGCGAACAATCCGCTAACCTTGCTGCTAACGATACAAATTTTAGTGTCACTACTCTACCAATTCCCTCCGCGATGCCTCGCATGATCGGCGATTTCAATGACAACGCCAATTCCATGTGGTCTCTTCATCTCGACGAGGCAAAGAGCCACGATGAAGCCCGGATCCATTCTCTCAAAGACGATATGGAAGGCGTCCTCATCTTCGTACGTATTTATATCTCCACCATCATTTTCTTTCCCAGCTCATGCACAGTCGTCCAGGCTGGTTTATTCTCAGCTGCCCTCACCTCCTTTCTTATCGATAGCGTCAGCAACCTTCAAGTTGACCCTGCACAGCAGATGGTCTTCTACCAGCAACAGAATGTCGCGCTACTTGCTCAGATCTCCCACCAGATTTCCTCTATTGCCCCACAGGTCTCCATTACCCTTACTCCACTTCCATCATATAATTTCAGTCCAAGTGCTTCTGATGTCCGGGTCAACGCTTTCTGGTTCATGAGCCTAGTCTTTAGTCTTTCCGCTGCACTCCTCGCAACTCTCGTTCAACAATGGGTACGGGACTACATGCACGTGTTTCAGCGGTATAGCAACCCTCTGAAGAGTACCCGACTGCGCCAGTATCTATATGAAGGCGTGGAGGGATGGTATATGCCGCGGGTGGCGAGATTTGTGCCAGGCTTTGTCCATATTTCCCTTTTCTTATTCTTCGCGGGACTCGTTGATTCCCTCCTTGCTACATACACAACTGTCGGCATCACCACCATCATCCCGATTGCCATTTGCAGCTCGTTGTATGTCTTCAGCACGTTTGCTCCAGTCATCAATCCCCAATCCCCATTCCGAAACCCATTCTCTGGCCTGATATGGTATCTGAGGCAGAAGGTACATCCGCGGCGCTACTTGGATCGCGCATCCGGTGGATCCCTCAAGGCCGTCAGCGCGAACATGTCTGAAGGACAGATGCAGCTTGCGATGGAAGAGAATCATGAACGAAAGGGTCGTGACGTTCGGGCGATCCAATGGCTCATTCATAACCGAACAGAAGACGACGAGATGGAATCGTTTACGATGGCGATACCGGGTGCTTTTACCTCAATGTGGGGAATTGACATATGGAGAAATGTTGCTGAAGTAACGCAATACGAAAACACAAACTCGACGTCGAATGAGCCCACAGACGGTTCGCAGAGTGATACAGATCTTCCCATTTCCATTCTACCCCAACGTCGTCCCCCCCTTCTCCAGGGCATCTGCCGTCCTCTCAGCATCCTTCATCCCCTTGGACGTATTATTGGGATACGAATTACGAATGGCACCCCTCGTGATGCGACCGTGACCCGATCGATGCCCCGCCTCCCTAGTAACGATCAGGCGTACTACGATATCGATGCCCACGGAGATCTTGCTATTTTTGATCTCTGCAAGCGCGTACGACATCTGATTGAGACATGTGATAACCACAGCGTATTCACTAACCACGGATTGTGGTTCAACCGTGCACGCGGATGTGTTGAAACCGTGGCCTCACTCGTGCTTTGTGCTGATATCAACCCAGCCCTGTTTGGAGACTTTGGAAGGTTACTTTCTCCATTAAGTAAATTTGTCGAAGTCGGAGAAGGACGTCAACCCGCAGCCCCAGGATCCGACGGGTTGTTCTTTGCACGCTGGACATGCCTATCCTTCCTGACAGTCTATCGAAGAGCGGCCAACCATGATAAACTGCAATCAAATGCGCGTGTTGCTATCAAGAGCCTCTCACGTTTCGGAATGGGAGATGGCAACGAACAAACAATTAATGGCGGTGACGATAACGACGAAGCTGCACTCAGAAATGCTCAAAGGATCGACGACTATTTCGAGTCTGCGATGCAATTATGCGTGTATCAACTACGTGAAGCATTCAGACCCTCAGAAGCGGAAGCGACAGAAGATCAGGCGAGGGAGGTCCTGGCACGCGATCACGAGGTCAACATCTGCATGCTCGAACGCATCGTTCTTACAGTTGACCATATAGAAAATATTGATTTGGCGATCCATAGAATCAACGAACTCATCTACGACCTCGGCATGGGTTTGACTTCAGCCATCTCTGGTTCACATCACGATTTCATCGAGAACACAGAACCCCTCCAACCGGCCCAATTCTTTGGCTCAACTGACCTACTCCCAAAATTCTTACCCCAGTTCATCTTCCTGCATCAGCGCCTTCAATTTTTATGTTCCTATTCGTCTCAATTACGTGACATCATCGACGGACGAGGAGATGACACCTATCAAGAGATACTCGATAGCCTTGGAACTTTGTGGGACGAGTCGGACAACCGCTACTGGTCAGTCGTCCACCGACGACATCTGATGGAACGACAACTATGGCGTCTGCAGGACTTGCGTGACGGAGGCGGCTTCGGATTTTGGGTCGAAAGTATGTTCCTAGTTATCGAACAACTAGGACTCATACCACTGTCACCGGATGCCTTCTCTTCCCTTATTCTTGGAATGTTTAGAGCGGTCACATCCCACTGGAGGCAACATAAACATTACATCGGGACGCAGCGTGTCATCCTCAACCTTGTCTGCGACTTGTCTATAGACGAACGCGGTCCCTTGTCTAATTGCACCCTTCCAACATTCATCATTGACGAGCTTCTGATATTATTGGAGAAGATATTGGAGGGCCAGTCAGGGTCACATATTGATGAAGTAATGAAGGAGATGGAGGATGAGGAGGAGCAAGACGCCGTTACCGGGCCAACTCAGTGGACTGACAAACGCCTATTTAGGGCAAAGGTGCTCAAGGTTGTATCGCGCCTGCGGGCCTCTGCTAACTTACCTCTCATACGGATGAGAGATTCACACCGAGACCATCGATCGGTAATTACTGTACTGTAAGCTGTGCCTTTGCTCGCGCCGTTACGTTGTGCATCCAACATCAGAATATCGTCCTGAACCCACGACCTTGCCTCTGCGCTCTCATCCGAGCCTATCGACGGTTAGTCCGGCGACGGGCACGAAAAGCGTCCATCGACCTCTCATTACCCTCAAGCGGTAGGACCTGCGGTTCACATGGAGCGTCTGCGGTCCAGCGTAGTTGGCAATCTGGTAGATTCCCTCAGCGTGAACAAGGATCAAGGGTGTGGGGGAAATGTAGAACGCGCCTTAACGCCAGAGAGACTGGTTTGTTCCTTTTTTGTTCTTTCTGTTGTTTCGTCGAGGACTCGGAAGCGTTCTCGGGCGTCCTAGAGTGCCTGCGTGACGGGCGCAGAGAGGCCATTAGACGCGCGAGAAGAGTTCGCAGAGGCGCCAGGCTGGGGGACGATAGCTGGGGACGGAGAACTGATGGAGAGGAAGGAAGGAAGCTGTGGAGACGGGGACCTGACGCGCGCCTTGCCTTTGGCCTTATAGAGGGACTGTCTTTATCGCGGGGGAACTATAGTTTGATTCATGACTTCCCTTTCCCGTTCGATCCAGCGTCTCGCCCCGAGGTCGGGGTCGTCGCACTTTGCGATATAATTTTTTGTCAGCAGAAGATACTAAGTCTGGTGGCATTTGTACTGGACGTACCTCCCCAGAACATGGGCCTTGTTTTCCCTATTGTTGGAGTCTGATTCCACCATGTCCTTCCCTGCAAGCGTGTGCAGCGCTCGCTGGCCTGCACGTGTCACTGTCTTGAGAAACCCACAAGCTTCTCCTTCATTGCGCTCCCCAATATTTGGGATAGCAGCGATTGCCAGACGCCGTCCGCTTGATCGACGTCCGCAACGTAGACATCTGGGATACTTCTGAGGTCGCGTCTGAGATAGAAAGGTTGTCGCTTTGAGAGTCACTTTCCTCGCTGGATTTGACCCAGGAGGTTGACACCCCCTCCCTTTGAACTTTCTTCGGCTGGCGGTAGATTCGTCTGCGCAGGTGCGGGGCAGGTTTTTTCCGCGACAGCAGCGTGGGGGGGCGTCCGAGTGTGATCGTTTGCGCGGTAAGTATGACTCAAGACGGGAGGGGATGCGCTCAAGGAACGGGCTGCATGTGAATGCGCCTCAAGGACCGTCGGCGCGTCTAATAGAGGGCACAAGAAAGGGGAGAGCCCACTCTACGAGAAGAGGAAGCTGTGACGTACGATAGTCACGGTGGCGCCCGGAGGCCCGAGGTATTGCAATTTGTTTGAGTTGTCTTTGACAATTGGACCTGCTGAGCGGAAGGGGCGGCTGTGATGTCCTGTGACTCAGAGTGGCTTTGCGATCCAGTAATTGTTCACTTCGCTCACAATCGGCTCCATGGTAGGCCTATGCTCGATCAACGCGGCAGGTTTCTAGATCATCCGCCATCTGCTCCTTTGGCGAAAGAAATAAAACAGCGATTCGAACCATTTTTTGAACTTTTTAAAGTTCGGTTTGCTAAGACATTTCGCTTTGGAATCGTCTCGGTTTCGCGCGGTCAACGCTCGACGTCCATCTGGACCAGGCCGTAAAGTTGCCCCGGAGGCCACTTCACCGAAATCGTCGACTACTTCCCAAGGACGAGCAACAGGAGCATCGTCAACAGTGGTAGTCGTGCCGACGGCCCGGCATCCTCGGTAATCGGATCTTAGTCCTTGTCTTTCTTTTTCTTAGCTTCAGGGTTCGTGATGCTAGCTGGTTGAACTCGCGGTCGAAGTCGTCCTCATGCTTCTTTCCACGAGTTGACAGCCTTTAGGAAGTTCTCGTCCGTATCCAATTTATTCGTCAACGATTTCGCCGACGAAGGCGGCTTCGCAGCGCGATTGACGCCAGTCGCCGTTGCTGCTCCTGCTGCTTCTGCCGTGCCGGCATTATGTTGAGAGGCCGAGTTCGGTTTGCGTTGCGTCGCGGGGACGGACTGCTGAACGGCGTTGGCATCCACCGCGCGTCGTTTCGGGAGTGGTGGTCGCTCCCTATTCTCGCCGGTTTCAGCCGATCCGTCCACCATGTCCGTATCATCGTCATCGGCCCTGCTTCGCTTCGTCCCCCTCTCGCCGCCCTGGCTCGGATCCTGACTCTCCTGCTCCTCAGGCGCTGCACTGAGTAAGCCAGTGCTGACTGGCGTCGTCCCAGCCTGCGTCTGCGTGTCGCTCGGGGCGCGATCGGGGTTACTTGCATCGAATAGCGCTTTGTACTTGTCGAGCTTGGCGGACTGCGACGGCAGAGGTTCTGGATTGCTGGATGTACCTGAGAGCAAGGCGGAGGAAGGTTCGACGCCCATGTTTGCTCGTCGACGTGGCGGAAGCCTGCGAGTTTGAGAGACGGGCTAAGATTATAGGCAATGAGAAACTTTGATAGGGGGAGGTGAGAGTTGTCGTGCATACAGTGGGTAATTGACTGGCTTCCGGGACGGCTGCAGGCGCCGGTGCTGACGCCTCTACGACTACGGCAGCGGCTCCGATCTCCAAGGGTGTCGTTGCGCGTTTCGTTGCCCGCCTAGGTGGGAGCTACGTACTATTGAGTACAAAAAAAACAGTTGGCGAAAGTAGCATAACGCACCCGGCGAGGTAATGGTGCCTCTGTGATAGGGGCCGCCCTCCCACTCGAAGGGACTTCGGCTGGCGGAGGTGGTTCGGATGTGGTGTGTGTGGGAATGGGGGCTCTGCGTGCAGGGCGCACGTCCATAGGAGGCACGAAGGAAGGCTCGGCCTCCATGGTATTCGGCACGATGTTAGGGAGAGGCGTCTCTCCTGAACCTGACGCGTCGTTAGACGGCGAGCGTAAGCAGCGACTAAGTAACCACGTACTTTGTTTCTGGGAGTCCGCAGGAGTCGCAGCCGAGTCCACATAGAAGGTGTCGACATACGCAACGGCCTGCAAAATATTCTCGGGTAGAATAAACTCAAGTTCTAAGCTGTGCGTGGGATCCTTAGCGTTACAGCAAGTTCGAACTCGACAATGCAAGCAGTACGTACCTTTTTGCGACAGACACTATCTCGTCCCATTCATCGGCACCAACTACCAACTCCATAGCGCCGCCATCTGCAACCAATACCACCTTCGCGTTCTTCTCCTCAGCCAGTGCTTTGGCCCGGTTGAGTGCCTTTCGCCAGCGCACCGCGCCAGAATTTACGGAGAACGCCTCATACTCTGCTCCGCCTCGCTTCACTACCTCTCTATATCCAGAAGGGAGTTCGAGTCCCTTCTCGCCGGCAAACACGAAGCGATACCCCTTCAACATGTTCAGCCTAGCTTCATTAGGCTCCCATGAACGTAATGTCTTCAGCGCGGAGGGGAGCGCCGCGGCGAAGCCAGGACGAAACCGCCCCTCAGGGGGCAATGCGAACGTATATTCTAAGGCACGTGGAGACTCGCGTGGGTCTAAGAGGGAGAGATCGAGCAGCTCGGACAGCCATTCCGGCTTGACGAGATGGGCCGCGGAGAGGAGGGAGGTCATGTGTGGAGGCGTGATAGCGTGAGAAGGGACAAGGTGATGGGTGATATCCGGATGCATAGACCGCACGACATAGATTCCTATGGGGGACGGAGTGAGCCGTCCATAGACGCGAAGGAGAGTGATTTGGCGCACCAAGAGCCGCGCAGCCGTCGATGGGAATTGGGGTTCTGACTTTGCCCTGGGTTTCGAAGCAGCATATCTTTTGCCATTGTACGCTGAGGAGTTGCTATCAATTGGTTTACGTGCGACAGATAATAGGTAGCGCCGCAGCGTACACACGTTAATGGTAGCCCGCTGACGATGTCAACTCGGTCATCGTGCTGTAGTTGCAGCGTTGCTCCGGGGTTGACGATCACTCCATCAGGGTGCCCCTCACGCCAAATACGCATTGTCTTGTTCTTAGAGTTCAGAATCTGCAACGTTGGCACGTACTCTGTGTTTGTCTGTGACCGTCGTCAGCCAACGCAATGTAGGACACCGAATGACCATACGATGTCATCCGGGGAGAACCCGCCAACTACAAACTCGCCATGGTCATGAGAGACTTTCTTGTGATTCACAACGAGGTCGCAATCTTTTCGGCCAATGTGATACGACTTTCCGCTCTTGAGAAGCTTGGACTCTATACCGGATCTCCTGTGAGTGTTTGATATCTTCGTGTGGGAAAGACGGGCAAGGAGAAGGTCATACTTTGGAAGCCCACCTCGTTCGAGGCTTCGCCGTCGAATGGGCCAGTGATAATCCACATCGTTACAGTACCGCAAAGGGCGCGTTCAGGTTGGTCGGCACGACTGACTCGGTGTGCGACGCGGACACGCGTGATATCGTCACGATCACGCGCCCTAACGTTAACGCGATTATAACCGCCGGGTAAAGGCCCGGGGAGTACAGTACTTGTATCGTTCTCGAGTCCGCTCTAAGATACGCAAATTAAAGTGACTCAAATCTGGGACACGTTATGGACTGCACTCTATACAAATGAAAGGCCTCACGGTACTGCGGTCAATACGAAAGACTTGATCTGGTTTCATTTCGTGCTACGGTAATATAAAACAAGTAGAAGATGACTGATTCATACGATGTCTATAACTAAGGTTGTGTCAAAGAAAAGTTTAAGGCAAGAGGAGGGGAAATGCTCACCGACAGACTCGTCCCCTCCTTCACTCTCTTTTGACCTTCTAACACACACTCTTGATGTCGTGAAAATCATAGCAGATGGAGGCCTGTCAAGTTGAAAATACGTGCAATCTGAAGTGTCATCTGAAGGTTTGCTCCTTGAAAGTGTCGCGTCTGGAATCCTGGTCGCTGCGTTGCGGGCAGGCCCTTCGCGGATAGCAATGCGATTGTTCAATGAGGCAAACAACGCATTGGCGTACCTACACCAGCATCACATGTCAGCAGTACCGTGATTATAGATCAACGACGATCTCACAATTTCCCAATGACAGCAATTCTAGGAAGAAAATATTGGAATCGAAATAATGCAATATCGACTTGGATACTCACAGGCAGTAGGACCAATCTATCGTCTATCTCACCATAACTGGTCATTCACAACACAGCCACCATTACAATCAAATCACGCACGACAAAGGCTCCACGCAGGTATGTTACGACGAACAACACTAATGCAATGATCGCCACGGTGGCTGAAAGAGGATGGTGAGACATGGCAGTGTACCAGGGTTGAGAATTCGCTTACTTGTCAATAAGTTGGTTTCGACCGTCAATCGCACAATTTTCGAGATAGCATTCTTAGTGGAAAGGCCAGTGCCCTCACTGCATTCTCTCTTCAGCTGATAATGTAGGGATAAGGCGTGCTCAGTCAGAGGTTCCCTAGCTAGGGTGACATATGCTCACAAGATAAAGCATGGAAATGGTGATAATTCCATCGGTCACGACGCTTGCGACTAGCCAGATCTGAAGGGACATATTCATCAGCCGGGGATAGGGGATGCTCGTTGGAACAGTGACTTTCCAGTGTACAAATCCACAGCTTATCAAATCCGTCTTCCACTTGCGACTGGTTACATATGTGAGTTAGGTCGGAATAAACATGGTAGCGTCTAGGGAGGTGCTCACATAGACACTCCCAGTAATATCTGCTGTTCCACTGACGGCAGAAAGCTGTTCAATTTGAGACCCTTTGAGAACCGGTGTCGGGACCTTATTTGACGTACAACGGACTCACGAACGAGATCGTTAGACACAACCACGATAACTTCTTGTTGCTGAGTACCCAGATACGATATGAGAAAAACAATTGGACGACCACGGCAGCCACAGAACCGACGAGAATTGGCCCAACCCAGGGTGAGAGGGCGGAATCTTTGACGAGATTATGAGCGCTGCCCATGAAATCCAAGTGGAAGAGGTCGGCCAGGGAGAGCCCAGACTGCACCGTTTCCAGAAAAATCATTCCGTAGGCTACGGAAGGGTAGTCAACGGGAAGAGCACAACGTATAGAAAGCACACATACCTAAGCACTTAACGTATCGACCATCATCCGGAAAGTTGTATGTGTATACATCTTTGCCAAGAGATGAGCGGACGGGAAGCACCACGAAGTATTTAATGACGGGCTTACAGAACTGGGTCATTAAAACTCCATAGAGAGTGCAGTCCAATATAGTGCCCAGGACCTGAGCAGGCGTCAACAAGACCGACAAGGATGAGGAAGTGCTTGCACGTACAAGAGGTACAGGTCTATAGAGTGGGTCAGCCCGGCTCCAGGATGTGAGGATCGGCTTAAAATATGGCAACACTTACAACTGAACGAGAACGACCTGAGAAGTCGTAACAGGACATTCAGAAGGGGTTCCCGACATAACCTATACTGGCCGTGGATTAGGGGAGTACTGCTCAGTGCACGGATAGTTTGAAGGGCCGCTCTCAGGCTATATCTAGGAGTGAGGAAAACAGGTTGCAGTACGGATATACCAATGTAGAGCTCGTCCTCTTATCTTTTAGTCAGTTATTGTAAAACCTACATTGGGACAACTGGGTACGTAGAACAGCACATTGCTAGAAGGACGCCCCATCTGATCGCAGCGTCATGATGGCGAGCGCTGGTAGACTTCTAGGTATGAATTTGGGGGTCAAAACAGCATTGGGAAGTTACGGGGCAGATGTAGGCTTCCTCATCACATCTGAGTCAAGGGATGATCGATGGGCCACGAGGTTGAGGCCAGCTATCCAACTTGAAGAATGTCCGTTCAATGACTATCGCTTGTGAAGCCTCTCCTTCCTGTATCACTTGGAGCTTTGGAAGCCAGCCTGAGAACCAATGCGCGCTGCTGGATCAAGGGTTTGACTCCATTTGTGGTAGTAGTTGATCATCTGAGTCACGGCGCTCATGATATATACAGTACGTAACATTGCAACTGAGGCTTCTGAGGCTTCTATACGTCACGAGCCCCGTCCAAAGGCCGCGATATTGATGAAGTAGCATATGCCATTTCACGCAGAAGAGCGGGTATAAGTTAGTTTAAGGTATACAAATGATGAGCAGCGTACACATGTTGGACTCGGAGTCGATATCATCAACAGGCTGATTATCGAGTTGGTCATGTGTTGTATGCAACCGTTTGATGATCACATCATTAGGGTCCCCTCGGGCCGAATATTCATGCTGGTTCTCTCTGAAGTTCAGGATCCGCAATCTCAGCACTTCGACATCTTCTGTCACCATCGTCAACCCACGCAAATGTGGGACACCAAACGATTCGTACGAATGTCATCTGGGGAGAAGCTTCCAACCTGGCACGAACCGGCCATGATCGTGGGAAGCTTTCTTGTGATTTACAACGAGGCTGTAGTCTTTACGACCACTGTAATACGGCCTTTTGCTCTTGAGAAGCTTGGAATTGCACAGAATCCCCTGTGGGGTTTGATATCTTCGTGTGGGATATATGGGCAAGGAAAAGGTCGTACTTTGGAAGCTCACCTCGTTCAAGGCTTCACAGCTCCAACATCGAATGGGCTAGTGATAATCCACATTGTTACTGCAAAGGGTGCGTTTAAGTTGGACCGCGGATCTGATATTCGACACCGATCACCGTATCACGCGATCACGCTGCGGTGTGCTATAAGGCCATACAGTACAACTGCCGCATGCCCGGGCCGCGATAGTACTTAATCGACTTTGTATTAGTGCTTCAGAAGTCTGCATATTAGGGGAACAAGTTACTAACCTCTACGCCGCACGACACAGGATACCGGGGGCGGAACTTTGTCCATAACCACCCTACAACGCAAGCTTGTTTTTTTAGCTGATCTTCGGACTAAAATCGTAGTTATATCACTGTGTGAGCACGGATTGGGCTCTGCAGCTTGAGGTTTGACAGACCCGACAGCTGACGATCTTCTTCCTATTTCCTAACGAATCGAGATCAGCCAAGTACAAGGAAGTTTAATGCACGCCTTGATACCTGCACGCGTAGTCTAACCGTAACTTGAGCTGCTATACCACTGAGAAGACAGTGTATCATGTATATCGCTGACTGATCCTGCGCTCTCCCCAACTCGCAATGACGAGCTGCCCGACTTCCACCGCTTGAGCTTGAAAGTCAAATGGGGCTGAAACCTGTGTATGATAATAGTGGATAAACATGATCTGCAATTCCTCATCCCGAAGTCTACTATACAAGAGTTAGAAAACAAAAAAGTAAAGGTAATCGACCAGCGAATAAATACACTCGTGCGGAGAAAATACAAATATACAGTACTGCTATAGACACGTACAGAACCTCAAAGTACGTATTCCATAACAACTCGTTACAATATGAACAACCGCCAACATGTGCAGGTGATAAGTGCCATAAATTTCGTTCAAGTTTTCTTCACATTAGATAAGGGTTGCAGCAAAAACTGGACCGGTGGCGGCGCCGTAGTATTTCGGGCCCATAGCCGTCATTGAGTGTAGCGTGTCTCCAAATGACTGCCCGGATTGGAGCAATATAATCGAAAGGACAATCGACTCGAGTAGGCCAGGATCGTCAAGCACTTCTTGGAATAGCTGGAGACGAAGCCCATCGGTACGCGATTCGGTGCGCCACTTGGCCACGGCCAGACCTGGTCGGTTGGCCGGAATGAGCTGTGACGAATCCATCAGTCTGCGAACCGGGACTGCCATGGTTGTAGGGATTAATGGACTTACGAAGCCACGGGAAGGTTGCTGTATCCACGTGAACTGCGAATCGCCGTGCACGAACGTACGAGACCTGGAGCGCATCCCGTTCCAACTTAGAGTGGTGAAAGTGCGTGCGGAGGGAACAGGAGCACATACTCGGTGTCGGGTCCAGCACGCGGCAGCCAATCTTTGCACTTGATCTTCTTTCCACGGAAGACCATGCGTGGGCTGGAACGGTCCCAGTCTATGGTAGCGACCTTGGTGTTGTCGCTCTGCGAGAGCAATTCCGTGCGGCTCTCATCGCTCGAGACGGTGTAGAGAGGCCTACCAGCCGGGTCGACCACGACGGCATTGACGATCTTGGCGCCGCCGCTCGAAATTTTGAGCTTGATAGATGGCCTTTCGTTGGAGCGGCGTTCGTTGACCATTGTTGCGCTCAAGATGGTAGGACGAGGAGACGACCTGCCATTTCCCTGCCAGTGTGCGTGTGGGTTTCCGGTTTCAGGTACCTGCGTGGCGCCGATTGGAGAGGCCATACCAGAAGAAGTGGCGAGAGGGGGAGTGGGGGAGTAGGGGTCGAGTTCGTGGTGCGAGAGCGGCTTGCGCTCCAGTGTAGAGGCAAGGGTATGTGTTGGACCTGCCACCAAACCTGGTTAGCCGGAAGGTGTGAAAAAGGCAAGGGTGGGTGTAATCATGAACACATCGCCCAGATATCCAGATATATAGGAAACTCAAATATCGCGGCGATAGGGCCAGCAGTCAGCTGAGCAAGGGCCTCCAGATGCAAATTCAAGCCGCCTTGCCGTGACCTCAGTAAGCCCCCTGTCCCCGGGTTTGGCTGGAAGGCTGGAACACGACTGTCAAACCCAATTGTTCTCCCTTTTGTCTCGCTCCTCACGCGTTACGGCCGAGCTCTCTGAAGCGCACAACAATGGCGCACAAACTTTTGTTCGCAGTTCTTCGAGAACTCGACATAGCTTCTCCTCAATTCGACTGGGTGTTCGGCGCACAGCTAAGAGATAACAGAATCGTTCGAAGAATGGCTCCGTGACATTATCGATACAGTATCTGGATGTTCCCTTGATCATAGAACTTGCCGTTGCCAAAGATCATTGAACGCCGAAACAGTGCAAACACGTGCAATCCCCTACTAAGAATGTGGTGTGTCACCTTGTCACCTTGGCAACGGCGTGGGAAGCCACTAACTTTGTCACGGTTTGCCGCGTGTCACATTCACTACGAAAGCCTTGTGCGACTTGTCATCCTCTCAAAAAATTTGACGCAAGATAATTTGATACATCTAGTCTTTCTGCTTAAAATACAGGATTTCGAATCATGTTCAGCCCAGAAAGTATTGTGAATACAGTAAATAATTACCGCATGGTAGTGTGACAGGGCGTGACCGCCCTCTGTCCGAATGAGGACGACTAACCGACTGACTTTCCAGACGGAGATAATGTTTCGTTTCCGGCTATACTATCCTATCCACCCATTTGCACATGTACTCCCATTTGCACACATTTAATATATTGCCCCGATCTACCACTTCCTGTTTGTCTCCCCTCTCAAAAAAAAAACAGTATATAAAGTAGGTATTGTAGACAAAGGATCATGAGTAAAAAGGGAAATCTACCATAAATTGCAGTGTCCAAAAATCAAAAACATCGACAGCCAGTCTAATGCAGCCATCTGAAACCTCCCATTTCTTCCCGATCCATCCGATCTTGGGACTTCCACTTTTTTTTTTTTTTCTGGAGCGATAATAGATATGTCAGGCATGTTGTATAGAAAGTTTCAAGTCAGTGATCTGAGGCAATTGAGCTGCAGAAACAAATCTTACCAGAGGGACACCCAATGGTGACAAATGCGTGACCAATTTGAAGTGCCTCTCTGACAACGCGCAACGGCATTATTGGCGCCACCTACGCATGGCCAGAAGACCAGCAATACAGACTCAAAGTCGAGCTGAGAAACGGAGATTAGCAACAGCCAAGGAAAGGAGGGTTCAGAAAGCCTTACAAGGTCTCAAGGATAACACTTTCAAGAATCTCTCGCAGGCCGCACATCACTTTGGGCTGTCCCGTGACACACTTAGAAATCGGAAAGAGGGGACCCATGGGCCTGTGTCAAAAGGACAAGAAAAGAGGAGACTACTAACTGACGCTCAAGAGCAGGTGCTCTGTCAATGGATCCTTTACATGGGGGAGATAGGTGTTATGTTTTTTCTCTTTTTGCTTACTTAACCATCACGCGGACTACCATTGGGACCGTCTTTCCCTTCGTCATCATATCCCCTTTATGTACGACTCACTTGATCACTCATATCCGCTTACTTACTTGACTCCGTTCATGACTCATACCTGCTTACCTACGTGACTCATACTACTACTGATACTAGTAGTATTCGGACTATGACATCATCCTACTATAGTAGCTACTTGACTTGGTGGCTTTCCAAGTACTGGTACTGATAGTATCTGCTTGGCGACTTGTACTATATAACCTGTACCCGTAGCACTCTCAGACCTTAGTTCTGAGTTCTTGAATCACATCGACTCTTGACACACAGATCTCACAAACCCCCAGAAGCTCAGGAGCTGCATAAGTCGTTCGACTTCCCAGTCTCACCCCACTCAGTGACAGCATAAGCTAGCACGCTTCCCTGTTCACTTATCACCGAGTCCGCACAGAGTACTCCTCTGTGCCTTCGCAACCACGGATCCTCCTTATGTTGTTCCACACCCGAAGGAGCTCACTCACAGACTGCATACCAATTGGCTGCAACGCCGGGCGCAGAACAGACAGTGTAGCCATCGTTCAGAACCCGCTCAAGTCGAGCAGAACGTGCCATCGACACGTAACATTAACTCAGAACTCTCGACAACCGTGGCTACCTCTACATTGATCACTGACAGGAGAGGGGAATGCAACGTTCCTAAAAGATATCTCAAAGAAGCAGAGTGGTTCCCAAGCGGGTACCTAGGAGCAGGCTATTACACCTCCGACCCTGACAGCGATACAGGGGGACTTTCTGCCGTTGATTTCAATTTCGAAACCCTACAGTGGGGAATAACAGAACAAATCGAAGGACAATATAGGATCACCAGACCAGCACATATCAAATACGGACTCCGAATCTTTGACGAAGAAAGGACTGATCGAAGCAGGTGGGGCCCCATCGACGGAATCAACGACGAAGAAGAAGAACCACTTGCCACCACATTCCGATTCGGAAGTGAAGGAGGAGACACCCCAGATCCAGATACAGTTATCCCCACTAGCAAGATTGAGCAACACGCCATTGCTGCATTGGCTCAACTCATTCCCACACACATTACCCGACCCACCATCCCCTCCATCAGCGGACTACCTTCGTTGGCTTCTAGAATGTCACAGATTGCATCAACTACCACTATTGCTCCAACAAGCGTATTGGCCCGAACTCTTGGAGCTGGAATACCCGCAGGAGGAACTCAGTCAGCAAACACAATCAGAAACACTCTCGGAGGAGGAGGAAGACTTGGTGGAAGACCTCCTGGAGGAACCGGACAACCATTGGGACCTCCAGGCGGAGGACCAGATGAAAACCCGGATGCTGGAGGAGGGGGAGATCCTGGAAATCCCGGAGGAGGGGGAGATCCCGGACAACCCCTTGACAACCCAGAAAATCGACTCACCGATAAACTGATCGGAAGAGAACCAGAGATCTTTGATGGAGATCGAACCAAAGTAGAAGGATTCATGACCGAATGGAACGTCTACAGAGCCCTCAATGACCGAACCAGGGTAATGGCTACACCCCTCGAACGCACTATGCTATTCCTCACCTTCATTCGCGGACCCAATGTTGGAAATTGGGTCAATGACCAAATCCGAGTGGTCAGCAGACATCTAAGCTCAGGAGGACGCAAAACGGACGAATTCATATGGGATACAGTAATCCATGATTTCGCCACTCTTTTCCAAGACATCATGAGCGCAGAGCGAGCAGAAGCAGCCCTCAATCAACTCAAAATGCAAGGAGGGAAGCTAGACTTCTACACAGCAGAATATAAACGACTTGCTAGGCTCGCCGAATATAATCTGGATGAACGACTGGTGGGAAAGAAATACTTCGAAGGACTACCCGAAGGACTCCGAAGGGCTATAGTCAAAGACGAAAATATGAATCTGCTAATCACAGTAGCAGACTATGAAGATGCAGCCATCAGGTACCATCGCAAATTTCTCCAATATCAAACTTTTTTCGAATGACCTTCGAAGAACCCCAAAAAGCCGACCCAACAGCAGTGGCAACAACGTTTTGCCAAAGACAACAATGCCATGGACACTACCCCTGGACATATCTGTGCCAGAGCTGCCCTATCAGACGACGAAGTAGCCCAATTGCACAAAGAAGGCAAATGTTTTAAATGTAGGCGCCAAGGACACATAGGGCGCAATTGTCCTAACCAAAACTCCCAGATCCGCGCCACTGATACTAACAAAAACAGTGATGCTTCACAAGACGCCACCAATACTAGTACTGCTAGTAGTGGCACATCCAAGATCGACGGACCATCTCACTCCATCAAGAAGATCAATGCCCAGGAACTGGTCGAACTAGTACGAGGCATGGATCAAGGGGAGAAAGACAAAGTGATCCAGGACATCTTTATGAACGAGGATTTTGCCTAAGCTCTGACCTAACGGCCTGGGGAAGAGCTATCCGTATGCTTCAATGTAACTCTGTATACTTGACCAGATTTCGAAGTATGAAAATACCAGTCTCATTTCGAACCGCATACACAAGGGCCGATAAGCAAATTCTCGTAGACTCAGGAGCCACAGACAACTTTATTCACCCCCGATTCATCAAACGACTTCGTGTCAAAACCCATCCACTAGATCAGGCTAGGAAGATCTGGAATATCGATGGAACTAACAACAAAGCAGGAATGATCGCGGAATATGTGGATCTCAACGTCCAAACAGGACAAAGGAATGCAAAAATGAGATTCCTAGTAACCGACCTAGGACTAGAAGATCTCATCCTAGGATACCCCTGGCTAGCCAATTTTGAACCAAAGTTCAGCTGGAAGGATGCAGCAATCGACACTTCTCATCTCCCAATCATCATACGATCCTTATCTTGGTATCAAACTACCCAGTCCACCATATCAAATACAATAGTGGCTAGGATAGTTACGGAACCATTATCTGACAAAGAAAAGGATCTGATAGTCGAAGACCTGGAAGTTGAATCAAGCTGGCATCGTAATATCTCAACACAACTAGTACAGGACGCAGGGCAATACACGCAAGCGGTAGCAATACCAGCAGAATACCAAAGACACGCCAAGGTCTTTAGTGAAGAAGAAGCACGACGATTTCCAAAGTCAAGCCCATGGGATCATGCAATCGAACTAAAAGAGGGAGCACCAAAAGCCCTTGATTGCAAAATATACCCAATAACCCCGCTAGAGGACGAAGCACTAAAGAAGTTCCTCAAAGACATGCAGGAGAAGGGATACATCCGCCCATCAAAATCCCCATACGCATCTCCTTTCTTCTTTGTCCGAAAGAAGGATGGGAAACTACGACCTGTCCAGGATTATCGCAAACTCAATGAATTCACGATCAAGAACCGATATCCTCTCCCACTAATCCCAGATCTCATCTCACAAGTAAGAGACGCTCGAATCTTTACCAAGTTCGATGTCCGAGAAGGATACAACAACGTCCTGATCAAAGAAGGAGATCAACACAAAGCAGCGTTCAAAACAAAATACGGATTATGGGAACCATTAGTCATGTTCTTCGGACTGACCAATTCCCCGGCCACGTTTCAAGCAATGATGGACTATATCCTTGAACCGATCATCAATCTATTCAAAGGGAAAGGAACAGAGATCATCGTCTATATGGATGACATCCTGATCGCAACATCAGAATCCTTGGAACAACATAGAGAAGCGGTGCACGGAGTTTTGGACATCTTGGAGCAGAATGATCTTTTCATCAAACCAGAAAAGTGCATATGGGAAGCACCTCGCGTCGATTATCTGGGGCTAATCCTTGAAAGGGGGATAACACGCATGGACCCTGCCAAAGTAAAAGGGGTAGCAAATTGGCCTACACCTTCTTCGGTAAAGCAAGTCCGATCATTCCTAGGATTCTGCAATTTTTATCGCCCCTTTATCTATCAATTCTCCCACATTGCTCGACCCCTTAACGAACTAACCAGGAAAGATACACCATGGACCTGGGAACCAAAGCACCAAGAGGCGTTCAATGAACTACGAAAGCGGATAACATCCGAACCTGTCCTAGCGCAACCACAACTTGACAAGCAATTCGAAATTGAAGTAGATGCATCGGGATTTGCTCTAGGCGCAGTACTGATGCAAAGAGGAGAAGATGGCAAAAGGCACCCAATCGCCTACTTTTCCACAACCCTCACAGAAGCAGAGCGAAACTACGACATCTATGATCTGGAATATCTAGCTATAGTCAAAGCCTGTCGAAACTGGAGGCCATTCATCGCAGGATCACTGCATAAAATCATTGTACACACTGACCATGCGAATCTGCAGTATTGGCGGCAACCCCACAAGATAAGCCGAAGAATAGCCAGGGAAGTTTTAGAGCTATCTGAATTCGACATAGAACTCCGACACATACCTGGAAAAAGCAACAGAAGAGCAGATGCTTTATCTAGACGACCAGATTACGATCAAGGAGAACGAGATAACGAAGATGTCACAGTCCTTCCGGATCATATGTTTGCAAGAGCAACGAATTCCGAAACCGTACTCGTTCCTAGGTTCACTTCATCACAAGATGAGGAAATATTACGACCATGGATCGATCCACACAATCTCAAGAAGCTCAACGGAGAATGGTGGAAAGAGCACAGAAGAGTGGTAACAGGAAACCAGGAACTACAACGCAAGATCATTTACAATCACCATGATCTGGTAGCCTTTGGACACCCAGGAATATCCCGAACAACGGAGCTAGTAGCTCGATTCTACTGGTGGCCTAATATGGCTAGAGACGTTCAAGAATATGTCAAAGGATGCGCCGAATGCCAAAGACATAAGATTAACACCCAGGCACGGAAGGCGCCACTATCACCCATCACCCCTGTCCACGAAGCCTTACCATTCCAGATGATCGCTCTCGATTTCATAGTAAAACTTCCAATCTCGAATGGGTTCGATTCAATCCTCACTATCACAGATCACGATTGCACGAAGATGGCCATATTCATACCATGCAACGAGTCCATCAGCGCCGAAGGAGTAGCCGATTTATATCTCTGCAAAGTATTCCCAAGGTTTGGACTCCCTAGCAAAGTGATCAGTGATAGGGACCCCCGATTCGTCTCCAAGTTGATGAGGGAGCTTTGTTGTCTTATTGGGGCAACACAGAACATGTCAACAGCATATCACCCTCGGACCGATGGGCAATCTGAACGATCCAATCAATGGCTTGGACAATACCTCAGACCATGGGTCAACGTCCAAATGAATAACTGGGAGGAACACTTACCTATTGCCGAATTCGCTCACAATTCATGGAAGAATGAAACTACACACTATTCCCCATTCAAAATGCTCATGGGATATGAACCACGAGCCGAGATCTCAGACGCTCCAACCCCAATTCCTATTCTAGAACTCCGTCGAGAAACGTGGAAAAGGGTCAGAAAAGAGGCCGAGAAACATATCATACAGGCACAACAGCGATGGGCGCAATCAAAGAAAGAAGGCCGGACCTTTAAGGAAGGAGAATATGTCTGGCTAGAAGGGCGCAATCTTCATCTTGATGTGCCTTCTAACAAACTAGCCCCTAAATGTCATGGCCCCTTTCCGATTAAACGGGTCTTATCTCCCATCACCTATCAGCTGACACTCCCAGGAACATGGAAAATACATGATGTATTCCATGTAGATCTTCTAACTCCTTATATCGAAACAGAGTTCCACGGCCCAAACTACACGAGGCCACCACCTGACCTAGTCCAAGGAACGGAAGAGTACGAAGTAGAAGCAATTCTCGATTCAAGACGACATGGAAGGGGGCGCAAAGTTCAGTACCTGGTCAAGTGGAAGGGATACCCTAACTCGGATAACGAGTGGGTCGACTGGAAAGATATGCACGCTGACGAAGCTCTTGAAGAGTTTAGACAATGTAACCCTTCATCTGTCACCCATAAAACGACCATCAGAACAGCGGTATTGAAGTCATCCCCACTTCTCCAACTACTCTACGCTCTCATGTCCTCCTCTGCTACCACCAGCCCTCTATCCCCATTGGTAGACAAGTTTGGCAAGGTCTTGCCACGAACTCCGCCGTCCCCGACACCTCCCCTGACCCTGCTTTTCAGTAGTAGGATCGAGACGCCAGCTTCCTGGCCCCCCTCTGACGATATGGGTATTGAGACCCATACTCCCATCTATGTCCCCAGTCGCTCTCCATCTCCCGGCGCTGTTCCCTGGGCTCCTATCGCGGTCCTTAGTCGTGATACGTCTCCCTTCTGGCCTGGAGGACCCCGCCCTACCCCTGAAAAGGGGGTTGATGCAGTACCAATAGCATCTCTTGGCTCGAGACCTGGATCCCCTATCCCTGGTACTCCTGAGTACAATTACGACCTCACATCACCACCTTCACCCCGCAACCCATCCCCTGACCCATCCGCGTCTTCCTCATCATCGTCCTCATCTACCCCGGCCGTTGCTAACGGCAAGTGCACCAAGCGATGTTTCGACATTGCTTTCACCCTTCACCACCACAACCACGTTCCCCCTCCATCAGATAACAAAGATTTCTGGAGCACCGCCACCTTGATCGAAGAACCGGCCCTTAAGAATAGAAGGGTCTGGGCCTATGGTATGGCCCAAGATAAGAAGATAAGGTGGGAGCGTCTAGATCGCTGGGAGGGATGGGAGGACGAGGACGTGGAGCTGCTCAGGACTGACTTTAGTGAGGCACTGCGAAACCTGACCTCAGCCATTCAGGATCGCAGACGTTCCACCTAAAAAGGGGGTAATGTTACATTTTTTCTCTTTTTGCTTACTTAACCATCACGCGGACTACCATTGGGACCGTCTTTCCCTTCGTCATCATATCCCCTTTACGTACGACTCGCTTGATCACTCATATCCGCTTACTTACTTGACTCCATTCATGACTCATACCTGCTTACCTACATGACTCATACTACTACTGATACTAGTAGTATTCGGACTATGACATCATCCTACTATAGTAGCTACTTGACTTGGTGGCTTTCCAAGTACTGGTACTGATAGTATCTGCTTGGCGACTTGTACTATATAACCTGTACCCGTAGCACTCTCAGACCTTAGTTCTGAGTTCTTGAATCACATCGACTCTTGACACGCAGATCTCACAAACCCCCAGAAGCTCAGGAGCTGCATAAGTCGTTCGACTTCCCAGTCTCACCCCACTCAGTGACAGCATAAGCTAGCACGCTTCCCTGTTCACTTATCACCGAGTCCGCACAGAGTACTCCTCTGTGCCTTCGCAACCACGGATCCTCCTTACATTGTTCCACACCTGAAGGAGCTCACTCACAGACTGCGTACCAATTGGCTGCAACGCCGGGCGCAGAACAGACAGCGTAGCCATCGTTCAGAACCCGCTCAAGTCGAGCAGAACGTGCCATCGACACGTAACAATAGGCGAGCCCATGTCAAAGCAAGCTATGCGCACAAAGGTTGCTGGGCTGAGCAGGATCCTTTTGGAGAAGACCAAGCGGACAGGCAAGAAACACTTGCCATCAAGGAACTGGGTCTACTTATTCTTGGAGCGGAATCCACAGCTAGTATTGAGACGACCAACAGGTCTTGATGCAGTGCGTGCGAGCAACTTCAATCCTACTGTTGTCAGTCAACATTTCTGTCTGCTTGGCAACTTTTTAAAGAAGTACAATGTACCTCCAGAGAATATGTATAACATGGATGAGAAAGGGATACAACTTGGCGGGGGCAGGAAGCTTGACAGCACACGGTACATGTTTTCTCGGGACCAGCAAAATCGCAAGAAGACCCAGGGTGCTAGCCTTGAACTCGTTACAACAATCAAATGTGTTGCTGCAGATGGCTCGAACTTGAAGCCCTGCTTTGTGTTCACTGGGAAGAACGTCCTCCACGAAGGATATTTCGAGGAGGACGGCGCTCTGTAAGTAATCAGCCATGATCTGAGAATAATGATGGCTTACCCGTCCACAGATTGCCTTGTCAGAAAAGGGGTGGACAAACAACTATATTGCAGCCCAGTGGTTCGAGAAATCCTTCCTGCCCCAAGCAATGGCAAGAAACTTGAGCGGAAAGACGATTTTACTGATCTACGATGGGCATAAGTCACACGAAACGATTGAACTACGCGAAACAGCAGTACAGCACAACATTGAGTTGTACCGCCTCCCTGCACATACCTCGCATCACCTCCAGCCATTAGATGTTGGCGTCTTTGGCCCCCTCCAATGTGCATGGCAAAATCGCTGTGCAGCTGCCATGGAAGACTCTGGGGAAGGTGTTACAAGGCAGCAGGTGGTAAAAGAATACATGATGGCACGCACCAAGTCATTCAAAGAAACTACGATCCTTTCTGCCTGGAGAAAGAGCGGAATCGCACCATTCAACCCAGGGATCTTCACCTCGAAGGATTTTGGCCCAAGCATCCCCTCATCGTTCAAGCCCCCCTTACCCATGTCATTTCCGATGCAACCTGATGGTGATGACCCAGAGTTATCGGATGATCATGTTAGCGTAGACGATGGCTCAGAGTCTGAGGGGGAAAGTGACGAGGGCAACGTGTCAGAACAAGAAGTGGAGGAATCTGCGGATCACCTTAATCAGGACATCGGTAATGAACTGCCCTTTTTGGCTGAGGCGACAAGAGTTCCACGTTCCACCTCCACCCCCTCTTTTCTTCCACCCCCCCTGTCACTTGATGCCCCGTCACCATCGCAACATCGTCTATCTCATGAAGAGGGAGGAGAGCCCCCCAGCCGTATGGATCCGCCTACCCATTCGTCCACTGGCACTCACAGTTACCATTTGCGTCACCAGAGCCCCACCTCACAATCTGTGTCACCATTGTCTCAGCCAGACCCTCTTGAGACCATTAACGAACGACTAACAGCCTCTGAGAAGAGGGTCACGAAGCTCCAGTGCGAGGTGGAGAAGCTTGAGGCATATTGTGTCCTCTCTGGGGGCGTCATCACACGCCTCCAGAAGCGGATCAATAACAAGGAAAACAAGAAGAAGTCCTCAGCCCGTGCAAAGAAAACCACTGGAGAAGCAAGAGTACTGACATCCGAGGAAGGCCGCCAGGAGTTGCAGCAGCTCCGTGAAGAATCCCGGCAGAAGGAGTTGCACCAGAACAAAGAACTGGCCCGGAAGGCTACTGAGGACCAGGCACGACGCAAGCGCAGGGCAGACTCTGCTCACACGTTCACAGGGTCACTGAACAAGTCTAGACACAAAGAAGAGCTTGCTGATATTGCAGCTGTGCTCTTGTTGTCAGACAGTGGCAAAAAAGATGATATTTTCGACAGGATCGTCAAGGAGTTTGATGCACACCCGGAGCTCAAGACAAATCCCCGTTTCGAGGGTCTATTCCACTCGCGTCCCCGAAAACGAGCCCGCATCGATGATGGTTCGGGGCCATCGAACCTCACCAGCACACCGTCTTCCTTGCCCCCTGCCCCCCATCCTGGCATTGGCAACAGTGCTCCTTCCAACCTCATCTACAAGTCCCCTGTTCCCCCTTGCACCGGGGCCACAATAGTGTTTGATGGACCAGCCCAGTATCAGCCTGATACCCGTTCACAGTACCCTTACATATATTATTCCCAGACCTAAGTAGTGCAATGCTAGTATTTTGGCTCGTTTCACCTTCGCGTGCATTGGAATTCCACCGCCCGGATACTCCCGTTCGTGTGACAAAGTGTGACAAAAGTGCGCAAATGTGGGGTCGGTTTTAAAAGTTCGTTGCCCATTGACCAGCTTCACTAACAAATGAGACAAAAATATAGCTGAATAGACGGCACATTATTCTATAAGTATGTGTAATTTGAAGCATTTACGATGCGTGGTTGAGAATACAGAAAATGATTGACCATTTTTGCGCAAATGGGTGGATAGGATAGTAGTAACGATACCCCATTCTTTCTCTTCCCCCCGAGTTACACCAGCGCATGTCCTCAGCCCCGTCAATGTCAGAACCTTTCCATCGCCCTCCAGGGTTTAAGTCAACCCCCCTACGGCCTCCTCATTCCCAATGGTCCCACTCCTCTTGCAAACAGTACTGAAGTTTGGAACATACCATTCCCTGGATCAAGCGCGTCCCTCAACTTTCAACTCAATTACCCCGTGAATTCTTCCTTCGAAACTACCGTATGTCTATCCCTTGTCCTAGCTCCCCCCTCCCCCCCCCCCCCCTGGCCGCCTTCTCGAGTTATTAGCTCATCGCTTGCTGGGTTATCCGCAGGTCAGCGACAACAGCGGTTTTGGGACCGGCGGTACAAGCATCTCAGTTACTGTCCTTCAATCATCCGACTTGAATTGTGATAATCCCACCGATGGCATTGAAATGTTCTTTCGTTTTTCGTCTATCCCGTGGGCGGTATCACATAATGTGAGTCACTTCGGTAGTATTGGGAACAAAATCTTGTCAACGGGTGTGTTCTCCATTCGACCGCTCTCAGCCTCTTTCTTTTTGTCTCGATCTCTGACACGGCACACAGGACTGTCAAATTCCACGGCACGATTTTTGGGGAAATTTCCTTCGACATACCCCAAGGTCCTGTGTCCACGAACAATAAAACGGGCACCGGCTTCGATTGGACTGTTAACATTAGGCGTTACACCGATCTTTACATTATCTCAGGTGATGATCGGGGATTAGGTTCTGGCGGAGTTGCCCCACATCGCGGTCGCATACTCAGCACACAGTTCCTGTCTGGACAGTACCTTACCTTCCTCGACCGCCGGTGGTCATTCCACAAGCTCATCAAATGGCCCTAGTAGACCGTCTTCGTAAGTCTGTCTGTTTGCTAGCAAAATTCTTCCGTTGATGGTCAAAATTTAGCAACACTGGTGCTATTATTGCTGGTGCGCATTCCTACTACATGGATTCTCGAAGGCTTACGTCTCATTAATGTTTTTCTTCTTCATAGGTGGCATCGTGGGTGGGCTTACCCTCCTGGTTGCTCTTGCTTTGGTGTTTTCTTCTACCCCTGACGACCGAGGTACGCTGCTGTTTCGAAAGAGCGCCCGGTCAATGTGCTCCGCGATGAGGAAGATGACAACGAACTGCATCATGGCCTTCCCCACTATTTCGCACCTGAACCCTGGTTTCCGATCCAAACATTGAAGGGGCACCTGGGGCTGCCTCCTTACCGGGTGATATTCCGCATCCACAGACGCCGGCGAGCTTGACTGCCGCGCTAACACCTACGCGCAAACGTGCAGTACCCGCTCAACTGTGTCCATCAATATTATCCAGCACGATGACGCAGGCCCAAGTGAAGGGCCTGAGAGTGCCGGCAAGCCTGAGACCATCGAGGTCCCACCTGTGTATATTCACATCCGCTCAGTTCAACGTTCACCCGTACTCCCTCTTCCTCAGCTGCTGCTGAGAGTATGGCTTCATGACACCCGCTTTGTCGCAACTCGTTACGTGCAGATGACCCTTGATATATCTATATCCTTTAAGATCTGGACACCTTTACCTCGTAACAGCATCCTTCTCTCGCCGCCTACATTCCCATCACTTGGACTTCCATTTATATCATGAACGTTCTTCAACTCCCTCATTCTTCTATTAATGATTTATTGTAGTACATACCCACTTACCGACTGTATTTATTCCGACTGCCCGTTACTAGTCTTCCTCTTTCTGATGGCTGCGCTGCGGTGTGCTGTTGTTAGATGAACCCACTCTTCGTCGTTGACTGTCCGCCTGCGCTCTTAAAATAGCAAGTATGGTAGGAACTTGCTGTAACATTGTGAGCGTTAGAGTTGGAGCACGTCCCGGAAGTCAGGTGCAACAACGGGCTCTCGAAGGACATCGAATTGTTCTCATCCCGTCGTCTCTTTGTCGCCCCACCCTTGTCTATTCCCTCACCTCTTCCTTCCCATCCCATCCCCTTTTGGTGATGGAACTCGCCCCGCCTTCCGACTGGTGACGCGTCACGGTCCGCGCCTTACGCTTAGGTTGACGCGATTACAAACAATCTAACGTCAGTCCCAGTATTACTGTATGTGGAGATCACACCTGCACGTTAGGGAACAAGTTGCTAACCTCTAGGATAGGCAAATTACAGTGACTCGAATTGGGGAACACGTTATGGACCATACAAACGAAAGCATCTACAGTCAATTATGTCCAATTTGATCTAGGTAGAAGACGACTGATTCATGCGGTGTCTATAACTAAGGTAAAGTCGAAGAGAAGTTCAAGGCGAGAGGAGTGAACTCACCGAGAGACTCTGAATCGCCCCCTCCTTCACACTCTCTTGACCGTCTAGTATGATCTTTTGATGACGTGAAGATCATAACGGATGGACGCCTATCGAGTTGAAGATACATGTCATCTGAAGTGTCGTTTGGGGTTCTACCCCTTGAAAGTGGAATCGTGATCGCTGCGTCGCTGGAAAACCCTTCGCGGATAGCAAGGCGATTATTCAATGAGGTGAACATCGCATTGGCGTACCTACACCAGCGTCGCATATCAGCAGTAGCGTAGATATCAGTGATGATCGCACAATTTCCCCATGATAGCGAGTCTAGGAAGCAAATATCGGAATTGAGATAACGCAGAGTCGACTTGGATAAGACTGATGGCGGTGAACTATCCAGAGTGAGAGCCTTTCAGAACCATTGCCAGGGCAATATTTGAAGTACTCACAAACAAGATCGTCAGGCATATCCACCATGACTTCTTGTTGCTGAGCACCCAGATACGATAGGCGAAAAATGATTGGACGATCACAGCAGCCACACCCCCAACGAGAATTGGCCCAACCCAGGGTGAGAAGGGGGAATTAGTGACGTAACCTTCATCAGCGTTCGCGGGGCCAATCAAGTGGAAAAGGTCTGCGAGAGCGAGCCCCGACTGCACCGTTTCCAGAAAAACGATCCCGTAAGCTACGGAAGGGCCGTCAATGGGAAGAGCGCAACGTATCGAGAGGACACATACTTAAGTTCTTGAGGCGTCGACCTTCATCTGGAAAGTTGTAGGTGAATATATCTTCGCCGCCGTGCGATAAGCGGACGGGAAGCGCCACGAAGGATTTGATAAAAGACTTACGGAACTGAGTTATTAAACCTCCATAGAGAGTCCAGTTTAATATAGTCCCCAAGATCTGAGTAGGCCTCAACAAGAATGACAAGAATGAGGAGATGATCGCGCGTACAATAGGTGCGACTCTACACAAAAAATCAGCTTGAGCTCGGCCCCGAGATTTGAAGATCGGTAGCAACACTTACATCTCAAGATAGACCTCGGGCTGAGAACGTACAGAAAGGGTTCCCGGCACAATCATACTGGCCGTGGATGAGGGGGTATTTCTCAGAGCAAGGGGATGTTTTGAAGGGTCGCTCTTTATCTATGAGTGGGGAAAACGGATTGCAGTACGGACACACCAATGTAGAGCTCATCCTCTTATCTGTTGGCCAGTTAAAAGCTGCATTGGGACAATCGGGTACGATAAAGAGCACGTTGTTAATACAGTAGGACATCGCGTCTGATCACAGTGTCATGACAACGAGCGCTGGTAGACTTCTGGGCATGGATTTTGGGGTGAGCGCAGCATTGGGAAGATAAGGGGGCGGGTGTAGCCTTACCCATCATATCCCGGGTGGAGTGTGGATTGAGTTCGACTGCAAACTTGTGGAATTGAATGACTATCGCTCGTTGGGGCGCATCTTTTCTGTACTACTCGGAGCCTTGGCACCCGGACCTATTTGCGTTGCTGGGTCGAGGCCTTTGTCGAGGGTTTGACACTAGTCGTGAATGTAATTGATCATCTGAGTTGCTGAGGTCACGGTCATAATACGTACAGTACTTCAGTACCATGGTAACTGCGTTTCCAATCAACACGTTGTCTAGGGTTCTGGGCCTTCTCACGCAGACATCGCACAGACCCTCGTGCAAAGTCCGAAACATTGATACTTGGAGTATCATATACTTTGCATTTCACGTAGAAGAGCGGCTATCAATCGATTTAACTCGTCGTGCGTGGTGTTCGTCACGATCGGTTTCGTCTACTGCGATGTCGGGTGCCTTCATTGCGGCCGCCACACCTTAGGAGAGTCTGTACTGTAGAATACGAGCTGTTAGCCTCTTAGTGTGTAATTTCACTCGTGTAGCCTCAAACTTCTTTGACTTCAGCTAATTATAGACCTACTCCTGCTATTAAGTTATCAGTCAGGAAATTAACAGTTGACTGACTTGTGATCGAGTTTTCACATTCGCTCTAGCAACTATCTGGGACGCCGCCATGTGCACGGATTCTACAGACTGGTCCGTGTTCCCTATTCGCACATCCTAAAGACACGTCCCTTCCTGCACACACTCCTGACCTTCTAGCATTTTCTCTTAATAGCATGAACCTTATAGCGGATGGAGGCCTATTGAGTTGAAAATACATGAAATCCGACGCGTCTTTGGAGTGTTCGATGCTTGAAAGTGTGGCGTCTCGGAACCTAATCGCTGCCCTGCGGGGATAACAATGCCAGCTATTCAATGAGACGAGCAGCCTGAGCGCATTGGAATGCCTACAATAGCATTCCCATGCTACTATTACTGACATCAGAAGTCACGGTTGAGTTGTCAATAGCCTGAGCAAAGGAAAGAAACTCTTAACATATAGATAAATAATGACAATAAATAAATAAAAACGGCACAGTTCGGGATCAAGATCAAGGTCAAGACATGCTGCATGCAGTCTCGACTTCAACTGCTAACTGTATTGTCACTGTCAGGATACTCACCGGCATCTAGGCATTCCTAGGCCCAACGTTCAACGTTCAACACCTGCCCCAGCGCGGCCCAATAACACTGAGCAAACCCTGTCACATGTCACCCACCTCCTCACCCGTTCTGCTCCCCAGCCCTCTCTTGTGACCTTGAACATCGGAAGAGCATCGATGCTGGTCGCGTCCCGTCTCGCATCTCGAACGAACTCGAGTTCTCTTCGCTGAGAGACTTGCTCCATAGCCTAATCAACACTCCTCTGCTACTCTACATCGTCGATCCTCTCCTGTGCATCTGCCCACCCCTCACCACCTAGACCCAGCCCGCGCATGCCCTCTAGGTTAGATGGGAAAGATAGGGTCAGGATTCTGCATGTCATTTCCAGCACTGGCGTATTCAACGTCACTGCGTCACCGCTCCGAGTTAGAGGACAATTCTGCTTGACGGGTGACGATACTACTCTCTACTGACGAGATGCACTGGAAGTTAGTGGGAATGGTGAAAAATTCGTTTGTAGCCCGTCTGTGCCTCCTCGAGTTCAAGTCCAAGTTGCTCTCAAGTACGCTACATGCATGTGCAGATCCCGCCAGATAACTGGATCCCCCACGTCCAGGATGCCGCCGGCGATGGCCGTCTTTCAATCTCCCTTCCTCTACCTCACGAGCTCGTTGAGCCCCTCCCAGCTATATGCTCTTTAGTCCCCCCATCCAAACCCTCCATTTTTGATTGGTAGTGTTGACGCCCTACAATCAACCATTGGTAAACTTGAGTATCTTACTTCTTATGAGATGGCTCCATAATTAGTATTATCGTTCAATCACCTGTGCACGACTTTCTAGAGAACGACGCTGCCATTTGAGGGTTATGATAGGTGGATGCGTTGACTTGGTATCGAAGGTTTTTTTTTGGGAGGTGGATATTCTCCGTAGTCACGGTACATCTCCCACGCGCCTAGTCCCTTCCCCAGTGAAGAAGTGAAAGAGCTTTCCTATAAGTAGGTTGAACTGAAAGTCCCCTTTCTCATGGAGTTTTAGATTCGCTGGAACGATGTCACGAGCTCCGTCCATCGCCTCCGTTGTTATGGTCACCACGCCTTCAGAGTGCTCGAACCATGTCGAGCGCCCGCTGATCCTAACTACTGAATTTTTGTCTCTGCTTGCGTTATGTCGTCCCCGTAGCAGCGCCGAGTTTCCTAATCACGGTTGACCCTTCTTCTCCCGTGGCCATCTGCTTGGCATGTACTTCCCTTTGGCGTGCCACTCTGTGCTCACTTGTTCAAATCACCTGCGCCTGCTGGCAGGTCATCAGGCTAGCGGTTCTTCTGTTTTCAAGATCATTGTATTTTTCAGTAATACCTTCTGGATAAGATCTATGTTCATGGTTGCCTGGAGATTTCTCGGCGAACTAGGCAAGTCCCTAAACCCTAGCCGACTTCTGGTGGGGCTACATGCTGACCAGGTTAATTTTTCTCATGATCGGCGGATCGCAAACTGCCTTCTAATGCTGTTGCGCCCGTGGTGAGAACCCCGAAAGGGTAGAGTTGTTGCCTCGGTGTATTGCTCGTGATCTGTGATTTACTTTCGAATGAACGGCATGTGTTCGGACAGGACTATTCCGGACGTATCTGATGAGATCATCAGACGCGCAAACTCGGTGATAGACCAGGATGTTGTCGTTTCGTTTCGTTTTTGATGCATTCAAGTTTCAGGGGAGATGCATGTTTAATGTCACCCCAATGAGTTATCCCACAGCCTAGGTGGAGCACTGGACAAGTTGTACTGATGGCCAACGGAGCTTTTTTATTTCTTATGAAGGAGAATGATCATGGTGTCTTCCATGTCTCAATACGTTGACTCGGACGTTTCCAGAAACGTTCTCGTGACTTATTATCACAGATTGCCCGAGGATCCTACTCTCAAGAAGATGACCTTATATCGCTTGTGCTGAAGTTGAGCATCCTCGAAACGCATTTTGATCTTCGTTACTCACTTTATTTCAGCTTTACACGGTCAACCGCTCGAGCACATCCCTGCGACGGACTGTGAACAATTCCTTTCCAGGTCATTTCAACCGATCTTCTGGGTTGATGCGGCTCTCGCGAACGAAATTGGCTACACATAGCTACCCACACCCTCGTCAGCGACTTCTTTCAATCTTGCAGTTCTCCTGATGACGTCCTGAGGCTACTCGAAGAGAAAACCCAGTCATTTAAACCATTTTGCAACGGAATTCGCAAGTCGATCAGCTGGCTTAGCCCGGTAGTCCACGTTGTCTATAATTATCTTCTTGGCACATCCATCACCTTAGTGAGCCGAGAGACCTTGGTTCTTTTTATTTCCATTTTTTCACCAACTTGAATTCTGTTACAAGGTTCCATTCGAACTGGCCGAGGCGATCTTTGCTGGCGTGAACGTCCTTGTTACTGTGCATATCCCATGAGCGGCCCGACGCGCATCGCCTCATAATCACTAGATCCTACAGGGGAAAAGCGGCATCAGCTTGAGCTCTAACGCTCGTGTCGACGCGTTTGACTGTGTCGGAGATTTCCACAAACGTCACGATCTCCGAGTTTATACCCCCTGACTCCTTCATATTGAGATAAGCGCAAAGAGTCAAGATAATGGTTGGGTTACTACACGTAGATTCAGTGAGCGGATTCATACTTTCGATACGCGAAGAATAAAGCGAAATTGAGACCACCTGCTAGTAGACAGGATATGGATTGATTTACTGCAACCGTGACCGACTAGTACTTGCACTGTACTGAGCGGATGCGACCGTGCGCGTGATTTTCAATCACACGGTTCCATCCACCGCATTTACAAGTACCTTTATTGCCACATATGGGAAAGTCCATACTATAGAGCTACTGGCCTATATAATACGCAAACTAAAGTAAATGGGGAACTCGTTCTGGTCTGTAGAATCAATTATCATCGTCCCGGATATTACCACGGTACTGAAGTGAATATGAAAACTCTGAACGGATTTTATTTCCTGTTAACAATACCAGGTATAGATACCTGATTCACACAACATCTACTGCTCAAGTGAAATCAAAAAGAAGTTCGAGACAAGACGAGTGGAATCACTCACCTAGAGACACGTCCCTTCCTTCGCTCTCTCTTGATATTCTGACACTTTCGTTTGGTGGCATAAAAACTATACCGGATGGAGGTCTTTCGTGCTGAAAATGCATGAAATCCGAGGTATCTTTGGAGTGTTTTCCGCTTGGAGGTGCGGCATCTAGAAACCTGATTGCTGCCTTGCGAGCAGGCCCGTCGCGGATAACAATGCGGTTGTTCAAAGAGGCAAGCAGCGCATTCGCGTACCTAAAACGCAGTCGCATACGGTGAGCGGTATCTCGGTTATAGCTCAAAGAGGTTCGCACAATTTCCCAATAACAGCAGTACTAGGAAGCAAATATTGAAATTGATAGTGCAGGATGGACTTAAGATGAGACTCACGGGCAGTTGAACCAGTCCTTATCCTAACTCAATGTACCTGGTCAGCCTCAGGATGGTCCAGTGGCAGTAAAATTACGCACGGGTTTTACGACGATCAACACCAAGGCCGTAGTTGTCACGGTGGCTGAAAGAAGAGGTGAGACTAGGCAGCGTACCGGAGTTGAGAATTTGCGCACTCGTCAATAAGTTGGTTTCGACTGTCAATCGAACAATCTTCGAGACAGCATTTTTACTGAAAAAGCTAGTTCCCTGGCTGTGTCGTCTCCCCAGCTGAGTGGGTGATAAGGAATGGTGGGTCAGAGGTCCCTCGTCGAAGTGCATGAGCTCACAAGATAAAGCATAGAAAAGGTAATGAGGCCGTCGGTCAAAACGCTTCCGATCAGCCAGATCTAAAGGGACACCCTCGTCAGCAGGGGATACAGATTTCTCACTGGCGCAGTGACCAACCAGTGCAAAAGTCTTCAGCACTCCCCGTGAGAAATCCTTGACTACATATGACTAAAGAGATAAATGAGAGGTCGGCGACAACGTAGTCTAGAAAGGTTCTCACATAGATACCCCCAGAAGCCTCTGATATCCCACCGACGGTGGAGAACTACAGAAAGTGAAACCAATTGAGAAAGCGGTATTGGGGGCATATTTGGAGTACAACGGACGCACCAAAGAGATCATTAGGCATAGCCACCAGGATTTCTTCTCGCTGAGCACCCAGATACGATACGCGAAAAATAATTGGACGGTCACGGCGGTCACACTCCCGAGAAGTGGCCCATCCCAGACCGAAAGGTGGGCAGAGGCGACGCGTCTAAGATCACCGAAGCCAGAGCCAAACCAGTAGTAAAGGTCGCTGAGAGCGAGTCCTGACTGCACCGTTTCCAGTAAAACTATCCCGTAGGCTAGTACGGAAAGGTCTTCAAAGGGAATTGCACAGCGTATCGACAGTCTGCATACCTATGTACTTCAGGCGTTTACTATCGTCCGGAAAGTTGTAGGTGTACACGTCTTCGCCGTACTATGAGCAGCCGAGAAGAACCAGCGAAAGTTATGGTGAAGGGCTTACAGAACTGAGTTATTAAGACACCATACAGGGTCCAGTTCCACACAGTGCCCAGGAGCTGAGCAGTTGTCAACAACAATGTCAAATATGAGACGATTACTGTGCGTACAAGAGGCGCAGTTCTACAGAAATGGTTAGCCCAGCTCGATATGCGAGGAATGGTGTAAAATATGGCGATACTTACATCTCGGCGACGTTCGGAAGTACATGATGAGGTGGAGGGAGGGGTGCTGGCATGACTACACTGACCGAACTTGGACGTATAACTCAGGGGGATAATGTGAAGGTGTCCGCTCTTTATCTAGGAATGAGGCCGATGGGTAGTCACACGGATACGTCAAGTAGAGTACGGTGCTTCATACTGCAATCCTCCGCTCCGACCTTACAGCAATGGCTAGTCAGGCCATCTGCAGATCTCCACTCGCTTAATTTAGTACTTAGAAAAATAATCAATAATTTAAGCACCTATAAACGAGCATTAAGCCGTTTCCAGATTGGGCGAAATTTAAGCTCATTAATCCAAATAAGTAGATTCGATTCCTTAAAATGTGCTTAATCTGGTCTTATTTCAAAGATTATGCTTGTGCTTACTCTTTAATCGCACGGTTAAGCAAAAAAGTAAGACGAATGCAAATTCAATATTCGGGACTGGGTGTTTACGACACGTAATAAGAGAAAAAAAAATTGTCCAATAATTGTCGTCCGATTTTGTCGGTGGCTACAAAAACAAAGAGAACTCGTTAGAAATTTTGTAAATGACAGGGAAAATAGACATACCATCATGCTTCAGTGGAAAGCAAGGGAGGCACGTTCACTGCACGGTTCGTCAGACGGCACTTGTCCCCTTGAAGTCCTCGCTTTGTGGGCCAGTGCAATGGTTCTCGCTTCGGAAATGATTGACGCCATCGCATCAGATGGAACCTTGCGCAATGATGTTGCATATTCGCGCGTTGCTGCACCCCAAAACGTGACCGAGAAGGGCTGGGGTGGGCCATTGGGCTGCTCGACCTTCCATGTCATGGTCTTGGTCAGCTTGCGCTTGCACTTGGTACCCGTAGTTTCTTTGTTCTCAACAACAAGCCTGATATCGATCTCACCATTTGCAATGAGGGTGAGCGTGCGTTCCAGCTGGCCAATACTAAGTGAAAGAACACATGAGTCCAGTATGGCTTCACCTACCGCAGCAGCGGCAAGCACCATAGCACCGTCACAACGTTGACTTTCTGAGTTCAACTCTTGGATCAGAACATGCGAGGTAGTTGCATTGAAGTGTGATGCGAGAACTTGTACGAAAAGGGGGCCGCGCCACATGCCTGTCCATTGCTACAAGACCTCTAATTGGGGCATATATAATCAGAGCGGGGCAACTACGCACCATATGATCCCCGTCAGAGCTGTCAAGAAAAAGGAAGCGATAGTGTTGTATCATGCATGATGCAAATGACACCCGGTTGGTATGCTGAAGAAATTCGTCATCACTTGCAAAGAGAGACATGATGGCAGAGGTTGCCGCTGAAGTAAAGCCGTTATGCCACTCAGAAAGACGTTGATTTGTCTATTGTGTTTGTTGTCAGTGGATCAATAATAAGAGCCTTTGTCAACGTTACCAGGCTAAGAGTGGGGGGGATGTTGAAGGGAACATCGTCGTATACGTGTTCCCATATAGTCTTCAAAACCGTGACCAAGGTGGGCTCGTGAATGTTGAAGGGATCTGCCACATTCCCTGCCCAATGCCAGACCGACGGAACAACGTTGCAGCGGTACATAGGGTGTGCACCGTCAGGGAGGTCCTTGTTTGTTGCCTTCTTGCTGGACTCGCCCTTTGTCGGTAAAGTGGACGCACGGCCCTCCGTCTTTGCTGATATACACGCTTCATGGACAACAGCAAGGTCCATCTAGAAGGGGGAAAGTTACATAAGAAATATATATGGTCTCCACGTAGCTCACCGAGATGGAATTGGTGGCAGTGGTCTTGATTGATTTCAGCTGCCCACGGCGGTCATCGTCATCGTCGGTGTTGTTGTTGTCGTGATCATGGGGAGGCTGCATGTCCAGATCGGCATCAGCCTGCAAGGTGTTGTATTGATCGGTTTCTAGCAGAGGAACAAGTAGGACGCACAATATGACCTTTGCTATGCGAGGGCGACAGAGCAAGGTTTTCGGTAGGCGTATTTGAGGCTGGAGAGTTTGGACAACTTGAGTTTACTTCGACGATGTCCTGGATAAGCTCGACAGGTCAACAACATTATATGCAAGAAAACTAACACGCACCAGCGATGGTAACTGCTGTGCAGCCTTAGGAAGGTTCTCCAGGGCTGCACGATACATGTCATCGCTTACTTCATCAGGTCCACGGTATCTGAGCCCTTCGCCTGAGGGCCCCATGGGCGAGGCCAGAGGCTCGGTTGCCAGAGAAGAGGTGGTCAAGTTGGTATTTGCAATAGAGGAGACAAAGCTCTTGGTGCTGGCCGAGCTTGCTGTAGCATGCTGTGACAGAAGGGGGGATTTTACCTTTGACATCCACATGTGAACTTTCTTCATAGCATTGGTGCCGGAGAAGTCAGTCTTTGCATTGTAAGAGCTGGAAGACAACAAGTCAAGTTCCGGTGAAAAGATCCAGTCCCAGTGAAAAAGTGTCGTTTCAGTAAGTTGAAGCATGGTGGTGGTAGGGGATAAAAAAAGAAAGACATACAAACTTGGCTTTCGGGCATCAAGTGGCGTGGGCAAGTTAGGGTTGGGGTTGGGAACTGACTTGCCCTCGCCCTTGCTGGCTGCAACTTGCAAGCCCTTTGTTTTTTCTTCGTCCACCTCCATGCGATACACAGACCTCTCTGCTCTTGACTTCTTACTCTTAACCTCAGGATGAGGGGCCTTTCCCTTTGCCGGTGGCCCCCTTTTTTTAGGTCCCGATGGCGTAGCTTTTCGTGATCGTAAGTCAGCATCTATTTAGTTCAACGTTCATCATGTGCATATGCTTACCTGCGCTTGAAGTGCCTGTCCGTGGTCTGGGTCCAGGTCTCATCTTCGTCTTTTGCATAGCACGTTCTTCTGCCTCAGCAAGACGACGGATTCCTTGCTTCCGAGCATCTTCTTTTGCTTGCTTTTCTTCGGCGGCCCTTTCGTTGTCGGCCCTCTTCTGGGCAGGTGAGCGTCTCTGTGGACTCAAGTCGGGTAGGCCGGGGTGCTTATCTTTGTTCGAAGGGCGAGTGTTCAGGCGACTCATGATGCAAGAGAGGGATGTGCAAGTGGGGGGTGACACGTAGTCGTGGGATGCTGAAAGTGTTGAAACTCGTGAGTCCTTCTGTATATATGAGAAAAAGCGAGAGGGTCTGAGAAGAGCGGACTGCTTTGGACATGCTTTGCTCGACTAGCATCGCTTCATCTTTTTTCGAAACTGTTTTGTTGTACTAACACGGCAGCCACCCAGATCAACGTCCCCCCCTCTACTCACCTTCAATGCCTGGGCAATATCCCTGTCCCCATCATGGTTGCAACAAGGTCTTGAAGAACAAGTCAGGCCTCACGCAACATTGTCACTCAAAGCACGGCTATTCACTTCCTTTGCAACAGCAGCGTTCCGTCTCACCCACCCAGCCCGGTCCATCCCAACACATGGACTCAGAGGTAGACGCAGCAGGAGGTGACTTGGATTTTAATGGTCAGTCATTCTAATTTTTTCACGCGTCTCAACTTTGTTTTCTATCTGAAGGAAAGCTTCGATGGACAAAGACACAGCAGCAGACGAAGCAGGCGGCGACTGCATAGTGGACTACCACTTGGAGTTAGACGGTGAGCTTCCCAGTTCCTCACATCTTCTATAGCTTAGGTACTTTTTTGACATAAAGGCCAACTTTTCGATGAGGAGGGTATCCGCCGGGACGGGATGCCTTCGCATGGTCAAGCGGATGACTGGTTGTTACGTCACGGTAGGGACGTTCACCCGACATGGGTTACGTTTACGATGACAGGAACACTAAGGGTCTGGACTGTGGTTCGGTGTGAGAGTACTAAGTTCGAAGGGAACTTAGTAAGCTTCTGATGACGAGTAACTCTCTGCTAAGTCAAGCAAGGACTTTGAGAAGAGTTATGAGAGGGAAGTTCTTATCACGCAAGTGAAAGAGTGGGGATGGTTCTGCTTGTTGTCTCGAGTACCGTAGGATACAAGAAGTCAAGTCTAAGGCTACAGGCTACTTAGTACCAGACTTTATAGTAATAGAGAACAATGAGGTCACGACAACAATAGATGTCACGACAACAATGGACGTCACGGGAACAATAGGTCACAAGAACAATGAGTCACGGGAACAATGGGTCACAAGAACAATGGGTCACGAGGACAATGAGAAAGTGAAGTGTGATCTAGCAGTCATGTGACTGGTGAGTTATCAGGTGGAAATTAAAGTAAAAGTTCGTATTGTAACATAGCCCCCCTTTCAGATGTAAAGTCGTCTCGACTTTACCTAGTCGGAGGTGTTCCAGTAAAGTTCTTCGTCAACTCCTCCGTCCTCGAGCATGTCATCCCGTCCTCCCTCAAAAGGGGTGCAGCGGTGACGTCTCACGAATCCGAAGGATCCTGAGTTCCTGCAACGGGGGCACTCTTCGTAGCAGTGGCATTCATACTCGGTGTGGTTAGCGTTCACCTTTCCGCATTTGGTGCAGTACACCGGGGTCCACTCCTTCCGATCCATCAGTGCGATACGGTCTAGGAGAGTGAACTCTCCTGTATCAATCGAGATCCGTTCGACTTCTGGGGTCATCCTAGTAGGGTATGCCACCTTGCTCGGTTTGTAAGCCGTGCATTGGCTCTTCTTGTGCCCATACTTGTTGCACTTGAAGCATCTGGTATTGCACCTGCTTCGCGTCTTCTTCCTAGGCTCGTCCATCAGCATAGGGAATTCAACTGGCCCCCTGGCCCTGGGTTCTATAGCAGTGATGACGGGTGAAAGACGTGGGGGAATAGGGGATGGGAATGCCAGCCTATAGTAGCGGTCCAGTTCTTGGTAGACATCGGCTTCTTCCAGGCGGCGCATAGACTGCACCAATTCTTCGCGCTCTTTCACCAGCCTTTCTTGCAACTCGCCTACACGTCTCTGAGCATCACTGAGCATTTCCCTCAGTGTGTTGCACAAGTCATCCTTGCCCCTAAAGCGGTTTAGCTCGCCCTTGAGCCTAGGATCGCTAGCCATAGTGACTGCCTCGTTGACTGCGAATTCCTGGTCGCTACCTCTTTTGAGGTCATTCCACTTGCTTGTCGTCATCTTCTGGAAGAAGCGTGCTTTTCTTCCGATAAATACTGGCACCGTTCGACGCTCTTCATTCTTCCCTGCTGACCCTGTTACATAGACGAAGTCGAGGGAGTATTGAACGAAAGGAGCCAGCATAAGTCTTGGCTCATTGTCCCATTTGCCGTACTTCGGGTTCTTCACATAGACAGGGTAGAAGTAGGCTCCTTCTGGGTCGTTCGGTACAAACCCGTCAGGCATGTCATGGGAGAAATCTTGCTCCGCGACATGGGAGTAGTCGATGGCGGAAGTGAGGAGGGACTGAGTGATGCTAGCTACTTCGTCCTCATCCTCGTTCATGGGGAGGGTGCATCGTCCCAACTGTGGTGAGAGTGATTTGGGGGACATGGTGGTAGGCGTATTTTCTGGTGGTGATATAATGGAGGGGGTGGATATGGCTTCGGAGGACGGGTAAGCCAGATCAGAGATAGAAACAGTAGACATGGTGGCAGAGGGCGAATGGTGACGGGTGATAGTAGGAATGGGATGAAGCAGATGCCTCTTTTCGTTGCTTGCTTCGTTCTTTTATAGATTCCTAGCTTTGCCCTTGTCTTGTCTTCTTTGTCCTTCTTTGTACTCCTTGATCAAGTCCTTAGCTTGTACGTTTTCTGCAGGTTCCCAGGAGTTGTCACTTGTGGGATATCCTTTCCACTTGATTAGGTAGTGTGTTTTGCGCCCTCGTCCTTTCTGTTTCATGTCCAGTATCTTCTCTACTTCATATTCTGCTTCTCCATCGATCAGTTCTGGTGGTGGTCGGGTGAAATTAGGACCGTGGAGTTCCGTTTCCTTATATGGTGTTATTAGATCCGCATGAAACATGTTATGGATCTTCCACTGTTTTGGAAGCTCCACACGATACACTGCGTCCGATAATCGTTTCAGCACTTTGAATGGTCTGTATCATTATTGTCCTAATTTGCTCGTGGGGTCTAGGGTTTTAAGATTTGTCCCCTCGATCCATACTTGGTCGCCCTCGTTGTAGGGTTTGAATCTTTTATTTCCCGACCGAGTTCTTCTCATGTCTGCTTGCGCTTTTGCTATTGCTTTCAGGGCATCATCCCTTATCTTGTCTAGTTCTTCTATTCGTGCCGTTACTGCTGGCACCTGACTAGGAATAGACAACCAGTTAACTTGTGGCGTGTATCCCATAATCAGATCATAAGGCATTTTCTTGGTGGTTGCATTAGGCCATTGATTATGCGCGGCTTCTGCTATTGGCAACCACTTGCGCCAGTCCCTTCGATGTTCTTTGCAATAACACCGAAGGTATCCTTTGAGCCACTGGTTTGTTCTTTCGGACTGTCCATCGGTCCATGGATGATAAGCGGTGGAGATGTTCTGGTATATCTCCAGTGCTTGACATAGTCCTTTTGCGAATTTCGATGTGAACCTGGTGTCTCTGTCTGAGATTACTTTCTTGGGGATTCCAAACCGAGGGTAGACATATTTCAGATAAAGGTCTGTGACTCCTTCTGCCGTGATTGTCTCCTTGCATGGGATGAAGATAGCTGCCTTGCTGCAATCATGATCGGTAATGGTGAGGATCGTGTCGTATCCTTCTGAAACAGGTAACTTCGTGATGAAGTCCATTGCGATCGTCTGGAATGGCAAGGTATGTTCTGGTGTGATGGGGATTAAACTAGGTTTGAGCGGCCTCGTGTTTACTTTGTTTGCTTGACACACGGCGCATCCTTTGACATATTGCTCCACATCTTGTTTCATGTTTGGCCACCAGAAGTCTCGTTTTGCCAGTTCGAACATGTTTGAAATTCCCGGGTGTCCGGCTGATGGGGAATCGTGGTAAAAGTTAATTACCCCCCTCTTCAGATTGTTGTCTCCGGCAACAACAAGCTGTCCAGATTCGCCTTTCCACCAGATTGAATTTAACTTTATCAATTGGTGGGTATTGGTCCATTTCTTGATTTGCAGGATACTAGCTTGGTTTTCTTGCTGATCCTGCTCGACTTTGTCCTGAATTGACTGATATGCCCCTGTTTTCGTCATTCGGGCATATGCACGACTAAAGAACTTTGGTGGTAATACCACAAGTTGCTTATTATCATCGTCTCCTGTGTCGTGGTCTGGGCGTCTTGATAGAGCATCAGCACGTCCATTCTTCTTTCCAGATATGTGAACCAGTTCGAAGTCGTATTCCATCAGTTCGGCATGCCATCGTGCCACTCTTCTATTATGTTCCCCTGGATTCTTCCAGAATAGTAGATTGGCGTGATCCGTGTGTATTTTGACCTTGTGCTTGGCTTGATGCAAATATGGCCTCCATGTCCTAAGCGTTTCTCTTAACCCCAGAAGCTCCTGATTGTACACATCATAGTTTCTCTGAGCTTCATTCATGGTTTTTGAAAAGAATGCGACTGGGTGGAGGGTGTTTTTGTCGTCCCTTTGCATCAAGACAGCACCAATAGCGTAATTTGATGCGTCTACTTCGACTTCAAATGGTTTTGTCTGATCGGGTTGTAATAGGACCGGTTCTTCACATATGTGCCGTTTGAGTTCCTGGAAAGCCTCTTCCTCGGGTTTGCCCCATATCCATTGGGCACCCTTTTTGAGGCGTTCGTTGAGTGCTTTTGTGATTTGTGAAAATCCCCGGATAAATTGTCGATAGAAGTTGCAGAACCCAAGGAATTTGTGTATATCTTTAACATTTTTAGGTGTCTTCCATTCTTCTACTCCGGCGACTTTGACCAGGTCCATAGTGACTGTGCCATCTTCCAGTATTACTCCCAGAAATTCGACTTTTCTGGTTTCAAAGATACATTTGCTGGGTTTGAGATACAGGTCTAGCTTTAACAGCCTTTCCAGGACTTGGTGTACCAGTTTGCAATGTTTTGCAATGTCATCTTCGGTTGCAATAAGAATGTCGTCCATATAAATGATTACTTTTCCCGTAGCGGTGAGATCTGTGAACTCGGTGTTCATAAACCGCTGGAAAACTGCTGGTGCATTCTTTAACCCGAAAGGCATAACTGTGTTTTTGTAAAGTCCCATATTTGTTTTGAAAGCTGTTTTGTGCTCGTCGCCTTCCTTTACTCGTATGTTGTTATATCCAGCCCGCACATCCACTTTAGAAAAGATCCGCGCGTTGCAGACTTTATCCACAAGTTCTTGGATCAGTGGCAGGGGGTATCGATCAGGCACGGTGAATGAGTTTAGTTTCCTATAGTCAACCACGGGACGTAGTTTCCCATCTTTCTTTCCCACAAAGAAGAAGGGGGAAGAGTATTGCGATTTTGATGGTCGGATATATCCCTTTTCCAGGTTTTCCTTGATATATTCATCAAGTTTTCCCTGTTCCGTGAGCGTTAAAGGGTATATTTTGCAATCCAAAATTTTGGGTGCGTCCTCTGTAAACTCGATTTCGATGTCCCAGGGTTGATGTTCTGGGAATCTTCTTGCCTCTTCTTCCGAGAAGACCTTCTTCCACTTGTGGTACTGTGGAGGGACTATCTGGTCCCAGGGTTTTTCTTTCCCTTGTGCGTTGGCCGCCATCTGCACAGCTGTGGATGTCTTCCGGATTTTTGATTGATCTATATGTGAAACATAGATTTCTTCTCCAGGGGTTGCTAGTGTCTTTGCTCGGCGAATCCACGCCTTGCGTACTCGTGCAACTTTGTCTTCTATTGGCAATCCGAGGGTTTTGATGACCAGCGGTTGCATGCTTTCGTCGAGTACCGCTTCTTTCCAATCAATGACTGGTTGGAAGGCTACTAGCCAGGGGTACCCAAGGATGATTTCGTCTTCTCCGATATTGGTTACCAGGAATCTCATATCCTGGACTTTGGCTCCGACTCGTACTTGCAGGTCCACATAGTGCGTTATTGAGCCTGCTTTGTTGTGCGTTCCATCGATATTCCAGATGGTCCGCGTTCTTTGAAGCGGGACTTGCCCAATCTTCATTCTTCTGAGGAGCTTTGGGTTTATGAAGTTGTCGGTTGCTCCAGAATCGACAAGAACTTGTCTTTCGGCCTTCGAGTGCGATGATTGTAAAAGAGTTGGGATTTGTAGACTTTTGTATTTACAAACAAAGACACTCTTGAGTCCTAATGTGCGTGCCCAGGCCGTCGGGGTTGCACATCTTAAAAATCCGCGTCGTCGCCTTCTGCCCCTTGCTCCGCCTCAATGGCCTTTCTTATGATAGTGATCTTGGTGTCCTCTGGAAGTGACTTTCCAAGTCGTACATAGGTATCCAGGTCCATGGGCTTTGGGTCTTCGGCCTCGCTGTCACTGTCCTGATCCGAAGTTTCGGCTTTCTTTGCTTTAACCTGAGACTTCTTCTTTTGGGTGCTATCAGGACAGTTATGCGCGATGTGCCCTTGTTTGTTGCAAGTGAAACAACGGCCTTCTGCGTGTTGCTTCTGGGTGTCTTCTGTGGTAGATGCATGTCCGCGGGTTCCTTTGTTCCTATTATAAGAACGGGATCTATCGGCCCTAGTGTCCATTGCATTGGGATCCAATGGCATTTTGACATTCAGGATCTTGGCCCATTGCTGAGGGGAGAACCCCGTTTTGTTAACCGGTTTGTTCTTTCTTCCTGTCCCATCTACTCCAATTGCTGCCACATTCTGGATCAAGGTATTGTCCTTATGGTAGTTTCGGACTGCTAATGCCCAATTTTGGAAGCCAATGGGTTTGACAACCAGCAAAATGTGTTGCATCATTTTGTATGGGAGTTTAGCGGCGAACATGGTGATGGTGTTATCAGTGTCTATGGGGAAGTTGGCCTCGTGTGCCAGGGTTTTGAATTGGGCAATGAACGTGTCCACTTCTCCTGGGATGAAAGGAAGGTTGCGCAATTTGTCCTGAGCGCGTTCTTTGGCACCGGTGTCTTGGAAGGCGGATTGGAACTCATTAGCGATATGAGTCCAATATCCTTCGTCTGTATCGGCCATTCCCGTGGTTAGCTGATCCACGATCCACTGGGTTTGGCGCTGAATCCAAGCTTGGACAATTGGTCCCTGAATAAAGCCTAGGAAAAGTGCCGCGCGTTTCATGGGGTTGGTCATATGATCGGTGTCGTGATTTGTGATTTGGTAAAGGTTAAACTCTGTCATGAAGTTATTAGCCTTTGATCTATCGCCATCAAAGATGGCTGGGTGGTTTCCGCCTAACTTGCTTCCACCACCTCCTCCACCTCCGGGGCCTGCATGCCCGAAAATGGATCCTGGTCCCCCTGGTGGTCCTCCAGGGGGTCCTCCAGGGGGTCCTCCAGGGGGTCCGCCTGGTGGTCCTCCTGGTCCGTGTCCTCCAGATCCTCCTGGCGGTCCGCTGCCAGGTCTGAAGAACGAGTGCACCTTCCCTGGCTTAGTATTTGCGAGGGTAAGCGCTGCTGCTGCCGTAGAAATTACTGGCATGGTCTGTGTTGCCATTGAGAGACTTTGATTATGCTCTGTAGCGGTGGAACTTTGATTATGTCCGGTTTCTGTGTCGTCGACTGCTGCTGCAGTGACTGTAGTGGGAGCAATTGACTGTCTTCTGAGATTGTACTGGGAAGGTACTGGTTGCGTGGCTACCCAACGGCAAGATCTAGAGTCTTGCTGTATAAAGTACCACTGTCTGTTGTCCTCGTCGTATTCGACTTCGAGGTACGTCTGGCTAAGGATGTCGTAAATTTGATATCCTTCTGTGTTGTTGGCTTCGTTCCAACGGGCTGCTCCTCTGATGTGTACTGGTAGATTGTCTTCGAATTGTCTATCGATTACAAAGGGAGTAAATCCTGCTATGCTTCTAGACTGGGTGAGTCTTCTGTTTTGTTTCCCCAGTGTGGCTGTCTTTCTAGAGACTTGACTTAATGTTACATCACGGTAGGGACGTTCACCCGACGTGGGTTACGTTTACGATGACAGGAACACTAAGGGTCTGGACTGTGGTTCGGTGTGAGAGTACTAAGTTCGAAGGGAACTTAGTAAGCTTCTGATGACGAGTAACTCTCTGCTAAGTCAAGCAAGGACTTTGAGAAGAGTTATGAGAGGGAAGTTCTTATCACGCAAGTGAAAGAGTGGGGATGGTTCTGCTTGTTGTCTCGAGTACCGTAGGATACAAGAAGTCAAGTCTAAGGCTACAGGCTACTTAGTACCAGACTTTATAGTAATAGAGAACAATGAGGTCACGACAACAATAGATGTCACGACAACAATGGACGTCACGGGAACAATAGGTCACAAGAACAATAGGTCACAAGAACAATGAGTCACGGGAACAATGGGTCACAAGAACAATGGGTCACGAGGACAATGAGAAAGTGAAGTGTGATCTAGCAGTCATGTGACTGGTGAGTTATCAGGTGGAAATTAAAGTAAAAGTTCGTATTGTAACACTGGTCTCCGTTTACTGACCGTGTTCAGTTCGAAACCGCGGACTTATTCTATCGACAGATGCAACTGTCAGCATCCCAGATCGACGACACTATGAATTTGTGGTCAGCCACTCACATCGGTACCCAAAGGACATCGCCATTCAAAAACCACAAGGACCTGTACAACGCAATTGACCGCATACCTCTAGGCGACATGCCATGGAAGAGCTTCTCTTTACGGTATGACAGTGAAAAGCCAGCTGACGATGTCCCGAGTTGGATGAACGAAGCATATCAGATTTGCTACTGCGATCCACGGATGGTGATCCACGGAATGCTTGCCCAACCTGACTTCAAAGACGATATGGACTATGTTCCGTATCGTAAGTATAACTCAAAAACCGAGAAGCGAGAGTGGCAAGATTTTATGTCAGGAGACTGGGCATGGAACCAGGCGGTGCGCGTTTTTTTAGTTTTTGTTTCAAACTCGATCGTTATCACATGGCACAGGATGAAATTGCGCAGGACCCATCAACACACAAGTCCACACTTGTTCCAGTGATTCTAGGAAGCAACAAGACAGTGGTCTCAGTGGGTACAGGACATACAGAGTACTGGCCGTTATACCTATCCATTGGGAACATTCGCAACCGTTTGCGACGAGCCCATAAGGGAGGGGTTGTGGTAATCGGATTCTTGGCTATCCCAAAGAGTAAGTCTGCCGCCTCTAGTCTTCTCTCTCTTGAAACTCAATTGTGAGCCCTATCTAGCAAAGAGGAAGTATGCTTCCTCGCTCGAGTTTCGCAGGTTCAAGCACAAACTTTTCCACTGCTCGATGACCAAGATTCTTGAACCGCTGTGTGAAGGAATGACTGTGCCTGAGTTGGTCCGATTTGGCGATGGTCATTACCGGCGTGTCATCTACAGTCTCGGGCCATATATTGCCGACTATGAGGAGCAAGTCCTCCTCTCGTGTATCGTTCGGGGATGGTGTGGAAAGTACTAAGTTGCCTACTGGTGTACTTGGCTCAGACCTCTAACTGTTAGCACACAGGTGCATGGCCTTTCCAGATAACCTGGATGCAGGAGGGCCGTTGCGCTCTCGAGAGCATTTGGGGATCCTATTTGAAGAGATTACACCTGGTGTCATGTGGGACGAGTTTGGCGTGGTTGGGGATGTTTTGGTACGTGTTCTATGCACACTTTATAGTGTCTAAGTTGAACAGATATCCGACTGTAGCCATTCACTTATAACTTTCCCCGAGCAGACATATACGAGCTACTTGCTCCGGACATCTTACACCAGTTAGTAAAAGGCACATTCAAGGATCATCTTGTCACGTGGGTGGAACAGTATCTAGTGACGGTGCATGGGCCAGCGCGAGCACAGGAATGTCTAGACGACATCGATAAACGGTGTGTCACCCTCACCAAACTTCCTCCGCATATGTTGATGTTGTGCTAGGATCTCTGTGGTCCCTCCTTTCTCGCATCTCCGCCGTTTTCCTCAAGGTCGTGGTTTTGAGCAATGGACTGGGAATGACTCGAAAGCACTGATGAAGGTCAGCACGTTCTTGTGATCACTAGCAGCAGTAATACTTATTTGTGGCACAGGTTTACCTGGCTGCAATTGAGGGCTACGTACCATCAGAAGTTGTATGCTGCTTCTGGGCGTTTCTTGAGTTTTGTTACATCGCACGCTCCGACGTCATAACAGAAGACACTTTGGAAAATTTGGAGGATGCATTGAGACGGTTTCACCATTACCGGTCGGTATTTTGTGAAACTGGTGTTCGCATAGACATTTCCCTACCACGCCAACACTCGATGACACACTATTCCATGCTCATCCAATTGTTTGGTGCCCCAAATGGGCTTTGTTCATCAATCACCGAATCTAAGCACATCCCTGCTGTAAAAAACCCCTATCGACGGTCTAACCGTTATCAGGCTTTGCTCCAGATGCTGCTTACTAACCAACGACTTGATAAATTAGCGGCAGCTCGAGCTGACTTCCTGACGCACGGCATGTTGGATGGCACCATTGTGGATAGCTATGCAAGGACACAAGGTATGACTATCGTCACTTCTAATCGAAAGGCTACTCATATCTCTTTAGGAATATCAAGTGAACCCCAAAGCGAGCCGATCATCACCAACACTGCTGATGGTGTCAGCGATGTGCCCCCTGAACCTGATGTGCCTCCAGAACCTGATGCGCCTCCTGAACCCGCTGCTGCAATCGACAACCCTTTGCGAGGTGTAGAGAGTGATGTCAGGCTTGGGACCGTCGTGCATAAGTGCCAACTTTTATCCCATCCTCAAAAGCTGACTTCAGCATTTAAGAACGACGCCGCACGGGTGATGTTGCTGCACTGGGCAATGAATTTGACACACCCCATTTTCCTCATCTCATAAGCCAGTTTCTGTGTGAGCAATCGGACATTGGCTCTCACGACGACCCTGAACACACATGTCCCACTTTTTTTGGTCATGTCCACGTCTTCAACCATGCAACCGCAACATTCTACAGCCCTTGTGATCCGAGCAACAACAACAGCATGCGCCAAGAAGTCATTCGAGCAACACCCTCATGGTACAAGAGAATGCCGCATTACGACTGCGTATTCATCAACAGCAACAACGAACTCTGTGGCATGTGTGGGATGGAGGTTGCCCGAACCCTTTGCTTCTTCTCGTTTGTGTATCACGGCAATACTTACCCTTGCGCCTTCATTCACTGGTTTAGCCGCATCTCTGAGGAGCCGGACGAGGACACAGGGATGTGGATGGTTGCTCCTGACTTCGACAATACCGGGGAACCTGTTGTCGCAGTCGTCCATATTGACTGCATCTTTCGCACGGCGCATTTGGTTCCCATTTTCGGGAATGAGACTGTTCAGGACGACATCATGCATGCCAACTCCCTCGATTGTTTCAAGGGGTTCTATGTGAACCGGTTTGTTGATTATCATGCCTTCCACATCACTTCTTAGGCAAGTCGTAAATTTACCTCCTTTATACAGGCTGGCTTAAACTCTCTATTTTAGCAATGCTTTATTGTGGGTCATCGGCTTAGAGATTAAGCAAGTGGTGGACAATGCGTTGTACATGTATTTCAAGTCGGATATGGCACGCAGGTCAGGGAATGGTTTTTAGGTCACGTGTGGGAGTATGAAAGAGCGAACTCGATGTCTTACAACGGTCTGAGGAATTAAATTTGTTTGATGGACTTCGGAGCCACTTACTGTGAGCAGACGCGGCTTAGCACGGCTTGGCAGCTTAGTGACATAAGCCTCGAAATTAAGCGAGAAATAACCTGGGTTAATGTTTCACAGATTTGCAGATGCACATTAACCTGCTTTGGGACAATAGTGTACGTAAAACGGTGCATGGTCAGGATAACATCCTATCTGATTGCAGTGATTCTAGCTTGGTGATGAGCGCTGGTCGTCTAGGATGGAGTGCGGCAGCATGCGGAAGCTGAAGGGACTATGGTAATGTAGTCCAAGTCTAGAGATGAACCGTTAGTTTAGGGGTCAGCCATCAAAGAACGCCCAGTTGAATAACTATTGCTCAGGCGCTCCCTTCCTGTGATATTCGAGGCTGTGGCTGCTGGGCTCAATGCACGCTTGCTGCGTGGAGACTTTGACAGCTAATTGCAAGGGTGATTGATCATCCTTGCGGTCATCATAATTGATACAAAATCCACTCGGCAATGTGAGCACGAGAGTCTCTCACACCTCATATTGTCTGTTAAAACTTCCGACTGAACCCCGCTCCCTTTACAGTAAATGGCCACGGCCAGCTGGATTTTGCCTATGCTCGGAATATGCAAAAAAATACCAAAAGTCTCGTATTGGCCCTTTGTGGGATAGGCTGAGGCTGCATTATTGCAATTTAGCTGTAAGTGTGTTCAAATTTATGAAGACAGTACAGTCAGGGACTCGGACTCAACTGTAAGGGTGGTCGCCATGCGATCTACGAAGGTTGCACTCATTGCACTCTCACACCTCTCACCAAGAAGTGGTGGCATGCCATAGTGGCCGGGCTGGAGAAAATATCACTGAAGTACGGAGCTCGGGAGTCCTTGATACTGCTGGCAACAGCCTGAGCCTGAAGTACTGTAAGGCAGCGGACAGTAGGAACAGGCAACCCTTACTTAAGCCCTAAACCCTAGGGTTTGTGCTATAAACCCTAGGGTTCGCTTATGTAATCAAGGACCAATCTTGGGGTTGAACCACAGATATATACAACTCAGATTCTCATTAAATAGGTAGGAGGGGGGGAGAAAATACACTATTATGAAGGTACAGAAGCCTTGATTTCCTTGACCATATCTGGTGGAAGGGTGCAGTGGCCATGATACTTTTTATTTGCCCACACAGCCTGTGCCCCTGTTAAGCCCACTCCATATGCATGAATGAACCTTGCTGAGCGGTTGGCAAACCTGCAAACTTATTGAGAACATAAGGATGAAAGTAATAAACAATTATGCTTACCGACGAATCTGTTCAATAGGCACATCATCAAGACATGCTGTGACAGTCTTTTCCAACTCGCTCATGGTAGGTGCCCGACCAGCAACACGAAAGCGAAGCTTTGCAGCTCCCCAATACTGCTCAATGAAGTTTAGCTCACAGTGATACTTGGGGTAAAAATCACAGATGTGGCCACGGTTCTCAATAAGCTCTTCAAGCTGTGACTTCTGTGAAATAAAGTCAGGCTGATTAAAGAGAAGGCGACGGCAGCAACAGTATGTCTGGTCTTTAGGGCATTTAAACTTTGGGCACTCTGCTGGTAAACCAGTCTCTGGCAAAAGACCACGCTCCTGTAGAATCCTCTCCATCCCTTTAAACCAGCCTCGCATGGCAGGCTCATTCTTATCATCACTGGCAAAGTAAAAGGACTGTGGCATTCCAGTCTGGGGATTAACACCATGGCGCATCCTTGGTCCACCTTTGGTTGCTGTCCATTCAGGTTTAGGATCTGTGATGGAAATGATTATCTATTTAAAGATAAGCAAATAATGAGAATACTTTTAGGCATTTTCCTTGCAGACAGGGCATTAGGTGCTCGCTTCTGATGTGAAGGGGCATTGTCAAAGAGGAAAAGGCCTTGTGCATAGCCATTTGTCTTGCTCTCAAAGATGTCAATTGCATAGTCAACCTGTCTCTGCAGGTCATCTGCATCAAAATAACCATCGCGGTTCACACCAGCCTTGAAAAGGATTCTGGCTTCTCTGCTCAAAAAGAGTGATTAGCCCATAGCAAACCCTCTGAGAAAAATCACAGACTCTTTGTTGTCACCTTCACCACATTGTAAACGACCCCAATCAGCAGTGAGAAAGTCAGAGACCATGAGAGATTGACCATCTCCTTTTGGCTGTGGAGTGGGCTTATCACCCTTGTGAGACCAGTGAGATCTGTTCAAGTCATTCTGAAAGAAGGTGGATTCATCATGGGTGACAAGGATAAGGCGGAAGCGGCCCTCAAATCCACAGCCATCAGCACGCAGAATAGGGAAACCCTTTGGAAGTGGAAGTGGATCTCCATTGTTGTCCCACAAGTGGAAGCGCTTTTCATACTCCTTCCACCTCTTGACAAAAGCTGTGCGATAGTGGACAACATCTTCACGCTCATGGCCATCCAAATACATGCCCCTTTTAGGCTGACCATACTGCCAGTCAAGCCTTGAAAGCCAGCGACGTGCAGTGCGCTCTGAAATTGATGGCTTTGTAATCCCGGCCTGTGAGAAGTGTGCCTGCAGCTCAGGTGTGGACACCACTTCAACAACATCTGCAGACGTGATATGCCTGCCCTTTGTGTGCTCCCGCAACTGAAGTTGAATAGCTTCCTTTATGTCCTCATGTTCAAGCAAAGACCAGCGTGCCATCCTGTAGTGATGTGATGGGAGCTCCCCAACCCTGATAAAGTCAAGGATCCACTGGCACAGATTGTGCACCCGCTTTTCCCCACTTCCCTGGATCCGTGAAACAATCAAAGAAGCTTCCGTCCATGTGTGATGGAGAACAGGGTCCAGATACAGATTCAAAACACCAATCATCCCAGTAAGGCGTGTCCGAAGGAAGACATCAATGTGTGCGTCCTTGCACTTCGCCGCAAGTGACACACGGGCCCGTCCAAGCTTTTCGTGGTCCTTCCAGAGGTCCAAAGCTCTGTCAAAAGGCGTGTTAGGCACAATGTGGGTGGGATCTCGACCAGCACGCAGAGCATCCAGAATGGCCTTCAAGGTGCTTGTTGCCACTTTCTGAGCACCATCGTCACCCTCATCATCATCACCGTCTCCATCCCTCAAGTTGTCCTCACGGCCATCCAAATGGCTCTCCAGCCCAAACAAGTCCACAGCATCCACGGATGGGCCTCCAGAAGCAGAAGATCCGAGGTTCTCTGAAGGTGCAGAGCCCCCACTGCGCAGACCAACTTCGTGCGCCTCAGCATCCATGGGTGGCACGGATTCCGGTGAGTCCTCCTCCTCCTCTTCCACCATCACCGGCTCACGGCCACCAGTTCTTGAAGGCCCAGCCGAGTAATGAAGCCCCAGTGTCCTGGTGGGTGCAGTGGCCCCAATGGGCCACTCGACTCTGCATGCACCGGCGCCATCACTTATTTCCGGCTCAGACTCACTGGCAGGTGCGCTCTCCTCGTCCTCTGCCATCACCACACTCTGACGACGAGCGGTCCACGATACAGCGACACTGGAAGGTCCAGGAGCAACCCCCAAAGGCCTGGAGGGTACAGAGGGGCCACTGCGATGCTCGACCTCGAGCACGGCGCACTCGGACACAGGTGTGTCGTCGTCGTTGTCCTCCTCCTCCTCCTCGACCAACTTCCTACCGCCAGCGAGCCGATAACCAGGAAAACGAGCGAGCCCTGAATGCCCAGGCCTGGAGGGTACGGAGGGGCCACTGCGATGCTCGACCTCGAGCACGGCGTGCTTGGACACAGGTGCATCGTCGTCGTTGTCCTCCTCCTCCTCCTCCTCGACCAACTTCCTACCGCCAGCGAGCCGATAACCAGGAAAACGAGCGAGCCCTGAATGCCCAGGCCTGGAGGGTACGGAGGGGCCGCTGCGACGCTCGACTTCAAGCACGGCGTGCTCGGACACAGGTGCATCGTTGTCGTCGTCCTCCTCCTCCTCCTCCTCGACCAACTTCCTACCACCAGCGAGCTGATAACCAGGAAAACGAGCGAGCCCCAAATGCCCAGACTTGGAGGGCGTAGTGGTGCCGCTGGGCTGCTCAACTTCAAGTTCGTTGGCGCACACTTCCATCTCGGATGCAGGTGCGCCTTCGTCGTCGCCGTCCTCCTCCTCCTCCCTGACGGCTTTCCAGCTTCCAGCTCGCCGATACCCAGAAAAGCGAGCGAGCCCCAAATGCCTGGAGGGCACAGTGGTACCATGGCACTGCTCGTCTTCGTGCGCGCTGGTACCCGTTTCCAGCTCAGAGCCAGGTGAGTTATGGCCTTCATCGTCCTCAACGGAAATAACACCTTTACTGCCAGCTCTCCCAGACTCGGCAGTGAATGCAGGCACTTGTATCCCACCAGGTGCAGGATTCGCACCACTGGGGCCGACTTCGACCACGTCTGAGTCGGCACTCTCATGTGCCTCTTGCGCCCTGGCCTCCCTTGGGGCCTCCTTCTTCTTCAAGGCCATGAAGTCTGCAAGGCCCAGAAACCCCTTTGACACAAGGGCTTTCCGAGCCTTTTCGCGGCAGTACTGTGTCTTTTTGGAGTTGCCCCGGTAAGTCTTTGGCGTTTTTCTTTTTCGCTCTTCCTCACCCCTCCTGATCTCAACAGCAATGCACTGCGCTTCCTGCAGCATGGATGCGAAGTGCTCCACATCGGATTGCTTGGGCCCATCCGCGAGATTGTCCAGATCTGTGTCACTGCCTGGGTCCTCAGATTCGATGACTTGGCCAGGTAAGTCGCCATCTGACTCCATCATTGCTGGTGAACTGATCTCTTCTTCAACTTCTGGGACAGGGCTGTTGTCTGCAAGGTATGGATCTGTCTTTATGTTCAACATCGTCCTTGATCTGACTTTCATGGCCTATGCACGCTGCTGCATCAACTCACCTTCCACTTTACTCTTCCTCCTTCGTGCTATTTCAAGTGTTCTGGCACGGGCATTGTATTGCCTGGACCTTCTTCCCATGATGTATGCTTAATATGTAGTTGTTGAATATGAGTAAAACGATGCGCACTGTAACCTCGTGTGCAGAGTGACTTTACTCTGCGCACATGTTTAGGTCACGTGACCGCTTAAGTAAGCGAGGACCAATCTCAACGGTCTTGATCACCCAAAATCACAAATGTGCAATAGAGCGAGAAAATCACTTTCCTTGATGAAAATTTTTGAGGGTCAATATCTCCCTCAAATTTCAGAATTATAGGAAAAAATCTAGTACTGTGTGTAGCTACCACTATGTACTTCCATAACCACTAGTTATATTTCTATACATTTGAGATGTGGAAGAGGAGTTCAGATGTCGAGGAAAAGGGCTCCCTTGCTTACTTAAGGGTTGCCCGTTCCTAATGTCCGCTGCCTTATGCCGGTGAGAGAGCCAGCGCCCATGCAGTGAACAACACGTGCCAGGAAGACCAAAGACTTATCGGCGTTACGTAATATTCACTAGCCCCAGTTCCGTTTGCGGTTTGTTCGTCCGATCATTTCCTCTGCACCAGAACCACTTGTACATCGCCATTACATTTGAGTCTCTCACATTTTTTCTCTCTCTCCTAATGGTCTTCCTGGTCATCCGGAGTCACAACTTGTATTTGGCCATTCCCGCCTTTGCTGTGTTCACATTACACTGCCTGTGCCTCGCTCTTATCAGGGTAGGGCTAGAAAGGCGTCCACTTGTTCCATTCCATCAAATCCATCCATCTAGAATCACGAGTCGCACGTAAAGTTTCCCCACACTTTCCGATCGCACTTCCCACGACGACCACCTCCGCCTGTTCTCCCATCATAGACTTCTGTCAGGAACCAGCTGACCACGTCAATATATTGTCCGAAGATCTCGGGGCGCCTTCAACTATTTGTCAGGTGGTCCGCAGGTCTCGTTGTAACCAACAAGGTAGGGTAACCGTAGACGGTTTTGTGGTCCACTCGTAGTACCAGTCGAGGGTGCTTTCCTTTGAAGATACTTTCAATCTGATTCGATCCGTTGACCAGTTTCGAACAATGCCTTGGCCTTGGCTCTCGCTGAATTCACCCTTCGATTTGAATTTGCTCTCGCTTCCAACCGAAGAATTTGGGCCAGATCGCCGCTCGCAAGACGTCCCCTTCGATTTCGATTGTATTAGGGTCAGCTCAAAACTAAGTTCGTCCGATGTGTGACAAGTGACTTTCAGAGTGCCGCTTATCATCAAATTACTATGCACCTGACCTGGAACATAGAATGAACGTCAAAGAAGGACGGCATGATGGTGGTAACGCAGCCAGTTGGAGGCGAGTTCCCTCTGTGAGCACTTTTCCTGCTCATCTCGTACTAATACCTTCGCATATAACTGCCTAAAGCTGTGCACAAATGTCTTCCGCATCATTTCAACCCATCCTTGATGCGGCTCTCGTCGACTACATTGGGAAAGCTGGGATAGACCCAGCCAACCACCCCCTTGTCGACACCCTTCGATCGAACGGGTTTACCCGACGACTTCCCAAAGCAACTCGAAGACAAGGCCAACGGATTTAAAGATTTTCGCGGAAATCGCAAGTTGATAAACTGGCTTAGCCTGGTGGTCCTCGTCGTTCATACATCATCTGCCGCTCTTGGCGCATCTATTGCCTTGTTCAGCCGAATACCCTTGCTCTTTCCATTCCCACCTTTTCACGGACTCTGCTTACCAGGTCCCATTTGTACCAACAGAGGCGATCTTTGTCACCGTGGGTGTCACTTCTAATCGCAGTGAGCATCCCATCCCATTCTCTGACTACATCTCCCTGTCATATCCAAATCATCGAATCATACAAGCAGCCAGTGGTGTCAGCTCAAGCGACGATGCACTCGTCGACTTGTCTGAATATCCAGGCAGTTCCCCAAACGTCTTGGAATCTGTAGTGATCTTCCTTTTGCCTCATTTTATGACGGAGTTCAATGCGAGGACAATGGTCGAATTCCTTTCAGGCTTGCTCTCGCAACCAAGTAAAGCAATGTAGATTCTGTAAGTCAATCAGTCTCTTAGAAACGTGAAAGGTCGATGTTGCTCAGAGAAATTTGCAAAGAAGCTGCTTGGGAAAAGTGAGATCGACGGTGTTATACTTGGCTAGACCATCTCACACAGTAGGAAGGTCGGATGGCTATAGCGCAGACACTCAACGGACTTGTGAAGTTGTGAATGATGTCATGGTGGTCATAAATATTACTGGAAGCTTCTCAGTCCGTAATAGAGGATCAAGTGAGGGGTTCCCACAGTTTAACACGTGCTCGTGACTAGGCGATGCAGAGTAAGCCGTACGCTCCGGTCTTATCACCTCCGTCAATGTGGATGGGTTTCGAATTGTTCCGTATTCCCATTTTTCCGTCAAGGACTTTCTGCCACCGCAGTAAACCCATATCTCACTTGACGCATTCCACTTTCGCACAATTACCTCGACGACTTACTTCTGCTCGACAACAACTTCAAACACTAACAAGACAGTATTAGGAACTTCCGCTTGTGGATTACGCCGCACGACGCTGGTTCGAACACGGCCAATTCGAGCAATCAGATTTTGTCGAGACAAATCACACTTCTTCGCGTGAATCTGGGTATAAGACATAGACGACCCCTGGGGGAACCCCATGCCTATTACGGAGCACCCCGTGGCAAAGCACCACCACTAATTTAGGCCGCCCTTTATTGTCTCCACTGACTTATTGAACACCTGATTGAATCTCACCCAAGGGATATCGACGCTATTATGAGACTCCGTGGATCATAGCACTCAATGTTGGCGAAATCGAAATTGCGTGTGCGCTTCTTTGGTGTGGTGCTAACGTTAATGTACTGGATAGTGGGGGCGGAAACTTGTCCCTGACCCTACGACACAACCTTGCTGATCCTCGGGCGGACCAAAACCGTTGTCATGTCACGGTGTGAGCATGGGTTGGGCACTGCGGCTTGCTATACAACGCTTAGGAAGCGAAAAAGTAAAGATAAACGACCACAAATAAGGACACTCGTGCGCGTAAAGAAAATATAAATACACAGTACTGCCATGGACATGTACAGTACCTCAAAACACGTATTCCATAACAACTCGTTACAATATGAACAACTGCCTAATCCAACATGGGCAGGTGATAAGTGCCATAAGTTTCGTTCAAGTTTTCTTCACATTAGATACAGGCTGCAGCGAAAAATGGACCAGTGGCGGGGCCGTAGTATTTAGGGCCCATGTCGGTTATTGAGTGTAGCATGTCGCCGAAGGACTGTCCAGATTGGAGCAATATGATCGAAAGGAGGACCGCCTCGAGTAGGCCAGGCTCGACAAGTACTTCTTGGAATATCTGGAGACGAAGCCCATCGGTACGCGATCTGGTGCGCCACTTGGCTACGGCCAGACCTGGTCGGTTGGCCGGAATGAGCTGTGATGAATCTATCAGTCTGCTAAATGGGACCGGTCGTAGGGTGGTATGGACACACGAAGCCACGTGAAGGTTGCTGTATCCAGATGAACTGCAAATCGCCGTGCACGAACGTACGAGACCTGAAGCGTATCCAGTACCAACTCAGAGTGACGATCGAGCGTGCGACATGAGCAGGAGGACGTACTCGGTGTCAGGCCCAGCACGCGGCAGCCAATCTTTGCACTTAGTCTTCTTGCCACGGAAGACCATGCGCGGACTGGAACGGTCCCAGTCTATGGTAGCGACCTCGGTGTTGTCCCTCTGCGAGAGCAATTCCGTATGGCCCTCATCGCTCGAGATGGTGTAGAGAGGCCGACCAGCCGAGTCGACCACAACAGCATTGACGATCTTGGCGCCACTGCTCGTAATTTTGAGCTTGATATAGGGTCTTTTGTTGGAGCGGCGTTCGTTGACCAATGTTGCACTCAAGAGGGTAGGAGGAGGAGACGACCTGCCATTGTCCTGCCAGTGTGCGTGTGGGTATCCGACTCCAGGTACCGGCACAGCGTCAACTGGGACGTCGGCCATACCAGAAGGAGTGGCGAGAGGGGCGGTGGGAGAGTAGGGGTCAATTTCGTGGTGTGAGAGCGGCTTGCGCTCAAGTGTTGAGGGAAGGCAGCCCGTTTCTTTTACGTGTTTGAACTGCTACAAGCCTGGTTAGCCAGAGTGTGTGAAAAAGGCAAGGGTGAGTGGAATCATTCATGAATACACCATTCAGATATCAAGATATATAGGAAAATCAAACGTATCGGTTGCCTATCGCGCGATAGGACTAGCAGTCAGCTGAGATGCGAGCGACCAGATGCGAATTCGAGCCGTCTTGCTGTAACCTTGGTCACCGTAAGCTCCCCTGTCCGTGGGTTTGGCTGGAACCCGACTGTCAAATCCAATTGTTATCCCTTTTGTTGTCGCTCCTCACGCGACCTCACGGCCAATCTCATTGAAGCACAGAAACCGTTTTCGCAGTTCTTCGAGAACTCCACCGTAGCTTCTCCACTTGATTGGGTGTTTGGCGCACAGCTAAGAGACAACAGCATCGTTCGAAGAATAGCTCCGTGACAATTATTGATACAGTATCTGGATGCTCCCTTGATCATGGAACCTGCCAAAGAGCATTGCCAGTGAACCCCGAAACAGTCGTAATCTCTTTCGAAGAATGTGGTGTCACGGTGTCAACATGATGTCTCCTTGACAACGGCGTGAGGCCAAGTCACGGCTGTCACATGTCACATGTCACATGACACCAAGCTTGGCGCCCGCAAAGGACTGGGACTTTTGTCCTTGTTTTGTTCTCTGGTTACACTTTATCGGATCCCTGGCCCAGCAGTCGTTATGGCACGTAGAAGATCGCGTTTTGTGTACTGTTTGACCGTTGGTTCGGCCGCTAGGGGATACGCTACTTCAAGTTTGGTCGAAAAGTAGTTGCTAAACCTGTGCTAGACGACCCTGCCAGAGACCTTCAAGTTGGACTATTTATTAGTAGATCAAGTGCAAGACTCGGGCTCTTCGTTGACACATCGTCGCCATTGCGCTATCGCATTGCATTTTGTTAGATAGAGTTTCCAAGCTCGAGTCTGAGCAATTACTAGAAGAAGGGGTAGTACGACGAATAGTTTATACAGTTGTCCCTGGGGAGAGGAGGCTTTGTTTGCCATGATCATATGGGCGCATTTGCAGTCAAGTGTGCGGTGCACCGCCTTAGCACCACTGGCCTGGCAAAGTGATGCCGTGAGAACGGGTTTCTGTTTTAGCCTTAGAAGCGCCAAATCGCTCGATCCTTTTCTTGTTGACACTGACACTACAGTATCTTCTCCACAGAATGATACAGTAAACACCCCCCACACAAATACAGTCCCGTAAGTTCTATGACCAGACCCGTGACTGATTTCTGATGTATGAGGAGTTGCTTCGAGTTCGAGACCACAGTCTCATGTCGTAAAATTGTGCGTCCAATGCGGAACAGATCTAGATGGGACTCCAAGGAAAAGCGGTGTTATGGACCGCGGCCTTGCTCGGCTTAAGCTGTCACGGCGCGCCTTTCCTCAACTCACTCACCTGGTACTATTACCCAGCACATCTCTACGAGACCGAACAAATCCCTTACACGTCATTTCAACCTATTCCCGATGCGGCTCTCACCGAATACACCACTGGCTGCGGCAAGCAGGTAGGGATAGAGCTTGCCCACCGTCCCCTTGTCGACACCCTTCGATCCTGCGGTTCTCCGGATGATGTCTTGAAGCTACCCGAAGACGTGACCAACTACATAAAGCATCACTGTGACATGGAGGACGCGCAGCATCCTGTCTGCAGTTGTTACTCGAGCACCATGCAGACGTCAATCTTCCAGCACCCCCGCACTGGACACAATTGGCTATGGCTTCCTCTTCAAGTCGTGTGGAGATATCGCGGCTGCTAGTCTAAGAGGGGGTAGACGTGAACTCTCGAACTTCGGGCGACATGACCCCATTTACTATCGGATCCGAGAACAGACATCTGAATGTCGAATGTCGTTAGGTTCTTAATTGACAGCAGTGCCGAGGTAGATTCCCCCAATGTCAAAGACGGGACCCCATTGTATTCAACGGCGAGCAGTGGCCAACCTTGAAGTAGTGGGCTCCTTCTCGAGAGTGGCGCGGATTTCAACATACACTCCGACGACAGGAAGACGCCGTTGGACCTGGCATTTGACGCTGGGAAGCTCGGTGTTGCTCCTATCCGACCATGAGGTTGAGGCGAAGGCTCTCGAAGGCGTGAAGCCGTCCACGAAATAAGACTCTACAGACTCTACAGAAAAGCAGAGAGAAGGAGAATGCACCCGACGGTAAGCAGCCATCGCTGTATACCCGGCAAAAAATGGGTAGCTTGTCATTGTTCGCTCATTACTCGACGGAGTCTCGGATGTCCACGACACAGCCGCCGCAGGGCTGCATCGCATGCGGCATCGGAGAATGGCAGACTCGGGGTGGCAGCAGTAGCTGATTGAGCGTGGTGCACACGTGAACTGGCGATGCTTTTTTTTAAAAATACAATTTTTGGGCGCATCAGGGTAGTATATTACCCCACGTAGCACCTCACTTTTAATACAAAGTCCTGAGTCCAACTGGGGAAGCTTAAGAGGCTGGACCCCGCTGCGCGGTGTGTCAAGATTCGGAAATCGGGATGTTACGCGATTATTACTCCATGGTGTGAAACGCAAGAACAAGGGGCCAGCAGACCGCGTTACATCTTGCATTAATACGTGATCACTACATTGATACTGTCCAGCTCCTAGTAGAGCGTGGCGCAGCCTGATTCAGACGTTCGGGATGACAATGGGTGGACTCCGAGACTGGCAGGCAACAACTTGAATGGCACTTACAGTAATTGCATCTATAAAGTGGGAGGTGTTCGAAGTGTTCGGGGAGCGGTCCCCGAACGCTTCGAACGCTCTGAACGCGTTTAGGCGCCCGCCCTGTTTTACAGATCTGGAAACCACAGGTCCACAGCATTGCGGAG